>JAPQWV010000043.1:1944399-2592532 GCA_027422505.1 Craterostigma plantagineum | reverse complement strand
AACTGTCAATCTGTTCAGTCCGAGGTTTAGATCGGTGGCTGAAATGGCTGGTTGGGACGAAGAGGCACTTTTGTTAGCGACTCTCACCGTTGAAGACACCCCAGATAGACAGTCCAAGAGTAAGAAGAGGCGTAATTCGCAGAATTTTCGATCCCCACAATCGAGTTCTAGAAGGTTTAAATCTGATCATATTTTCCATTACTTCATAGTTCCCATATCAGTGTTTGACTTATCTTGTCCCTTGCAATAAAATCCCACAGAAAACGCAGGTCTCGAAACACAAGTACAGCGTCTATACCTATAGCAGTTCTTGATCTTGATTCGGAAGATGTGGACCCAAAACGAGGCACTTGTGACAACACGATTTCGAATGGTATAGATGGTGAGAAAACAAAGGAGAACGAAGAAACTGAATTAGTAGAACATAAGCCCAGAGATGAAGATAATGATGAAGAGAGTACCAAGTGCTGTTCAGTTTCAGGATCAGAACCTGCAATTCCTTGCATTGATAAGCTCCGTGAAGAACTTTCCTGCGCTGTAAGAAGGCGAACTCATCCTTAAGGAGCTTGTCTTTTTGTTCACTTTACTTATATTTTGAATTCTGTACAGATTTGCTTGGACATATGCTATGAGCCGAGCACAACCCCCTGCGGACACAGGCAAATTGACCGACTGATTTCCTCCATTTGTTTTCTTTTCATCACAAGGCCTTCAATGCCTCAAAAATCGCTTCTTTTTCTATTTCCAGTTTTTGCAAGAAATGCCTACGATCAGCAGCCGATAAGTGCGGTAAGAGATGCCCGAAATGCCGGCAGCTTATCAGGTATGTGAAGCCTCGATAATCCCTCTGTTGTTAGGCCATCACTGAATATCTCCGTTATCGCAAACTGAACGTCGAATTTTGCAGCAATGGGAAGTACTGCACGGTGAACATAGTTCTATGGAACACGATTCAACTCTTATTTCCCCAAGAAGTAGAAGCAAGAAAATCAGCTTCTTCGTCTTCTTCTACTTCAGACGATGGTCACCAACCTCAGCAGCCTCAAAGGGAATACTCAAGGCGCCACAACACTCGAAGCAGATTCCTCGAAGCCTTATATAGCAGCAGCAGCAGCCCAGAATCATCTGAAAGCACTAGTACAAGACAAGAAAGAAGAAGCCAAGCTGTAAGAAATCGAAGCACTCGAGGTTTAGTACGTGTTGGAGAATTGATACCGAGCCAGGACGAGGATGCTGCGTTGGCCTTGAGGCTACAGAGAGAAGAATTCATGGCAGCATATAGAGGGGCACCACAAGCTCAGGCTACAAACTATTCGCCTGGAGTTGCAAGGGCCAACTTACGGGCCATGGCTTCTCGGGCAGTTAACATTAGGATTAGAGACCGCCGAGGTTAGAGTGTGGAACCGTATGTTTTATGTCCTCTTTGTTCCTTTTTTTTTTTCTGTAACGTCAAAACTCAAATGTGTATGACAAGATAACAATCAAATTTACGGTGCGTAGTTTCTCGTCCATTGCAACAAAATCAACCCAAAAATGTATGACCAAACCAATATAACAAAACAAGCTCTTTGCATGCTTCGAGAAATCAGGCAACATTCGAACTTGAAGAAATGAGGCAAAACACTACATTTAATCTTCACAAGCAATAAGAAATGTGTTTTTCAGACATAAAAAATGTGGAGACACATATCCTTGGGGAGGTTTAATGGGGAGAAACTCAGTATGGACAAGGTCTGTTATAGTAAAGCCCCCTCATATAGATAGGTAAGACAAATACCATTCGGACAAAGAAGAGAGCACAACGTAACAATTGCTCAAGATTACCCACGATCCAAATCTATATAACACACAACATGGTAACCAAAACCAAAAAATCAGTAAGAAAACTCGTGCCCTCGAAGGGAAATGTACTTCTTGACCCAAATCGCTATATCCTCGGCGCAGGCCTGCGCTTGAGGAGTCTTCAGAAGCATGTCGAGCGTGGCGAATTCGTGGACGGCGTCTTTGTACTCAAGAACGGGGGCATCGACGTTCACCTTGCGTAGTTCTTCAGAGTATGCAATGGCTCTATCTCTCATCCAATCGTGCTCAGCAACCACGGTTAGCGTCGGGGGAATTTGTTTGAGTTGTGGCCCTTCTCTATCGGGATTGAGAGGGTTTGCAGCGGGGTGGTCTAGGCTGAACTCTTCTTCGTGTAGAAAAAGTCTCCATGCGAGTATGCACATGGCCTTGTCGTAGAAGTAGGAATTTGCTAATTTTATCTCCGAGTGTGTTGGGATGCTTCCGATGAAGAATGGGTACATTAAGACCTGGGCAACGACTTTTACTGGATCTAGAAGTTTACCAGCCTCGACAGCTTTTCTCGTGACATAATCAGCAATGTTTCCTCCGCAACTGACCCCAAGGAGTACACATCTGCATCAGCAAAAAAATTACAGTAGGAATCAAGTTCATGTCTAGAGTCGAAAAGCTATCAGATGGTGGGCAAGAATCAAATTAGGGTACTGAAATAAAAGTCAAAGGAAAACATGATTTCCATCATAAGAAACCTGATCATAGTGCTTAATAAGAAACTGAGTGAACAAAAAAATAAAAATTGGGACTTTTGATTGCCATCAACAGAAATATGAGCACGAGTGCAGAGAAACTGGACTTCATCAGTCACTGAACACGAAAAACAATACAGACGCACAAGCACCATTATCAAGAAGCTTAGCATTTGAGCAACGGCATAGGAAATCAAACCATAGAACACAGATTGTCGAATAACTTCGGCTATTAATAAATTTTCATGCTATTTTTAGTGCATAATTTCCTCCATGATCACCTTCTCTTTAAAGATAACACAACCTAAAGATAACGACCAGGAATCTCTCATCTATCAATTGCAGAAAAACTTCCACCAACAGACAAAGAAAGAAAGACTACCAAAACAAACCTCGATGGATCCCCATGAGCTGCCAACCATGGCTCCACCATTGATGCCCCGAACGCGTCTGCCATGTGCCAATTCCCCTCCGACCTCCTCAAATCTGCCCCCTTCAAACCACCCAAAGACTTACTACACTCAGCCAAATTCGCCTGCTTGGCCAGCCAATGCAACACCTTCAACCCATCCTCAAAAGCAGCGGGATATCTATTCTCAGGCGCCAACCTGTACCCCACAGCCAAAACAATCACATCACACAACTTTGCAATCCTCCTACAAAAGAAATCATTTGCAGCCGAATCACTACTCCCACTCACAAAACCCCCGCCATGAAACTGCAACATCACGGGCAATCGACGACAGTTGGTTCCCACTGGTTTATACCCTCTGTAACTCACACTCTCATTTTTCAAGCTTGCATCTTCAATACTGACACTGCCCGCGTAGCTATTTCTCCTATGGAAACTCCCACCTGTCCCGCCAACTACACCATTAACGTTGTTGTTACTTTCGCTATTAAAAGACCCAGAGCTATTGCGACGATTAATCGAGCGGTTATTCGGGTCAGATCCAGATCCTAAAGCTCTTGATTTGGGCAGGGTTTCAGGGGAATGGAGGCAGGTGTCCGGCAAAAAGATTCTGATGTTGAGAGAGGTCAAAGGATCGATATGAATATCCTTTGTGGCAACGCCATCGGTGAACGAAGGATTCGAAGCGACGGGCGTTTCCTCGTCGGGGCGTGACGTCACTCCGAAAGATGCTGACGACGAAGCGGAGCCTCCGACGGAGTCGTTCTCGGGGGACTGTAATCGGCTCTGCAACCGATGCTTGAGCATAAGTTTGAAGAAAACGCTATACAGTTTCACGCCAATGCTTGGCATTTTCCCCAAACTCCGAAAAAACTACGCGCGAGATATGTATAGATCTATGCATACAACCACCACACGTGTCGGAACCCACGATTCCACGTTCTTCTCATGGGAAATTATCCACTTTCAGATCGCATAATTAGGGTTTCATCCTCTCTGCATCTTCCTATCCTCGTTCCGTTTTTTCCTATAGAAGCGTGGAGCTCCAAAACCGTCAGCGTGTATATCGATGGATGATGGATTGAACTTTGAGGATCATCATCAAAGATAGGGATGGTTCGAGGAGGATGAGATGCAGGTTTTCACTGTTTTTTCTTTTTCCTTTCTTCTTTTGTTTTTCTTGTTTTTTTCAATTTAGAAATGTAAATTGAAACCGTAATCGTGTAATCCATAGGAAATCCTAGCTGTCTGAATTGGTGCAAATGTGAAAATAGAAAACCGTTCGAGGGGTAAATCGAAATATTCATTGAAATATTTATCCACCGATCATCCTCCACTGTCTGAAGGTCGAGTATGAAGACTTTCGTCAATTCTCTGCTGCTCAGAACTCAATTCCTCTTCAGCAGAGCTCACAAACACAAACTCCTCAATGGCGGCGCGTGCAATACCCTAAGCCGGCGAAGAGCCACAGCGCGCGTGTACTGCTCCGCGCCTCCTTACCGTCGCAATCACGTGGTCCAAATTTTGCAGGAGCGAGGATTGCTAGAATCCCTAACGAGCGACGATCTATTGAAAGGAGATGCTCCGCTCAAAGCCTACTGTGGTTTCGACCCAACGGCCGAGAGCCTCCATTTGGGGAACCTTCTCGGCATCATCGTCCTGTCGTGGTTCGCGCGTTGCGGCCACCACGCCGTCGCGCTGCTCGGCGGAGCCACCGGCCGCGTCGGTGACCCGTCGGGGAAAAGCCTCGAGAGACCGCAATTAGACGCGCCTACGCTGGAGAGGAACATTAAGGGGATATCGAACACTATCGAGACCATTTTGGGACGAGAGTCGTCTTCGTTCTCGATTTTGAACAATTACGATTGGTGGAAGGATGTGAAGCTCTTAGATTTCTTGAGGGACGTTGGGAAGTACGCTAGGGTTGGTACAATGATGTCCAAAGAAAGCGTTCGCAAGCGCCTTGAATCTGAGCAAGGGATGAGCTACACTGAGTTCACCTACCAGCTATTGCAGGTTTTACTCTCTGCAGAAAAAGCTTAGAAGAAGCTCATCTATGCTATCCTGCTTGAAATTGAAGCTAATGATGCACTGTATGATGATTGCATTTGCGAATGCTAATGCTTTCTTGATTTTTTCACGTTCATTAGGGCTATGATTTCTTGATTCTGTTCAGAGACCACGGCGTCAATGTTCAAATCGGTGGAAGCGACCAATGGGGTAATATCACGGCAGGCACAGATCTAATTCGAAGGATTCTTCAACCTCAACAATCACCATCTTCATCATCGACAGCTTACGGCCTAACATTCCCTCTCCTCCTCAAAAGCGATGGGACCAAGTTTGGAAAATCCGAGGATGGCGCAATATGGCTGTCCCAATCCTTACTATCCCCATACCAATTCTACCAATACTTCTTCTCCGTCCCAGATTCTGATGTCATAAGATTCCTCAAGATGCTAACTTTCTTGCCCATGGATGAGATTTCCCAAATGGAGGCTGAAATGAAGAACGTGCCCAACTCTGCCCAGCGAAGGTTGGCCGAGGAGGTCACTCGTTTCGTGCACGGCGAGCAAGGGCTCGGCGAGGCCGTCGAGGCCACCAAGGCTTTAGCGCCAGGCTCCGCGACGAAATTGGATTCAGACACCATTAATGTTATCGCACAAGGAGGAGAAATTCCCTCGTTCAGTCTGCCCATGGAGAAGGTTGTGAATGCTTCACTCGTTGACCTCTCTGTAACGACGGGGTTGCTAGATACTAAGTCGTCTGCCCGCCGAATGATAAAGCAGGGCGGGCTTTACTTGAACAACAGCAGAGTGGATAGCGATGTGAAGAAGATTGAGGTCGACGACATTGTTGATGGGAAGCTCATACTGTTGTCTGCTGGTAAGAAGAACAAGATGATTGTCAGAATATCTTAGGTTTTTTCTTGAACTTGTGATTAATTTATTTCCTCTGCGTCGTGATCATGATCTTGAATTGTATTAATGTACACTGAGATTTTTTTTTTCTAATATAGACACATTGAAGGTCATCAATTTTGCTTTACCCTCGAATCTTACCGTCGTTAGTTTTGCGACTTGGAAAAAAATCATTCCTACAACACTATCAGTAAATAAAGAATATTTCATTATAGGAACCCATTGAATTGGGTGGGTCAAATTTTGCCAGCAAGGCTGCCGAGTTCTGTAAATAATTAGAAGCTTGCAATAATAGTAAGCCGAGACTGACACATTGTTCTTATTACAAAATATCTAAAAAAGCCATCTTTGCCCACCAAACTAAAACCTCCGGTTAATTTCAACGAGTGTGCAAAAAACAAAAGATCGTACCTAGGAATCAAATACACAAAGGTTAGTTTTTGCTACACATTTCTGTATCTGCAGCTTACGCGTGTATGAAAGTTTTCTTATAATAATCGAGAATTTTGCGTCGCTTAATCGTCGATTGCAACGAAAGCCGTTGTTCTTGGTGAGGGAACTGCGTGAGTTTGATCTGTTTCTCATATATTATTTGTCCGCTTTTCTTACCGACAACTTGCTTGCTGTATTTTCTCGGTGCTTCAGCTATCTCATCAACTTGGTTTTAATTTTTTTGTTCGTAATTAGTGTTCTTAGATCAACAAACGATTTTGGGCTTTGGGTGAATCAAATATCAGTGATTTTACAAAGTTTTCAGCTCATTCGTGATCACAACTTTCTGTTAAATCTCGTCCAATAGCAGTAAATTCTTTCTGGTTATTGACCTTCTAGCAACCATTTAAACATGATTTTTTCTGTTTATGGCAGATTCTAAACGTAAATTCTCTATTTTTTCAGGATCTTTAAGCACTGAAAAATGGCTGCGTCTGCTCAGTGGCACTGTGAGCAAAGACCCCTCGAAAAGACCGATTCTTTTTCCAGTGACGACGGCACGTTTGTACCAGAAAGTGGGAGCTTGTCTATCGTTGTTCTTGGCGCTTCTGGCGATCTTGCTAAAAAGAAGACCTTTCCTGCACTTTTTAACCTCTATCGCCAGGTTTACGATTTCTCTTAGGGTCCGTTTGGTATGCGGAATCCAACGCGGAAAAGAAAAGGAAAATGAAATGATACGCATCGGATCATTATACATTACGTCCCACGTGTCGTACCATCATACGTTTTCTTTTCCTTTCCGCACCGAATTCCGCATACCAAACTCACCCTTAATCTTCATCCTGGCAAAAAATTCTGTCTGTGATTCTTAAAACTTACCCGAGTCATCACTTTTCTCTTTTTCTGTTTGAAAATGGACTAGTATATAGTATGAATCTGTAGCACTCTTAAGATATATTGATGATTTTATACCAGAAGACTATGATGTTCAGGGGTTTCTGCAACCTGATGAAGTTCATATTTTTGGATATGCGAGAACTAAGATTTCAGATGATGAATTGAGAGATCGAATTCGTGGGTATGTCTCAGTCTTTATATAGATATTCCACCTCAAATAAAAGATAACACCGATGATTCTTATCTCCATGTCCATCATTACAGCGTTAACCGATATAAGTTGATATGAAATATAGTGATGTACTTAGTGGATCAATGATCAATTAATTGCAGGTATCTTCCCCAAGGGAAAGAAGTAGCTGATGCTATTTCGAAATTCCTGGAGTTGGTTAGTTACAATAATCAGTTTCTTTTCTCTTCTCTTCATGTAACTACTTTAAATAGGAATTTATGAACCTTTTCTTCCCATATTGCAGATTAAATATGTCAGTGGCTCTTACGATTCGCCTGAAGGGTTTGAAAAGCTCGACAAGGCGATTTCAGAACATGAAACATCGAAAAACAGCTCAGAAGGATCGTCTCGGAGGCTTTTCTACCTTGCACTTCCTCCTTCGGTATATCCACAAGTCTGCAAAATGATCAAGAATCATGCCACTATTCGATGTATGCCATTATTTTGCTTTGTGAAGTTTCTTGCGAAATTTTCGTTCTTTGTAATTTGTCTTTAGTCCATAAGCACTATCATTCTTTCAGCTGATCATGGTGGATGGACTCGTATTGTCGTTGAGAAGCCCTTTGGAAAGGATTTAGCTTCAGCGGAGGAACTGAGCTCACAGATTGGTGAATTATTCGAAGAGCCACAGATTTACCGTATCGATCACTATTTGGGAAAGGAATTGGTGCAGAATTTGGTACTACTCATTGCCTGTTTAATTCTATCTATCTTTGTCCATTCGGTTTCACATTTGTATAATTCTATCACCTACAAAACTGCAGTTGGTGCTTCGTTTTGCAAACCGTATGTTCTTACCCCTGTGGAATCGCGACAATATTGCCAGTGTGCAGGTTGGTAGTTCAATACAATGTTATAATATCTCATCATTTTCTCTGACCTACAATGATTGAATTTTTTCCTGAAGATTGTTTTCAGAGAAGATTTCGGCACTGAAGGCCGCGGTGGATACTTCGACCAATATGGGTACGTTATAAGTTGAAAGCAAAATGATATTTTGTTTAATGGAGACGATGAGTAATGAAGACGATCTCATCATGTCTTCCTTTCTTTTTCTCCTCGATGTTTGCAGAATTATCCGCGATATCATCCAAAATCATCTTCTGCAGGTTAGTCTTGCGAAAACAACAAAACTGTTTCCTGGATAGAATTTTCTCGCATATTTAGGCCATAGCTGTGCTATTAACATGAACTATCCTTTTCAGGTTCTTTGCCTTGTCGCTATGGAGAAGCCAGTCTCTCTGAAACCCGAGCATATTCGAGACGAGAAAGTCAAGGTACCCATCTCAGTCAACATGGGAAATTCGTTCGTAGATGTGTTCACTAATGCGATCGATTTTCTTTCATTACGTTTCTTCGAGCGGAGAAGATAACTATCAAGACTCTCTTTAGGCTGATGATCGGGTGAAGATACCATATACGATGATTGTTTCATTTAATGTATATTCAGTCACGATCGAAGTTGAAATTCCAGGTTCTTCAATCGGTTCTTCCAATCAAGGACGAAGAGGTGGTTCTCGGACAGTACGACGGCTATAAGGACGATCCAACGGTCCCCGACGACTCGAACACTCCTACGTTTGCATCAGTGATTCTACGCATACACAACGAACGATGGGAAGGTATTTTGGGACAATCAATCATTCGACCCTTTCTTTCCCACCTGAGAAAAAATCTCTAATCATCTTTGTCAAAATCCCCATAGGTGTGCCTTTCATACTCAAGGCAGGGAAAGCTCTTAGCTCGAGGAAAGCAGAGATAAGGGTTCAGTTCAAGGACGTCCCTGGCGACATTTTTAAGTGTGCGTATAATCTCTGCCTCCTTTTCTACAGTTATAGCATGTCTTTGTCGGGCTTTAAGCGAACAGTACAACAACAACAATAATAATAATAATAATAATAATAATAATAATAATAATAATAAACAACAGGTCAGAAGCAAGGAAGGAACGAATTCGTCATTCGCCTACAGCCTTCTGAAGCCATGTACATGAAACTAACGGTCAGTTGCTGTGTTTCTGCTTTCATACGAAAAATTCAGTTCCTTTGATTTTCGTTATTACATTATTATTATTATTATTATTATTATTATTGCAGGTGAAGCAGCCCGGCCTTGAAATGCAAACAGCTCAGAGCGAGCTCGACTTGTCCTATCGACAGCGCTACCAAGGAGTCGTGATCCCTGAGGCATACGAGCGCCTGATTCTCGACACGTACGCAACACCTCTCTTTGAGATCTTTATATATTCGATCTGTTTTTCTGATTCGTACGAAATATTCACTTCTGTTCCATCTTTTTTTTTTCTTCTGCAGAATCAGAGGTGATCAGCAGCATTTCGTTCGCAGGGACGAGCTGAAGGTAGTTAAATAGACATTCGACGAGCGAATAAAAATCGATGAAATTTTTTCTGAATATATATTTTTTCAATTTAAGGCTGCGTGGGAGATATTCACGCCGTTATTGCATAGAATCGACGGAGGGGAGCTGAAGGCTGTTCCTTACAAGCCGGGAAGTCGAGGGCCCGAAGAAGCAGATCAGCTGTTGAAGAGTGTCGCTGGCTATGTTCAGACGCATGGATACTTATGGATTGCACCAACTCTGTAATTAAGTCCGTGAAATGAACCACATATTAAGTAGTGAGCTCTTCCTTTTTTTTTTTCGAATTACAATAATGGGTTTGTTTGTATGCATGGTTGAAATGTTGATCTTGTTGGCAGTTGGCGTTTGTAATAATAATTGTGAGACTTTACTGTTAATTTTGATCCGTTTATGATCTTTTGTGCCTTTATTTTCTCTGGTAATAACGGTTTCCATTTAGTGCAAAGCAGCAATCTGCTCTCATTAATGCTGGTCTTGATAACGAAATGCGAGGGATTTTCTCCTTCATTACCGACGTAATATCGTAATCTTCGTCGATTTTTATCGTCGCCCTACTAACTCAATCATCCAATCCCTTATTACATAATGCCTTATCCATAGTCTCATTACAACACAAATGCTTATCCATACATACACTTGCTCTATATGTGTATATATATTGTAATCCTCATTGTGAACAGCATACAAAGAAAACTGCATTTGATCTTCAGCCTTAGAAGCAGCTGTGTTATACTCGTGACCTATATACTCGCGGCTCTCGATACTTTGGCAAAAAAATGGACTATCATCATGCGAATTTGGTAACATACATATTACCCAGAAATTCTTCTCTTCTTACCATACATCTTTATACGTGCAACTGTTTCAAGAATCTTATATCTTTAGCTTATATTCCATCTTTATATACTTGGCAGTGCTGTGTTCTTAGAGTTCATCCGCGCTGCGATGCGTGCAAGAGACACGCAGTGGAAGTACTAGGTTCCATTGACGGTAATAATAATAAATAAAAATCCCCTCCTCTTTCTCCTTCTCATGCAATCTAATCCCCAAATATTCTTTATTAATTGTCTCTCGTCCATAAAATCAGGCATCTACGACGTGACAATAGACGCTGAAGCAAAGACGTGCAAAATCACGGGTCAAGTCGATCCAAGCTTCTGCATACGAGCGCTGGCTCGCTGTGGGGTCCACGCCGAGCTCGTTTGGGCTAACCTAAGGCACCCGAGGGTGAGCCACGGCGGCTACAGAAGGTGGCACGAGGATGGTTATAGGGCGAGGAACTACTATTCTATCCCTGAGTATTCTTCTTATTACAACTACGGTAATAATGTGTCGTCTAGGATTGTTCCACTCCATCATAATCAGCCTACTTATATTCCATATGTTGAAGATAGTTCCATGAGCTTTTGCAGGGTTATGTAATGATGATTTTGTTTTTTCTTTTAATTTCTTCTCTTTCATGTGTAGTGTAGTATGTGTGTGAGTTATTTGCTAATAAGTCGGTGTGTTTTTCGGTGAAAGATTATGGTCCCCATTTTAATATGGATCTTGTCTTCCATACGAGAGTTATTTTGTCTACTTTTGAACACTACGATTTTCCGCAAGATTGATTTTACGAACGTGAACGAAAATATACTACATTTTACAAATTACTAATATTTTTCACTTTCATTTTTTTTCTCTTCAAAATTACATCGTTGAATCTCAACAATTCGTTCTTCTTTGATCTTAGGATTGAGTTTAAAGAATCCTATGATCTTTTTCGGTTTAACGACCGAAACAAAGATATGATTTGTTCATGATGGTTCTATGGAAATTATATGTTATAAACATGAGTTAATACATTTAATTTACATACTAAAATGAAGGTGACATTAAGAAAATACATATAAAGAGGCAGGCCTCCATAAAATGGATGAGTGAACTAATATTGCATGCGATTAAGATGACTGTAGCTGTTCTGACCTCGATCCTCCGCAAGAAACTACCTACTATCCACTCCGCCACCTTCGTCCGCCTCAGATCGGCGGCGGTTCGCTGTCATCGGAATTCTGAAAACTTCCGTACATATCGAAGCCAGCATTATGAGGACCTCACCAAAGCTCGCGATAACATCAAAAGGCAGTCGCTCCTCTCCCTCGTACTTTCGTCCGACGACGATCCTCCTCTCTCAGAAAATCAAGCCATTGGTACCGCCCTAGCATCGCAGGTAGTCGAATTAATATAACTTCCTTAAGGTCTACGTGAAAATGCAGGTCTATTGCTTGATTTTCATGTATAAAACCATATAATGTGCTACCTTTAGCTCGGCCCTGAAGATAATCTAAGACAAGAAAAATTATATTCAGGCAATATGCTACCTCCTTTAGCTCACTGCTCTTATTACAACAACAATAACAACGACAAAAAATATCCTTCCTTTTTCATACGGAAGAGCCCAGAAATCACGTTGTGTCCACCAGCAGGCGCTTGCCCACCAGATAGAACAACAACGCCTATTTTGATCTGATTTGGGGCAGATGAAGGCATGACACCTGGCACAAGGACACTCGACGGCTGTCCGAAAAGGCATGGAAAGAGCTTTGCAATTTCATCTGTTGTTCGATGGAGAAATGAGTATGACAAAACGAAAGCTGGAACCCATGAACTATAAAGTAGCAATCAATCGAATAGTTTCATTCGACCCAACCAAAACCAAGAACGTCGAATTCATCGTCAGTATTAACTATTTCTTTCGTGATTTAGGGACAACAATTAAAGAACCAAGAATTCCCGCAGCTGAGCTCGGTGGGCCATTGACAACATTGAACGAGTTATTGAGAACGTCAGGCAAAGGAAGGTTGATGCTTAATCTGCTAGCTTGAACCTCGCTGGTCGCGTCGTAAACGGTCAAAAATAAAATTTATAACCTTACTGATGTGTATAGCGAAAGTAAGGATCGTCTCCACAGGGAAAATGGTTGATTTACTTCTATATCAAAATTCGATCGATAATAATAATAATAATAGTAATAATTGTAATAATAATAATATAATAGTAGTAGTAATAATAATAATAATAATAATAATAATAATAATAATAATAATAATAATAATAATAATAATAATTAAAGGGGGGTTTTGAGTTTTTCAAACGGAAATCAAAATTAAAGCAATTATAAACGAAAATTTGAAAATAGAATAATATAGAAACGAAATTTAAACTAAGAACGGACGAAGGAAAAAATAGAAACTAACGACTATAAAATAGTAGTTGAAATAATCGTTCTCCACCTTGATTTATATAAGTGATCATAGATTCCTAAATAACGTGTACACATAAGCATAATCGGTTATAGTTGTCGACGAACGCCTAACAACCAATATGTTCCTAATTTCTCGATAATTAAGAGACGCTCTATAATTACTTCCCTAATCGAAAAGTAACATCTGGGACGCCCTGCAAGGTTTAAGATTCCGACAGCATTAAAAACAAAAGAGACCTGATTATTGACTAACTCGCTCGGACGACGCTCTCGCAAGAAACGACGTTGGTCCGTTAAAATCAAATCGGGTAAACTACAATATAACTTACACTTACCTAAGGTAGAGAAATTGAATATTGTTCGTTACTTATTAAAACGAACAAACAATTACGGATTTGTCGTTTAATTAACCATGGACTCACCTAGATTAATTAAACATTTGCAACTATTTAATTAAACTAAGTTCATCAACTGAAATAAATTCAAGCTTAAACGAAGATTCACGCGTTCACGAATAAGCACAATAATCTTTCAGAAATATAAATCAAGGTTTCGATAATACTGAAACATAATAATTAACTAGCATGTCGTATCGGCCGCGACGACCGATATCTCGCCGCGGCGAACCATGTTGGGTTCAGACCAATGGTGTTCAATGAAAAGAAGGGACTCCATAGCTTCAGCCCTCTCATCACTGTCGTCGTCGCCGTCCCCGCCACACCTAACGCTGTGGCTTCTCAACATTAAAGGAGCAGCCTTTAGCTCCGATTTCGACGTATCCCTCTCGGAATTGTCCTCAATCGGCAGCCAATTCACACAAACGCTCTGCTTCTGATCCACTTTCTTGATGGGCTATTCTTCATTGTGCCGATCTGTCACTGTGCTCGATCCCAAAGAAGAAGAAGAAGAAGAAGAAGGTTCTATTACTGCCTTCTTGCGATCGATGTGTTTTCTGCTTTTGATCAACTTCTTTTTCTCGCGTGGATCTTGCCTGGGCAAGTTCTTGTTCAGTTTGATGCTGCTGCTATTACGAGCGTATTTCTCAGAAACGGATCCTTGGGGGAGATGCATTTTGATTGGGATTTGACTTGAATGTAGACTGGAGATACGCCCTTGTACTGAGAAAGGTAGGGCTGAAGATGAGGATGCCTTAGGAGTTCTGCAACCTATCATTAATGGAGCTTCTGTTATTAAACAAGCTGAAGTGGATCATGAACGCACTAACTTCAGTACTAAGAACTTACAGTAGGTCTATGTTCTGGGCTTTTTCTAAGCATGCTTTTGATCAGCTGCTTCCTGTAGTAAAAACGACTCAAAGTATTGTTTTTATGATGATAGCAGAAATGCAGCTGAACATATAGGAATTGGTAGCTTACAGTGGAGAAGAGTATATAGTAGGGAGAGGAGACATGCTCGATCTGTTCATCTTGTTGACGAGTCCCTCTATATCCTATTTGATCAGCACAATAAAAGGAAAATTTTATCTCACCACCAGCGAAAAAGATTTATTATGGAGTAATTATGGTTCACGAATTTGAAGCTGAGACTCACAGCAGCTCTAAATGGAGGCGAATGAGCAGCCTGAAACAAGATTTTCTCTGTTATTGAAGGGACTGAATTGTGTGTAGAAAGTTGGCTTTTTTACTGCATACCTAAAGACCATATATCCGATCTGTAACCATACGGAATATCAGATAGAATTTCCGGGCACATGTACTTCGGCATTCCCACAACCTATACAATTAATCATCACTGTTTCATGAGGTAAACGCACAGATACCAGCGTGCGTGTGTGTGCTTCTGTGAACAGATTACAGATTTAATCTCACCTCTCCCATTCTAGACTTTGTTTGGAAATACAAATAGGAAGATTCTCATTATTAGGGTTCCAAAGCTTTACCCTTCACATTCGATAAAGAGTTCGTTAGAAATGCTTATCGGTCTCCATCTGTCTTTAACGTGTTAAGTTTAAATCTTGTGTTGAAAACCTTTGTGCAGCTTCCCTCGCAAGCAGCAATCAGACATCGTCTGACGACGGTAAGGTTGAAATTTGTACTGAGATAAAGAGTACAGTATCAATTATTACCATAATCATATCTTTGATTTCTTGCAAGAGACGAAGATAGAATCATATCTTTGATTTCTTGCAAGAGATGAAGATAGAAGCTGAGGGAAGAGCACTTTGGGTGGCATGGCGTGGTGGTTATCTGAATGGGCCCGAACGGTAATGTGTGAGACGAGGCGGACGCCTCGGTGGTAGTTGTAGTTTATACAATCTCTCTGTCTCAATTCACGAAATTCCCGAATTTATAGTGTAAATCTTTGTAAACAACGTTGATCATATACTTGCGAATATTCAGCTTGTTGAGTTTAAGACATCCGTTGATGCTTTCTTCTTGATCGTGTTTTGCTGATATTGTTCACCTAACCTCACCTTATTTTATCTTATATTGAGTGAAAAAATTGAAAGTTGGGGGCGTTAGTTTGCCGATGGAGCGGTCGTACTAGAAAGGCTTACGATACCGATAAGAATAGACAAGAGCGACTGAGGTGGTTGGATTTGTGTCTTGATCTTGAAGCGTCGATGGGAATTGTTTTCCCATGCAAGAATGCCCTTAACTTTGCAAGCATTTGCGGGAATACACGCGTCGTACACAATGTGTTTGATGAATTGGGTGAATGAAGGGAATACTCTGAGTGGCACAGTGACGAATTGGGTGAATGTAGGGAATAATCGAGTCGCATACCACGTGTTCGCTGAATTTAGTGAATGAAGGCACTCAGTGTCATACAACATGTTATCTTAGCATCAGAAGAAACGACTTAGTGGTTAATTTGATATAGAGAAGGTCTCGTTGCTGTGTTGGGCCCGCACGTACGAGAAAGCTTCAACATGGACCCAGCCGAGGACAAGTCGGAATTTTAGTTACTGTGTTGAAGCTTCATCAACATGGACCCAAGGAGATCTCGTAGACATTCGCGTAACGGTGATTTCTCATGTTTCAAAAAAAAAAAGCATTGATAAACGGTGGTTGCAGTTGCAACGAGACCTTCTCTATAGTGTTTTCACACTTTAGTAATAGAAGTACATAGATAGAAAGAAGGCTCGCTTACAACCGTTGTGAATTGCCGAATAAGCCCACGCCCACCAAGTAATTCAGCCCAAGCCCAAGCTACAGTGTTTTTCATTTCAGCCCTCTAGTACCTCTTCACAGCAACGCCGACCTGAGCTCTCTCTCTCTCTCTCGTGTTGCAATTTCAGTTCGGTTCTTCCTTATGCTCAGCCCTCGGTTTCAGCCACTGCTCATGTGTTTGTTGCAGCCTCGATCTGACAAGAACAACTTCCTTCGAGCCCTCTGCTGTCACAGAATTACAGCACGTCTGCTGCCCCGTGATGTGCTGGCCCGTACTCGCTGTTTCAGCTCCGAACTCGCTGTTTAGTTGCTGCCCGATCTGGATCTATGGTCTGCCTTCGGTTGCTGCCCCTTCGTTGCTTCGATCTGCTCTGGAATGAGCTTCAGCTGCAGCCCCTTTCGCTCGGGAATTAAGCGCTCAAGTTCGCAACCCTCTCTGTTCTGCCGTATATGTGCGTGTATGTGGCCTTTCAACAGAGAGGTATTTTATATGGGTGATGACAGTGAGTTCTTTGATCGAAGTTCTTCTCCCCTCTCTGGTCTGTACGATAATTAGCTCCTTGTATAGAATAAAGATTTGAACTGGTTCTTTTCTTTTCAAGGTGGGGATATAGATCTGGATTTGTCAAGCGTAATCCTCCGCTCTTCTCGTCTTTTCATCTCATGGTCCTTCTCTTCAACGACAAGCTACACAAATTTAGCAGTAAAAAAGATAGCAAGAAGCCACATCGATTTGTTTAGGTAAATTTTAAAAAAGAGTAACGATTCTATTTCGTTTTAAAAAAAGAGGAATGAGTTATCAAATGACTGAAATACTCTAACTAAAAAACTGGTTAAGGAGGCTAATTCGACTCATTAACAGCGAAAAGTTATTCGAGTTATATTCGAATGACAAAACACTCGAATAAACGACTCGAATAATTGCTTATCCGACTTACTATAGCGACATATTATTCGAATTTATTCGAGTTAAAAGCAAAACTCGAATGACGTACTCTAATAGTAAATCGAAGAGATAAGGTGACTCGAATAATGTGCAGAAAATTTAAACGAATAAGCAACATTCGAGCAGCTTATCGAGTTTCAGTTTCGAGTGAATACTCGAATACGTAACTCGGATAAGATACTCGAATAAGCAGTATTTTAAAAAGTTCGGAAAGAAAATTAAACACAAATCACTCGAAAACCTAAAATCTCTCGCTCTCTCTCTTCGAAACCAAATAACTTACTCGAAAAATCGTACACAAACCACGCATAACCATCAATGGCGAAACGAAAAACGAGATCATCGGAGCCTTCCGCGCCTGTGCGTAACCGGGTGGATGAGCAAATCGACGCCGGTAGAGCCACGGTGAGTTTTTGCTCGCATTTTGGGTTTTTGTTAAATCGAATTGGTTGAACGAATTTCTTGGTTAGATCTATCGTTTATAGCGTTAAATCGATCGATTTTGATGTTAAATCGTTGCGTAAACGTCGTAATCGGTCGAATTTTTAGTAAAAATCGTTTTCATCGTCTTTTCGAGTAATAATTCGAGTAATTACGGTTCGAATAACTACTTGACTTATTCGAGTGATGGTTTACTCGAATAAATAACTCGAATAACAGAAAATTTTATGTCTTTTTGCGTTTTCAGGTCTATCTTCCGACGAAGTTGCCGGCGGACAATTTCTACCACGCCACCCTCACTCTGAACTCGCAGTACATGCCGGTATGCGAACGCATCCGTACGCTTTTGAACGAGGAGGAAATGGAGGAGATGGTTAGGCGGACTCAGTTCGGAAACCTGATAAAGGTAGTCCGAAACCACTACAACTCCAATATGATCCTGTGGTATTTGATGAGTCGGCAGGTGGAGTACATGCCGGAGTCGAAGGAGTTCTGGATGGTCGTTCGTGGGCGGCCCTTACGATTTTCATTGGTCGAGTATTGCCTACTCACGGGCCTCGACTGCGGCGCAAACGAGCCGGAGATACCGTCATCGAACGAGTTTGCGACGAGGCATTGCCCTGGTATTAATTCTATTTTTTTTATCTTTTTGATGCGTTTTTTTACTTCGATTTCAAAAACTAACGTTTGTTTTATGGCTCGCGGGCAAGCCCGTTATATATTATATCGATTTGGATAAGAAAGTCACGGAAATGATCCGTGACGCCGGTGGAGCCTCGGGCGTGAATCCCGAGAAATTGAAGATCGCGACACTTTATTTTGCCGTCGGGGTGCTCGGGGAGCGGAGGGTAAAGAAGGACCTGAAGGTCAAGGAGGAGTGGCTCCGTCTGGTGGAGGACTTCGACCGCTTCAACGAATATCCTTGGGGAAGGATATCATTCGAGGAGGTCATTTATAGTCTGAACAAAGACCTCCTGGGGAAGCACATGGATATGACATCGAAGGGAAAAATCGAAACAACCTTCGATATCAGCGGCTTCGTAATGCCGCTTCAGGTAATTAGTTTTGTATTATTATTTAAGACATATTATATTTATTTTAACTTACTTTTACTCTCTTTTATCAGGTTCTGGCGTACGAGTGCTGGCCGACCGTCGGGCAAGAATTCGCCGTGAGAAGAGCCGGCGAAGGTCTCCCGATACCCCGTATGTGCCATTGGAAGACCACATTTTACGGCAAGAGCTCTGCTCCGGGATGGCAAGCGGTCGAGCGTGCATTCGGTGCCGTGGCGATGGATGTAAGTATATTTATTTATTTATAATGTGGATTTATTTAGATTGCGTTTTCTAAATTGTACAAATACACAGGACGTGCGGTGTTGCCTTACACCGACCGATGCGGAAGCCGATTCAAGGCACTTCCGCACGGTCGCCGGCTTTTGTGGCAGCCGGGATGATGCCGTAGCCCAGAGGATAGTGGAGCATCTTCTAAATGGGCTGCCGGTCTACTGCACCGATCATCGGCTTGCTCCGTCTCCTCCTCCGCCGTCTCCTCCTCGGCCGTCTCCTCCTCCGAGGCCGTCTCCTCCGAGGCCGTCTCCTCCTCCTTCCGGCTCAATAATCGCCCATTTCGATAGAAGAATGGACAGGCTGGAAGGCGATGTACGGGATATGCGGGCGGAGATTAGGGCGCTGCGCTCGATCGTGATCAAAGGTATGTCTTACTTAATGTTTATTTTATAAGATTATATTGATATTACGTAAATCTAACGTAATACTCTAATTTTGTAACCCTTGAGAGCCTGACGCCGAGAATGGTGCGGGATATTACGAGAAGCTACGGTCAGGACATGCCGCCTCCTTTGCCTCCTCATTCGCCGCCGAGAGGGAGTCGGGACATGCCGCCGCCTTCGCCTCCTCCTTCGCCTCCTCATTCGCAGAACGTGACGGGGAGTCGGGAGCAGGGGGGCGAGAATGTGGAGATGGAGGCCGAGATGGATATAGATATGATGGAGGCCGCGGCCGTGGCGGCGGAGAGGACCGCGGCGGAAGCGGCGGCAGAGGCGGCGGCGGAGGTGGCCGCGGCGGAGGCGGCGGAGAGGACGGCGGCGGAGAGGGCGCGGCGGAGAGGGCTGCGGCGGAGAGGGCCACGGTGGCGGAAGAAGCAGAGAGGGCCGCGGCGGAGAGGGCGGCGGAGAGGGCTGCGGCGGAGAGGGCCACGGCGGAGAGGGCGGCGGCGGAGAGGACTGCGGCGGAGAGGGCTGCGGCGGAGAGGGCCGCGGCGGCGGAAGAAGCGGAGAGGGCCGCGGCGGAGAGGGCTGCGGCGGAGAGGGCGGCGGCGGATAGGGCCGCGGCGGCAGAGAGGGCCGCCGCGGCGTCGAAGGCAAAGAAGGCGGCGGAAGCGGAGGAGAGGCGGCCACGGACGGAACGTGCGAAGAAGTCCAGGTTGCTTTCGAGTCCGTATACGCCGACGCCCGATTCGACCCATCGCGTTGCAATACAACGCCGCGCGGATATAGAGCAGATCATCGGCGAGAGGGTGAAGAATTGGGATGCTGTCGCGGCGGAGGTGGCAAGAATGGGCGCAAAGGAGGAACGGCAGGAATGCTCCAAGCGTACAACAAGAAATTCTTTGCCGACCTGTCCACTCCGAAAGTGTGGCTTTCGGATGAGGTATGTGTGTTTTTTGCTTAATATGTTCTAATTATTTCGTTTAATAACATTATATGCTATTATTGCAGCACGTCAACGAGGCATTCAGCGGGTTCACGGCGATGCAAGAAAACTGCGTGCATGCGGAGCGAATCGCGTACGTGAACACCAACTTCGCACATGCAGTCAGGATGGAGTCCGCCAAACCGCGACCGTGGAACGTGTCCTCGTTCGAGGCGCCACGGGAGAGATCAATGCGATATACGGCGGCAAGCCGTCACTTCACTGGAGCCAAGCGGATGTGGCCGTCATCCCATTGGCATTTAACTCGCATTGGGTGCTCCTCGTCGCCCGGTTCAAGGAGAGGAACATCCTCGTTTTGGATTCCGATCGCAGCAGCGATTCGGATTTGAGGTGCATGAAGCCGTTCCTCGATCCTTTGGCCGAAGTGATACCGCTGATGCTTCAACACGTAGGTGCGGAGCAAGATCCGTGGAGAAGTTTGCTTGGGTGCGGTGCCCCAATTTCCCTCAACAAGTCCTCAGGTAATTTTCTTATTTTCTCACTTTCTTATTTTCTTATTTTCTTAAACCTGAAATTGTTCTATTTCTCGAACAGCGGAGAGTGCGGTATGTACATGCTTAGGGCGGCGATGTCTCTGTTGATCGGTAACAGAGATGATCTCTACGCTTTGGACGATTCTAAAGTTTTGTCGTTTAGAAAGTTTTTGACTATATGTATTTATTTTAACAATTGGGATATTGTATGAACCGTTTTAGATCTATTTGTATAGATTTTTTTTGATTTGGAATTGTTCTGTGTAATGGTTGGTTGAGTTGCTGTTGAGGTTGTTCAGAGTGTTCAAGGTTCAGTGTTGTTTTTTTTCCAAATTTCACTGTTATTCGAGTGAAAGAGCTTGTTCGAATAATGATAACTAATCGAGTAAGCTAATTGAGCTTAATCCGAGTACCTCATAGCACTCGAATAAACTTCACTGGATCAGTTGATTTTATCGGACTTCACTGTTATTCGAGTAAAAGAGCTTGTTCGAATAATGGGAATTAAACGAGTAAGCTATTCGAGCGCAATCCGAGTATCATATAGCACTCGAATAAACTTTACTGGATCAGTTGATTTTATCGGACTTCACTGTTATCCGAGTCAAAGATCTTGTTCGAATAATGTTACATTTATCGAGTTGAGTATTCGAGAATATTCGAGTACAATACATAACTCGAATAATTTAAAAATCGAAAATATTGTTTTTATATCATGAGCATGAAATGTTAAATAACATTTCATGTTAAATATCATTTCATGTTAAATAACATTTTCTTTCTAAGTAATAAAATATTATAGAGATTCTTGAAAA
The DNA here is from genome assembly GCA_027422505.1 of Craterostigma plantagineum. Lineage (NCBI taxonomy): Eukaryota > Viridiplantae > Streptophyta > Magnoliopsida > Lamiales > Linderniaceae > Craterostigma > Craterostigma plantagineum. The sequence continues at coordinate 2,570,925 of JAPQWV010000043.1, read as the reverse complement.
AAAAAAGAAAATCAAGTTGATATTTCTATACATGTTATAAATATTGTTGATGGGAATGTATATACTAAAGTCCTATCTACCAATATATTTCATTGTATGTCATGCAACGACTTTTATTAAACATTGTTAATCTTCATAAAGCGACTTATTAACATCATGAAGGCCCTAAAACATCGAAATATTGATATTTATACATCTATGTATCAAGATAATTAAAATTCAAAAATTCTGAAAAGAACACTCGAATTGCAAGATATTATTCGAGTTCGGTATTCGATTTTTTTTTAAATTATTCGAGTTATTCGGGTACTCGAATAAGTTTAGGTTTTCGTTTCGACTTTTTATCGTTACGTTATTCGAGTGACCTATTCTAATAATATTCGAGTTGTGCAGTTTACTCGAATAACAGTGAAAAAAGCTACAATCAAGCCAAACTCACAATATCCATCAATCTCATACAACCTCATACATCAAACTCATACAACCTCATACATCAAACTCATACAAACTCATACATCAAGATTTACTTAATGTCTACGACCAAACTCACCGACGGACGGAAACCTCTTTTCTTTTCTCCGACCACGCCTTGCTACGAACGGAGGCGGCAACACCAATTGATCCGAGGTATCCCACTCGGCTTGATCCGGAACCGGCGAAACTCGTCCGTGATAAGCAGACTGCCACGTTAGGACAGAATAATATTCCGAACACAACGGGTAGAAACTCATGTTCGCTCGTAGACTCGCCACGATTGCATGTGGACAAGGAATCCTGTCGATGTCGAATTTGCGGCACGTACAAGTCTTCGACCGCAAGTTAACAATGCCACGACCCCTCGGAGATCGGACATCGTACTCATGCGGAGCGATTTCATGTACTTCATACCCTTGACTTAGCTCATACCTCTCACGGAGCTTCATTTCCACCGTCGGGGTAAACCGCGTGGTTGCTTATCCAGATTGCTGTCTGTATCTAGCAAACCAATCCGCCGTCAGCCTCTGTATCGATTCCAGAAGCGCAATGATCGGTAGCTTTCTTTCTTCGCGGAGTCTTGCATTAATCGATTCCACCCCGTTCGTAGTCATGATGTTATAGCGAGACGTCGGAGAATAGGCTCGACTCCATCGTTCCTTAGTATCAGTCTGTTGCAAATACGCGTATGCGTGGGAAACCTATTCTCAAAATCACCATATTGTGAATCAAAGTCGCATTGCTTGTATATTTTAGCAATGTGTATGAACGTCTCGGTCACACCCTGCTTCTTACACTTGCCTTTCATATTTTGTGACAGGTGCCAAATACAATGATCGTGGTGCCCATGACTGTAGACGGCTGCAACGGCGGCTTTGATAGACGGAGATCTATCGGATACGATGACAAGATCATCCTCGTTGGGCACGACTTGCAAGAGCTCATTCAAGAACCACGACCAAGCTTCTATGCACTCGTTATTGTCGATTATGCCCCAAGCTAAAGGAAACTGATGGCGGTCGCCATCCTCCGCTGATGCAATGAGCAACGTACCCCCATACTTTCCTTTCAACCAAGTACCGTCTATGCAAACAACCTTCCTCATGTGACGGTATCCCGCAATACAAGCACCAAGGGATAGGAATGCGTGCTTAAATCTCCGCTCGTCGTCCAGATATAAACTTGCTATGGTTCCCGGATTCACTCTTCTCAGCGTCGACAGGTATGATGGCAACAGCTTGTAACTCTCATCGGGGTCACCCTTCATTGTATTTTGTGCTAAAATGCCTCCTTTCCATGCTTTGAAGTACGAAACTTCGATCCCACAATTTCTCATCATTGTTTGAATGAGTTTAGGGGCCGGTGTACTTGTTGAACCCTGAAAAGATTCAAGCAGCATATCACTCACGGATGTTGACGATGCTTGAGTGAGTCTTGCGTTCCGATTTGCAAGGTCGCATGTATGTGTGTTGCAATACGTACGAATCGAGAATACGGATGTATTCTTAATCTTCGCCGTCCATATCCTCGAAGTACATCCATCCTCTTTGCATCTCACGCCATAGTACGATCGGGAAGATTTTATAATCTTGACCTCGAAGCATGCCTCTATAGCAACTCTTTGGATCCTATTCTTGACGACCTTCTTATCCTCGAATTCATCACCGACCTTCATGGTGGAACCGTCGGTAAAAGAATACCGATCGCTAGGAATAGTTGCATTTTCCTCTTCTTCCTCCTCCTCCTCATCATTCCCGTCCGTATTTTCTCCGTTTACGCCATCAAAATTGACGTGCAGGTTCTGCCGTGATGCAACATTCTCATCACGGTCGTTCGCCTCATTGTGACCTTCACCCCCATAATTCACACCTTCGCATCCGCCAATACGGTCAAAATAATCATCGATGTAACCACCTCCATCGCTACGAACCTCAATTGGAACGGGACCAACTTCATCATCCGCGAGAGTTTGACGGTGGAGGGTCGTAGGGAGTCCAATCTCCACACGGAGAATCGGTCTATCCATTGGACCCCCTAAGTATATATAACCCTTCAACTCTCGATCATTCTTTATATACAACGGAGCACACCCTTCCATACCTCTCATAGATGGCTGATAACTTAGCTTTAACTCCAGCCTCCCGCTTACGCCAATAGTCTCGTATATTTCGTTCCGCAGATCGTCCAGCAAACAACAATCGACATCGAATCCAATGGGCTTCATATTTGTTCCCATCCTTGGAACCCATGTCCATTTATTATCATTCCCAATTATCCATTCTCCATCGTAATCAATCATGATGCTGGTCGGCATAACCTGCATATGAAACAAATCATTGTTAATAAAATTTAATTGCAATAACATTATTCGAATAATTACGATATTCGAAAAATAAAAATTAATCGAGTAAACAATTCGAGTAGTAAAACAACTCGAATAAAGTCTTCGAGTATTAAGATTTTGAAGACACTCGATAAGTTGTTATCGAAGAAATAAATGGAATAAATCAACTTTTATTGCAAACGAGTAAGACATTCGAGTTAACGCTTAACTCGAATAATGTGTTCGTGTATTATATTATCGAATAATATGTAAGTGTAAAATTTCATAAACAATAGTATTATTTGAGTAACTTTTCCTAGTTTATTCGAGTATGATGTCCGATTGTATGTTGCCAAAACAGCTTATCCGAGTGGCGTTTACGAGTCTAAATAAACTCGAATAATGAACTCGAATAACCGGAAAACGAAAATTTTCTGCAAATTCGCACAGATCTAAGGTTAAAATGCTACCCATAACTACCCAAACCTTCGAAAATCTAATACCCGATGCTCAAAATGTAAATGTCATTAACATGAACGGAAATTACAATGCCCGATATAATATATACTTGTAACCGGCGTTAACATGACGGAACTTACTGTATATGCGTTCAAGAACGAAATTGGGATTCTTGGAGCTTGGGTGTTTCGATTTCGGCGGATGCTTCAGCTCGTTTTTCCTTCAAGATCTCGTTTTGGTGCTTCGTGGGTGCATTAATGAATGAGGTTGGTGCGTTTTTTTTATTTTATATATATATTTCTTTTTTTATTTGTTTAGGTATTAATTAGGGGTTTAGTTAATTAAGGAAACATGTTCCTCTTTTTTAATTGACTCGGTCAAGTTCCCTTTTTTTAAAAAGAAATCAAAAGTAATCTTATTTTTTTGTTTATATCTCCTTTTTTTAAATGTCTTCCTCGATCCTTGTATGTGTTTTGTCGGACGATCAAATTTGCTGCTTTCCTTATGTAAATAAAAATGATATGTGGCTCAATATCTATAATTGGATCTCAATTATTGTTACGATTAATTTCCTTGCTCTCTTTGTGTATGAAAATGATATTTTTGGCTCCATATCTTGTCTTAAATAATTGGTACCTTTAATCAAATAAAATAGATAATTAGCACAATATATGTTATAAGTTGAAAGTAGTATAAGCTTAAATATTGTGCAAATTATTATCTATCACTCGCCGTACGCAAAACTTTTGAGCGCAGCCATCGATAGTATTCGTTAGTTTGAATCAAGAAAATTTGCGACAAACGACGATGAAATGCTGGTAGTGTAAGTAAAGAAAGAGATGGGGGAAGTTATGCGTTTATGCATGCTAGCGTTAGAGAGAGAAACATGGCATGGCTTGACATTTGATGCTGAGTGTTCGGAGATTCAAAGGAGCGAGTCCCATGTACCACGTTTCTGAATTCTGAGGAGAAAACATGGTACAAATTACAATTACAAAGAGTTCGATTCTCTTTGTGAAAGTTTGCATAGTTGTGGGAGTAATTCTGGGATATTGCGATCCCAATTAAACCCCTTCTCTAGGCTAGGGTGTTGGAAGCACACATTAACGAACTCTTTCCTTATCGTCCAGTTCAGTGTCACGAACTCATTTGATCAGTACCCAAATACATTTTCGTCGTTTGAAGGATTCTTGCGGTGCCATCAGTCATGTGGACCCTTCGAAGAGCCTTCGGTTCAGCTCAAGTAATGTTATTCGACCTCAATTGACAGTTTTTGGATGACGTGCTTGCAAAAAGTATCCCTTTTTAATTTTTTTTTGCGAGGGTTTTGGTGTTTATTGATTATCTTTGTTGACCTTTTTGGTCCATACATGTTAGGGAGTTTTGATGAACGATGTAATTGTAACGACGTTAGGTCTATAAATTAAGCAATTCGATTTGTGATTAATATAACGTCTAAGTTCATGAAAATATTCGGCCATGCATTGATTATGAGCTTTAAATTGATTAAAGTGTTGAATATTTGATTCGCATATGAGTTTGTGATTTGTTGATGAGACCATGTGATCGCATGTTATAGACACCCCATGTGATAGGATATATCGTACTGTGCTATATATGGAAATAATGCATGAGATATCCTATTGAGTTATAAAAGGAAAATATGCTGTCTATATATGGAAAGTGATATATCTGTTCAAAATCTGTTATTCCTGACGAAAATCACATCTACGATTATGTGCATGCTTTCCACTGAATTAAATGTGAAATATTGAATTGATATCTTTTCTTATGCTGATTGTATGTTATATTTAAGAAAGATTTGATTTGATTGACTTTGTGGATAAGGTGCTACTATATGGTATATGCTATAAACGGATGTGATTTCTGAAATAAGGAAAGTTTTGCCATGATATGATAAATCGAATTAAATATGCTCTGATTTGATTTGCGTGCTAAACATGGTAAATATATTGATCTAATACTATGAGCTGTACATGGAAAACGTGCTGATATGATGTTATCTCGTGTGCTATATTTGGAAAGTTAATCTGGATCGATTTACACTAGAAACAGATAGCAGAGAATAACTTATGGAAAGTCCGGACATAGTAAATATATGCGAAGTGGATGAATATGCATGAGAACGATTTTGAATCTTTATGTGGAATATATTCATGCTTAAATGAGCTCTTATATGGTAAATAGTCATGCTTTAAAGTGATATGACCGTTGTGATATATTATGAGCATGATTTATATGGTATGATTGACTCGCATGGAAACTATGCTTGATTTGGTGATTATTATATGATATGATTTTCATGAGAAGTGCTGATTGAAAAGGTTTATATCCATGCCACACTTCGTTTTTTCGAGAACACACAACTTGCGAATATACGTCTTTGAGCAGAAAGATACTGAGAGATTCCTGAGCCTTTTCACTTGCGATAGCTTTCTGCCTGCCTGATCTTTAACTTGCGATATCATCACTGCACGAGTGATTCACCCGATATTCCATCATCCCATCCATATATTCTGTCTTCGGACGTGTTGTCTTTGAACGTGAGCAATACCAAGGAGGCAAGGTCGACGCTTACGCACACGTGAAGGAAAGGACGAGTTCCGGGGGCCCCTTCGGTAGCGAGCTGTGTCTGTCGGGATCAGGAGATTCCAGGAACGAAACTCGGCGTGTAGGGGTCGAATCTTTAAACAAAATAATACGAAAGATTAGGTACGTGGTAAAATTGTGAAGATTTCTTATATACGTTTTACATAAATATGTTTATTATATACCCGATAATAAATTGCCTATCGTAATTAAAGAAGAAACAATAAAATAGATCAAAGTATACATTGAAATCATATGAAACGTCTAGTTCTTCGTATAATCATTGAAATGTTTTTTATATATTAGCATATGTATTGCATATTGTTATCAATGACAAAATGACAGAGTGCAACTTTATTGGTGAAGTGCAATTTCATTGCTAACCTTGTCAAATATTAATGATATGAATTTTGACCTTTTTCTGCTACATAGGGCATTCAGACAGTTTTTCGGGTGCGGCCCAACTGGTCGGGTTATACCTGATTCGCTGGATAGCCTAATTTAAGTGCAGTAGCGAAAATTGAATCCCACTTACCACTTGCCAATTTTGTAGCTGAGAACAGTCGGAGATGACTCATAAGTTCTTTTTTCTCATTCATCAGTTGTCAAGCTCATAACTCTAATACCCGATTCCCAAGTGGCCTGAGCAAGCTTCTCATCATCACTATTATTATTCAATTGTGTAAGTTTTTTAGTTTTGCTTATCTTTTATCTGTAAGCTTCTGTGAGTGTGTTGTTGTTCCATTGGCACCGATAGGATGTTTCGAGTTCAAGAAGGGGGAGAAAATGGTGAGGGCTTATAAAGTGAAAGGGCAGAAAAGGAAGAACAGAGAAGAGAAGTACGAAAAGGACATATGTATTACATATTGTTACCAATGACAAAATGATAGATTGTAATTTAGGAATCGAAGAATAAATTTATAAAACAATAGTAAGCAGCGTCTAGTCTGTTATGTAAGTATATATATTTTGCATAGATGTAGTAGACAGATGAAAATTAATTCCATATCGTAATCAATATAATATTGTAAGTTATAACTTTGTAAACAAAATAAAAATGAGAAGCTCTTTGTGAATCTTTGATGTGTCTTATATACATTTTTCACAACGTATATTAAATATACAAAGAACAAATAACATATTATAGTAGTGATATAGTAAGTAACTATAACTTGAAAGAGTTGAAAAATTGCTTTTAAAATGACGTTTTCATAACATGCTTAGTTTATATATGAAAATAAATTTATAATGTAATGTAACATATTTTGGTTAAATAAAAATAAAATCCAAATTGTTTAACATAATTCAAAATAATAAAATGTAAATATAGGTCTTTTTACTACTAATATTAATTGCACCAAAATTATGGTTAGATTAATTAACCTTTTGTAATGCTCCATCCGTCCCCCCTAATTTTATCACACTTTTTCATTTCGAGCGTCCCAATAATTTTATCACCTTTCCTTATTTAGCAAAAAAACTATCAAAAACAATCAATATAATAATATTAAATATTCATAAAAGACGTGTCAAAATATACACTTTTTTACCTTTTCATTTTACTATATTATTATAATAATGCTACCTTAACTTGCGAGCCTAGCAACTTATGTGATAAAGTTGCTAGGACAGAGGGAGTAATATATTATTTACGAATATGATTAGGGGTGGTCCGGTAAGGTATACCGTACCAAAACTGTGATACCGTATACCGTACAGAAATTTAGGTATCTAGAAAAATCATACCAATACCATACCAAAATTTCGGTATACCTTCAATTTCGATACGGTTTCATACCGAAATTTCGGTATGGTATCGGTATCATACATTCTATACCATTCACAGGGAGGGTTTTTTACCATGCTTGTCTCGTACGTTGTTTTCGAATTTTTAGTCAATTAAACTCCTTAGGCCCCAATAAGATGGATTGTTAATACCATATTCTCCAAAATAAAAAGATTTTTAATTCATAAAATAACCTTAAATAGTTTACATATTTTGGTCAGTCTCCTTAGTAAGTAAAATATGATGGGCCTCAATAATCTTAGAAAGTTGGGTATAGTTAATAATTGGGCTAAATAAATTTATGAAGATTCTTATAATATTTTTATCTATTTTGTATTTTTTTGAAATAATATAATATATGTAGGTGTGTGTATATATATATATATATAATATTAAAATTTTAGTATTTCGGTATTTCGGTATAATCGATATACCTAATTTTTAAAATTGTCATATCATTACCGTACCGAAAATTTTAGGTACAATGTATCATACCTTACTAAAAACTTCTGTATACCAAAATTTTTGATATTTTCGATACGTTTCGATACGATAAGGACGGTATATCGGTATTTCGATATATTTCCCTGGCCCTAAATATGATTCATCATGAAATACTAAATAGAAGTAAACTAAGATAGAGGGAAATTACATTAAATAAATGAATTTATTAACTTATTATAGAATAATTATATTAAAATTATATTATTACTAAAATTTAATTCGTTTCTTTAATTTGTTAATTCATGAGTAATTGAATTCTTGAATATTAATAGATAACTTTAACTGGAATGGGCCTATTGTAACTGTTATTATTGTTCTTAAAATATAGCCCAATAAAATATTCAGCCCACTGAGAGAGCAATTTAGGTTTCTTTTCTAATCAGCTTCCTCTTATAAGTTATACGAATCTTCTTAAAAAGAATACCAATGTCGACGCCATCAACCACCCCCCATCTGATTCCGTGCAAACTGGTGAGGGCTTATAAAGTGAAAGGGAATAAAAGGAAGAACAGAGAGGAGAAGTACGATAAAGGTGATGATGATTCTGAGCAAATAGAGGAACAGGGTTCATCGAAGAAGGTGAATGGTGGAAGCTTTGAGTCGGATAAGGAGGAGATAGCTGAAGAAGTAGTTACTGATGATACGCCTGGGATTCCAATTGTTCCAGTGGATGACGGTGCTAAGAAACCTGGTGTTATTTTTGTTCTCGAAAAGGCCTCACTAGAGATTGCCAAAGTTGGGAAGGTGCGTTTCGAAATGATAAAGATTCATTTTTTTTGTGCTGTTGTTTTCCATGGAGTTCATAGTTGTGATGGGTATGTTTACGTATATGTGCAGACATATCAGCTTTTGAGCTCAGATGAGCATGCGAATTATTTGGTGAAGAACAAGAGGAACCCTGCAGATTACCGGCCAGACATTGCATTTCAGGTTTGAGCATAATGCATATGAAGATGGAGTTGTTAAATTCAAATTCTGTGGTGCACAGCTGATGTTAGCAATTAGGTCTTTATAAGGTGCTGTTGCATTTGAATTAACTGTTCGAAGGAAATGCTCGATAACAATCTCTCACACTCACTCTGTTAAACACTGACATGACTTTGCTATTGTGTTACTGAATCTATTGCTAGAATTTCATTTTAAAACCTAGTGAGACTATCTTCTTTGCTTCCATGCCTGGTTGGTGTATTACCACGCACCATCAAATCAATTCCATCTTACATTCGAGAGAATACCGTTGCTTTCATTGTTCCAATTATGTGATCATTAAGAAACTTTTGTTGGTTGCAACTTTGCTTGTCTGCCTCCTTCTTGGGCTTCTAACCGATTCATGTCCTCTTTCTAACTTCACGTTACAACGTACGATACTGCTGAAAAATTTGTGTCCTGGCTCAGACCATTCCTTTTTTCGTTTTCTTTTTTTCCTGCTAGTTACAAAATCCTAACCATCGTGTCACTCGTAGGCTATTCAAACGATCTTGGACAGTCGCGTGAACAAAATTGGCAGATTGAAAGCGCTATACGTAAGGACACAGCAAGGCCTACTTATAGAGATCAAACCTCATGCCCGAATGCCAAGGACGTATAAACGCTTTGCTGGTCTCATGGGTGAGTGGCCCAGAAAAGAAAAATCACCACATGTTAATGAATTGTCTCTAACTAACCTTTCGAATAATCTTGAAGTGCAACTTCTCCAAAAGCTGCACATTACTGCAGCTGGTAATGGCGAAAAGCTACTGCGTGTAATAAAGAACCCTGTCACCCAGTACTTACCCGTCAGCTCTCGTAAAATAGGTACGAAATATTACACTATGTGTTTATCAAGAGACGATCTTAGTCTTTCTCGTGGACTTTCAGGGTTCTCCCACAGTTCGGAGAAGTTGGTTGATATGTACGACTATATTGGCACTATCGACAAGGATTCAGATATTGTTTTTGTGGTACTCCCTCAACTTCTCAGTCGTCTTCTTCGCCTTGTTAGATCATCTTTTACATCAGCTGCAACTGTTTCATACTTGGCAGGTGGGTGCAATGGCCCATGGAAAAATCGAGCAAGACTACGTTGAAGATTATATTTCAAGTATGCTTAATTTTCTTTGCTCTTCTCCTGTTACTTCATTACTTGCACTTCAATTCCGCCAAACGTAATATCATAATACGGTAAAATGGGGCCTTGCAGTTTCAGAGTTCCCTTTGAGCGCTGCTTACGCCATATCCATAATCACCACGTCAGTGGAACGCAAGTGGAAGATCTTGTAATATAAGAGCTATCGCACGACTCATTAGCCGAGCACTCGGCAATTAGAAAATTCTTACCGTTTATATTATTACTTTTGGGTGTACAAAGTACAAACAACTATCCCACACCGATTAGAAAAAGGGAAATTGATAGGTTTATAAGCTTGTGGGTTCACTCCCTCTATTGCCAATTGGTTTTAGAGAGGAACCCCGCAAGCTTATACCGGGTTGGGTTTGGGCTGGAATTGGGTCTGAAAAAATCCCTACATGGTGCGGTGAGCGTGGACGAAGGCGTGAGGGTGCCTTCAGACGGAAAAATTCTAGCCCGGGTACGGTGTGGGTGGTGTGACCCCGGCCCTTATAAGGACGATTGGTGAATCTGCGGTGATAAGCGCTTGGTGCAGTGATTGCGGAGAAGCGCTTGGTGCAGATAATCGTTGAAGGAGAGGCCCGTTGTGTGGTCTAGAGTTTGAGGGAAGGATTGTTAGGTGTACAAACAACTATCCCACACCGATTAGAAAAAGGGAAATTGATAGGTTTATAAGCTTGTGGGTTCACTCCCTCTATTGCCAATTGGTTTTAGAGAGGAACCCCGCAAGCTTATACCGGGTTGGGTTTGGGCTGGAATTGTGTCTGAAAAAATCCCTACAATTACTTCATATCGAACGAGTGTTTACATGTGAGACAGGGACATAAGAATATGTTCTCAGTTTGTCGAGAAGTCGAAAAAAAACTAAAGAACTTCTCCTTCCTTTCTATGTGATTGTCGTGGAGCCATTGATCATATCTCTGAATGCGAGACTTTTTAGCATAATCGTAAGATCTGCTATAACAATAGCCATGGAATCTTGGAGTTCCCTTTGGTTGCTATGATCAATGGACGCTCTGCAGCTGCTGTATAATAAGTTAATAAAACTGCTATTGTCCATGGAAAACATACTTGTGGCCATAGCTCTAGCTTGGAAAACAAGAGGAATGGCCATTATATGAAAAGCCTTTGTGATTCTGAAGGTAAAAAGGCTTATCCCTAATGCTGAGTTTTATATTCTTGATCAAGGTTTTATACATACTAGTTTTGCCCTGTGCGATACACAGGAACTATAGCTGAAAGTGAGGCTGAGCCGTCTGTCAACCTGACCCCGTCCCGAAAAAACACCGAGCTTGGGCTTTAATTTTTCGACCCCAAAACATAATCGGGCTTATTTGGCCCAACCTGTCAGGCCCGTTGACTGATGTCCCGTGGGCCAAAAAACCCGACGGTCCGCGGGCCAAATTGGGCTCGCTATAGTAATACTTTGAAGTATTACAGTCTTAGAGCATCTCCAACCCCCATCATAAAAATAGAGTTAATTCTGCACAATATTACAACTGCTACGATGTTTTTACTCCAACCTAAAACTTGATTTTCTAAGCTAATTTTCACTCCAATCCATTAACTCTATTTCCAACTCAAAAAATCAAATTTCTTTATTTAGATTTGTATTATACTTACTAAAAAGTCAATAAATTATAATAGTAATATTTAAAATTAACTAATTATAACCTTAGCATATTATTTAGTTATAATTTTATTAAATTAAAAAGACAATATAAATAAATTATAGAAAATTAATTGTTTTACTTTTATTATTATAAGAATATCAAATATTTAAATATAATTAAAATATTTCTAATAAATAAATTATAAATAATAGAAAGTACAACAATTTTTATTGAAGATTGTGTGTCCTAATAATATTTTTAAAAGAAAGGAGTGGCAGCATATTAAAACATAAATATTCCCTAATTATAAAATATCTAATATGGCAATGGCATGTGTAGTTTTGCCCACATATGGGCCTATAAATAGTCATTTGTAATGGTGTTGCTGACATATTGCATTGAGATTGGTTATGAGAATGGTCAATCAGAGTCCACATCCAACTTTTATATAGCATGGATAAGCTTTTGAAATCCCATCATAGCTTTGCCTAATATAGACTACTTTCTACACACAAACACCGTTCCAAAATGCCAACTTTCATTAATAGTTGCATTAAATCGATCAAATATTGTATAAACATTGCGACTTTCAATTTCGAGTTCGACGGAAACGTATCAATGAGACACAAAGTTCTGTGGTGGGGGAGCAATCTAATAACTGTGGATGGACAATTTCATAATTACAACCTAATCCTTCAATTTCTGTTTTATTCTAACCATGGCCATCAATTAATTTTTCTTCCATAGACTTGAAAGATAAAACAATCCTTAATTATAGTTGACTTGGTAGACATGAGTCAATGCTCTATCTAGCCTCTTATCATTACATCAGACTAATCTCAACCATCTGCAACTGATCTGTGCGTTATTTCTGGGTTTTTTTCTGTCATTCTTGAGCTTTCGAAGGAGAAAGAGGCATGGCTGAGGTGTTCTTGTTCAACATCATAGAAGGCGTACTAAGCAAAGTCTCCTCTCTTGCAATGGAACAGATATCTCTAGCTTGGAACATGAAATCTGAAAGATTTGAAAGCACTTTGTCCACCATTAAAGCAGTCATCTTAGATGCAGATGAGATTGAAGAAGGGCTAGAGAAGCTTAAGTTTTCTGTATATGACATCGATGATCTGTTCGATGACATTGACTACAGCACAAGAATCTCAGGCATGGACCAAGACTCTAAGGGGCCGTCGATCATCTTAAACAAGGTCAGCAAATTCTTCTCAAGATCGAATCCTATCATCGTCAGGTACAAAATCGGTTGAAGGGTAAAAGCTCTGAGGCAGAGATTAGATCAGATTGCAGAAGACAGAAGGAAGTTTCACTTCACTGAGCAAGCCAATTCGATCGCTTTAGAGAAGGACGGTAATAAGGAGCAGTCTCACTCCTTTGTAAGATCCCCGGACATAGTCGGGAGAGAAGATGATAAAGAACACATCTTACAGCTCCTTCTACGCCCTGACAATGGAGAAATGTCTCTGCCATTCCCATTGTAGGTGGTCTTGGGAAGACGACTGTGGTCAAGTTAGTTTACAGGGACGAACTTGTGATGCAAAGCTTCGACCTTGGGATGTGGGTTTCAGTGTCCGAAGATTTCAGCACGGGCAAAGTCGTCGAAAAGATACTGAAGTCTGCTAGGCCACCTCGAGTTAGACCATTAAATGCAGACACGTTTGGCCCAAGTTTTGAAAGAAAAGAAGCACCTGCTCGTCTTGGACGATGTTTGGAACGAAGATCGTAACAAGTGGATGGACTTGAAAGAACTGTTGGTAAACTGCAAACTAGGTAGCAAAATCATAGTCACCACAAGAAGCAAAACAGTTGCCGATATTATTACAAGTACGGTGCCGCCTTACCACTTGACGGGCCTATCAGAAATCGACTGCTTATCACTTTTCTTGAAAATTGCTTTCAGATCTCAAGAGGATCAACTGCCCAATCTGATCTCTATAGGGAAAGAAATAGTGAAGAAGTGTGGTGGTGTACCACTAGCGGTTAAAACCTTGGGAAGCTTGTTGTACATGAACAAGGACGAAAAAGAGTGGCTGCGTATAAGAGACAACGATATATGGGAAATTGTTAGAGTTTATCAAAGGCGGGCTAAGATGAAGTCTAGAAGCCGGGAAGTAGGTAATATGGGCTTGGATCGTGAGGGGGGTCGAGATGGGCCGAGAACTGATTGGGCCGAGGTCGAGACAAACAAGGCCAAGAAATCAAGTCAAAATCAAGTTTAATATGAATATTTAAATTAGCTACTAATTAGGGGGTTTGTTTAGATTTTTATACCTAGAATATCTATGTTTAGTTATTCTCCTTAGCTTATAAAAGGAGGAAGGGTGGAACTATACATCCATCGAGTATTTTGAGTATTATTATGGACAAGAGTTCTCTCTTGTACAGCTATTAGTTTGCTATAAGATTTGAGATTATTACCGTTCTTCGTCGAATCCATCGTTTTTCGCTCTTAACAAATTGGTCCGACCTGCCGGATCTTTCGCCGCCGGAGTTTCCTCTCGTATAAACCCACAGAACCAGCAATATTTTCACTCTTCATCGCTGTCCGATTCGTATATGCCCGTGACGAGATCACAGATGGAGCAACGAGTTGAAGGATTGGAGAAGACAATGAATGAACGCTTCGATACCATGAACGAGACAATAACCGGACTACATAAGCTCGTATACGACTTCATCAGTGCCAGACCAGATGAACCACCACCTGCAACCAACACAAACATGGTGCCCCCACCACAATTCTATGCAAACAACCTGGACAACACTTCTTACTCACTACAGAAACGTCTGGATTACCTACCTTTGATGGAAGTGACCCATTGGGCTGGGTCGCCCGAGCCGACCAATACTTCGCGATTCAATGCACGCCAGAACAACAGAAGGTGCCAAGCGCCATCGTTTGCATGGATGGCATTGCACAGTCATGGATACTATGGGTCATGACGACTTACCCATTAATCACCTGGGACAGACAAATACCACGGGAATCAACTGGAGAAGATCACGAGTGTCAAGCAGACGGGGCACAATCGGGAATACTTTCATGAGTTCGTTAGTCTGGTCACTAACTTGCACGAGATTCCTGTCCACCAACACTTGGGGTTCTTTTTGCTCGGAATGCACCCAAATCTGCGAACGGAGGTACAAGTCCTCAAACCCACTACCCTCGAGGATGCATACCAGTTAGCCAAGGGAATTGAGAACAAACTATTGGTGGCAAAAGAGGGGGAGTATTCAGTTACATCAACGAGATTTTTTGTACCAAACAAGACGGCGCGTCATACGGCTATTCCACAAGGGAACAAGATAATGAGCACTGAACAAGGGGGAGGGGTTTTCCGTAGAGAAACAAAGACAAGCGATCGCTATTTACCACCCAATGCACGTGGCCCAGGGGGTCGGAGCTCACCCGCCGACTCGAGGAAGACCATTCCGAGCGTTATCATATCGAGAGTTTCAGGAGTTGCGAGCGAAGGGGTTGTGTTTTAAATGCCGTCAGCCATACAAACCGGGTCATTCATGTCCAAATAGGGAGTTTCGCATGATAATAGGCGGCGAGGACGAGGTAATGACAGAAGACGAGTTTGGGAATCTGATCGAAAGCGAAAGAGGAGAAAGCGAGAATATTACTGAAGAAGCAGACGAAGAAAACATTGAGAGGCAATTAGCCATGCTGGATTTACCACTGTTTGCACTTGGAGGAATCTCAGGCCCGCGTACTCTGAAGCTCCATGGGCAGAATCGGGATACTGACGTGGTGGTAATGATCAATAGCGGCGCTAGCCATAATTTTATCTCAATTACGTTGGCCAATCAGTTATCATTACGGCGGGAACCGGACGACAAGTTCCAGGTGCGATTAGGTGATGGCCGGCAAACATCAACTGAAGGAGAATGTCCATCCGTTACTCTACAACTGGGAACATGTACCATTATATCCAATTTTTTTCGCCTTCAAATTGGGAGGAGTTGATGTCATCCTTGGAGTCGACTGGTTGAGGCAATTGGGTGAAGTAAAACTTAATTGGGCTACGTCAATGATGAAATTCAAATGGCAGGGGGCGAATCATTGCCTTCGGGGTGACGCTGCACTTACATGAGCACCAATCAGCTTCCGCGCACTGAACAAATTGACAGAGGTTGAGGCCGGAGCAGTCGTGTGGTTTGGACAAGCGGAGGGAGAGCAAGAAAGACAATGCGAGCAATTGACTACCGAACAGGCGAGGGAAGTGAATCTACTGTTGAGCAAATTTCCTGAGATATTTCAAGAACCAACTGCCTTGCCACCGACAAGGATGATCGATCATCGCATAGAGCTGGCTCCTGGAAGCAAAGCGGTTTCAGTGAGGCCGTATCGATATGGCCACATGCAGGTGAGATGCTAGCAGCCGGCATAATCCAACCAAGCACTAGCCCATTTTCAAGCCCGGTATTGTTGGTTCGAAAAAGGATGGAAGTTGGAGATTTTTTGTGGACTATCAGGAGATGAATCGCGTCACTATTCCTAACAAATACCCAATTCCAGTGATTCAAGAGCTTTTGGACGAATTATGTGGGGCCGAGTATTTCACCAAATTAGATTTACGTTCCGGATATCACCATATCCGTATGAACACAGCCGATGTCCCGAAAATGGCATTTCGAACTCACGACGGACACTACGAATTCCTCGTTATGCCATTTGGGCTCACAAATGCACCAGCGACTTTTCAGGCAACAATGAACGACATATTTCGACCATACCTCAGGAAAGGGGTGCTAGTTTTCTTCGACGATATACTGATCTACAACAACACTTGGGAAATCACACCTGCAGCTCTTAACCCGAGTTCTACAGATACTCACAACACAAAGATTTCATCTCAACCAAAAGAAGTGTCAATTCGGGAGGCAGAGAGTTGAATACTTAGGTCACATCATTTATTCGGGACAGGTGGCGATGGATCCGGAGAAAGTATCTGCTGTATTGCAATGGCCAACACCAAATTCAGTGAAGGGAGTCCGAGGGTTTCTAGGGCTGACCAGGTATTATCGTCGGTTCATCAGAGGGTACGGTCGCATTGCACAACCTCTCACCGCCTTGTTAAAAAAGGAAGCATCAGGGAACTTGGTGTGGAACGAGGCAGCAAATAACGCATTCACATCATTACAACAGGCGCTAGCATCCGCACCAGTATTAGCTGTCCCAGACTTCTCGAGACCGTTCATCATGGAGTGTGATGCCTCCGGGACAGGTATTGGAGCAGTCCTTATGCAGGGGAAACAACCGATAGCTTACTTTAGAAAGGGATTATCTACTCGAACAAGCGCTAAATCAACATATGAGAAAGATTGTTTAAACGGATGCGAGAATTGCTTGTTAAATTGCTGTTAATTGGGGGAAAAAAGAACCGAAACATAGCTTTGTCGTCTTGGCAGGTTGTCCAAGAGAGTGATGTGGTTGTCTTTTCAGTGAAACCTCAAATTGGTAATGATCTTCACCTTATGCTAAAGCACCTTATTTTTCTACTTTTATTATTCAACACTGTCTGGTAATAACGACATATAAAAAAAGGCCATACTTGTTAACTTTTCGTCTGCTTTGTTTGATCTCCTCTAATCTCTATACTCTCGTCGATTCGCCAAATATGCAGTTAAAGGCGTTGTACAGCAATTACGACCCGATCTCTCAAAGAAGCTCCTAGTATCTGTTGCCGCCGGCGTCAATCTAAAAGATTTGCAGGTCTTTTCTTATGTAAAAATTCAATCTTTTTTTTTTCATACACATTCAAGTTCAATTTGCCTTCTTCAATAAATCTATATCACAAAGCAGTCTTTTTTTTTCCATATTATTCCCCAGGAATGGGCTGGCCATAGTCGAATTATCAGGGTAATGCCCAACACTCCAGCAGCTGTCGGCGTAGCAGCTTCAGGTAAAAAAAGAAAAACTCATCTATTTTCTTCATTACATAAAACATTATGAATGCATCAAATGAGATAGGTAATAAAAGACTGCTTCTTTATATATTTACATGTACAGTCATCACCTTGGGTTCTGAAGCCACAAAGGACGACGAGGAACTGATTTATCTAAGCTATTCGCATCGATAGGCAAAGTTTGGACGGCGCCCGAGAAGCTCTTCGACGCCATAACTGGTCTCAGGTGAAGAACAAACTTATTACCATATCCAATTTCAGACAAGAACTACTCTTTTTAACAGCCGTTTCATTACACTGTTTTTTTTTTCCTATATCTTGGGATTATGTTTCAGCGGTAGTGGGCCAGCATATGTATACCTGGCAATCGAAGCTTTAGCTGACGGCGGCGTAGCTGCTGGCCTGCCTCGAGAACTTGCCCTCGGCTTAGCTTCTCAAACTGTAAGCCATAGCCAAACGAAGCAATGCTTAAGGGCTATAAAGCTAAGCTAAGCTCGGCCACGAAAGTGTCTGAATTTGTGCTCAAAAAGTGATCTTTCTTCGCTGTTTCGATAGGTTTTAGGCGCAGCATCGATGGTGACGACTCTCGGGAAACACCCCGGGCAGTTGAAGGATGACATGGCGTCCCCCGGCGGTACGACTATTGCGGGAATACAAGAGCTTGAAAAGGCGGGATTTCGAGGCATTCTCATGAATGCTGTCGTTGCTGCTGCTAAGAGAGGCAAAGAGCTTTCTCCCAGTTAGTATTTTTTCTGTGTGTGTTTTTGGATATTTTTTAAAGGCAAAAAGCGATTTCCTGTCTTCTTTTTTCCGAACCCATAAACTATATTTCAGTAGGCCTTTCTATATATTCAAAATATGTTCGCTTTTTTTTTGTCCAATGATTATTTCACATAAAGAAATTTACATATGGCAGAAGAGTATTGATTCCCTAGCTAGCGATACATCCAAGTCAAAACTAAGTTCGTAATTAAATTAAATCTAGTAAAAGAGAAAACAATCCAAGTATCTAAGAGCATCCTCGACGCACAAATACCTCCAACTCACCACGTTCAAAATCCCAACGCTAACCTTCTCAACCACCTTCTTGTTCCCGCCGCCGCCGCCGGCCTCCCCCAAGCACCGCACCTCCGCCACCAAACCGCCGCCACCGCCGCTGCAACACCCAGTCTCCTGCAGAACCTTAGAGAACCAACCCTCCAAACCCATGACGAACCTATCCTTACCCTCGCAGTCCATCACGGTGAAAAAACCCTTAAACCCCTCCAAAAGCACGTTCCAAGTCACCCTCATGGTCCCACACTCCGCCAGTTCAACCCTTCGCCGCCGACGCCGTCGATGTCGAACCTGAAAACTCCATGGCCGTCGTGCTTGAGCTTCCCGCCGGACTGAACTACGCTGATGACTTTGTTTTCAGGGCCCACCTCGACGTCGACGGCAAACACCAAGTCCTCCACGGTGAGCCTCTGCCTCGGTTTTGAGGGTTTCTTCAGGCGTCGCTTCTCTGAAGTTCGGCCGGGGGAAAACAGCTTGAGGTAGGAGCACTCGCCGGCGGCGGCGGCGTGACGGAGGTTAGAGAGGTCAGGGTAGGCTTCGACGCAGATGGGTCGCCAGAGGTGGTCGGCGGACATGAGGAGAGCCACGTTTTGCTGACGCAGCAGGCGGTGGCTAGCGTTTTTGGGTCGAGGTGGGCTGCGACGAGCTCGAGGATGAGCCATGGTGGTGGTGGTTTTTGAATCATGGGAAGTTTTTGTCCTTTTGAGGCTTTTTTCTTTCCTTTCGATCTTAACTTGATTGAAAGAAAGATTACAGTCAAACTAATCATCGGATATGATAGTAATAAGGGCCGTTTCTATCAGGCCCCTCATAAGTTTTCTTTTGGGATCAGGCCCCCTTCAGATTATATATAGTTTTAAGGACCAAGTGTAAATAATATTTAAGTAAAGGACATAAACAATGATTTGACAAAAATGCCCCTTGTATGTGTTATATAAAGAGGTATGAATTGCTATAATTATGTTACCAGATGTTATTCAAATGGTATCAATAAAAAAAACTATTACAACTATCGATTTGCCCTAATTCTCGAGTATACTGGGCAGAAAATCAATTTTGATGTGTAATTGACGATATCAATGGTATTTACGTCGTCATATCTAAGATCGTTGGGGAATAATTTGTAGAAATTCATTTACGCAAATAAGATAAATCGAGCATGTTTTTGGTCGAAATTAAACCTAATATGCATAAATTCGAGAGACACATAGCTTGAAAATTACGTCGTGCCTTAATATTGAGTCAATCGTTCGTCCACGAAGATGAACGAACTAAAAGTGAAATCGCAAGAGAAAATTAGTTTAAATGTTCGTTATGTGGTATCAGAAAGGCTTAAGTGGTACAGTTCCCGGACGTTTAGGTAAAATAGTGGCATAAAGTGGTATAGTTACGATAAGAAGCGTTACTCGAACCGGTATGTCTAATTTGGTATTAATTTCATATGATGTGGTGTATAAGAGCCGTAACGTGGTATAGTAACGATAAGAATCGTTACTCGAACTGGTACGAGATTACTTTCTCTCATTTGGTATTATTTTTTTAATATGTGGTACAGGAGAAGCGTTAAGTAGTATAAGAGAGGCTTAAAGTGGTATTAGAAAGCGAAATTGTCAGAAAAAATAGTTTAAATGAGTGTTCATTATGTGATATCAGAAAGGCGTAAGAGGTATAATTTCCATAATGTTCGGTACAATAGTGGCATAAAGTGGTATAGTTTCGTTACGAAGCGTAAACGAACTGGTACGAGATATTATTCTAATTTGGTATTGATTTTATATAATGCGGTACTAGGACAGCGTAAAGTAGTATAACTACCATAAGAAGTGATTTCCAGATGTTGTGCAAATGGTATCAATGGAAAAAACTATTTCAACGAAAGATTTGTCGTAAATTTTTTAGCATACTGGGCACAATATCAATTTGATGTGTACTCGACAATCTCAATGATATTTATGCCGTCAGATTTAATATCTGTGAGGAATAATTTTTAGAAATTAAATCGAGAACAAGATAAATCGAGCATGTTTTTGGTCGAAATTAAAGCTACTATGCATAAATTCGAGAGACCCATAGCTTGAAAATTACGTCGCGCCTTAGTGGTCCCTCAATCGTTCGTCCATCAAGATTAACGAAATGAAAGTGAAATCGCCAGTAGTTTAGATGAGTGTTCGTTATGTGGTATCAGAAAGGCATAAGTGGTATAGTTTCCATAAAGTTCGGTACAGTAGTGACATAAAGTGGTATAATTACGATAAGAAGCGTTACTCAAACTGGTACGAGATATTATTCTAATTTGATATTAATTTTATATAATGAGGTACTAAAACAAAGTAAAATGGTATAATAGAAGCGTAAAGTGGTATAGCAACGATAAGAAGCGTTACTCACTCGAGCTGGTACGATATATTACTTATTCTCATTTTGGTAATAATTTTATAAGATGTAGCACAAAAATAGCGTCAAGTGGTATAATAGAGGCGTAAAGTGGTATAGCGACGATAACTATTACTTATTCCCATTTGGTATTAGTTTTATAAGACGTGGTACTAAAACAGAGTAAAGTGGTATAATGGAGGCGTAAACTGGTATAGCAAGTCACGCTGTTTTGGGCGGGAAAGCTGAATCTCAGTATTATTTTGCGCGGGAACTTTTATGTAGTATATATTCATGTAATAATGTGGTACCAGAAATGTAAGATGTGTTACATATTACTGTTTACGAGAATATATGTCATTTGGAAGGTTGTGGAATATTCTTCATTTCGGCAGGTTGTGGTACCCGTTGGGGAGGAAGTGGTACAATTTGGGGAGGATCTGGTACCATTTGGGGAGGAACTGGTACCATTTGGGGAGTAAGTGGTACGATTTGGAGAGGTAGTGGTACTGTTTAACCAAGTCACGCTGTTTTGGGCGGGAAAGCTGAATCTGTGTATTATTTTGGACGAGAACTTTTATGTAGTATATATTACTGTAATAATGTGGTACCAGAAACACTTTATGTGTTACAGATTGCGGTTTACGCGCTAGGGTTTCCAGTTTTTTGGTTTAGAGTATCGGATCTTAGGGTAAACTGTTTCGGAGTTACGATTAAAGGTTTATTGTGGTAAGATTTGTTCTATGATTGACGTATAATGTTGTTTAGGATACATTTGTTGTAATTCATAATGGTAAATATCAATGTGATGTAAATATAGTTGTCTATGATTTGCATTGGTATACATTTCACATGATCAAAACATCATTACTTGACTACTTATATCATATTTGCATAAAACGTAACAAAATCTAGGAACTTCGTGGATTGTACATCAAATCATATATTTCCATGATTTTTATTCCTCCACAACCGAAAAAAACAACTTTTATTTACGAAATTATTCGATCCATTAATATAGTACTACATAACATATTATCTAGTATCAATACGACTTAATGTGGTATCGTTTCGTAATGTATTGTTACCAGGATAGTATAAACGGTACGACATTACTCTGAAGTGGTATGTTTTACATGTGTTTTGCTATGTACAAATATTGATCCATCATTGACGAATCATGGAGCTTCTGGAATGTTCTTTATTTTCTGTTATGAATGGCGTGTAAATTGGTAAGACATTACTCTGAAGTGGTATGTTTTACATGTGTTTTGGTATGGTACAAATATTGATCCATATTCATTGATGGATCATGAAGCTTCTGGAATGTTCTTTATTTTATTGTTATGAATGGAGTATAAATTGGTACCAGATTACGCTGAAGTGTTATAATTTACATGTGTTTTGGTATGATATAAATATTGATCCATATTCATTGACGGATCATGAAGCTTCTGGAATGTTCTTTATTTTCTGTTATGAATGGCGTATCAATTGGTACGGATGTAGTATAAAGTGGTATAACTTACATGAGTTTTGGTATGGTATAAATATGACGAAGCATGTTTGACGGAGCATGAAGCTTCTGGAATGATCTTTTATTTTTGTATGAATGGAGTATGAAGTGGTACAAAACTATGCTGAAGTGGTATAACTTACATGAGGTTTGGTATGGTATAAATATGACGAAACATGTTCTTATCTTTTGTTACGAATTGAGTATAAATCGGTACCAAAATATTATTAAGTGGTATAAGTTACATGTAATGTGATATTGTATATAGATGGATACGTTAATAGGCCTATAAAGCTTCTGAAATGTTCCTATTTCTGTTATGAGTTGATTATAAATTGGTACCAGACTATACTTAAGTGGTATGTTTTAAAGAGGGAGATGGTAATAGGCCCATGGAGCTTCTGGAATGTTCTTATTTTTGTTACGAGTGGAGTATAAATTGATACGAAACTATACTTAAGTGGTATAATTTACATGTGATGTGGTATTGTATAAAGATGGAGACGATAATAAGCCCATGAAGCTTTTGGAATGTTCCTATTTTCTGTTACAAGTGGAGTATAAATTGGTACCAGACTATACTTAATTGGTATAATTTATATGTAATGTGGTATTTTATAAAGATGGAGACAGTAATAGGCCCATGGAGCTTCTGGAATGTTCTTATTTTTTGTTACGAATGGAGTATAAATTGGTACCAAACTATACTTAAGTGGTATAATTTACATGTGATGTGGTATTGTATAAAAATGAAAACGGTAATAGGACCAAGAAGCTTCTGCAACGTTCTTATTTTTTGCTACAAATGGAGTATAAATTGTTACCAGAATATTATTAAGTGGTATAATTTACATGTGATGTGGTATGAAAATAGAACTAGTTCAAAATACGTGTTAGTTGTTTTTCCTGCGAACTTTGTGTTTTATGACAGTACAGAAGTGGTATGATAATGGCATAAAGTGATACCGACTATCAAATGTTTCAATAATAGGAAAATTTGATTTTCGAAATTTTCATGTCGATTTGCCGAAATGTATGGTTAGTATTAAGACCCAGTATGAAATTGAGTCGAATTTCATCTTATTTGATCATCAACGTATAGATTTCACTCGATTTTTGGATTTTGGTTTCGTAATTTTCGATGATTAACATCCATTATTCTCACTTTATCATTATGACCCACGACAAAGTACATCGTTTTCACCTAATTCGCCCCTTAATAACCGAATTTCATCGGTTATCTGACATGATTTTCGGTTCGAGATCATGGGTTTGACGTGTTATTTCTCAGTTCTCAATAGCAATTGCTTCAGTGAAGGGTAATGGCAGATTTGATGTAATTTTCGGAAAAAATAAGGGTAAAAAAGTCATTTGAGTGGGAATGGGTCCTTATCCCTAACATAAACATTACTTGGGTCCTTATAACTATTTAAAATCTGTATGGGGCCTGATTTCGATTGAAACTTGTTAAGGGGGCCTGATATCTAATTAGCCTAGTAATAAATACTCCTCCGACCTATTAATTTTGTACATTTGGAATCGGGCACGATTATTAAGAAACTGAATATTTTAATAAGATAGATGTAGAAAAGTGTATGGTGTGACACGTCTTTTAAGAATATTTAATATTATTATATTGATTTTGTGTGATGGTTTTTTACTAAATATGGAAATGTATAAAAGATCGTGAGACGCCCGATTTGGTAAAATGTACGAAAGTTACCGGGACGGAGTTAGTATAGTTCTACAGGTGGTTCTTGAAGGATGTGTGAATGGCACGTGTTTTGGAAAACTTGAGAGACTTGGCTATGGCAAAATCGAGCCACGCAAGGCTGAAGGACTAGGCCATTCAGAAATTATTTCAAACATATATCTCTCTCTATATAATTTTTATCGTTTCCTTTTATATTGGCCCAGGTAGTGCAAAAGCCCAAACCTCGTTTTGGAAGCGACCATTTTTATGTTCTTACAATTGATGGATATGGAATTTGGTTAGAACAGATATCAAGAACGGAGATGGACTCTCTTTTCCTTCTCTGAGACAAGCTGACGAAGGAGACGTGTGTAATATTAGTGTATTGTATGTATTTGTATTGAATTGGAGATTAACTCAAAAAACTACTAACGTTGATGATAAACACTACTAACGTTGATGGCTTCGCATTTACTCACCATTTTCTTTTACATAAATGCTGGGAATCTCGAGTTCGTGGGTTACAAGAGGAAGATCAACGAAAATATCCTTTTAACCCACAAACTGGCGTAAAGATGAAAGAAGCTCTCAGCAGGTAATCAATAAAAACCAAAACCCTCGCAAAAAAATAATTAAAAAAAGGGATATTTTTTGCAAACACGTCATCTGAAAACTATCAATTGAGGTCGAAATAACATTACTTGAGCTCAACCGAAGGCTCTTCGAAGGGTCCACATGACTGATGGCACCGCAAGAACCCTTCAAACGACGAAAATGTATTTGGGTACAGATAGTTCGTGACACTGAACTGGACGATAAGGAAAGAGTTCGTTAATGTGTGTTTCCAACACCCTAGCCTAGAGAAGGGGTTTAATTGGGATCGCAATATCTCAGAATTACTCCCTCACAGGGCCGTTTTTCAGTTTGGGAGGCCCCGTTCAGTTGGCTAGTCCATCTAATATTTTTTACCTTTCGTGGCCTTATTCAGAAAGCATTGGGCCTATTTTATTAAAAAATATAGCTCCATTCTAAAATTATTGTCACTGGTAAAATATTGGGCCCGTTTTATTAAAAATACAGTCTATATTAACAGTTTCATTTTGTGTGGCCCTTTATTAACTGGGCCGGATTTGTGGCCCTGTGCAATAGGTCTGGATGCACAGGCCCAAATCCGGCACTGCTCCCTCAAGCAAACTTTCACGAAGAGAATCGAACTCTTTGTAATTGTAATTTGTACCTTGTTTTCTCCTCAGAATTCAGAAACGTGGTACATGGGACTCGCTCCTTTGAATCTCCAAACACAGCATCAAATGCCAAGCCATGCCATGTTTCTCTCTCTAATGCTAGCATGCATAAACGCATAACTTCCCCCATCTCTTTCTTTACTTACACTACCAGCATTTCATCGTCGTTTGTCGCAAATTTTCTTGATTCAAACTAATGAATACTATCGATGGCTGCGCTCAAAAGTTTCGCCTGGTCGTTCGGCCGATGCGTACGGCGAGGTTCAAGCTAGCAGATTAAGCATCAACCTTCCTTTGCCTGACGTTCTCAAGAACTCATTAGATGTTGTCAATGGCCCACCGAGCTCAGCTGCTGGAAATCCAAGTTCTTTAATTGATGTCCCTAAGTCACGAAATAAATAGTTAATACTGACGATGAATTCGACGTTCTTGGTTTTGGTTGGGTCGAATGAAACTATTCGATTGATTGCTACGTTATAGTTCATGGGTTCCAGCTTTCGTTTTGTCATACTCATTTCTCCATCGAACAACAGATGAAATTGCAAAGCTCTTTCCATGCCTTTTCGGACAGCCGTCGAGTGTCCTTGTGCCAGGTGTCATGCCTTCACCGGCCCCAAATCAGATCAAAATAGGCGTTGTTGTTCTATCTGGTGGGCAAGCGCCGCTGGTGGACACAACGTGATTTCCGGGCTCTTTCGTATGAAAAAGGAAGGATATTTTTTGTCGTTGTTATTGTTGTTGTAATAAGAGCAGTGAGCTAAAGGTGGTAGCATGTTGCCTGAATATAATTTTTCTTGTCTTAGATTATCTTCAGGGCCGAGCTAAAGGTAGCACATTATATAGTTTTATACATGAAAATCAGGCAGAAAGCTATCGCAAGTGAAAGGTTCAGGAATCTCTCTTAAGGGCCCGAAGCACTGAAGGTGCGATTTACACACACTGAAGGTGCGATTTACACACACTGTGGCGTTTCATCGAAGGACACTGTTTCATTGGTTTTCCTCCATCTTCCCCGGTGGATACTGCTGCCGCGGCCATGGCCAAGAAGAAAAGGACGACAAAACAGAGCCCATCTACGCCTGAACTTGGGGAGATTAATACTGGCGATAAGACGAGGGAAAATGACAAAACACCTAAAATGCCAACACATGAACCTACTCTTGAAAATCTCACAAAGTTGATTGGACAGATTGTTGGTAGTCCTGGTGGAGGGACTGGGAACAAATCGATCGTGGCAACCTTGGAGAGAACCTGGAGGGAACTCAAAGGGAAAGATGATGTTACTGCGAACAGTATTGAAAATGCTAGAGACAGCAGTGTGTCAATCTGGGAAAAATTTGACATATCAAAATTGCGAAATGCCGGGACAAAACTGAAATATGTAGAACCAGTGGTGACCAATGATGCGAAACTGGGACAGATTGAGGTAGATGATATCTCTGAGGAGATTCAGTATTGGAACACTACTATTGTGTGCTACGTATTGGGTGCGAACCCTCCATATGCAGTGATGAATGGGTTTTTGAATCGAATGTGGAAAAAGTATGGGGTGCAGAAGGTGCTGCAAGTGAGAGCGGGGCTGTTTATGGCCAAGTTTGACACTATGGAGACTCGAGATAAGGTGCTGCAGGAGGAGGTCCTGCAGTTTGATAAGAAGCCGGTAATCCTTGCTCCGTGGACACCAAACACACAGTTTAAGAAGGGGGACGTGGAAGAAGTTCCGATTTGGATTCAATTTCCGCATCTTGAGCTCAAATATTGGGGAGCAAAAAGTTTGAGCAAACTCGCAAGTCTAGTAGGGAAGCCCATTATGGCAGATGGTGTTACAGAAAGAAGGGAGCGGATACAATACGCAAGGGTGCTTGTCGAAGTTGACCTGAAGAATAAGCTGATGGATAACATTTCCTTCATTAATGAGCATGGTCAAGTAACTGAGCAAAAAGTTGTCTATGAATGGAAACCTACTAAGTGTGGGAATTGTGGGTTGTTTGGGCATGAAATGGAGGTATGTAGGAGAGTAGGGGGCAACAAAGAAGGGAGGATCAAGATGGATCAGGGAACAAGCAAAGAAAATGAGGGAATGACAGATAAATCTAGAACACATGCTGATGAAAATCAGGTGAGCCAACCATCTCACCTGGGGGGAGAAATAGCAGTGAATCAGGAACGGGAGGGACCAAGGAAGGGAGATCAGGAGGAGAGTGAGAACCATAATGAGTGGATCATACAAGGGAGGGAAAAACCACACAATCAGGGGGGGAGTGAGAATGAGAAAACCAATCGAGACCAAGGTAATGGATTCAAGCCCATATCACAGAGGCTTGGAACCCTCCCTCATGGATAAAGCACTAGTATGGAATGTGAGGGGTATGAATACCCTCACAAACAAGCTGATGTTAATCTTTTCTGCAAGAAATTACAGATTAATCTCGCTTGTCTTGTTGAGACCAAAATAAAGAAGGACAATATGGATATGATAATGGAGAGAGTGTTTCGAGGGTGGAACCATATAAATAACCTTGACTGTCATGCAAATGGGAGAATAGTGGTGGTGTGGCAGAATGAATGGTCAGTAACAGTCATTAAGAAAACTGATCAAATGATACATGTTAAGGCAGCCAGAAATAGAGAGGAATTTATGATGACATGTGTCTATGCTCATAATACCTTAGCCAAAAGGAAGGACCTATGGGCAGAACTTGGAGGAGTGAAAGTTAACAGCCCGTGGATAATCTGGGGGGACTTTAATAATGTGTTGAACATGGGAGATAGAATAGGGGGAGCACCTGTTAATGCATCTGAATATGAAGACTTCAGGGAGTGTATAAGAGCTTGTGAACTGATGGAAATGACAAGGAAAGGAGCTGAATTCACATGGACAAATAAACAAATTAAGGAGCATAGAGTGTGGAGTAAGATTGATTGGGTGCTGGTAAATATTCCTTGGATAGAGAAGTATCCTGATATGGAGGCTCATGTGTTGATGGAGAGTATATCTGATCATACTCCTATTGTGATCAAATCAGTGGGAGCACAGTGGAGTACCAAAAAGAGTTTCAAATTCCAAAATATGTGGGTAGACTCGCCTCAGTTTTTGGAACTGGTATCTGATATTTGGAAGGTTAATTATGAAGGAGGATGTGAGTGGAAAGTGGTCCAGAAATTGAGGGACCTGAAAGGCTCCTTGAGGAATCTGAATAGAACTCAGTTTCCAGATATTCTGAATGCCATGGAAAGGAGCAGACAGAGACTGCAAGAAGCGCAAGAGAAATTACATGGGGATCCGTTTAATATAATGATGATACAGCAGAAAAGCAATGTGCTGTGGAATTTGAGTCTATGAGTAAGGCTGCAACTAAATTCCTTGCTCAAAAAGCTAAAGCAGCATGGATGACACAGGGGGATAGAAACACAAGGTTTTTCCATGACATGGTAAAACAGAAATCTCTCAGAAACAGAATCTCCTCAATATACACTGAAGCAGGTGAATTTCTTGAACAACCAGAGGGTATTGCTGCACATTTAGTGGACTATTACGAGGGGATACTGGGAACTAAAATGCACCATACAGGGGACATAAGGATGAAGTGATAAAACAGGGGCATATATTAACTCCAGAGGAGCAGCTGGAGATGCTTAGGCCTTTCAGCAGCGAGGAGATCAGAGCAGCAATGTTCTCTATACCAAGTGAGAAAGCACCGGGCCCGGATGGGTATAATAGCGAATTCTATAAGAGGGCATGGAAGGTGGTAGGGGAGGACATCATTCAGGTGGTTCAGAATTTTTTTCAGAAGCATCAACTTTTGAAAACATTCAACAAAACCACTATCACACTGATACCAAAGGTTGCCCATCCCAGCTATGCAAGGGAATATCGCCCCATATCATGCTGCAACACCATATATAAGTGTATCTCCAAACTGATATGTTCAAGAATTAAAGCAGTTCTGCCTAAGTTGGTTCAGGATAACCAGGGAGCGTTTGTTCCAGGGAGATCTATAGCGCACGACATCCTACTCACCCAGGAACTACTAAGGCTGTATAGAAGAGGTGCAGTATCACCCAGATGCTTGCTAAAAATTGATTTGAAGAAAGCTTATGACATGATAGAATGGAAATTCATCCTCGGGCTGCTGCAAAAACTAAACTTTCCAGTCAGATTTGTGGCATGGATTGAGGAATGCATCACTAAGGTTTCATATCAGATATCTATAAATGGAGCCTTGGAAGGACATATAAGAGGGGCTCGGGGGATAAGGCAAGGAGATCCCATGTCCCCTTTGTTGTTTGTCTTGGTTATGGAGTATTTAACAAGGCAACTCAGACTCGTAGGGGCTGAACCAGATTTTAGGTATCATCCTCTATGTAAGCAGTTGAAGATTGTGAATTTATGTTTTGCAGATGATTTGATAGTTCTGTGCAAAGCTCAGAGGAGATCTGTAGAACTGATTATGAGGAGTCTGCACAAGTATCATATTACCACTGGGCTGGAGGCAAACAACAGTAAATCACAGATACTTCTGGCTGGTGTATCTGTGGCTGCGAGGCAGGAACTGATTAGCATAACCGGTTTTGCAGAAGGGCAGTTCCCAATGCGGTATCTGGGAGTCCCCATTTCACCTACTAAATGGAGCAAGGTAGAGTGTCAAGAACTTGTGGAGAGAATTCTGAAGAGAATTAATTGTTGGAGTACTAGGAACCTATCATACGCAGGGAGGTGTTGCCTCATTAATTCGGTGCTGTTATCACTTCATAGTTATTGGGGGTCAATCTTTGTTTTACCTCGGAGTGTGGTTAAGCTTGTGGATCAAAAATGTCGAGAATTCCTGTGGGGAAGAAATAGAGAGGTAAAATGCAAGCATTGATTGCATGGGATTTGGTGTGCAGGAGAAAGAGTTGCGGGGGACTAAACATAAAAAACTGTGGAGATTGGAACTATGCGAGTATAGGGAGGTTAATGTGGGATATAGCCGGGAAAAAGGATTGTTTATGGATTAGATGGTTGGATGGAGTATATCTGAGGAATGGGGATTTCTGGGCTCATAATGTACCTCAGGATTGTAGCTGGACATGGAGGAAATTAAACAAGATTAAGGAGAAGTTCAGGCAAGGCTGTGATCAGGGGAGGTGGCTGGCTACCCCACATGGACAGTTCACTGTTACATCAGCGTACAATTGGTTGGGGCAACAAAAGGAAGTCAGATTTGAGTTAGTTGATGCTGTCTGGAGCAGATGGTCTGTACCAAAACACAATTTCGTTTTGTGGCTGGTTGCTCATGGGAAACTGCTAACTAGAGACCGGTTGCAGCGATGGGGGATGATCATACCTGATAACATATGCCTTTTATGCCGGGATGAAGAGGAAAATATAGAACATTTGTTCATGGGATGTGAGTTTAGCAAAGCTGTTAAAGAGGGGATTCAGAGGTGGATCAAGGAACGAATCCCAGATGAGCTGGAGGGAATAAAGAGATTATTGATCCGCTTGGGGAAGCGTCAACACAAGGCTTGTAAGGTGAAAATAATGGTGATCGCAGCCCTAGTTTATGTAATTTGGAATGAACGAAATCGAAGGCTCCACGGAGAGGTAGCAAGATCTGGGGAGGATGTAGTGCGAGAGATTAAAAGAAGCGCCATTGATCATATTATCAGCCTGAAGTTCGTAACATTAAAGCAGGGAGAACAGGACTATGTGCAAGGATTGCTCCAGTAGATGTTGGTTTAACGTAGTGTTGCTCAAATAATGTAATATGTGGACCAATTGGTGTTTATGTGGTAATGATAACTTTCTTACCAAAAAAAAAAAGACGCTAATATTCGTATATTCGCAAGTTGTGTGTTCTCGAAAAAATGAAGTGTGGCATGGATATAAACCTTTTCAATCAGCACTTCTCATGGAAAATCATATCATATAATAATCACCAAATCAAGCATAGTTTCCATGCAAACTTTCGAGTCAATCATACCATATAAATCATGCTCATAATATATCACAACGGTCATATCACTTTAAAGCATGACTATTTAGTATTTACCATATAAGAGCTCATTTAAGCATGAATATACTCCACATAAAGATTCAAAATCGTTCTCATGCATATTCATCCACTTCGCATATATTATTATGTCAGGACTTTCCATAAGTGATTCCTTGCTATCTGTTTCTATTGTAAATCGATCCAGATTAACTTTTCAAATATAGCACACGAGATAGCATCATATCAGCACGTTTTCCATGTACAGCTCATAGTATTAGATCAATATATTTACCATGTTTAGCACGCAAATCAGATCAGAGCATATTTAATTCGATCTATCATATCATGGCAGAACTTCCCTTATTTCCTTATAAAAAACCAAGAGCTCTCACATGTTTACACTCGGCTCTCTCCGATACAATCTTCACAAGAATCATGACTTGTGAAAATCCGAAAGAAGCTTGGGATAAGTTGAAGGAAGAGTTTGAAGGAAGTGATCGTGTGAAGAGCATCAAACTCTTAACATTGAAAGGAGAGTTTGAAATGTTGAAGATGAAGGATGGAGATTCGGTGAAAGAGTACTCTTCCAAGCTTTTAGACCTTGTTAACAAAATAAGGTTGACTGGAGAAGAGTTCAACGATGCAAAAGTGGTGGAAAAATGATGATAAGCCTACCATCGAAATTTGAAGCGAAAATTTCGGCTATCGAAGAATCATGCTACCTCAAGACTCTATCCGTTGCGGAGCTCATTAGCAAGCTTCAAACTCAAGAGTAACGAGCAAACATGAGAGAAGTGCCACCGGAGGAGCTTTTCCGGCCTTTAAAACGAAGATCAAAGGAAAACAACAAGTAAAAGATGGTACAACCCAAGATGAAGACAAGGATGATGAAGATCAAGGTGCTCAAAATTTCAAATACAAAGCAAAGCCCGTCCGATCGTGCAAAATATGCTTTCGAAACAACCACGTCGAAAGTGATTGTTGGTACAAGGAAAAAGGCGCAATCCGATGCAACTATTGTAAGAAAATGGGGCATCTTGAAAGGAATTGTCGGCTAAAAAACAAGGTAACATTCAACCACAACAAGCCAATATTTCCGATGAGCAAGAAGTGCTAAAGAATGGCTCTTTATGGCGATGTCTGAGGAGAAAAGTGAGCAAATATGGCTCATTGATAGTGGTTGTACAATGTGCAAAGATGAGAAGATGCTTGTGAGCTTGGACAAATCCAACAAGACGAAGGTTCGACTAGGAAATGACAAGGTCATTCAAGCCGAAGGGAAGGGATCGATATCGGTCAAAACAAAACGAGGTACAAAGTATATACCCGAGGTTCTCTTTGTTCCTCATCTAACTCAAAATGTTTGAGTGTGTCAATAATGATGGAAAAAGGATACTCTCTTTTATTCAAAGACAATGCATGTGTTGTTTATGATCCCAATGATGTGATTTTAGCTAAGGTGGCTATGGTTGGAAAAAGCTTTCCTATGAAGTTCAACGAAATATGTGAAGATATTAACTATGTTTCACATGATGAAGACGACTCATCTTTGCACATGTGGCTTGTACAACCACTATCAATGAGCTATATTTGCTCATCTCTCGACTCGTCTATGGCATATGAAAAATATATGTATGCTATGTTGAAAAATTCCTCGCTAAAATAAGTAACGAAGCATGATGAACAGGAACATGCGATAAAGGAGGAGATGATGATGGACGGAAATTTTCAGATTCAACATTTGGCTCTCAATCCCTTAAAGAAGTCTAAAATGAGAAGGAGCATGTCGAAGCCATAGCTTGTCGTTCACGATGAAGCCGCTGCAAATGTAGAAACCGTCGAAATTGAATTCCATGCTATTCGACGAGCTAAAGAGGATGATAAGGTAAAATTTGATCAATGTCGTTTCCACGATAAACATACTGATATGATGATGAAGCCATTGCCCAAAGGAAGGCTCAAACGTCAAAGTGTCGTTTAAGCGTCATGAAGAAACTTAAGGAGGGGTGTTAAATTATTAAGTTTCTTTCAATTATATAATATATTTCATAAATGAGTTGGATGTATGTTATACCTAACTCATATGATTATGTATTTTGATGAGTCATGATGTTCTCATATATTTGTCATGTTGTAATAATGTGTTTGTATGAAGTGTGTTTTATTGTCTTCATGTAATTATTATGATGTTATATATGTATGTATGATGATGAATGTATTACGAATGTAATGTTATGAAATGAAGTCCTAAGAAACCTTCGTATGCTCTTAAGAATTAAAGCTACTCTTTTTCTCTTCTCATCATAATCTATCCTTCATTCAAACTTCAATCATATATCTTCATCAAAATTCCAACAATTTTTCTTGTCTTAGGCTACTCTTTTTTCTCTTCTCATCATAATCTATCCTTCATTCAAACTTCAATCATATATCTTCATCAAAACTCCAACAATTTTTCTTGTCTTAGATTATCTTCAGGGCCGAGCTAAAGGTAGAACATTGTATGGTTTTACATGAAAATCAAGCCTAGACCTGGCATTTTTTCACGTAGACCTTAAGGAAGTTGTATTAATTCGACTACCTGCGATGCTAGGGCGGTACCAACGGCTTGATTGAGGTTAAAGAATCCTATGATCTTATGGTTCAACGACCGAAACAAAGATTTGATTTTTTCATGATGGTTCTATGGAAATTATATGTTATTAAACATGAGTTAATAGTTGGATAAGATTTGATTTTCGTGACTGCAATTTTGGGGCAACTCCATATATATGTTATTTAATTTACATACTAAAATGAAGGTGACATTAAGAAAATACATATAAAGAGCCCGCAGGCCTCCATAAAATGGATGAGTGAACTAATATTGCATGCGATTAAGATGACTGTAGCTGTTCTGACCTCGATCCTCCGCAAGAAACTACCTACTATCCACTCCGCCACCTTCGTCCGCCTCAGATCGGCGGCGGTTCGCCGTCATCAGAATTCTGAAAACTTCCGTACATATCAAAGCCAGCATTATGAGGACCTCACAAAAGCTCGCGATAACATCAAAAGGCAGTCGCTTCGATCCCTCGTACTTTCGTCCGACGACGATCCTCCTCTCTCAGAAAATCAAGCCATCGGTACCGCCCTAGCATCGCAGGTAGTCGAACTTCTTTAAGGTTTACGAGAAAATGCAGGTCTGATTTGCTCGATTTCCACGCGCTTTTCATCTTAATTTGGGCATACTAATAAATCGGAGAAGACTCAAATTTGAAGTCGATCGTGGACAAGAGGACTCAGCTTGATCGCTTTTTGTCTGTAATTTCAGGCAAGTTTCATGCGCGTGGTCGTGAAAGCTGGTGATTCCCGTGTTGAACTTCTGTGTGTTGCAAGGGCGCTGCAGAAGAAATCTGGGATTCAGGTTTTGGCTGGGGATAAGGTTTTGGTAGGGTCGGTCGATTGGGCGTGCCGAACAGGAAAGATCACTGCTGTTTTTGAGAGGAAGAGTGTGATAACTAATCCTCCACTTGCAAATTTGGATCACTTTCTTGTTCTTTTCTCAATGGAGCAGCCGAAGATCGATCCAATCACCGTGACAAGGTTTTTGGTGGAGGCAGGGTCTTTGGGGTTCCCATTCACCCTTGCATTGAACAAAGCCGAGCTTGTTAACGAATCAGTAAGAATATGATATCTTGATTATCAATTTCACTTGACAGCATCTTTTTAAGTCCTTTTTGATATTCGATTGATGGGCTGGCTGGGCTAGTTTAGCTAATTATTCTGTTGCCTCGTGATTACGACATTACGCTGACAATTCTATGTTAGTGAAGATACAAAAATACTGGGAATCTCGAGTTCGTGGGTGGGGTTACAAGCCTATTCTATGCAGTGTTGTTGACTAATCAAGGACTCGACACACTAGGGCTCATTCTCAGGGACAAGACTTCTGTTATCGTCGGCCCAAGTGGTGTCGGAAAATCAAGTCTAATCAATGCTTTGAGGGCGAATGAGACTACTGCTCAAGATGATAATTGGTTTGAGCCTGTATGCACAATTTCCCTCACGTTTGCACCTTTTTCGCATCCTTTTCTTTCTTTAAAGGAGTAATAATCTTCGTAAACTAGTTGATATCTTCAACTTACTTCAGATTAAAGACAGCAATTGGTTTGGCGAACAGCGCGTCGGGGAAGTCTCAAAGAAGAACAAGAAAGGTACTCACACTACTTGCAACGTGTTGTTGCTTCATTTATCTGGCGGAGGGTATCTCGCCGACACGCCGGGATTCAATCTGCCTACTTTCTTAGAAGCTCCATCGAAATCCCTTGCACAACATTTTCCCGAGGTTAGTTTGCTCTGTCGAGTTATCACTTCAGTTTCCGTTATATATATGGTACTAATTCCGCTGGTAATGTCGTTTCAATGGAATGACCGATCATTATTCTTTTTCTTTTCTTGTTTTTAACATTCAGATGAGAAAAAGATTCAAAGATGTTGTGTTTTGAGGTCTATTGAATGGAGAAAATATGGGAGAAAGAGATTTGGAGAGAAAGCTTTGAAGGAGATAATGATGACCAAAAATGGAGAGCACGCACACTGCTTCTCCTTCTTCCTTAATTAATTAATTTTGTATTACAATACAAAATAAACCCTAAGCTAAACAAGCCCATAAGCCCAACACAATTTGGGTCAAACCCAACAATCTCCACCTTGAGACAAATTGTGTCCAAAACGACAAAAGCGAAAGACAAAACATAACAAGCTAGCATACGTCGAATATACTAGCACCAAAAAAAAAACATAAAGTGGTACGAAGCTAGAAGCGAATCGAGACCGAGCTTGTGCAAAACTTGAACTTTGCAATCGGTAGAGGTTTCGTGAGCATGTCGGCCGGGTTCGACTCGGTACCAATCTTCTTCACAAGAACCGCCCCATCCGACACTACATCTCGAACGAAATGATATCGAATATCGATATGCTTCGTCCTCTCATGGTGCATCCGGTCCTTTGTCAGATGGACCGCACTTTGATTATCACAAAACACCACAAGAGAGTCAACAAGAGACGAAATCTCACCCACAAATGCTTTAAGCCAAATAGCCTCCTTGATAGCCTCGGTTATCGCCATATACTCGGCTTCGGTCGTTGAGAGTGCAACGGTTGCTTGAAGTTGAGACTTCCAACTAATTGCACAATCTCCAAAAGTAAAGATATATCCGGTCAAAGATCTCCTCTTATCAAGATCGCCTCCATAATCCGAATCAACATAGCCCGTTAGTGACTCATTTCCATTTCCAAACTCTAAACGAGCATCAATAGTACCTTTCAAATAGCGAAAAATCCATTTCACCGCTTCCCAATGCCCTTTACCGGGGCAAGAAAGATATCTACTTACCACACTAACGGCTTGTGCAATGTCGGGT
Organism: Craterostigma plantagineum; assembly: GCA_027422505.1. Classification (NCBI taxonomy): domain Eukaryota; kingdom Viridiplantae; phylum Streptophyta; class Magnoliopsida; order Lamiales; family Linderniaceae; genus Craterostigma; species Craterostigma plantagineum. The sequence goes on along the minus strand of JAPQWV010000043.1, from coordinate 2,533,856 downwards.
CGAGTGCACACCATCAAGTACATGAGACTCCCCACCGCACTTGAATATGGAACCGTTTCCATATATTTCCTTTCATCATCGGATTTAGGACTTAAAGCGGACGAAAGCTTGAAATGTGCCGCAAGAGGAGTTGAAACAACTTTAGCTTTCTCCGTGCCAAAGCGACGAAGTACCTTCTCGATAAAACTCTTTTGTGAGAGATAAAGTTTCCGGTTGGAGCGATCCCTTGTAATCTCCATTCCAAGGATTCTTCTAGCCGGCCCCAAGTCTTTCATCTCAAATGCCGAGCTAAGTTGCTCTTTCAACCTCTTAATATCCCCCATATTAGTGGCCGCAATTAACATATCATCCACATAAAGCAACAAGTAGATGACATCACCGTTTCCCAATTTCTTAAAATAAACACAACTATCATAATTAGAACGAGAGAAATCGATACTAACCATGAAAGAATCGAACTTCTTATACCATTGCCGAGGTGATTGCTTAAGACCATAAAGAGACTTCTTTAATAGACACACATGATCCTCCTTTCCCATAACCTCAAACCCTTCCGGTTGCCTCATGTAAATTTGCTCCTCTAAGTCACCATGCAAGAAGGCGGTTTTCACATCCAATTGTTCCAATACCAAGTCCCTCATTGCAACCAAAGTGAGCAAAACGCGAATAGAGGTATGCTTTACCACGGGAGAAAACACGTCACTGAAGTCTATACCTTGTACTTGGCTATAACCCTTAGCCACAAGCCTTGCCTTAAAGCGATAGTCTTCGGAATTTGAGCCATTCAACTTCCTCTTGAACACCCACTTGCAATCCACAACCTTCTTGTCTTTTGGTGGTTTCACAAGTGTCCAAGTTTGATTTCTCTCCAAAGCTTGAACTTCATCATTCATGGCGGCAACCCATTCACCCGCATCATTGGAAGAAATCGCCTCTTTGTATGAAGACGGCTCACAAAACTCCACCTCTTCCGCAATAACCAAACAATGAGCAAAGTCCGAAAAACCATACCTTTCCGGCGCACGAGTTTTTCTTCTAGACCGGTCCCTAGCCAAAGAATATGGTTGTCCTTCTCTTTGGTCTTCTTCGCCATCACCATCATTATCATCGTCATCAACAATGGCATCTTCATGAGGGATGATTTCCTCATCTTCACCACGTGGGGCCGTCACCTCAAACTCCACCTTTTTCTCAACATTCTCATTCTCCTTGACAACCGGCACGGAAACAACATCCTTCACCTTTAACATGGCCGATTCGTCGAAAGCAACGTCTCTTGAGATGAGAAATTTAGACGTTGTAGGACACCATAATTTATACCCCTTCACATTCATGGGATACCATAATTTATACCCCTTCACATTCATGGGATACCCAACAAAGACACACTTCTTTGCTCTCGGCTCCAATTTTCCCTCATTCACATGAGCATAGGCGGGACTACCAAACACCCTCAAGTTAGAATAATCGGCCGGCTTTCCCGACCAAACCTCTTCGGGAGTCTTGCACTCAATGGAAGTGGTAGGAGAACGATTCATCAAATAGCAAGCGGTGCTCACGGCCTCCGCCCAAAACTCCTTACCCAAACCCGCATTGGAAAGCATACACCGAGCCCTTTCAAGCAATGTCCTATTCGCCCTTTCCGCAACCCCGTTTTGTTGTGGGGTATACACAACCGTCTTGTGACGAACAATGCCTTCATCTCTACAAAATGCATCAAACTCACGGTTGCAAAATTCCAAACCGTTATCGGTTCTCAAGCGTTTCACCTTCTTCCCCGTTTGCTTCTCCAAAAGCATCTTCCATTCTTTGAAGGTTTTGAACACTTGATTTTTCTCTTTCAAGAAGTAAACCCAAATCTTTCGTGAAAAATCATCAATAAAGGTAAGTATGTAGCGGGAACTATTACCCTTTGATGGCTCACGAGATGGTCCCCAAAGATCCGAGTGGATGTAGTCCAACGTTCCCTTGGTCCGATGAATGGCCGTAGAGAAGCTCAACCTCTTATGCTTACCAACACACAATGTTCACAAAATTCCAAACTACTTGTGCATTGGCCACCCAATAAGCCTCTCTTGCTCAATATGGTCATTCCTCGCTCACTCATATGCCCCAACCTCATATGCCACAATTTAGTAACATCATCATCCGAGGTAGGGCCCGCAATAGCGGCCGAGCCCGTGACCGTGGAACCTTGCAAGAAGTAAAGAGTACCAACCCTCTTTGCCTTCATCATAGTGAGAGCCCCCTTCGACACTCTAAGGACTCCTTGTTCACTTTGGAACTTACATCCTTTTTCTTCAAGAGAACCCAAGGAAATCAAGTTCTTTGTCAAGTCGGGTATATGTCTCACACCCGTCAATCTTCGGATCTTGCCATCATGGCACTTTATCTTGACAGTGCCGATTCCAACAACTTTGCACAAATGACTATTACCCATGAGTACCTTGCCGCTTGATGACTCATAACTCTCAAACAAATCTCTATTTGGAGTCATGTGTTGAGAAGCGCCCGTGTCCATAATCCAAGAACTCTCATCATTGACACTACCATCAACCACACAAAGAGTGTCAACCATGTCGCCATCTACTACATTAGCCTCATCCGCACAAGCACCTTTTTCTTTCTTTTGTTGCCTTTTGTACTTGTATCAATTAGGTTTAATGTGGCCCCTTTTGTTGCAATGGTAACAAATGAGATCCTTGTGTCTAGACTTGGAACGAGACTTGGAATCATTCGAGGTTCTCTCTTTAGGTCTACCCCGATCAACAACCAAGCCGACGCCTTCGATTCCCTTCTCAAGATTGGTCATCTCATTATCAAGATGCAACTTGGCTTGCAAGTTGCTCTTCACATCCTCAAGGGTAATCTTATCTCTACTATACACCATCATATCTCGAAAGGCTTTAAATGATCCGGGTAATGAACACAATAACAAGAAGGCTTGATCTTCATCCTCTACCTTCACCCCCAATTTATCCAAATCATTCAAGATCGAGGTAAATTCCGCAATATGAACCGAAGGTGATGTACCTTCGTCCATGCGAAGAGTGTAGAGACGCAACTTCAACCGCAACCGATTAGTTAGAGACTTCTTCATGTAAGTATTCTCCAACTTCTCCCACAAACCTTTTGTGGTTTTCTCCGACAACACCTCTTGTAGTGTAGCATTACTCAAACACAATTGTATAGTAGATAGTGCTTTATCATCCATTTCATTCCACCTTTTATCCGTAAGGCCATCCCCCGCCTTCTCTCTACCAAGAATGGCGCCCTTGAGCCCGAGACTCGACAATATGGCGGCCATTCGCACTTGCCAAAGTGCGAAACTCGTCTTCCCATCATACTTCTCGATATCAAATCTAGATGACATCTCCATCTCAAACAAAAGCCCCAAAAATATCAAAACCCACAAAAAATCACACTACACCAACTTCCACGCAACTTACAATGAGTGAAAAATCCGGCAATGGTAGGTGACGAAATCGGACGCTCTGATACCAGTTTGTTGTGTTTTGAGGTCTATTGAATGGAGAAAATATGGGAGAAAGAGATTTGGAGAGAAAGCTTTGAAGGAGATAATGATGACCAAAAATGGAGAGCACGCACACTGCTTCTCCTTCTTCCTATTTAATTTTGTATTACAATACAAAATAAACCCTAAGCTAAACAAGCCCATAAGCCCAACACAATTTGGGTCAAACCCAACAAAAGAAAACAAACCTAAGACGTGTGAATCCGACGGCTGCTTGCATATAGGGGAATCTGGTTGCCTTATTAAAAACGATTGGGAAAGGTATCCATATTATGTCAAGGTGCTCTTTGAGATCCAAGTCCTAGAAAAATATCGACAAATCTATGGATGTGGAAAACAGAGTAATCTTAGGTATCTACATATCTTCTACGCTCTCGAAACAGTCAATCACCGTTTTGATCTTATGTGTTCGTTCAAATTCCCTTTTCGTACTGATTTACCCACCGTAGTATTCTAAGCTGGGCTCTTTTGCTTGCTTGTTCTTGTGGCACAGTGGAGAAGGGCGAACGCTCGATCCCAGGACGCTGAGGAGAAAATCTCGCAAGACTGTCAAACAAGCGATGTTTCGCTGGTAATGAATGATCGAGGATATATATGATTCTAATATCGTTCGCTAGTATTATCATCGCTCGTGTTCGACGTTTTGTTATAGCTGGTATGTATTTTCTCTATGCCAAGTTGAACAAAATAACATGACACTTTTGGGTCATGGAGAGAACGAAGCGCAGATGATATTCTTCTAACTTTAGTATGATCATATTATGACATATTTTACGTAAGTTTCGTGCTTTCTTTTCGCCAACTAATAATATACTACTGCAGAAACAAGTACCAAGCAAATATCTCCATGCACTGGGCGTATGAGTAGATGTAGTAATGTAAAGAATGCTTGGCGGAAATCTCATGCTAGTTATAACCTCGCAGATATTAGACATATTGCTTCTCTTCAGCAAATCGTGCCTCAAAAACAATGTCTGAATATTTTATTGAAGTGAAGACGGCAGTAAGAAAAAATATAAAAAGGTCTATCGTAGGCATTAAGAAATAATAATGACAATAAACACAATTAATGGGAATTAATCTAAAGATGTAGGGCAGTCTATCCGTGAACTAATTAATTCACATGGTATCGAATATTATGACTCTAGCTGCTCATCCGACGTCGATCCTCCGCCCGAAACTATTAACTTTCCCCTCCGCCGCCACCTACGACCGCCTCATATCGGCCGCCGTGATGTAGGTAGCAACTACATGTTAGTACACAGCTTCCTCGAATAATACGACGCGAAACCGTCTTTGACCAACATTTTAAAATTGTAAGGAGGATTTATTTCCTAACGTTGTAATAAAAGAACATTATCGCCATTAACTATTTTCCAAAAATTAAATATGCAACGATGAGTTACTACCCAAAAAGGCTGTGAAGACTTCGAAATATTGGAACGTTACAAAGTATTAAATATTAATCCATTTGAAATAAATGGGGTCCACCATAACCCTGTAAAAGTAGACTTCCTTCGTCAAGAGCCCATTTATTTATTCTTTATTTATCAATTTTACTTTTAACACTCGAAAATTTTCAAATCTTAAGCAATGAAAGACAGAGACTACAGGCCATAAATAACGGTAAAAACAAATATGGAGAGGACTAATAGATAATCTGTCTGTGTGTATCTTTGTTTCCTTCTACTTCTGAGATTGTTTCTTCTACACCGAACAGCAGCAGAATCCTTAGTTAAGATAATAACATGGCAGATTCAACTTGTCTGATACGAGGCTTCTCTTACGCTTCTGCCATACCCAACGAATCGAAACAGGTAAATAAAGATGACACTGTGACCCATAAAAAGAAAGGAAAGCAAAGCTATGTTCTTGTCTTCATACTTCACCTTCATCAAGCTGATGCACTCACCACTTCGCTTGTTAAGTTCTTTCGGGCTGCTTCTGTTGTTACAACTCAGCTCTTTTTTCCGTGTTAAGTGATTTACAATGCATTGCAGGGGAATCCCATGCATGTTCTTGGTGAATCGATATCATTTGGAAGGTTTATGACTGAATCATTCTCATGGGAGGATAAATGGTCCACATTTTCGCCCCACAAAAAGTACGTCGAAGAGGCTCAGAGATACGCACAGCCAGGATCCGTGGCTCAGAAGAAAGCCTTCTTCGAGGCTCATTACAAGAAAATCGCCGCTCAAAAAGCAGCTGCAGCTTTGCTCGAGCTAGAAAATGCTGCCAAATCTTCTCAAGAAGAAGAAGCTGCCTCTGATGCTAATGCTTATGTTCATCAGACTGCAATTTCAAGCCCCCATCTTGAAGTTGTTGTAAACAGTGAAGTGACAAAGTCTAAGGATGCTGAAACCAACGGCTTCCTAAAGATGGTTTCTGATGAGGGTGTGATAGTTGCAGAAGAGGCATTACAAGAGTGCGCAGTAAAGAGTCTTCGTATCAATAATACAGAGAACATAGATTCGATTTCTGCATCTGAGAGCAGCGAAACTGGGGAAATGGAAAGGCCTTTGCTAAAGGTTTGATCTTTACTCACTGGTTTATCTGATCTATACTTAGCAGTATAATACCGTTCTTGAATTGGGTTTTCCTTGTGTTGCTTCATCAGCATTCCGTTGCTAAAGAAGAAGCCCCACCATCAGTAACAAGCAAGAAGATATCGAGTTTCTCATCGTTGAGATCGTCGATTCAGCGCAAAACATGGAAAATTCCATCCACGCCTTTGAATTTAGTTACACCTCGTTCGAAGAAAGAGCCCACCATTACAACGCAGTCAAGTGCAGACTTGACTGGCAACAGAAAGAGATCCTCCCCGAAATCTTTACTCTCGCTGATTAACGTCCTTCCTACTAAGGATCTCGATAAGGAAATGGTTTCTTCTTCCACGAAGAAAGCTCAAGCTTCAGGGCTTCTTCCTGGTTCTTACAAGATGCCGACTAAAGATCGTCCCACGCCTTTGAGGACTCCACTTTTGGTAGTTTCTGCATCAAATTGTCTGTCTGCGTCCATCTTCAGCATCTATATAGGTTTGAGAAATGTTTGTCTTGTGTTTCCAACTCCAGGCGAAATCTAAGATTTCTTCCAAGTCTGTTGCAGCTACACCTCAATCTGAGATTAAAAGGTGACAACTTTTAACCTTTCGATGATTCTTGATGGGTTTTTAAGGATAATTACAACTAAATCTCACGTACAGGTCGCAAACACCGGCAAATCCGTCTGCTCCAGGAGGCAAAACTGGGCCTAAACGTCACATCTTTTCTGCAATGTAACCCCAAATCTTATTCTTATCTGATCTCAGATTTGGGTGTGATGTTTTTCTAACTGTTCGAATTTCTTGTACTCTTCAGTTACTCCAAGTCCTTGTCTGCTTGCCGAAACAAGTTACAATCACCGACATTATCCTCTCCTTTCGTTCTGAGGACAGAAGAGCGTGCTGCTAAAAGAAAACAGGCAAGGGAACCTAAGTAGTCTGAACACTTTATATATGCACCTTACTTTATCTGATCTTTCTTATGATCTCAGAAACTCGAGGAAAAATTCAATGCCAGCGAGGTGCAGAAGGGACTAGTAGTACATCAACAGAAAACTTTGAAGGTACTCTACAATTCTATCAAGCTTTTTATTCGGCTAAATCTGTTGAAAGTAGTAAATATAACCTTGTTGCATATAATTGATGAGGACAATCTGTTTCAGAATAAAGCAGGAGACGAAATAAAAAAACTGGGTTGTGGTTTCTGCTTCAAAGCCCGTCCTTTACCTGACTTTTACAAAGATAGAGAACCACCTAAACAGCAATTGAAAAAGGTGCAGAGCCATTCTCAATCCCTAATATTCAGACACAATCCCACCTATTTTTTTACATAAAAAGTTTTTGTGATTGACAGGTTGAAGATAAATCTCAGCAGCCTCCATTACCTGGAAGAAGTATTTCGAACATGACAAAAGGCAATGGTTCGACGCCGAAACCTCCTCCGCTACCAACCAAGAACAGTGCTCCCAAACTTTTGTTATCCAAGAAGAAGGTCGTTTCCAAGCATGTACCAACTTCCAAGTCTCTTGCTAATTCTTTAGACAAGAGGATAGCACAAGAAAATGAATCTCCAAATATTCAGCTACTATAATCGGAGCATCATGAACTTGTATAAACTTGTTTACTTTAGCAGAAACATCTTTCGCTACTTAGAATTGACATGTATACATCTTTGCATGCCTCTTTTCCAGAGAAATGGTCACTCCACTTCCCAAATAGGGCCACAATGTATCTTCATCCCATTTTATCTTTTCATTTGGTGTGTACGGGGATGGTTTCGCCGACTTTCTTGAAAAGCACAGAATTTTTATTTTTTTGATCGAATCATAGATTGAATGAAGAATGCAAAGACATATGGCGTAATTTCCAAAAAAAGATATTTCTGGTAATGTACAAACTTACAGTGATGGACCATCGAGCAGCTTCAATGTATGCAAATTGTGTGGAGATCAAGTAATGACACTGTAATAAAAGGAATTGCATTTTCCCTAACTAGTACAAAATTATATCAATTCCGTGCTTCTCTGGTCCATCGCTTCAAGACATATTGGCTAGGAACAACTTTTATGTTTCTGTAATCAAGCACTTTCAGCGCATGGCTACACAAAATCCCTGAAAACTGGAACTTCATACAGCTGCAGGAAACAGACTTATCCTCTGAGTTGCACGAAACTGAGTACTCACGCTCTTCACCGTATGTACTGACTTTGTATTCTGTATCGGTAGTTTGGTCAACTATGTTATTTAGACTCTTTTCATATTCTTGGTGAAACTCTTGAAATTTTACAGAGGTGTATAGCTGCCTTACCTGTTTCAGCATAATAACATCGCCCATAACTCTTGGCAAGTGCTGGCTCATATCATAGTTAGCCTCCAATTCCTTGTAACGCCAATCATTTACCATCTTCCCAAAGTGCTTGAAGAACTGAGTGACACGTGAATCGGGCTTCAGGTATTTCTTCAAGCTAGTAATGCAATTCTCTGAGAGTAGGGCAGTTTCAAGATCGGCCATGAATATGTGCCTACCATAAGGTAAAGCCCACTTCTCTCGGTCCTGAAATATCCTGTGCAGCCATACATTCTCCCACAGGCCATAAGCGTCACACAGGATTTTCCAGGAATTAACAAAATATTCTTCATCTTGACTGATTAGGCAGTCACGTAAATTGCTGGCGAAAGAATCCAAGCTGATAATTACTTGACACAAATGCCTAAGTGCAGTCTGGTATATCTGCCATGAGCAAAACCATGGACTGGTCTGGGGCAACACAAACCTAATTGCTTCAGATATCACATCATCTCTGTCATAAAGAATTGTCTTGGGAGTTTTACCAGCCATGGCTTTGATGAATGTTTGTAAAAGCCACTGAAACGACTGAACAGTATCATCGTATATAAATGCAGCACCAAAGACCAGAATTTGCTTATGATTATTTATCCCAAGGAAAAGTACCAAAGGCCGAAAATTTTTGCTCGAATGACAGCTCGTGTCAAAGCAAACCACATCCCCAAAGTCACCATAATCCACCATCATCTTCTCATCAGCCCAAAAAAAATTGGTCATTTCCTCTTCATGGTCAAGTTGTATGCTGCAGTCGAAAGTTGGATCCTTGCATTTCTTACTACGGAGATATTGGTGGATATTTTCTGCTTCCTCCCGAGTTATGCTCCTTGAACGTTTAGCAGCAAGTTTCATCTCATGATCTATGGGATCCTTGGTGCTTTGGACCCGAATACCAGTAAATGATTTTGGATTGTCACTAAAACCCACAGATAAATTTGATTCTGAAATTTGGTTAGGTTTCTGTGACCGCAAACTATAAACTTTATTTCCAGGTACAAGCTCGTGATTGTGACTTGCTTCAAAATGGGTAACACGATACCTGCCATCTACTTGACGGGACATAACCAACTGTGCCATGCAACCAACTCGAGTCTCCTTTCGAGGTCTCTTAACTATAGAACCTCTTTTATCTTTCTGACGATAACCTTCTCTGAAACACGTATACCTCCTAGATACCACAGAGCCGTCTACTTTGCTCCTATTGACGTAATCCTTCCTAACACTAAAACCTACCCTGCCAGCATACGCATTATAAAAATCGTAAGCATGCTCTTCAGAGTCAAAACCCATACCAAGCTCAGGTATCCCATCAGGCGCAGGAGCATCAAGTGACTCAGCCACAACAGCCTCCACAAAGGATATTCTCTTCTGTGATGGTAGCAGATGAGCGGTCAATTTCGTCGCAAACTCATGGTTGTGCTTTGTTTCAAATTGGATGACTCGATATTTTCCACTTGTTTGGCGAGTAATGGTCATATGCGCAGAGCAGCCAGTTCTTGTTCCTTTTCGAGGTTTACCAACACTTGCATCATGTTTGGAAGATCCGCCATAGCCTTGCCTGTGACAGGTAAACCTCCTTGATGCAACCAAACCTGTAATTTTGCTTCTATTCACAAAATCCTTGCGAATGCTGAAACCTTGGCTTAGAGCATACCGATTGTAACACTTGAATGCATGATCATCTGATTCGAACTCCACGCCATGTTTCGGCACTACATAATCTTCATCGTCTGTAAGTTTCAGAGAGACATATGAACCAGATACAGGGGTTTCATGAGTTGTCGCAGACAAGGGCTTGTCATCACAGTGCACTCCCAGTTGGCCATCTGAGGACACAAACGGACGAGGATTATATTGCTTGCTCTCATCAGGCGAACCATTTTGGCCACTGAACTCGAGTTCACGATCACCAAAGCCATGATTATTACAACCCGACGGCACACATAGGCAGCTGTAAGTGCTCTCACTGTCTACATCAATACCATTACGACCAGCTGATGAGATTTCTTGGCATAGAGATGCATCTTGGCAATGAAATGTCCCGCCAACGAAAGACAAAGAGTCTGGATTTCCACTAATCTCCTCCAACTCGGTCCCATCTTGCTCCTCTATGATGCCATTGTCAGACACGTTCTCGACTCTAGCAGCAATGCTGGAGGCCATAGACCTTCATTACAAGGAAGAGTCCTGAATAAGAACAAGAGAGGTTCAAATAACACTTGCAATCCATTAAGGGAACGGAATATCATCGTAAAAATCTTTAAAAAAAAAAAAAGAGTGCAATTTTACCAATATGATCGTTTATTAGTGCCTGCCATAAGCATAACACCAAACCCAATTCATTATATTCAGAAAATCCGTTCATTTACTAAAATTCAAAATCTCCGAAATCGGCAAAAACATCACTACATAAACACAGATTTGACAAGGAATTGGTTCCACTGGTTCGACTCTTAGCTTCCAGTTTCCTCGGTTCTGCTATTTTTAACTATTCCTTCGTCTAGACACGAATCTTCCCTCATTTTTTTTCTATCATGTATTTCTACATAACATATATTACATACAGTCGCTAGAGAAGTCTGTAGATGATCAGCTCAGCAAAGGTAAGTTACGTAATAAAGAACCTGAAACGGAGAACCGCAGAAGACCACGTCCTATTCACTCCACTCCGTGCAATTCGCCTCTCTGCTGTTACTTCCTCTCCAATCTCATCCAAATGCGAAGTAAAAGCCAACAGTTCACAGTAGCGAGTTTAATATCGTTAACAACGCTTTCTCTGTGGGCACATCACATTGCAAGAAAGGCATTTACTTACCATAAGAAATTAGTTTAATTTTTTCTTAGATAAAAAACACACAAAAACCGCATAATCACTAATAAGATCGCAATTAGTGTCATGGATTGATATAAACTGTTTTTTAGTCGTCAAATAGATAGTGTTTTTACAATTTTACCTTAATAGTTTGATTTATTACAATTTTATCTGTGTTTATAATTTTATTAAATAACTTAATAAATAATATAAAAATATAAAATAAACTTGATATAAATGAACATACATATAATGCTAAATATACTAGTGACCTAGAAGAACTAATTTGGGCCACTCATAATTTCCAAATTTCCAGTAATATATTAATGGCATGTTGAATTGCAATGAGAAGTCAGGGTAGAACAGCTTAACTTGAGAAATCCACAAGAGCTTTGAAAAAAAAAAATCCACAAGAACACAATAGTCCATATATTGTAATGAATCAAACAAACAAATGATCATTATTGTCTACTTATAGACAACACACAATCTCCATAATTAGCTAATCAAAAGAATGAAACAAAATAAAAAACATGGTTTTCTCATAATCATCATCATCATCATCATCTGCTGTCTTCAATGTCACCATTTCGATCATCATGCACCTACATACGATAAGATGCAAGATAAAATTTGAGTCAAGATTATTATCATTACAAAGCTCTCATAAAATAAACCGATCAATTCTAACCGGCCGAGTCGTAGCTCCGCCCTTATGGTTGCGATAAAGCACGAAATGCTGGATAATAAAGACGAAGTCGAAGAAGAGCGTCGCCTTTCCAAGATCATCATAAGCAAAAGGAAAAAAATGGAGATCATTAATTAAAACGTTTAATCAATATAGACAGATTGGATTGATATCTATATATATATAGCATTATTATTTCATTATCATTACATACCACTGATATCAATGTCTTGCCTATGTTCCCATAGAAGTTCCTTAACGACTCTGAGGAACATTAAAAAAAAAAAAGAATGTGTATATAATATAGAGAATTTGGAATTATATAATAAGTAAACATCATCGCTCACTCTGGTCTACGGACTGAACTCCCATTTGTAAGAAGTTGGTCGTCGCTCCAAGCACATCGAGCAAAACGTACAAGATGCTGAAACCAACCGTACTCTTTCTGCTGTAGTTGGAATAAGCCTAATATGTAAATTAATGAATATTAATCATCATCGTCCATTTTTATTTCGATCAACATATGTACTTATGTAGTATGTGTGTGTAAGAAATAAATAGAAGAAAGAGATGCATATAATATATAACTCCCCACAACTCACCTGGGGAATATATTTGAGGACAGTGAGGAGAGCTTGAGTCGAGCTGATGAAAGAATGACAAGCGGATAATTAATCTACTGTAAGAAAATTAAATCTGTATCGGATATAATAACATACATATACTGTTTCAATCATACGATAATAATAATTATATATCCCAAGACTACAAAGAGCAGAAGAAAAGAAGCAAAAAGGAGACGCCACACCCTTACTTGAAACATGCAACCAACCATAACCAGTCTCCATCTGGAATTGCCAGCCCAGTACAAACTGCCATCCCTGCCCACGCTCCGCCTACAACGAACATTGCAGGTTTCGAGAATCTTTGGTTTCCACGCTGTAATAATAGTAAACGATTCATAGTGAAGAAGAGGATATTATCACTAGCTGTATATTGAGTGTAATTATTGCATGGAGAAAAAGAAGAAGAGGGCTTGCATCGTATATTGCAATTTGGGTCAGCATTACTATCTGTGCAGCCGTGGCATGCACAGAGAAAGCCACGTCATTGGCTGCCACAGGTATCATCTGCATGCAGTATGATGATCACCAGTTTTATTATTAGCAATAAAAAAAAGGGGTTAGCAGATATATTAATAAATAATTAGTTATATAATTAACCTCGTTGGCGCCATGGGTGCGACGGTATTGCCTCTGAACAAGGGGACTGAAGAACACTGAAGCGTTGTATACGAGATAGTAAGAGTGCTTGGTGAAGTTCAGCAGCACAAAATCGAAGCTCAGCCCCACCACACTGTGTTGAAAGAAATAATTGTATATCCACAGAAAGAAAAACACACATTATGAAGAAGATATGGTTAATTATGAGAAAACACCATGTAATAATAACCAACCGACCTCTTCCTTCTAAAGTTTAAGATGATCTGAGGGTAGAAACAAAAGGCCCATGCAGTGAAAGCTATCCATCCCAACACAATAAACAGAATGTAAAGTGCGTCTGAATTCCATGACGATGCCATAACATAACGTCTGCAGATATACGACGACGGATAATCTCAAGTGGAGTGTGTGTCCAAGAAAAGAAACGAGAAATAAAAGCTGTTGGGACAATAAACTGAAGAACAGTTAATTACACGGGCCGTGAATTGGTAATAAAAAAAGGAACGAATCGATGGTAGTGCTTTATATATATGTTTGGATCGTGTCTTATCATGGTCGCGAGCGATTCAGGGGGCGTGCATGTTGCTTGCTTTGCTAGTTTCAATCGTCCTTGAGCCTATTCAAGTGGAAAATGAGATCTTATCTGAATTTGGATAACTGTTTGTTTACTTCATTTTTCAGCAACGGTCAGAATGGGCTTTATGTACTTTGGTTGGGCTGACTGTTGTTTTTAACTTGGTGGTTCTTGTAATGACGAGGAAGAGTGCCCTAAATTATATTGTTTCTTCTTCGATAATTGTATTAATTACATCATGCAAAGCCAATCGATAATTGATTATCATGCAGCTAAATTATACTCTCTCTCTCTCTCTCTCTCCATTTACATATATGGCTTGAGATCATCATCCTATTGTGGGCTCTTTGTTTCCCTCCCCTCCCAAAGGCCAAAGATAGTTTATTTTTTATTTTATTTTTCCGTTTCATCGATCTCTTCTTCCTATACATAACATTGGTTTATCATCTAGAAAGAACGTCTGAGGCCGATCATCATACATTCTTCAATGACGTCTGTAAGTTCTCCTTTTCAAATTCAATCTCATATAGATTTTTATTATTGTCTTGGTTCGCCCTTTCACATTGATCGTATGCGTACGTTATGAATTATGATGACGTTTAGATTGTTTTGGAAGATAGATTTCTTCCCTGCAAATTCATACCTTTTCATCTTCTAGATCTTCCATGTTCGATCAAAATTGTTTCTTTTCAATATATTTATTCCTTGCTCCCTTAAACCTCAATAAATTAATCTCCAATTTCATGTTAAGAAGAATCTTGATCATCACCCACTATGTATAACCTTCTTCTGATACCATTTGTACATTAAGAAGAGACTCTCATCGTCCATATTGTGTTGTTTGAACAATGATGGAAAAGACAAATGTGACCATATGTTATTGTGCGCATATATGATTGATTCTTATTTTCACCCTTGCGAATATATTACCGCAATCTCACCTCTAACAATGCAATGTTAGAAGAATGAAAATAGTTAAAGAAATTTTATTTTTTTTGGTTGATCATATATACATAGCAGCACGAAATAAGGGGTGGGCGGCCATTGCCGAAATTCGGAGAGTGGGACGTGAATAATCCATCGTCGGCCGATGGCTTCACAGTGATATTTGCAAAGGCAAGAGATGAAAAGAAGAACACTGGCGCCCCGTCATCATCATCTCACCAACAAATAAGGCTGGAAGAATCTAACAAGCATCCACAACAACCTTATCCTTATCAAAGAAAGGTTTTTTCTCATTCATTTTCTTCCCAACATTAAGACTATATATAAATCATATATGTATGTATATTGAACTGTTTTTTTCTATGCTTGTGTGTTAATTGAAAAGGGGCAGAATAAGTGGTTGTGCTGCTTCGGAAGCGTTTGATTGAATATTATTTATTACACTACATAAAGATGGCGCGGCGCGGCGCGGAGCTATAAGATATATTATATCGTCACGGCAATTATTTATATATATATATATATATATATATTTTCTTTTACCTCTTTTCTTTTTCAAAGGTCATGAACATATAAAATTTACCCGTTGTTCCCTTGAAGTGATTGGATTAAATGTATTATTTCCCTCCAACACGAAAAAAGGGGAATGAACTTCGCAATCGCAAGTATGTTGTTTTCTCATTGCATTATTACATCGAAGAGTTGTTTTATGGAACGGTCCAATCTCAAGCATGTACTTCGATAACTCCTATGATTAAATGCATGTATTACGCCTTGAACTAAGGCAAGGGTAAGACAGTTTATATAAATTGGATCACCTAATTAATAGCTTTATATCTAACATTGAATACGACGATAGGCTGCCTAATTAATTTCTGCTCCATCTACTCCAACTACCTAACTAACCAACCTTGCCCCTTTCTATGATAACTTAAATGCTGGAGGCACAACTCTTCCTTCTCTATACTGCCTTTCTTATAGTCAATATATAACTATAGTGTTAGTAAATACTACCTCCGTCCCAAACGATTTTGGACATTTGGGATATGGCACAGTTTTTAAGAAATTGAATATTTTAATAATATAGTACCATTAAAAGGTGAAAACCGTATATTTTGACACGTCTTTTAAGAATATTTAATAGTATTATATTGATTGTTTGTGGTAATTTTTTGCTATAAAAGGAAATGTCCAAAACGGTTTGAGACGTCTGATATAGTAAAATGTCCAAAACGGTTTGGGACGGAGGGAGTATGAATTATTGACGTTAATTGTAATGTTAAATCACAATTTTCCTACCATAAGTAATACAAATATATCATACCGTACATTTTTTTTCCTGATTAACGTTATAAATTCACGAAATTCCACACAAGGAAACGTTTCAGATTCAGATTCAAGAAAAATGTCGTCGTCGTCTTCACAAGATTGCATCTACCATCAGATTCGATCTCAGCCTCCATTTTACGTTATACTCCTCGCCTTCGGCTCCATAACCCTACTCAAGCTCACCTTCTCAGTCCTCAGATGGGTCTACGTCAGCCTTCTCCGACCGCCGAAAAACCTCAAAAAATGCTACGGAGCGTGGGCTCTAATCACCGGCCCCACCGACGGAATCGGCAAGGCATTCGCCTTTCAGTTCGCCAGAACCGGCCTTAACCTCGTCCTCGTCGGTCGGAACCCCGACAAGCTCAGAGAAGTTTCCGACGAAATCAAGTCAAAGTACAGCTCAGCCCAGGTTAAAACCGTCGTCGTCGACTTCTCCGGTGATTTAGACGACGGCGTGAAGAGGATAGAGGAAATCATCGAAGGGCTCGACGTCGGCGTTTTAGTGAACAACGTAGGCGTTTCTTACCCTTACGCTAGGTTCTTACACGAGGTGGATGAGAAGCTATTGAGCGATCTGATTAAGGTTAACGTGGAGGGGACGAGCAAGGTGACGAGGGCAGTGTTGCCTGCGATGGTGAAGAGGAAAAAGGGGGCCATTGTTAACATTGGCTCGGGCGCCGCCATTGTGATTCCTTCTGATCCTCTTTACTCTGTTTACGCTGCCACCAAAGCGTGAGCCTTTCTTACCACCTCAGTTAGATTGTTCCTCTCTGTGTTCTGTGTTGTTTGAGTGTGCTTTTCTTGCCCTCTCAGATACGTTGATCAGTTCTCAAGATGTCTTTACGTGGAGTACAAGAACATGGGAATAGATGTTCAGTGCCAGGTATACTTCACTGCTAGTTTGTTTTGTCTACTCTTTCTCAGTGCAAGTAAACCTTAAATCCTTGTCTTAATATCGACTTCTTGTCCCAAAATCAATCGCAGGTACCATTATACGTTGCAACGAAAATGGCATCGATCAGAAGATCTTCCTTCTTCGTACCATCGACAGAAGGATATGCTCGTGCTGCTATGCGTTGGATAGGATACGAACCTCGATGCACACCATATTGGCCTCATTCTCTCCTCTGGGCTGTGGCTAATTCCTTGCCCGAGTCTATCATTGATGCCTGGCGTCTCAGATTCTGCCTTGGTATTAGGAAGAGAGGACAGCTTAAGGACTCGAGGAAGAAGGAGTAGAACGCATCATCTACGTACTGATCTGTTCTCTCATCTTCGGTTAGCGTTTAATGTTGTCTTGATGATCAACTACTGTTTCCCTATTCCTAAATTGTTCTGCATTTGATCACGGAATTGATATTGTGAAGTGTTGTTGTATGCTGAAAGCTCTTAAAACTGCTGCTGAGAAAAAGAAAAGCTGCTGATATATATTATATGCTGCATCTCTCAATTACATGATGATTGTTTGCACCTAATAATCTAATGAAGAAGATGAAATAACTGACTTGTTCAGTACAAGTGTTCCCTTTCTTTCATCTAATCTCGGCGTCTCTGTCAAAACTGGTCTGAGCCTCGGGGTCCTCAGAACTCTGCCCGCTCGTACTGCCTTTAAACGACGATTTCTGGCTAAAAATCTTAGTAAACATGCTCTTCGATCTTCTCATAGGAAGTTCCCCGCCGCTCATTTTTCCAGCATTTTCTTCGGCGTTCTTCTTAGCCAGCAACTCCAATATGCTCCTCGTGCTACTGTCAAAGCGGCGCCTGAACGTTGGGTATCTTGAAATCGATTTCGTTATCCCTCTAAGCCTTTTTTTTAAAAGAAAGAACAGTTCGAGAAAATGAGAACAGAGTGATACAATGTCACTGAAAATGGATTCTTGCGAAAAAGATAAAACAGTGCTCTCACCTTCGAGCTAAAGCTTGAAGCTCGGCTCGTCTGAGCTCAGACTCGGGCTCTAAGCCAAGGTTCGAGTCCTTCAACCTCGAAGCATCCCCACTGAATAAAACTAATCTGCCGAGATAATCTTCCTCTGCCTCGGTTAGATTATCAGCTTTAATCTGCTCCTTCATGATTAAAAGAGGGCTAAGAAACCAATCGAAGAAAGTGTCTTTAGGCCTGTTGGACAAGGTTAGTTCTGCGCCATTGTCTCCTGAACCAAGAAGAAACGTCTCAAATTCAAGGAAATTTCAGCTGCAAAGACTACCTCTGCTAAAGGAAAAAGAGACTTGGAAATATTTCGACTTACTTATCAGTATACCAGTCGAATCAGCTTTAACAGAACGCAGAAGGGCCTTGAGAAGGCTGTAAGCCGGTAAGCCAATTGAAAGGACTCCACTGCTGTCTTTCTTGTTCTTGGCATCTTCGATGTCCTTCTGCGTTATTATTCCTTCTGAAACGAGAACTTCTCCGAGAGATCTACATCCCTCAAACAAGCCATCAGCTAACTAAAAATTGAAAGAAAGAAAAAAAGATTTGTCATTTCATTGATTTGCGAATAGACGCGTGAAAGAGTTTAATCGTAAGACGAGGGCTTAAGTGCATACGTCCAAAGGCTTCAACTCAAGCATAGGTGTCGTGAGGGAGTTTGTTCGAGAAGGCGTGTGTTTAAAAGAGGTTGGCCTCGAGAAAGAAGTCGAGTGAGAAACAGATGGATCGTTAGGTGGTTCGTTCCTTGTATACCGTGGCCTGGCAAAGAATATATAAAAATATAACGAATTTTAATCGATTGTAATTGCTACCACCTATCAAGATTAAGTAGCAGAATAAGAAAAAGTAAAAACCTCGGAAAGCATGATCCTTCGGGCATATCAAGAATATCGTTGCTGTACTCGTCGTATATAGACAGTGAAGCCACAATGTAGCAGAGTCCATACCAAAAGGAGCTTTCCTACAATCAGAAAAACCCTTTTCAGTTCTCCCTCATCTTTTTAGGACAAACATTCCCAATTTGAAGAAATGGCGAAAAGTGGGAGTTAAACCTGATATACAATCACGGCTGCATAGGCACCCAAGAAGATACTCGAAACCATGGACCCTAAAACAGCTCCTACAACAGCCAATGGCCAAAGTAGAATCGCAAGACCTGCAAATGGCACGCATATTGTCTCCAAGAATGGTCCTTCGCGTCCTATACAGTCGTGAAAAAGGCGATGCCACCCTTTGAAAAGCATGTAAGGGCTCTTAAACAGGGCAATGATTGAGATCACTGGGAAGTCAATGATCGAACCAAGCACTCCAGCGATAAGAGCGAGGGGGACGTATAGAATTCTGCACAGCATAAAGATCACATAACACATATGCCTTCTAAGCAGAACAAAGTCTCAAATGTGGCAGAGACAAAAAAACAAAGAAAACCTGATTTCATAGTACTTCACATCAGGGGGGCCTTGAAGCCGCAAATCGTCCATAATAGAGAGGTAGGAATGATAGCACACATCCAAGAAATCCCTTATGATAGTAAAACCCCCTTTCACAGCGTCCCAAGTTCCATCCTACAAGCGAACGAATAGCCACTCTTCAATTTCGCAATCAGAAAAAAGAGATGCAAGAATGGTCAAGACTTTGATAGTTACAGATTTCTTACACAAATGCAGTGGTAGAACATGTCGGTTTTCCCTTCTTCAACAGCCTGGAAAGTGGCAAACATAGGCGCGAGGAATCCATATACTACCCCAAACAAGAGGGTACAAGCGATCCCAATAGGTATCCATGCGATTAAGATCACTGCTATGCATATGCAAAGCACGAGCTTCAGAACTGGCCCGAACTGCCTTGTGCTGCCATTGCAATTGCGATGATACAAATGTTATTAGTTCGACAAACAGTTATCTACCGAGTTGTGCAAGGAAAAATTACTGTACCTCAATATGCAATAGTATGTGTAGATGAAGTGTACTGGCCAAAGACCGAGGATTAGCCCAGATATGCCGACAACCATAAGGAGAAATAACACTGGGAACATGATTACACCTGAAGAAAAATGCGAAAACGGTCACTGTGGGGCATGGTGGTTATGAAAGCAGTACAATTCCTTACAATCTTAAAACATGCCATAACCATAACCAGAGACATGCAATTAATGAAGTATAAGGGCAAGGACTGCACTCAACTAAAGAGGCAAGGACACAGTTTTAGTTTCACAATGTCGGTAACTAGTTCGACATAACACAAGCTTCTCAAAAAGATGCATCATACATGAATCTGAAGCCTAGAAACCTAAACCAGATAATCAAACTAAGAAACAAACGTGTCAAAATAGTAGAAGTTACCTTTAATAAAGCCAAGGATGAGAAGTCCAAGGAAGAAGGGCAAGAAACGAATGAACTGCCACAAAGAAGACCACAAACCCCTTGGGGGTTCCATGTTCTCTTCTTTCGTCCTTCCGCAGACTTATGCAAATGAGATCTAAATTGAAAAAAACTTAAAAATAAAAACTTTATCTTTTCCTGTTTTTGTTTCTCTGCTCAAACCTCACTCCCTGAAGAAGTTGAGAATGAGATGCCCACCTCCAAATAAACGACAAAACACAGTTGGTGGGGTACTTTATTTTGTGATTCCCAACGTCTTCTTTCACAGTTTAAAAATCGAGCACTCTTAATTCTACAATCCGATCTGAGTTTTGGGCTTAATCAATAGCCACGCCAATCGCTGTAATTATAAACGTGAGGTTTGCAGATAAAGCAACGCAACTCTTGCAAGTTTCTTCCCTCTTTTGCCAGTCACCACTTTTCGTTCTCTGCTTAGATTCTCTCGAATTTCAAAACAGAAAAAAAAATAACGATATACAAATGTTCTCTCATCCCACTTCAGTCTACGAATAGATATACAGTTGATTACTAAGTCCATTATAGTAATTAAAAAGTAGTTAGGCTAGCCATACTACGTGTGTAAATAAACAATTTATTAATTACTATTAATTAATAGTGTCCACTCTGCTAATGTCATTCCTATTTGTGTGTAAAGAAGTTGCCCTTTTTAACATATATGGTTTTTAATCATCGATTTATAGAGGCATACATCTAATATTAATCCATCTAATCTAACTCGCATATAATGAATACTTTTTAATCAATTAGTAAAGTAATTAAGATATGTTGGTTTCTTTCGTATCAAATGACTCGTCGACAAAATAGGTGATGTATTTATTTATCAAAATTGACAGATGGGTTATGATCGATCACACAAGTTTCATCACATTCTCGATTTAGTACACAGTGTAATATTACCTCATGGACAGTTTTATTTTAAACATTTTTATTTAAACTGTCATCTTTAGGGCCCAACATAAACAGGCATACTACACAAATCGGAAATAGGCATATACATAAATAACTGAAGTATAAATATAATTATGCTTAAAGAAAACATACTCATTTCATTACAACTTCCCAGTCCCACTGGGTCATAAGTCCAAATCATAATTTTTTTCTGACATGAAATGAAATGAATCTCTGGCTAAACTTACAAATCAAGAAATCTACCACCTCACATGTCACATCACATGTTACTGCATCTTGAATTTTGTCCTTTCATGTGTAAACTTTGGTTATATATATATTTACACATTTGAGCTCTCTCAAGCCTCGGTCAGGTGTGTTTGTTTTCTATATTTGAATTCATCTAACATAGATTCGAATCATTATTATATTAAAATGTCTGATTATAGAACTAACGTGGACAAAGAATCTCTTTTTATTTC
This sequence comes from Craterostigma plantagineum, assembly GCA_027422505.1. Taxonomy (NCBI): domain Eukaryota; kingdom Viridiplantae; phylum Streptophyta; class Magnoliopsida; order Lamiales; family Linderniaceae; genus Craterostigma; species Craterostigma plantagineum. Next base: position 2,512,168 of record JAPQWV010000043.1, on the reverse strand, counting down.
ACAAAATGATCATGGTAAATCAATGATAAAAAAAAGATCACATATCATTATTTCTTTCCTACATATCAAACAGCAATCGAATAGACGCACGAATATCGATGTATCAACTTTAGAAGAAAAAGTATCCAGCAACAGCGGCGGTGGTCCCCAACGCGACGGCGGACACCTTCAAAGCGGCTGAGCCGCCCTTGGGAGTATCGGCGACGACTGGCGCATCGGCCGGAGAGTCGGCGGCGGGGGCAACGGCGGCCTCAGAGGCCGGCGCAGGCGGAGAGTCCAAGTAGTCGCCGCCATCTTCAGGCGACTCTGCGATGCCGGACTCCGGCGAGCTGGCGACCGATGGAACAGGGGCGGCGTAGGGGGAAGCTACCGGCGCGGCGGAAGGGGCGGAGGACGGCGAAGACGAGGCAGCGGATGCCACGCTGGCTGCGACGATGCAGGTTAGGGCGAAGAAGATGAAGATTTTGGTGCTTGGTGCCATTTTTAATCCTTTTTCTCTGTGGTTGATGATTTCTTTTTCTTTTTATATTTTTCGCAGTGAGACTCTTTTTATGGTTGGTCGATGAAGAGAATCACTGCGAGGACGACAACGACGACGGCTGTAAGATAATGGAGAGGGACGACGGTGGTGTATATATATATATATATATATATATATATATATATATATATATATATATATATATATATATTATATATTAGTGTGGGGAAAAGTGTGGTGGATTTGCATGGTACATTGTACGGAAGAGGTTGCATGTGTGTTTAAGGATGTTTGATTGAGTATCATTATTACAACGGATGGCTGACGACCTCCGATAAGAAAGCTCGGCGACTAATAATAATTTATCTTGTGCCTGAGAATTACGAACGCACGGCCATCATTCTCTCTTTCCCTCCCATTATTTTTCCATAGAAATAATAATAATATGTCACGTATACGTTACATATTTTTATCTATATGAGTTATCAACTTATATAGATAATGTATATATACTAATGCGACCGTTAACATTATGATGAACTATTATAAGCGTGAGAATTAGGATGAGTTTTATGATTTAAAATGGCATAATGACAGTTAAACTCCATGAAGGTTGTAGTCTTAGAGAGTCTTCCTCACAGCACAGCCCCAGAGAGAGGTCGACTAATTATTTACACGTACGGACTCGGATGATCAGAAAAAAAAAAAAGATACCATCATTCTCCCATTATCCTTGCTTGGCTAATAATAATAATGATATATATTTCACAAATCATTGTAATAATAATTATGATTATTACCCATGCATGAGGAAAAGGCATAGGAGTCGGTCTCACACGTCACGTTATATCTAATGGGATCGAAATTCGCAACTCTGCATGTTATGCTATAATTCACAAATTTACGTGCGTCCCTTTTTTTTTGTAGCCTCGTTCTGCGATTGAACACACCTATTTTCATTCTCCTCCGTTGATTTTCCCTGATTTGTAAGAGTTCTCTCTCTCTCTCTCTCTCTCTGGATTTGTTGAGGGACAACATACCATTAACCGTAGTGAGAGATCGTCGGAGATGTCGAAAGTGACGGTGGTTGGCAGTGGTAACTGGGGAAGCGTTGCAGCCAAGCTCATCGCATCCAACACACTCAAGCTTGAATCCTTTCATGGTAACCCTCTTTTTGTTGATTCCTTCATTTCTTTTCTTCGTTTTCGGTGATTGATTTTCTATTTGACAAATTCTCCCTTAAACGTCAATGGATAATCAGGACGCAATACATGCTAGATCAGGATTCCTTTATTACACTCTGTATTATTCTAATCGAACATATTTTTTCCTGTTATTTTGTAATCGGATTAGATGAAGTGAGAATGTGGGTATTTGAGGAGGTATTGCCGACTGGCGATAAGCTCTCAAGAGTAATCAACCAAAGAAATGTAAGATGTCTTACGAATTTTCATGCCTTACTTCGCCCCAAATCGCTGTCTTCGTTCTTACAAGGTTTCATCTCTGTTCTGCAGGAAAATGTTAAGTATCTCCCAGGCATCAAGCTAGGCAAGAACGTCGTAGCAGAGCCCGATCTCGAAAATGCAGGTGATCATCATAACTTGTACAATAGAAAACCTTAAATTGCCTTTGCGAATCCATTTTGATCGACATAACGTAAACCTTACAGTGAGGGGCGCAAACATGTTAGTATTCGTAACTCCGCATCAGTTCATGGAGGGCATTTGCAGGAGGCTCGTGGGGAAGATAAAGCACGACGTTCAAGCGATTTCCCTCACTAAAGGAATGGAGGTCAAAAAGGAAGGGCCACTCATGATTTCTTCCCTGATCACCGAGCGATTAGGGATAAACTGCTGCGTTCTCATGGGCGCAAACATCGCCAATGAGGTCGTTTCGTTATATATTACAATCGATTATGTCTCCAATTCGCCTCATGTTCTGTTTTGCTTGGCGCAGATTGCTTTGGAGAAGTTCAGCGAGGCCACTGTGGGCTACAGAATGGATAAGGCGATGGCTGGGAAATGGGTTCACCTGTTCAGCACTTCTTACTTCAACGTCTCAGCCGTGAGTCGCTTCGTTTAAGTTACTATGACATGATTTTTTCTCGTTCTTCTTCCTTGTACAAACTGGTGAACAACCTTGAAATAGGTCCAAGATGTGGAAGGAGTTGAGCTATGTGGGACTTTGAAGAATGTCGTGGCTATCGCAGCAGGTTTTGTGGATGGGCTGGACATGGGGAGCAATGCAAAGGTAGTAAGAAAAACATAGCTAAAATCAAGATTCTTACTCGAAATAACTTATTATGTTTTGTTTCCAGGCTGCGATAATGAGGATCGGTCTGAGGGAGATGATCGCCTTTTCGAAGCTGCTGTTCCCTTCTGTGAAGGATAGTACTTTCCTTGAAAGCTGTGGAGTGGCTGATTTGATCACAACTTGCTGTGAGGAGATTCCTAAATAATAACCTTTAAGATTGATACCTCTTTTTTTTTTTTTCTATGTATATCTAGTAAAGTTTAAAATGGCCTTTAGTGGGAGGAAGAAACAGGAAATGTGCAGAAGCTTTTGCTCGAAATGGGGGTAAGAGATCCTTCGATGAGCTTGAAACAGAGATGCTGAAGGGCCAGAAATTACAGGTATGCGAAAAAAAGATAATTCGGTCGTTCATTCGCATTCATTCGGGGCTGAAAACATTAATAGAAAAAAAAAACAGGGCGTTTCGACTGCGAAAGAGGTGTACGAGGTTTTGAGCCATAGAGGATGGTTAGAGATTTTCCCACTGTTCTCGACCGTTCACAAGATTTGCATAGGTCGGCTACCACCTAAAGCTATAGTTGATTACAAACCGAGGTAAAGTATATGATCAGAATTTTTTAAATTTCGCATGGATTTCATTATATTTATAGATGTATGGATTGTGACTTATTTTTTCTTGTGGAACATTTTGGCTTAGGTGCAGATTATAATGTGCTTCTTCCGATCGGAGAAAACCAGAAAGCTAATGTAATAGAAGCCATTTTCTATTCACAATCATATTCGTAGCGTAGTAGCCTTTTCTATGTGTATGTAAAAGCAACATATGTTTTCATGTACACACAAATGTGCTACACCAAGATAAGTGCAGCAATGAAAGGAACAAACAGTTTAATAAAATACAGCGCACAAAACAAAACAACCAAAAAAAAGATGAAGAATTAGCATACTTACATAGTAGCTATATTGAACATAATATACATATCAAGACTTACTTTTATTTCATTCATAAACAGGTTTGTAGTTCTTGAAAGAAAGAACTGCGTAAAAAGGATCCGAACCTCCTCCCGACAAAAAACCCAACATCAATCCCTTTATTTTGCTAAAGATCGAATTATTACCATCATCTTTAAAAGAATTACCATTAGTCGATAATTTCCTAATAATCTCTGGCGATGTAAATCCCTCCACGCATTGAAAATACTGCAAAACCAATTGTACTCTGCTATATCCACTCCCATCTCTCCAAGCACTTATTGCCTTCTCATAGAACATTCTGTTGCTGAAGCTCACTATGAACACTCCCCCAGGTTTTAGCACGCGAAAAACCTCAGCAAAAACCTGTCCGAAAATATATCTAATATTTGAAGTAAAATCTTACAGCAGCAAAAAAAAATTAGTTTTTTATTGATCGGCACTTTACCTTTTCGGGCTGCTGAAGGTACTGTACACTAACTGTGCATAGAACAGCGTCGAAGCTCTCATCATTGGCCTCAATTTTCTGTTCCTTGTTAAGATCCTTTACGAAGAAATAATCGAACCTGGGATTTCTAGCAAGTTCTTGGGCATTAAGCCCATGGCCCACGACTTTCTCGTACTTCACTTCTTCGGGCAAGTGGCTAACCCAAGAACTCATCAGATCAAGAATCTCCATTTCTGGCCTCAACACTTCTCTGTAAAGATTCGTAAGTGTTGAGATGAAGCCGTCGTCGACGTGCTTGACGAATCGTGGGTAGGCGTAGAATTCTCTGTCTGGGACGATGTTCAGCTTCGTTCTGCCCTCGTTGGATAGGACTAGGCGTCTGATTCTGCCCGCCGGCGGCGGCGGTGGTGGATTTTTGGTGGTTGAACTGTGAATCTTCGTTTTGGGATTACTGCAAAGATGGCAAACGTTGGGACTGTGGCGAATGGCGAACATGGCTGGCTGATTCTTGAATTCTGAGTAAGCATTGTCTGAAATGAAATCAATGGTGTTTGTATGTATGGATAGAATCGAGCAACGTATTAGTTGAAAATGATTTTTACATAAAAGTGATGGGCCGACTTTGGTCTGACATGGGCCTATTGGGCTCAAAATGGGCTTTCCAAGATTGAGGTTAAACCACTCAATCCCCAATTAGTTCATCACTAAGCTAGAGACAAGCTATGAACTAAGATTATAAGAAAGCATAATACAGACACTCAAACAAGCTATATTACATTTCAATTTCCAGTCAATATGTTAAAGTTAGGTGATTTGATTAACATTGAGAAAAGAATGGGTTTCGAAGCTGCAATCATTTTACCTAGAAACATTCGTGATTAATGTGGAATTAATATTCATATTTACATGCACGTTGACAACAAAAACGAAAATCGCAATATTGCGGTCGGGTTTTCACTTGAGAACGTCAACATCATTTATGTTAAAAGGCGGGGCAAAATGATCGTAAGCCTTTCTACTTTTGCCTCTCATGTATTCTTAAGTTGTGGACTCTTGCCTACCACTTTAGGGGTTTTATGTTGCTTAAACTTACATATACGTAAATATATATTTGCAAAAAAAAAATAAAGTCTTCATCTTCGCTTCGTAATATATAACTTGTGTTTTGGAGAAGCTACGTTAACTTACAATAATACAAAATCACAGTTAAGAGCAACATATGATGAAACTTAGATATCGTGTACATGGACTTTTACTTTTTTTTTGCATGGAAGGTAAATTAAGAGATTTCTGAAACTCATTGATGTCTTTCGATTTAGGTGATGTATATTCATGCATGGTTAATAGAGTTGGGATAAGAAAGACCATCTTTATTTGGAGAAATTACTCAAAAAGTCCGTCTTTAATTTATTCTATAAAACAGGGATGTTGACACAAATAGATATTACTAATATCATTTTAATGCATAAACATTTTCACTGCTTTTTAAAATTTATTACATGAATCTGCTTTCTACAAATAAAACTATATGTATATATAAGTCACATATCTATGCTGGTTAAAATAAATTGATTTAAAAAAGGAAGAAAAAAAATGGATCCCATTTCCTTAGCTGGTTTGACTCTCTTTCTCGGATTAGCTTTAATCTTGAAGCTTTATGGGACACAACAATGGCCTGAAAGCTTACCAAAAGGAAGCATGGGCTGGCCATTGGTGGGCGAAACTCTTTCATTTCTCAAACCTCATAAATCACATTCCATATGCATTTTCTTGCAAGAACACTGCACAAGGTAATATATATAATGATCTTCACACACACATTTAGTAGATATGATCTAAGTGCTTAGTTTTGTCTTAATGAACTGAAATGTAATGATGGTGGCAGATATGGCAAGATATTTAGAACACACCTTTTCTTAAGGCCGACTATTGTATCTTGCGAGCTCGAACTGAGCTTATTCGTCCTTCAAAACGAAGGGAAATTATTCCAAAGCAGCTATCCAAGGCCCGTCCATGACGTTCTTGGAAGCCTTTCGATGATGCTTGTACACGGGGACCTTCACAAGAAACTTAGGAGCGTTTCGCTTGGCTTCATTAACGATGCGAAATCCAATCCCAGTTTTCTCGATTCTGTTGATAAGTTGGCGGATTCTTTTGTCAGCTCATGTAAGGCGAAAGGGAAAGTGATTTTCTGCAAAGAAGCCAAAAAGGTTAAGATGTCACAAGATTATCCTAATTTTAATTATTAGGGTTTTTTTCGATATGTTTGGAAAATGGGACTAATTTCTATATATGCATGGCAGTTTACGTTTTATCTGATGCTGAAGAATCTGGTGGGCACTGACTCTGAAGATCCGCTGGCCGAAGTAATACTCGGAGATTTTCTTACATTTATGAAGGGCTTTGTTTCTCTGCCTCTCTATGTTCCAGGGACAGCTCATGCTAAGGCCATCAAGGTGATAGCACAAAACCTGTAAAATTGGCATTTATCATCATCAGTAAGATTATATATATCATGCGCTATTGAATCTCTAATTCCCTACACAAACACATACGCAGGCAAGAAAAAGGATTGCATCAATCTTAAAGGAGATCTTGAAAAAGAGGGAAGAGAGGAATTTAAGTACAGCCAACAACGTAAGATCGTCGTCGTCAGGAGGGTTTTTGGATGAACTAATTGGGAAAGAAGGGCTGAATGATGAGGAAAGAGTGAGCATTTTGTTGGACCTTTTGCTTGCTGGTTATGAGACAACCTCAGGGCTCATGTCCCTGCTCGTATATTTTCTCGCACGTGCGCCATCCTCAATCCTACAAAAGCTTCAGGTCCGAGAATACTAATAAATAGAGCATGATATATAACAGCATATCTAGTGAATATATATGCATTATACATATATGGCAGGAAGAACACAGATCATTGAGAAACAGTAAGAAGGATGGAGAAGCTTTAAATTGGGAAGACTACAAGAAGATGCACTTCACTTCGCATGTAATAATAACATTCACAGACAGACTCTTTGTTCATATTTCCATAACATTCACAGTAGTAATAATAAGACTCGTTTGAATGTATTAGGTTATTAATGAAACCCTGCGTTGCGGCAATCTTGTCAAGTTTGTCCACAGGGAAGCTCTAGCTGATGTCAAATATAAAGGTTTCCCCCTCTAAATTTCTAGTCACTTGAATCTAATTGTGACATAATGATTATATGACATATAATCTGTGTTATTAACACAGATTATATGATTCCTGCTGGCTGGCAAGTACTACCTATCCTCTCAGCATCACATCTTGATCCTAAACTCCATGCGAATGCAGATGATTTTAATCCATGGAGATGGGATGTATGTAATCAACTCACTTCACATATATTCTTTTTACCATTATGAATCATAAATCATTTGCATAAAATACATAAATAATCAGGACCTGTCGACAAGCAGGAAAACGATTCCCTTCGGAGGAGGGCAGAGGATCTGCCCCGGGGCAGAGCTTGGTAAACTTGAAGCTGCATTTTTCCTTCATCATCTTGTACTCAACATTAGGTAATCATATATGTACATATATATTTCAAATATGGTTAAAATTTAACATTTACACGACCCATTTACAGTGCTGATTATCTAGTTTGGTAATTAATTAGGTGGGAAATAAAAGATGATGATTGCCCTATGCTATATCCTTACATGGACTTCAAGAACGGTCTGCTGCTGGAGATTGAACCAATTGAGGTTATCTAGCATGAAAATTCCAGTCCTGTGATAAATATAAAATCAAGTGCCTGACTCTCTGTAATATGGAAGGACTAGAGTAATAAAGAGGTTACGAGCTTTTGCATCTACCTCACAAAGGAAGATATATATAGATAAAATTCAGACCTCGAGGGTAATCTCAAAACTGCAGATCGAAAGGATTCATATGCGGAAGAACTCTACCTAAGCTGCTTTAATCAATCAATCTCCTCTTCCGTTTATGTTTCAAAATCTCCTCTTTCGCAGAATCGTTTTCGTCACTGTCGTCTTCACTTTGCCAGCTTCCTTCACTTAACGTCTTCTCCTCAGCCATAGTTCAGGCACACACACTACACACACACTGATCATGAGTCAAATCAAAATTTAACATAATCCGAAAGTAAGCCCAATAGAAGATTCAGCCCATTGATAAAACTCGGTGGCACGAATGGCGAAGTTATAGATCCTGAATTTCCCTCGAGTCCAACCAAGGACGACTTCTTTTTTTTTTTAAAAAAAACAAAAGGTGATAAATTATGGTAGTCAATTTTTATCATTTTACATAATGCTATATAAGGAGATCTCAGCTCAGCATTGGAGAACTGAAAGGGTTATCACTTATCAGCTCTAGAATGGATTGTCAAGCTTTAAACAATATGGCGTACGACTACTTGATTGACCAACCACACCACACCACTGATGTATATTTATACATTAGACACGCAATATGCATAAAATATTAGTAATTAATTGTCTAATAATATTCTAATAAACGTCAAATTTGGTCCAATCTTTCAATTCTAGTTCTTTCCCGGCTAATATACCACCTGGGCTTGTTAAGAGAACACAAGTGGGGAGGGATTTGTGATATCCGATTGCCTCAGAAATATTTGCATTAATTAACAGCCTAAATGATTTATTTTATTTGACAAAGAAAATGTAGATAGATTAGATAGATACCATCCAACAAGGGGGATTAAAGATCATACAGTAGATAGACAAGCAAGGAGATGACAAACGCAATTTCAATCCCCTCAGTTGAGGCCATGAATGACTCGACGAGGGTCTAACTGCCCGCTGCAATAGCTCGATGAGACGGTGGAAATCTCTTGACGTCCCTTCCACTCTTCGAAAGGCTTCAAAGCTATCGGTGTCTCGACGCAAGCAGAATCGATGCATAGCATGGTTTTGTAATCCTCGTCGCCCAAATCTGGGACGACCATTCTCTTCTTTCCCCAAGGGTTCCACACGGCTGCAAATTCACGACAAAGAAATAAAGATCCTTACTTGGATATGATCTTATTGTGTAAAAGTTAAATACAAAAAACCTGCATCAGGCATTCCGTCTTTTCTCAGGACAAATGTTCTCTTCTTCTCATGGTCGATTATGGCGATCTTCGTTGGAGTGCTTAGGTACACTCGATCTATCTGTAGATGGAGTGTAGTAAGTTTTATAGTTTGATTCTTCTTCCATTACATCAACATTGACGTAAAATGAAGTAGGAAAACAGTGCATAGTACCTCTCCATCAAAAGTAATAGCATCAGCCTGCTCTGTGTATCTCTCCCTTTGGAGCAAATTATCAAAGTAGTCCAGCGTCTCCAATCCCTCAACACGCACTTCACTGAAAATCAAACAGCAATCATGCTAACTGACTAAAATGTACAATTCAGATTCTAAGAACAATGAAAACGATAGAAATTATCACGAAACAGAAGAGATGTGGCATACAGACAAACCTGATATCAGATACAGAGAGATGATTGCACAAAGCAAATGTGAACGTAAAAGGCTTGGAATCAGTGTTTCGGACACGAGGGATCATGGAGAGCTTGCCTCCCACCAGAGAAATCCTTATTCGCAGCTCAAATCTGCAGAAAGAAGCAGGAGCAACTGCAGCATTGATAACAATCTCCGACACTTGTACAAAGAAATTGAGATCATACCAGTTCCTCCTCACCTATGTGGCCATGTCTTATGATCGTCGTCTGTGGATTTCAGCAGAAGGTCGACGGTTGAATGATTCTTGATTGGGGGCAAAGGTGAAGGATCGTTGTCCAATGACCATAATCTATTCCTTGCAAATCCAGGTTGCTCCAGTGAACCGAAATTTGCAAACTGATATCGGAGTTATAAAGTTAGATGATACAGTTCCCAAAGGTCATGGAAGCTGAAAAAAGTTTTGCTATTTTAAGTTATCAACTCACCTGGGGGAAGCAAATAGGTATTCCACCCCTAATAGCTTTGGGTTGCTTCCATAGAGCCTGAAATTCCACATTCCTCGTGAGCAACAAAGAAAAGAAGGATAAAAAATCCAGTACAGTTCTCACAGTGCCATGAAACATCAAACCAGCATTGATATATTATCATCTGAGGTAACATTTTCTTGACAATTAACAAGTGCATTAACGGCATTCTATAAAATTCACCTTATTAGTTGAAAAGAGCAATTCTTCCCTTTTCTCATTTTTCCAAGAAATCACCTGGCCACCATACAGAAGCACCTGCCATAGAATACCAATGCCTCTTAACGATCTCTCTTAGCCTCATAACTCTCGCTCCAATCCTAATTCATCGATCAATTAATACATTTCTTTATGAAAAGGGGGAAGAACATCAATCCCCGTTAGTCCAATCAATGCCAACAGAAATGCGAACATCTCTCAGCAGCTCCACAGCTAAAATCCCACATCAACGGTAGATGAATCACCAATTCCCCGAACATGATAAACAACATCCCCTTCCAAATAATTCTTCATTTCAAACGAGCAGGCGAAGGTAGAGACTAAAGCAAAAAAAATAAAATATATTACGCTGACCGATGATAAAACAACACCAACCTCAACCGTCGAACCAGTTGGCTCGGACAATATAATCCGAGGCGATCCATCACCATCCTGAATTATATTAACCGGCATCGTTTTTCACTGCGCACCAAAAACAAGGTAAAAGTTAAATCCTAGACGAAGAAAACTATTAAGAAAGGACAGCAAAGCGGAAAAAAAATAATCCCCTTGATTCCCCGATTGCATCATCGCCAAATTAATAAAACAAAAATAAAATCACACGAAAACGATGCACCGAAAAATTTATCAGAGATGAAAGGAACGAGATGAAACCTACGCTCGGATTAGAAAAATGATCGATCGGGCGATTCTCAATCCCTTCGCCGAGCCTGAAGAAGCTGGCCACCAACTTGTAATGTTTTTGTTGTTTATGAAATTGGAAGATTAATAGACGGAGATTGTTTTTGTTTACGTAGTAAATCAAAACCGAGATTAGGTGATGTTGATATATTTAGTGAGAATCCAAAGCAACGCAACAAATATCTCTGATAGCGACGTTAACGGGCCGGGCCTAAATCGGGCTCCGACTTGGCCTCGGTGGCCTATCTGCTCGCGACTGAACAAAGCTTGGAAATTAAGTTGTAAAATTCATAACTTTAAAAAACAAACGAATTAAGGGGAAATTAGGAAAAAATACCTGATTCGAATTTAAGCATAGGAATCAGTCCCTAATAGTTTGATATTGCGCAAAGGTAATGGCATTAGGCCAATAATTAGTTCTAACTCCCTGGATTACACGATTACCCATATGGAAAGAAAATCAATAAATTGAAGAAAACTTGCAAATTACACTACTACCCTTATTTAGATAAATAAATAAATTGGAGAACTCTTGCAGATGCAAAACGAAATCACAGCAGACCCTTCGTTCCTTTCATCCCGCTCAAACCCAACACAGAGCCATTTTTTTTTGCATCTCGTTGTTTGGTTCTTCTTGGTTCTCAGTTGTCCTCTCTGACCACGTAGCTGTTTTGAAGCACCATACAACAATAAGAAATATAGGTACATTTCCCCATTTTTGTTCATGAGGTCAATAGCATATATTTTTGGTATCTCTTGTGTTTGTGATGAGTTGTCAAAGATAAATATTTTTATTGAACCCTGTGAGTGTATCGTTAGTGTTTTTTTTTCAAAAATTTTGAGCTTTACATGGAATATATTACAGAATTTGTTGTGTGTTTCATTGTTGAATACCTCACAATGTTCACATTTTTTTGCAGTCATTCTACTAATGGAAGTGGGACTTGACAGCACAAGTTGGTCACTTATTGGAAGTTGTCGATATATCAACGATCTTTATTTGATATCAATTGCGAATGGAATGAACCTTAATGAGATCTTCCAGAGCTTACACGAAAAATAAGATTCTATTAGCTCGGAATCAACGCTATTGCATTACATTGCACCTCACGAGAATATTGCCGTTACATTGAGCAGAGATGATGATGTCCGAAACATGATAGATCTTCACATTTGTTTGAAGCTAAAGATTATCAATTTGAAAGCGGCCGCAAAAGATAATCGCAGCGAAGACGCACATAGGTGTTTATTTTCAATTTAGTGTTGTATGTGTTAAAAGATATGAATACGACTAATTTGCAATTATCATGGTTTTAACATCTTGAACTTTTTTCTTACAATGGTCAGGTTTTATCCCAACGACATGCTTGAAGTTCGCACACTAGGCAATTCTATTGATTCTTGGGTGCGTTGCATACGACTGATGGTCAAACATTTAAAGATGCTGCTGAATTCAGAATTTGTCTGAAAAATTACGCCGTTGCCACAAGACGATCATTTCGCTACAAGAAGAATGATAGTGGAAAGATTTCAGTCGTGTGTAGTGAAGACAGTTGTGAGTGGAAAATTTATGCCTCTAAGCATAAATCAGATAAGTCCTTTGCCATTCGAAAATGCAACTTAATTCATAGATGTGGGGACGACAATTTGCGGAGTAGAGGTCATCCTAGAGCTGATTCGGCGTGGGTAGCTAATGTGGTGAAGGAGAAGTTAAGAGGAGAGCCGTCATACCGTCCATGTACAATGTTAAAGGATATTCAAAGAGACTATGGGGTAGATCTCGAGTATCATAAAGTGTGGGCGGGCAAAGAATTGGCAATGCATGATATTCATGGGGTTGATAGTGGGTCATATGATAAGTTACGATGGTATTGCAATGCCGTTAAAGCAACAAACCCAGGGAGTTTTGTTGAATGTGAAGTAGATCCAACAACAAATAAATTTCAAAGATTGTTTGTATGTTTTCATGCATGTCTTATTGGCTTCGTTCGAGGATGTCGTCCATTGGTATTTTTGGACGGAACCCACATTAAGAACAAGTATAAGGGATGTCTGCTAGTAGCAGTGGCGAAGGATGCAAATGATGATCTATATACGCTAGCATATGCAGTTGTGGATGCGGAGAACGATTCTAATTGGGAATGGTTTTGTCATGGCTTAAAACATGTTTTGGCATCTCAGCTCATTGTGGAATTCTAGATATACTTTTTTTTCAGATCGAAATCAAGGGTTGATCAAAGCTATTAAAATAGTATTCCCCGGTAGCCATCATGCTTATTGTCTACGACATTTGGTTGATAACTTTGTCAAGCAGGTTTGTCGTATGTTGTTTCCATTAATATCTTCAAATTGAAGCTATAATTCATGTTAAATGTTTTAAATTATATTGCAGGTCTTGCGAAGTTACCCTCTCCATAACAAGAAACATTGGTCTTCTATTTTGAAAAAAGCGGCATACACTTTATCGAGAAGCGAGTTCTTGGAATATACTAGGTATGATCGAATCAATGCCTCGATCTAAGGATTTTCTTATCCAGTCTTCCCCAGAAAATTGGGCCAACTCTCTTTTTCAAGGTGCTCGATGGGGAATTCTTAATAATAATATCGCTGAAAGCTGGAACAGTTGGGTGAGATCTGCTCGATATCTACCCATTGTGATGATGGTTGATCATATACGTATTCAAATTATGACAACAATGCACCAAAGACGTGAGAAAACATTGAATATGGCACAAGATCTAAGTCCAAGAAAGGAGAAAGAAGTGGCATGCGAGTATGGTAAATCTCGAAGCTTGAAGGTGCACAAGTCCTGTGGAGCTCTGTTTGAGGTTATTGACGGGGACAAAAGTTTTGCGGTTGATTTGAACTCATGGCATTGCTCTTGTCGAGCTTGGGATATCTATAGGATTCCATGCAAGCATGCTTGCGCTTGTATAGAATCAAAGTCCTTGTCGCTTTATCAATTCTGTGATGGATATTTCAAAATGGACATGTATAGAGAAGCATACAAAGGAATCATTAATCCCATTCCTACATTCGACATGCATGAGAGCCATGTTGGCAATGGAGATGTTATCCATGCTCCTACAACTCGTAGCCAACCTGGACGTAGAAGGACTAAACGAATACCTTCTCAAGTTGAAAAACGTGTGCTAAAGTGTGGAAGATGTCAACGACGGGGGCATAATAGGCGATCATGCAAAGAACCGATGCCATAAGCGGTTCTTTAAACCTGTGTGCAGATTTTGAAGCTTTAGCAACATACCTATAATGAGTGCTGCATTTTGGAAGCTATTAGTTTTGGTTGGTATGTTAAACATGACTTTTGGGATTAGTTTTGGTTTGTGCAGGGATTAGGTTTGAAATATATATTTTGACTTCTGGTATGTAAGAAATTAATACCAGGGTACAATATGCATATGTGAATCATTTTTTTGGATTGATCATGAATATGCAAATTAATGAACAATTTTTTGTAACTGAAACTTACAAATTTTCTCGCTGCGCCATTGTAAAAACCACCATTAAGAGAATTTAACAGTTTGAAGCCCTCGCCTTGAATATACACAAGCAAGAACCAATGATTTTTATAGCAAATAGGGAAAAGCATATTTTTACAGCGCTCTATGACATTCTTGTTGAGCTCTGCCAACTTTTGCACTGTACTCGTGCATAAATTTGACATTAAAGCTTCAAACTTGTCAGATTTGACACTATTCCCCTTCGTACTATCAATTATCTTGATCACATTATCCTGCAAAATACAAAAAAATTGAATGTGACATGAAGAAAATATTAACAAATCTTAAAACACCTACCGAGACAAATGGAGACATGCAATAGATCTCATGTCCAACACCACGTGCTTTGTTGACCAAAATATTGAAGTATGAATGAATGAGGTCAGATCTCAATTGTTTGCCAAACAGGCAATTCAACAACTCTTGGCCATTCAATATCACCTCATCATCTTCCCATACTACGCCACTACATATCCAATGCAACAACGTTAACAACCACAAAATATATAATAGTAAAAACAAAATGATCTGAGATTATTTACCCCAAAACATCACCACTAAGGTACTTTTTAATAATATTCTTCACTTCTACTGATGCTTTTGTATTCCCTTTGTAGTCATGCCTTCCTCGAAACTCATTTAAATTTTCTTCTTCTCTAACACTTTCAGACATGCCTTGAACACCATCATTGTCCTAAAATACAAATATAAATTAACATACAAAACACAATAATATGAAATATATGAGCATTGTAGAATTAAGAATTAAAATTACTACTTTTAAGACTTGAGATGGTTGTCCCTTTCTTTTCCGCTTTCGGGCTGGACTCGGGGGCGTAATGTAGTCTGAATCCTTTCTCTTTTTCACTCTAGTGCCTCTTCTTTTCAGAACAGTCTTCACAATAGAAGATTTTATATTAGCAATGATCTTGTTGTCTTCTCCGATGTCATTATCTACACGATCATTACTTCCAACATCCGCAGTCATTTGCGCTTCGTCCACAGCCACATTCATTAAGCTATCCAAGTCAAGTCCATCACTTTTGTCTCTAGTATGATCATCAACGACATTCACGTCTTGCTCTTGATTGATATCATCATGCATGTGTGATGCATCGTTGTCGTATGTGATTTCATCCTCTTCAATAGTTTTATTGCTTTCCTTTAAGACTTTAATTTCATTTTCGAGCGTTTTTATATGGCCCAACAATTTAGCATCCTTCACGTTAGAATGATTAAAAACATGAATCAATAATTACACACCATGAATGATCACGAATAACTTATTTAAGATAAATAACTTTTAGTTACCTCATCAAACTTTTGAACACCACGAACGAGTTCAGTTTCCTCCCTAAATGCTACAATTGGAACAATCTAAAACCAACAAAACTTCAGTTTTAATAAGAATAATAGTACTTGAACATAGAGTTAAGTACCAACCTTGTTAGGTGTCACGGCCATTAATGTATTTTGAGCATCTTTATGATTGATCGGAATCTTGCTTTTTCCCCACTTAAATAACCTAGGATAGCAATGTATAACACGGGTACTTCCAAGGATTGGAACTCTTTCATAGACCCAAGCCTATAAAAAAAACAATGGTTAGATGTTACTATATAAGAAATTGATGTATTTGTTGTAAGTAAAAATCAAATAAAGATACCATCAGTCCAACAATGCAACCTCCCAGGTACATTTTCTCCTTCTTGGACACTCCAGAATATCCGAGATGTGCTTCCATTTCGTCACGCAAAAATCGAAAAGCTGCATCTCCCCAAGCATACGTAGAGAATGCTTCCAAGTCATCCAAGTAAGGAAAAATAAAATTGGGCGTGCCACAATTACTGATAGGAAAAATAATACAATTGAAAAGTACTAAGACAAAAAACCGAAAGAAGTCGTCAACTTCAACATCATTGTTTGCCAACTCAAACAGCTTGTTTATTATGACTTTCCTTTTGACACATTTCATTCCCTTGAAATGGCGTTCATGGAAACTAGAGCCCAACTTCAAATCAATATTAACAGGCTGTCCGATGTTTGGCAGCCCTATAACGATCGAAAACTCGCTAGAGGTGAATGGAACTATGGTGTTGCGTCCAAAACAAAAGCTAGATGTCTCCACATCGAATCGCTTAAGCATCGTATGAACTCTTGATGGACTTAGCGAAAGCTCTTGGATATTTAACCAAGGTGCAAGAGTCGAAGCTTCTATTTTCTGCTTTTGTAGTTTCCCCATTTTAGGAATCAATTGCTTTATCACCGATACAAATTTGGTTGGAGAACACCTTGAGTAAGCTTCTTTTTTCGTCGCTCCATCATCGTCATCTCTGCCATTCGTCCGTTTTGTAATCTTTGGCACTTCTATTTCAGAAAAAAAAAATGTTATCACAAATAAGCTCATCAAGAGTCTCATTCACCAAATTTTGGTCGATACCATCAATTGTTTAAATCTCATCAACCACCAAACAGTTACCTCGAAGAGCAGTGAGCGTAATCTCATGACTTGCACGTATGGTACATTACAGATAAATAAATCACGAGTCACAAAACAGTCAACAACATACGCCTAAACTCTAGTAGACCTCCCACACCTAAACGCATACAAAATACACAAAAACAGCGCAGTAAAAAAAATTTAAAAAAAAATTATTGAAAAAAGATTTGATCGATATTTATTGAAATTTGACCGAACACTAATTGGGACATTGAAGACATACTCTTCATGACCGGTGCAGATGATTGGACAAGGCTTGGACGATGAGCTATGGTGGAGCAGCAACTACGGGAATTGAGGGTAGAAGCGCGGTGACTAAACCCTAGAAAAAGTACCAATTGTTTCACCCGAGAAGCCCCACCTCTCCCTTCCGCGACAGCAGATCGATGCAAGCAAAGATCCAGGCAGGAAAAGATCCGAGTTTTAATTTGCTGTGATTTCAAGCTCCCTTCTTCACTAATCTCCTCTCTCAAGTCTCACCCACCTTCACAATAGACCTCTCTGTTCGACACTTTGAGATAACAACAAGGGGCAATAAAGTAATTTTCACATAAGGGGAGCTATAAAACAAAGTTCAATCCTAATGTCGGTACCTATATGTAAAGTCTAATAGGGAGGGACTGATTCATAAGTTGAAATTGTGGTTGGGTATTTTTCACTAAATTCCCCACGAATTAATTTTGCTGGAAATCGAATTAAGTCGGGTTGTGTGATATAGAAAATAAGAAATAATAATAATAATAATAGAGACAAACTGTCGCATATGATTGAAACTATTCGATCCAATCATTGTTTTCTTTACGTGTGATATTTTTCAAGTTAGAGTTTGGTTTAAAATAATTAATTCTTACCATGATTGAAGAGACACAAGTATCTTTGAATGATTAATTTAGGCCACGCATGCCACGTAACGATTGGAGGATTTTATTCGAATTAGGCTACGTAGACGTGACATTCGACTTTACAACGTTTCTGGTAATGGCTTTAGCCAGCATTTTACGGAAAAGAAATAATATTTTACTTTAAACCAATGTATTTAGTACTGTCAATCCGGCCCGCGGGCCGGGCTGCTATTTTTTAGGCCCGCTGAAGGGCGGGCCTGAACGGGCCAGCCCGCGCGGGCCGCGGGCTTTGGTGGGGCGGGGCGGGCTAGCCCGCGGGCCGCCCCACCAATTTAAGGTATTATATATATTATATAATATATACTAAATCTATAATAAATATTAAATTAATTATATATTTAATTAATAAATCATCTAATTATTATCATGTTTATTAATTAATAAATAATTAATTGCATATTTCTATCTAAGTTTTTAATAAATTCAACAATTAATAATAAATTATTAATAAATTAAAAGTTTTAAATTAGATTAAATAATATTAAATATATTTTTTTAAATTGGGCAGGCCTGGCCCGCCGGGCCTGCGGCCCGCCGCATGGCGGGGCGGCTCCTATTTTTAGGGCCCGCCAAACGGCGGGCTTCCGCCAATTTGACAGCTCTAAATGTATTCAGCCCATGTCCGTTATTAACTGTATATTCATAAACTAAAGCCCAAGAAGAAAAGAAAAACAAAATCAAGTCCGAAGAAGGACCGGCCACCGCCTTGCCTTGACCCTCCAAAGGCGGCGCACCACCACCAGCGTCGAACTCCGGCGGGGCCGCACACCTAATGATAGCCCAGTTCACGCTCCGAAGAAACGGGTTCACCAAACACGAAAGTCCACCTTATTCCGTTCTTAAGGTCTTGTCATAAAATTCATAGTTTTAAAGACCTGACTTCTACAGAACTACTTAATGTCCTGCTGTACCACTTCATGGTTCTACAGTACCACTTCATGTATCTACAGTACCACTTCATTGTTCTGAAATACCCCCTTCATTGTTCTCCGATATCAGTTCATTACACTTTATAACACTTGCGTAAATTTATGTCCTTATCCCAAAACTTCATAAAATCGGGTCCTTATATATCACGTAATAATAAATAAATCGTCATACCCAAAACAGACCATCCAACTATAATCATACATTATTTGGGCAATTGCATTTGAGCCCACGACAGTATTCCTTTCCTTACTCATCAAATAGGCCAACGTCTCATCAAAGCCCATATATCGCTCCAATCCTAATAAAGCTACAATCAAATTCGACTTATTGAGCCCAATCACACTTCACCTTATTCAAGTTTCAACTATACTTCATCTACGAGGAAAGAAACAAAAACAAAAACAAAAACAAAATATAGTGGTACAATGTGGCGATAATATGGAGACTTGTAGCTCATGCAAGCATCCACCTCCCAACTTCAAACATGCATTCGAACACGTCGCATCTTATTACCTCCTCTTGCACAAAGCAATACATAAACATAGTATATATATATATAACCTCTCATTTACGGACCATATATAGTAATAACCCACAAGACAGAGAAAAAAGAGAAAACATTCGCCGCCGATCATGGCAGAACGCGACCGTCCACAGCCGCACCAAATCCAAGTCCACCCATCGTCCCAGCGCTACGAAGGCGGACTCAAGAGCATAATGCCTCAGAAGGGCCCCACCAAAGCCCAGATCCTCGCCGTCGTCTCCCTCCTCCCCGTCGCCGGCGTCCTCCTCGGCCTCGCCGGAATCACCCTCGTCGGAACCCTGATTGGCCTGGCGGTGGCGACTCCTCTGTTCGTCATCTTCAGCCCAGTGCTTCTCCCGGCGGCGATCCTCGTCGCCGGAGCGGTGACGGCGTTTCTGACCTCCGGCGCCTTCGGGCTGACGGGGCTGTCGTCGCTGACGTGGGTGTTGAACTCGTTTAGGAGGGCGACGGGGAGAGAGCCGCTGGAGTACGCCAAGGATAGGGTGGTTGAGGGGACTGTGCTTGTCGGGGAGAAGACGAAGCAGGTTGGAGAGACGATTAAGAGCAAGGCGGCGCTGGAGACTGGCGCCGGCGGCGGCGCCAGGAGTAGTAGTTGAGGAAGTTTAGGCCGCCGTATGTTATGTGTAATTTGTTATTTTTAATTGTGTTGATGAGAATTGCGTGTCTAGTTGAGGTTTTATCATGTGATTAGAGTTTGTACTTTTGCTTATAAAATGATGTGTCAAATCTGAAAAATAAAATATAAATTCGAGGCGTGTTTCCATTATCTATTTTAATTTTATCATCTATTATCCAATTTTAATTTTTTTAGATATGACTCGTTCCGCGCGTTGTGTAATGTTACAACTTCTTTCAAGGTTTAAATGAATTAGAGCGATTTGTACTAATAACTTCAAAACACTTCCTAATCTGATCAAAGTGAAATAAATAGGGATTATTAATCTGATGGAATGAACAAGGATTTCGTCTCATTTAGCACGAAAATTACAACTCGCGGGAAAACATATATAATAATAAAAACATATATTGAAAATATTTATTCATGTTTCCAATACATAATAAAGGAAATGTTACATTACTCGCAAGAAATTGCATCGCCAAACACTTCGAACCAAATAAAAAAGACAAGCGCAAGCAAACCCATAGTTAAATGATAAATAAAAATGCCTCAAATAAAACACTACATCTTCAGCATTCATAAAACCATTGCATCAAAACACATAATCAACAGCAGATAAGCCGTCTACCCAAGGCACATGAGTCACCACCATGGAATCCTCGTACTCAAACCCAACGCTCTTACCGTTAACCTTAACCGCCAATGGCTTGTCCGAAGCAAAAACCCTCATCTCCCCGACCCCCTTCACGCCGACCCTAACCGACTTCCCATTGTTCCCGAACGCCACGGACTGGACCGCCCCGCCCGTGTTGAGCATGTTCGCGAGCCCGATGGGCGCAAACCGAATCGACCCGTCCCCGCCCAGAGTCCTGACGGGCGAGACCGTGATGAGCTCGAAGTTGAACGGCTCGAGGGTCAGGTCGATGGTCCCCGA
Organism: Craterostigma plantagineum; assembly: GCA_027422505.1. Taxonomy (NCBI): domain Eukaryota; kingdom Viridiplantae; phylum Streptophyta; class Magnoliopsida; order Lamiales; family Linderniaceae; genus Craterostigma; species Craterostigma plantagineum. The sequence goes on along the minus strand of JAPQWV010000043.1, from coordinate 2,491,186 downwards.
CGGCTCGCCGAGGACGAGCCTCTTCTCGCGGAACAAGTACATGGCGAACGTCTCCACGCCTTCGACGGGGACAGGGTTCGTGCCCTGAGCCCACTCGATGTCGGCGGGGCCCGCCGTGGACGAGACGGCGTGGGAGTACTCCGAGGCGCACTTGTTGCGCCTCTCCTCGCGGCTCCAGCCTCCGCCCTGACAGTTGAACGCTCCGACCACTCCAGTGCACTGATCCATAGTACGAAAGCAAAAACGTTATATTAGGAATTGAGGGCTTCAGCCTAAAATTGATTGGTCAGAGGTGAAAGTTGTCTTTTTTGATATATTAGTTGCGTCTAGTTAGTTGAATTTGGTCCGATGTGGGATATAATGGAAACCTCAGCACTGCCCTTAATATGTGGATTGGTTGAAGGCCTAACACATGAACATAATAATCTGGTAAATGCGAGGGAAACATGCGCTAAATAACACGCATATCAAGCTTGGGGCCTCCCTTAAAATACAAGTGAACTTGCATCTTTTATTGTATACTAATTGAGTCGGTGAGTTGAATTATTCGATATAGGAAACAATAGAAATCTCAATAGATGTTATCCTAAATTGTAATAAGTATCTTACCTTATTGAGGTTCCAAATCTTCAGCATGGTCTTGCCGTTGTGGAGGGGGTCCTCGAAGAGGCAGTCGCGTGAGGGGAGGGCGTAGTAGTCGCACAGAAGGAGGGAGCCGTCAGGCAGGACGAGGCTCTTGAGGAGCTCGAAGTTGTGCTTCCCGACCGAGTCACTCACGTAGATGGGCCCGCCCGAGATGGCCCGAGAAGCGGCATGGAACTCGGCGCAGGGATGGGTCGACTGGAACATGTCCCAATCGGGGTGGATGAAGTTGCCCATCCATATACTGTTGTAGGCGCAGTGGACCATGTGGCACCCCTGAAGCCAGAACGTGCCGTTGGGATCTCCTGAGGGATCCGTGCACCAAAAGTCGTCTCCTACAATGAATTATTAATAATACATCTTTGACGGATAATTCGATATTACGATAGAAAGAATTGCAAAACGTACCGACGCGACCGAGCGAAATTGCCTCGGTGCCAAGGAACATGAAGTCGTTGCAGTGTTCCATGCTGGCAATCACGCCGTTGCCCTTGAAGTGGTTTCTAACGGACGAAGTCAAGGCCTTGTAATAAGCCTTGGCCAGCTCCACACGGCCACCATAGTCCTCACACAGCATCTCCAGCAACTGCACGTATTTATACAAACGTCCAATAAAAATCAAAACAAGCAATTCAGTACCAACTTTTATGGGCCCGGCCCGTAAGAACTTACGTGGATGACGTCAACTTTAATCCCATCAATCCCAACTTTTTCGAGATAAGAGTGCATTCCTTCGTACATCTGATCGGCAATCTCCGGCGGGACGAGGCCGACCCCATTATTAACAATCTTATCAACGGCCAAGTCTTCCATTGTCGTCTTAAGCCCGGGCGTCAGAACGGGCTGAATCACCTTAGCCTCAGGAATTCCCGGGATGCCGGGCCTGAGCCCGCCCCAATAGCCGCACAACGCGTGCCACACATACACATAGTCAACGCTGTCGAACGTCTCCTTCAAATCCCTAATGAAAGCCCCCATGCCAGTTTTCGGGCCTGGGCCCGATTTATTCGGGCTCACGTACTCCCTAAACTTGTAATTCTCCTCAAACTTAATCAGCCTGCAAGGCATCTGCTCGCCGGCGGAGGTGCGGTTCATCCCCTCGGTGGTGATTGGATCCTCGTCGTGGCAAATGCTCTGCCACCCATCGTCGATCAGCACCAGCCCCGGCGGACAGCCGCCGTCGACCAAGCCCTTGACGCCTTCCCAGACGCCGTGGGGCTGAACGGTGAGGTAAAAGGCGTCCCACGTGCACCACCCAAACTTGTCGACGATTCCCGGCGGCGTCTTCTCTTCTAGGAGCTTGAAGGTGCCCAGGTGGACGCGTGCGACCTTGATGGCGTCCTTGACCAGCGTGAATGGGTCGTCGCCGGCGTGGACGTACAGCACCGAGCGGAAGGAGGCGGCGTTGACTTTGGTTGACCCAGATTCGACGCAGACGTCGACGAAGTCTTGTGCGGCGGTGCTGGGTTGGAGCGAGGCTCGGAACGGACCCTCGAGGATTGGGAGGAGGACGACGTAGGGTCGTGAGCCGTCGGCGGATAAATCGAGGACTACGATTTGGGTTTCGCGTTCGAGGTCCGACCCGTTTGAGCCGATCCAGTGGGTCGTCCACCAGACTTTGAACCTATTGGAAAGGACGTTTCGGTCAATTCACTAGCTTGGAAATCCACTTAGAAAGTATGTATATATTTAAAATAATCGCTTTTATTACAATACAATAGAAGATGAAGAGTCGCGAAATAAGTGATTTAAATCTACGAACCTGAAAATGGACATGAACTTAATGTCCTTGAGCTTGCCGATGGGTACGACGAGGTGATTGTCGGGTTCTTCGACGTCGAACCCGACGAAGCAGCCAGGGTTGGCGGCGACGGCGCCGTCCTTGTCTTCGGTGGCGGCGTAAGGAGATGGTGCGGCGGTGATGTTGGCCGGAACTTCGGAGAGGAAGACGTGGCCGTTGACCAGGAAGTTTGACCCATCGAGTGTGATCATTGGGCTGGTTAAACCGTCGGCGAGGACGGCGTTCTTTGAACTACCTTTGCTCAAGTTTGGAGCCATTGTTTACTAACTACACAGACTTCGTACAACTTGTTGAGAGTGTGAACTGTGAGAGATAAACTATGAACGCTTCGGCGACGATGAGAATGGAAAATACTCAAGGTCAAGGTGGGTTTATATAGATGGTTAAGAAGTTATATGGGATCATTATTTAGGATATTGGAATCTTAAAAAATATACTAAACGATTGCTAGTTTGCTAGCTTTATTATGTATGATAAACTAGTGCTGCATGGGTTATGATCGATGTATTTTAGGCAATGATTAAGAAATTGAGATAAATAATAAATTTTCTTAAAAAATTAACGTGTTGGAGGGGCGATTTAGGTTAGCAATGGATATAAGAGGGTTACGGAGGTGTTGACGGCGTTGGTAATTGATAAAAAGTAAAAACAAAATGAGATATTTGCTTATGATGCTCACGGTAGGTGGTCATCATCTATTCTTTCTTCATGCTACCTTGCTAGTTTTGTTATGTATGATATGCTTGGGTTAAGATCGATGTATTTTACGCAATGATAAAGAAATTGAGATGTAATCAAGTTAACAATGGAAGGTGTATCTTATGAATATTTATCGCAATCTTACATGTAAATGACAAAAGGGATACAAGAATAGCAAAAAAATTATATAAATATATCATATATACATACATACATCGAAATAGAATATATACATACGAGCATACATACATACATACATACAACTAGCTAATATTCCTACTTTTCGGTATAGAATCTGCGTTCCTTTCTTTTTTTCCTTCTTTATTCTCTTCGTGTGGTTATTGTTTTATTATTCGATGTGCTAAGAAATATGTTGATGAAACGTGCTGATATAACATACGATAAATGGATCGATTGAATTAACTGATAAGATATATGATACCATTCTAACAAACATCATGTGTGTAACTTTTATATATACTATATATAAATGGTGAGGGTGGGATATATCCGTCAATTCCAAATTGATTTAGTCTGTAGATTTCTCATTAATTAATAAAATTAATACTTTCTTCACAGTCGATGTGTGTGCAATTTTTAAATATATAAAAAGAAACTTAGTTCTGTAGGCATAAGTACAGTAAATTAAAAAAATAGGAATGATATGAAAATTACTTAATTAACTAAATTACAAATGAGAGACTAAATTGGAAATAAGTTACACACCCGATTTGGTCGTTAGATTTCTCACTAATTAATAAAATAATAATATAAATTAATGTAACCACCCACTAACAGAATATTTTTATATTTCCAAATTTGTCCTTCTATTTTTAGTATTATGATTTCTTTATTAAATAAATATGGATAATATTATATAGCACACACATCGGGTGTGAAAGAAAATACTAGTATTGGATAAGTGAAACATATATAGAGTTACATTAATCGCCACATTAATTATGACATGAACATAGTATTTTCCTTTCTTAGGGACTAAAAAGAATAAATTTCTCATATTATGTAAAAGGAGGATATGGTATCAACCTATCGATCAGATCGGATCGCATCCACATATCATTTTACGGAAAATCCAAAAGATAGAATAAAGTTATATTTCAAAATTGCAACGTGAGGAGTAGCGGAAATTAAGTCAAATACTTTAACGAAATAACTTCTAAGACGTCGTAATATTAACCAAATTGTAAGAATATAAGGTCGGTTTAAATTTTATTTTTCTTAGTTCTACTTGGTATACTTATGGGCCAATTTTATTTTCCTAAAATTCGCACACCTTTTAACTTAGTTCTTGGGCGGTCGTCCGCCTAATGTGGGACCCATGATACTTTTCACCTAAGAAAAAGAATGTGATATTAATTAGAGGAAGAAATTAAGATTAGAGATTTGGCGCGGAGTTATCTATTTTATGAATATTTCGGTGAGGGCTAGGGTAAACCGTAAATTGGCCTATTTTAACTGATCAATCAAATTTTTTCTACATCTATTAAAAAAAGACTTATTAAGCCGCGCTAACTTCCATAACCTCATAATAACTTTCTATTTTTAGTATTACTTATTAAAACTATGTAATAATAATTAATTTTTTTGTTGCAGGGTGGGCATGAAATTCTAGTTAATCTAATTGAACTAAAGCTAAACTAAATTAACTGTAACTGCTTTTGTGCGTTTGTGACCGTTGGGCCTCACTATGTTTCACTTACAATGGGCATGCAAACGTGTAATAAATGACGTATAATATTGGGCCTCACAGTGCGTTTCTGTAAGTAATAAAGTTCAAATTTTTCATTTAAGATGGCCGTGCGTTCGAATATATGGTTACCAACACGTTTAAGATTTCCGATTCTTATCACATGTAATAAATGACATATAAATGTATAATCACATGCTTTGCTTATATATCGAATTTGGATTGCGGTTTAGGCTATAGTCATATTGTTTAACATTTAATCTGAGATAAATATTTCTCTGACAAAAGAAGAAAGGGAAAAATATAAAGAAGGGAAGAATAATGGCCTTTACAAATAAGGATTGTGTGATTCCTGCTATTCTTGCTTAGCACAGTTGCCTTATATTGGATGAATATTCGATCTATCATCATAATGTAGTAAAAATAAGAAAGAGGTGAAATATTCGAACTTTTACGGCTCACAATTGAGAGCATATCCACATATTCAGCGATGCACTCTTTTTTCCCCAAGAAATTTTAGCGCTAAACTCTCCTTTTCATTAAATGCTCTCAAATAACAAAAGCAATATCTCAGCGGCCCAAATGCAGAGCAAGGAATTACGCAACTCTGAGATCCTATTTTTTCTCCAGTTTTTTTCAGCTGAGATCACTTTTGGGTTGAAAAGTAATGACTGCACTTTTGTGTAGGCAAAGCTGCTTGAAAGAACAGATTTGCAGCAGTTAGCAAAGAATGGCATAGTTAAAATGGGGATTAAGATCCATTCATCAGTTGAAATCATCAGCTCTGTTCTTCAAACCCATTCTCAGTCAATGCTAATCTAAAACAATGGATTGATTTCAAGGATATGATACTAACCATCAGTCAACAAATAGATTCATGCAAACGGATTTCCCATTAGGTCCAGAAAATAGAAGAGAAACTGGGTTCCGAAAAACCACAAAGATGTGATCTTTTTCACCAACAAAACTTTCAGTTAATGACAAGCAAGTGCATTAGAATATGTCACTTGTGGGTCTTATTCCGAGGACCCATTAAATGTGATATCATGTGTCGCGCTATTTTCTCATTATGAGCGAGAATATGGGCAAGGCAAGAAGAACCAAGCTGTTTGATTAAAAACCCAGAAAAAAAAAGCAGCACTTTTATCGCGAATTGCATATAACAAAGCCCCTTGATATTGATTAAAATACTTAATTTAAAACAGAAATAAACAAGTCAGTGATCTTGAATTCTTGATGATCATTCAATTGCGTTGGATATTGGACGAATTTGATTTAGGAATGCGCCGCTTATTGTGGGAAAAAAAGACGGGTTTTTTTTTTTTAGAAAGGGCTTTCCCACGGTTTTTCTATTTCAAGAGATCGAAGTCGGTCAATTCCCAGTTCCGCAGCTCATCTTCAAGAGTAGGGATATACTAACGTAGAAGAGAATACCATAGAAATGTCTTCTGATCGTCGAGAAAATGTAGTAGAAGATTCAGGTTCCAAGGATGCCGATCAACGCTTGGGCGTAGCCAACCCTGAAACTTCAGGAAATCAGCCACAACAAGTCAACATTGATGATCAATCTTCAGGTACGTACGTACCTTTCAATCTTATCCACGAACGTGCCGATTTAAGGGTTTTATTCTCCTCTGTTGCTTTTTGCCTCTCTCCATCTGCCCTTTCTTGCTTTTTTGCACGTCTGCATGTTATTTGATTCCTGGTTTTGCTTCTCCGATTGATGTCTTTATTCTCTGCTAAACCCCAATTAGGGTTCCAATGTTCGGGGAATTTGCCCATTGAAGTGAGCTTCACTGCAGTTTTTAGGCGCGTTCAAATAGACAGTGCTGTGGATCGATATGCTTACCGAACCTCAGTAAGAATTGGAGGGCATACGTTCGCCGGAATCATATACGATCAAGGCCCTCAATATGAATTGGGAGAAGGAACTGATGATTCTCTCAACAGAGAGAACTGCTCAGCTGGGAATCTTGGCTCATCTCATGGTAGCAACCTCATTACAAATACCACAGGTTCTTTTTTGCATTAATTTCTGGAAGATCTATTCTACGTTGCTATGTTGCATGTATGCACGCGTACGTTATCGATCGAATGTCTTCTCATAATCAAGAAAATATACATGAACAAGAAGAAGATTCAGATCCCAATGAGGCAGAGCAAAGGAGGCAAGTCACCGTGGATGATCCATCTTCAGGTATACCTTTGATAATTGCATCCACGAGCGTGGTAGATTAAGGGTCTAATTCTGCTCTGAACGAATCATAAGGCGTGGCATTTGTCTCTGTCTCTCGATCTATTCTTTGTTGCTTTCCATGCCTTGCATGTACGCACGCGTATGTTATTCCTTATCGTGCTTCTTCAATTACATGGAAGAAAATACAGAAGAACAAGAAGAAGAGTTTGGTTCAAAGGAGGCAGAACAAAGCTTGGGTGTTGTCAACCCTGAAACATCAAGAAACCAGCGGGGACAAGTCACCATCGACAATCCATCTTCAGGTACCTTTGGTAATTGTATCCATGAGCAGTGTATACTTAGAAGATGGATATACTAACATACCCATGAAATTGTCTTCTGATCTTCAAGAAAATATAGAAGAAGAAGAAGAAGATTCAGGTTCCAAGGAGACAGAGCGATGCTCGGGGTCAGTCAACCATGAAACAGCAGGAAATTGGCACATAGTTTCTTATGAATTCTTGGAGTTTCCGTATTCGTATCTTGTAAGTGCTACCACCAATTTTTCCGATCGAATCAGCGAGGGCTACTATGGATCTACGTACAGGGGTACATTATCGGATCCTAACCAGGTAGATATATAGCTAATCTTGAACGATTAGGACAGTTTGTTACCCTCCTCCTTAAGCAGCTCTCCGTGTTAACCTTGCGATTCTCGACACGTATAGGAGGTTGCCGTTAAGCTGCTAAATAATACGATCACGGGATTTTCAAACTATGAAATAGCAACGTTGGCTCACAAAATTGCCCGTGCGACTCATCCCAACATCGTGAAATTTGTGGGCTACTGCAATGAGCAGCTTGATAGGCACGTCCTCGTGTACGAGTTCATCCCAACAACGTTAGCCTCCTACCTCCATGGTACTACCTATTCATCACTGAGTACATAAAGTATACTTTTCGCTCATTTCGTGGTACATATATGATGCAGATTGCCCTCATATGCCACCATTAGAATGGGACGCAAGGATGGTAATATTAGAGGGAGTGGGCAGAGCATTGGAGTACCTTCACAACACAGCGACGCCTAGAGTCATCTACGGCGACCTTAGTTCGTACAACATTTTGCTCGATGGTTCGTTCCATCCTAAGCTCTGCGGTTTTGGGTTTGGAAAGCTTAAACACGCTGGGTATTGTGCGTATGCACACAAAGAATCGTGGTTCGAGTCCTTGGCTTGTCGACTGGGTATCAGTTATTATATACATTTACAGGTTGATCATTAAGAATTTCTTGGTCGATATCTGAATTTTAAGTTTTTCGAGGGCTTTTTTGCAGGTTCAAGGCAAGTTGGAGGGTGAACCGAGGGGGATACAAGATCCATCGTTGAAAGGAAAAGTCGAGCGCTCTACGTTTGGGAGGGCGTTGAAGTTTGCGCTGTTTTGCACTCATACAGGATTTCAGATTCCTCGTATTGACCAAGTTGTCTCTCTGATGGATTACTTAACGGGCAAGAAGATCGACGACGAACCTCTCGGGCCATACTTTACTCAGAACTTTGAAGACGAAGCAACTGAAGTAGAAGAAGATGAGAAGAAGACGAACAAGAAGAAGACGAACAAGAAGAAGAAGAAGAAGAATAAAAACTAGTGAGGAGATGAATTTCAAACAATTTCCATAGAATAGAACTGATACAACATGATGCATGACATAGTGTATCAACACTGCATCTTCAAAGCAATTCTTTTAACACTGAAAGCAAGTTATTAGACCTTTTATATCTCTCCTTGACAAACAGTTGTCTGCTGAGTTTCTTGTCTCCGTGACAAACAACAATTAGAGTTATAATAGTGAAAACCTAACTTTGAAAGCAGTTTATTGAATTAGTTTGGGAAAGGGTCCTACTATTCGCACTCCCTACAGCCTACACCCCATATATCACTCTTTACACTCCCAAACACTTAGATCTTTGTAATAATAACACATGATTCAACAAAAAAACATTTTATTACTTATTCCCATTAAATCAATAATATTAATTACATGAACTAATTATTAATTAAATCATTTTAACCAATGACACGTATAGAACTAGCAAAAATGCTCGTGGCCCGAGGGCCCGCATGCCCCACCCTAGTACTATCAAATGTACCTGCGGCCGGGGGCCTGCCAAAGTAACAGAACGGGCTGCCATTGCTCAGGCCCACCCAGGTAAGCCCGCGCGGGCCGCGGGCAGGCCAGTCAAATATCAAAAAACATTTTGTTTAGAAAAGCTTAATATATAAATGAATTAGATAGGTTTTGTATAGTTTTTGAGATCCAGATTTTAATTTAATCAAATTTAGTAACATGATTAATTTTTTATTAAAGAATTTAAATTTTGATTTGGAGTAATTCAACTTCATTGATTTATTTAATGTTTTTTTTATATAATTATTTTCATTTTTATATTTTAAGACGGGCCGGGCCCACCAGGCCCGCTACCCGCCAGTAGGGCGGGGCGCAATGCCATTTCTCATGCCCGTCAAATATCATAAAATATTTTTTTAAAAAAATTAATATAATGAACTACATATGTTTTTTTTATATTTTTGAGATCCAATTTTTAACTTAATCAAATTTAATAAAAAAAATAAGATTTTATTAAAGAATTTAGATTTAATTATGAGTAATTCAACTTCATTAGTTTATTTAAATGTTTTTCCTTTTTATAATTTTTTCGTTTTTATTTTTAGAACGGGCTGGGCCCACCAAGCCCGCTACCCGCATTAGGGCGGGGCGGGCCTTGATTTACCATGTCCGTCTGATGGAAAAAAATTACTTTTTCTAATCGGCAAGTTTTATTTAATATTACTTTACATATTACTTAAATTATTCGCATTAAACTCCTTGTTCCTTTTTATATGGGGTATGTAATTGGTAAGTAATTAGTATCTACTCTACATATTAATTAGGGGGTGCAAATAGAAAAAGGTGGGTGCCAATAAAATTACCCTTAAATAAATACCACCTTTAAAATAACCTGCGTACGCAAATCTAACTTGTATTAATATATCCCATCTAACCCCCTCTAACACACCTACAAAAGGGGCTCTTAATATAATAGAATAGAAGAATAGATAGGCCATTATATATATATATATATATATATATATATATATATATATATATATATATATAAGTAATGTTATGGTGCTTATCTTGCGTGGGCACCTTCGTGAGCATCAATCGCATCAACGCGCCAAATCGGCATACGATGGAATTTTTTATTGATCTATAACCTACACATGAGATTAGTGAGGGAGGTTGATTTGGCATGTTGACATGGTACAAAAAAAGATGCCACACAACAGATGCCCGCGGCGTGAGCACCATAACATTTCTATATATATATATATATATTATATATATATATATATATATATATATATAAATTTGAATTTAACGAAACAACATAGAGATGGAATAATGGGGAACGATGTTTGATTGGATCAAGCTCTCTCTCAAGATCAAGCAACTAAAACCCTATATTCCTTCTGATATAATTAAGTTGGGCGTAATATTCTTATCTTAAATCAACTCAACTCACAAAAGGAAGGAATTTTTATCTATCTGTCACGTTTGAAAGTTTGAAAAGCAGTTTTGACCGAGTAAAAACCCCTAATATTTCGTACACAATATAATGAGGTTGGGCCTAATATTATTCTCTTTCTGTGTATATATATATATATATCTTATAATATCATATCACTGTGCAACGAAAATAAACTCATCTGTTTCAAAGACACGACGATGGCCGCCACGCGATCAGGTAGGTAGCTTCTGTATAGCGATCATCGGAACTCTGTCCATATGTAATTAGTACTATCGCCATACGCTATGAGGAGAGAAAATTATCAAATAGGACACACTGCCTTATTAGGGTTATAAATTGCTTATTACATATATTATATCACATCTATACATATAATTTTCAGGCTACAGTGAGAGGGATGGAAGCATTGTCTACAAAGTATCTTACGAATTTTCGAAGTTTCCTTTCGAAACTCTTTCGACTGCTACTGCAAACTTCAGCAATTGCATCAGTGGGGCTTTCCACGGATCCATTTACAAGGGTACTACATTATCATCGGAAGAAGACGATGGTCGTAACCACTTATGTAATTATTAAGTCTCGAATATTATTACTGTATATATGGAACCCTTAGTTTTGGACAATCTTGGACACTTATGTATATAATACATACAGGACAATGTGGAACAGGAGGTTGCTGTTAAGCTGCTAAGCAATCATATCATGGGATTTTCGAAGGATGACGTGGCAAATCTTGCCCTAAATATTGCCTCTGTGGGCCACCCTAACATTACCAAGTTTCTGGGCTACTGCGATGACAGAAGTGGATTTCTTGTATACGAATTCGTTCCTTCGTCTACTTTAGCCTCCTACATTCACAGTATGTGCATAGTATAATTTACGGGTCACATAATAATATAGTAATATGTACCTTATTACTACAATGATGAATATATTGCAGAAGATACAATGGAACCCTTAGACTGGGAAACAAGGATGAAGATAATGCATGAGTGGCCAAAGCATTGGACTACCTTCACAACACTGTTCAGCCTAGGGTTATCTACGGAGACCTCGAATCATCCAACGTTTTGCTCGATGCGCGTCTACGCCCTAAACTGTCTGGGCTCGGGCCAAGGCAGTTTACTAAGAATAAAAAGCACGCATCAGACAATAACTGTAGTGTTAAGGTTGTCGTCTCAGAATACGATGATGACTGTGAGGAAGACGATGTGCACAGCTTTGGAATGGTCTTGCTCGAATCGCTGACTGGGCTTAGGGCTTACGAAGACGTTTACAGCCTTGATGGTTCCCCTCTTAGCCTCGTTGAATGGGTATTCTATTGATGATTATTACTTATGCAATAATGATTTTTGTTAATTACGTTATCAACATTGCAATGATATTATTTTGCAGGTGAAGGAGAAGTTGATGGATGGTGATTGGAAGGGGATAAGAGATCCAACTTTGAGGGGGAAAGTCGAGCGATCTGCGTTTTTGAAGGCGTTGAGATTGGCGATGAGGTGCGCCGATGAATGTTCTTCGGAGAGGCTGCTTAATATGAAGGAAGTTCTTTCTAAGATGGAGTATTTGGCTGGCGAGAAGGTAAGAACTCGTCCTATTTCAGTGGTCTTTGGTGAAAGCCAAGGTGACGAAGGGAAGATGGAGAAGAAGAAGAGGAAGAAGAAATATATATAAGAGATTATGAGTTTATTAGTAATCTATGTGTAGAAACTCTCATGCATTTCTTTTATTCTAGCTAGTAGTAGTACTGCTGTTTTTGATTGACTTATTTGATTTAATAAACGACTGCTTATCTTCTTTATATATATATATGTTATGTATCTCATAACACACACACACACACCAACTCAGCTCCTCGAAGTTGGTTGATTTCCAGCTTGAAATCGAATTCTCTCAGCTTCAAATAGAAGAGGAAAGAAAAAGAAAACAAAAAACCAAGAAAAATTATATCGTCGTCATCTTCTTCAAGAAGTTAATGGAATATTCGTGGCAGTCGTCGTCGGCAACAACCACTGGTGAAACAAGGTGAAACAACAGAAGAAGAAGAAGAAAACCAGCCTGGACAAGGAGTCACCTTTGCCGAGAATTTTACAGGTACTTGATTTACAAATTTACAGAGCATGTATAATGCATTCTTGATGAATGAAGAAATGCGTCTTCGGTGGTTGTATTCTGTTGATTTCGATTCTTAGGAACAAAATCTCCGAAGAACGTAACGAGGAAATACAAGGTTGCTTACGAACTATCCAAGTTTGCTCACGGAGTTGTTGAAACTGCTACCAAGAATTTCAGCGACTTCATAAGTGAGAGTTGCAACGGATATCTGTACAAGGGCACCATATATCGTCCTAAATAGGTCAGTCGTAGTTAGGAGTGACTCTCAGATAATTATATTACTGTTGAGATTGATCGAAGTCTTTAGGAACTTCACAAAAATCCGTTCTTTTTATTGACACTTCAAAAGGAGATTGCTGCCAAGGTTCTGCCAAATCATGGAGAAAACGACCAACAACGATATTCACGGGAAGTATTAGCAAGGATGGCTCACAATATTAGCCGTGCAAATCACCCTAACATAACCAAGTTTGTGGGATACTGCAATGACCATCCTGAGAATCATCACTTTCTTCTCTATGAATATGTTTCCACCCCTTTATTCTCCTACCTTCATGGTACTCATCATCATTCGCCATGCATATAGATATAAAGAATACATTCTCGACAGCAGTAAAAGTGACGAAATAGTGCTTCAGATTCACCTAAGAGGAGACCACTAGACTGGGAAACAAGGATGAAAATAGCATATGGAGTGGCCAAAGCATTAGACTACCTTCACAACACAATGATGCCTAGAGTCGTCTACCGAGACCTTGATTCATGGAACATATTACTCGACAAAAAGAAGGGATTCCATCCTAAGCTCTCAGGGTTAGGGACGACACAGTTTTGCACACTGAAAACAGTGCTGCTGGGATCTCATCATCAGTCGAATACGATACGCACTGCTTCGGTGCGATCTTGTTGGAGTTACTAACTGGGCAAAACCAATATGAAGCGAATCGTGGTTCCAACCCTGTACTTATTGATTGGGTATATATATATGTATAGTATATGTATGAATCATCATGATAAGCCTAATATATCTATCAGTTATAAGTGATCTTCTGAATCATATTTTGCAGGTGATGGCAAGGTGGACGCATGCTGAACTTGAGAAGGAGACACAAGACTCAGCTTTGAAAGTTGAGGCTTTTAAGTTTGGGCAGGCTATAGAATTAGCAATGTTGTGCATTCGTACTATTGAAGCAGCAAAGCGAAGCAGATCCCAGTGAGCAACAGAATCACCATGGAGCTGCTGAAAAGAGTGAAGTCTGGGGAGCTGAAGAAAAAGGGCCTGGCTGATGATAAGTGGATAAGTCACTCCCCGTTTATTAAAAGGCGTTTTCTTAAGTCAGCCTTATACTTATAAAAACGCTAACAGCAACGACGATGCTATGAAGACAAAAGGCGTTGGCAACTCACAACCGCGTTTTTACATATGTATATATTTTAAATATAGCGCGCATTTTAGAGTCGTTCTTAACTCTCTCACTCTGTAACAAACACTCTGTGTGGTTTTACCAGTAATAGAAGATCTGTAGTTTTGATCGTGGACGTAAGATTCAATCCGAATCTGAACCACGTTAAATCTTGGTGTTCAAGCGAGTTTCTTTTATCTGTTCGATTTGATATGGTATCAGAGCTAATTTCTTGGCTCGAAGCTGCGATTTTTCGAGATTTCTCACCAAACTGCGATTGTTTCTTATTAGACAATTCATCGATCATCATGGCAGCAATTTCACCTCCAACGCCACCTTCAGCTCCGCCAGCGTCGACGGTGCTCATCAATGATCCCTATTTTCTGAACAATAACGATACGTCGGGGCAAATCTTGGTTCATGAAGTATTGAATGGTGACAATTATGCAATGTGGAGCGGCTCTATGATGATCGCGCTTATTGGACGGAATAACGAAGTCGTTAATGGGGACCTTCAAGATCCAGCCTCTGATCAGAATCAAGTGCCTTCTCAGAACCAAATCAGTGCTTGGAAGAGGAATAACAACATCGTCATATCTTGGATTCTCAATTCAGTTTTCTAAGGATATCTCGGCGAGCATCTTATATAGCTCATCAGCGACGGAAGTTTGGGTCGATCTCCAAGAAAGATTCGGGCAAACGAACAAGCCGAGGATATTCCAATTAAAGAGAGAACTGATCAACTTATCTCAGGGATCAAACAGTGTAGCGGTTTACTTCACTAGACTGAAGACAATTTGGGAAGAGCTGGCTAAATTCAGGCCTGCCTGTAACTGCAAGTGTGGTGGAATGAAGGAGATGAAGGATTACCTGGCGGAGGAATATGTCTTGACCTTTATGATGGGTTTAAACGACTCCTTCGCACAAATACGGGGACAGATTCTTCTCATGGACCCCTTGCCGACCATCAATAAGGTATTTTCCCTCTTGGTGCAAGAAGAAAAACAGAGGTCGATGACCCCCGGGTTCACTCACGGATATGAGGATCAAGCCAATAGTATGGCTATGTTGGCGGCCAAGGTTGATCAAGAGCCTATGCGAAGGGGGCATTTCACTCAGAGGAAGGATACGGTGAAACCCGTGTGTACACATTGCCACAAGAGGGGGCACACAGTCGAAACGTGCTATCAACTTCATGGATTCCCACCGGGATATAAGCAGAACCAGAAGTTCAAAGTAGCCAGGTTGAATCATGCGCTTGCAGGGCCTGTCAGCAAGGCAGAACAGCATAGCAATGTAAGTGAGGCAGATGGAGATGGGCTTGTCCATCTGCAAGTCACAGCTCTGCAGCTGCAGAGTTTGAGAGAACTGCTGGGGCAACCGATGCAAAGTTTGTCGCAGGAATCTGAGCCAGCAAGCAAAAAGGGAGGTATTTGTTTATCTTTCAATCTGCCTACATTCACAAATGTCAATAACTGGTTACTAGACTCCGGGGCGACTAGACATGTTTGTGGTAATCCCAAACTCCTAACAGGATTGCATGAAATAGAAGAGTCGAATGTTATACTTCCAGATAATAGTGTCATTACAGTTAATAAAGCAGGGAACTTCACCATAAATGAACACATTACGCTGACTGAAGTGTTATTGGTGCCACAATTTCACTTCAATTTGATATCAGTGGGTCAACTGACCAATCAAATGAATTGTAGTTTCTGTTTTACTGCTGATCATTTCATTGTGCAGGATCATACCCTACGGGTGATTGGCAGGGGTAAGCAAGTTGATGGTCTATACGTCTTACAAAGTAAGGACCGAGCAACGTTTAGAAGGTGTTGATGCTTCCTTTCCACGACCGAGTTTTGTTGTGGCGTTTGAACGCATGAAAGGTGATGAATGATTCCCTTTTTCCTAAATAATTCAGTTAAGCCAAATTCCTTGGCATTATCAGTCCTCATGGTCTTGACTTTCTCATTAAAATGAGTTTCTATCAAAGCTAAAAACTGCGCAATAACTGTTGGAACCTCAGATTTTTGCTTGATCAAGAAAAGCCAAGTAAAGCGTGAATGATCATCTACTATTGTGACGAAATATCGGTGACCTAAGTGGGATGGCACATGGAAAGGGCCCCACACATCACAGTGCACCAAATCAAAAATAGAGCAAGCTAGCTTACTGTCATTTGGAAAACAGCTTCTTTTTTGCTTTACAATCGGGCAAATTTTACAATATGTGTGCTTAGAACTACTGACATGCCTCAAGGAGGATCTAACAATGTCTAAGACTCTACTAGATGGGTGCCCCAACCTATCATGCCATAAATCTAGTGTCACATTATTTAAAACTGCGGGCTCATTTCTAACAGAAAACTGAGGAACAGAGGGATGACTAGCTGAGAACTGAGGTGCATGAGCAGCTTTCAGACCGGTTTACCCATCGTATATTGGTCGGAATGTGTGCTAACTGCTACGTTTCTTATAAATAGAACTCCATCTATGATGCTAGGAAAGAAGAGTCCCTATGAAATTGTGTTTCAAAAACCAGTAAACTATGAGGTATTGCGAGTGTTTGGCTCTCTGGTTTTCTGTTCAACTCTTCACGCAGGTAGAAGGAAGTTTGATGCGCGAGCTCGGGAATGCGTTTTTCTTGGGTACCCCACTGGTATGAAGGGATATAGGGTGATGGATTTGAAGACAAGAGAGATCTTTGTCTCTAGGGATTGCAGATTCAAAGAGGATGAGTTCCCCTTTAAGAGGGAACCTCCATCACACACAGTAATGGATCCTTTTCCAGTCACTGTCCAGCCCACTCCCTGCACAGACGGCCACTCATTTGAGGACAATGTGTTCTCCTTGGACCAACTTGCAGAGGACATTTCCAGTGGAGAAGATATAGCACCTGCTGAGCTTGGAGAGACATCCCCTGCTCCTCATGCCCTCAGCCCAGGAAGTAGCCAATCTGGCCAGCCTGTACACGACAGTTCTTCGCTGAGCTCAGGGAATTTCCCACCAGCTGCAGCAATGGACGACCAACAGCATCATCCTGGACCTGAGAGGCCAGTGAGACAATTGAAGAAGCCTTCATATTTGAAGGACTACCACTGTAATAAATTGGCAGATAAGGCACCTCTATATCCTATCTCCCAGGTCATCTCTCACAGACACTTTTCAGAACAATATTAGACCTTCATTGCCAACATATCCATGGCAGAGGAGCCCAAGACCTTCAACCAAGCATCTAAAATTGCTGAGTGGCAAGAAGCTATGACTAAAGAATTCAAAGCGTTGGAGGAAAATGGTACTTGGTCAGTCGTCCCCTTGCCTCATGGGAAAAAGACAATTGGATGTCGATGGGTTTATAAGCTCAAGTTTGACGAGCATGGTCAAGTGGCAAAATACAAAGCCCGGTTAGTTGCGAAGGACTATGACCAAAGAGAAGGTATCGACTACATAGACACCTTTGCGCCCGTCTCCAAGCCGAACACCATCAAAATCCTCCTCTCCTTAGCAGCTAAGCTCGGGTGGCATCTCGTTCAACTCGATGTGAGTAATGCATTTCTCAACGGGGACTTGGCAGAAGAAGTCTACATGGATATTCCCCCGGGTTTTCACGCCACCCCTGAAGGAACATGGCAGCGCAAACCAGTGTGTAGATTACATAAGTCCATATACGGGCTCAAGCAATCCTCGAGACAATGGAATCGGAAGTTCACCGAATCTGTCCAGAAGTTTGGTTTCAAGCAGATGAACTCGGATCATACCTTGTTTGTGCGAGGCGCATGGCGCAATCTGGTAGTGCTCCTGGTATATGTGGACGACATAATACTAGCGAGTCCTTCGGTGGACATGATACAAGAGGTCAAAAGTCTTCTAAACACCAGCTTCAAGATTAAGGACCTCGGCGAGCTCAAATTCTTTCTTGGGATAGAAGTGGTCAGAGGAGCTGCTGGGATTTATCTCTCACAGAAGCAGTATACACTGCAATTACTTGAAGACACGGGCTATCTTGATTCTAAGCCATTGACGACTCCTATGAACCCGGGTGACAAACTGTCTGACAAGGATTGCTCGAAAATCCCTTCAAATACCGGCGACTTGTAGGCCGGCTGCTTTATTTAACCTTTACACGGCCCGGCATATCCTTCACAGTGCATAGACTTAGCCAATTCATCTCCGCGCCGAGGACAAGACACCTGATGGCCGCACATCACCTACTCCGATATCTAAAATCTTCACCGGGCCAAGGCCTCTTCTTTAGCACAGACTCCAATTTACAGTTGAGGGGATTCTCTGACTCGGACTGGGGCGCTTGCACCGACACAAGAAAATCGGTTACGGGATATTGCACCTTCTTGGGTGACTCCCTAATCACTTGGAAGGCTAAGAGGCAAGCTACCGTGTCACGTTCATCTACTGAGGCCGAGTACAGAGCCTTAGGAGCCGTAGTAGCCGAAATGCTATGGGTCAGGCACTTACTTGAAGAGCTGAGTATAGGCATCACTCAAGTCCCTGTGGTATTCTGTGACAACCAATCAGCTCTCAAGCTGGCTTCGAACCTCAAATTCCACGAACGGTCCAAGCATATCGAAATTGACTGCCACTTCGTCCGGCATCACATTGCGAATGGAACAGTTAAGGTCTTACCTGTCCGGACAGAGCAGCAACTAGCTGACGTTTTTACTAAACCACTTACTGGTCCTATCCTCCAGCAAATGCTTGTCAAGATGGCTGTAATAAACCTCTACCATCCATCTTGCGGGGGGCTATTGAAGCAGCAAAGCGAAGCATATCCCAGTGAGCAACAGAATCACCATGGAGCTGCTGAAAAGAGTGAAGTCTGGGGAGCTGAAGAAAAAGGGCCTGGCTGATGATAAGTGGATAAGTCGCTTCCCGTTTATTAAAAGGCGTTTTCTTAAGTCAGCCTTATACTTATAAAAACGCTAACAGCAACGGCGATGCTATGAAGACAAAAGGCGTTGGCAACTCACAACCGCGTTTTTACAGATGTATATATTTTAAATATAGCGCGCGTTTTAGAGTCGTTCTTAACTCTCTCACTCTGTAACAAACACTCTGTGTGGTTTTACCAGTAATAGAAGATCTGTAGTTTTGATCGTGGACGTAAGATTCAATCCGAATCTGAACCACGTTAAATCTTGGTGTTCAAGCGAGTTTCTTTTATCTGTTCGTTTTGATATGTACGTATATGAATACGGCGCCTGATATGGAAAGTGTGATCTCAAAGATGGAGTACATAATGGGTTACGAAGGGGGTTGAAGACTTACCAAGCAGTGAAGGTTATTATCGTTTTAACAATCTTGTATAGAACTGATGATGCATTAGCACTGCTACTGTTTTTTCGATCAACTTTCTTTGAAATAAAATCATCGGCTGTAAGAAACTGTCAGCTCTCTGTTTTCTTGGCAATTTATTCTCTGCGATTAAAAATGTGATCTTTACTTTAATGTAATGACTTACCTGGGCTGGACTGTATCTTGTTCTATGGGCTTTTAAACGTAAAGTAGGCTCAATAATTTGAAAAGTCCAATAATCATGAGAAATTACGTATTCAATCGCCAGACGAGAAAAAGTAAAAATGGAGTCAAATCATCGTCTTCGTCGCTCTGTTTCAGCAGGGCACTTCACTTCAATGGTATTATCCTTTTCCTTAAATGTTTCGTCTTTATACACATGTACAATCTGCATTGTAGAACGTAGACCACTCCACGAAGCTGTTTTTCCCTTTTTTTTTTAATTTTCTCTTATCTTTCACAGGAAATAATGTCTAGAATCAGGTTTGGGGACGTTGAGCAGCTCCGGGATTTTTTAAATTACATAAAGCCCCCTTGAAAAGCAAGTATTTACTATCCAAGCTGCGTATGGCCGCTTCGGGCGATGGCGGAGTCCAATCGCAGTCAGTTATGATGTTGGTTGGACATTCGACGGATTTGATGGAAGAATGGAAAAGACGGTTTTTGAGAAAGGGATTTCCCGCAGTTTTCTATTTAAATGCTCGAAGTCAGTTAATTCCCCTCATCAATGCTCATCTTCAAGAGTAGGAGTTTATACACATGTAAAGGAAGGAAACGCAAGAAATGTCTTCTGATCGTCAACAACGTATAGCCACTGATGGTCAATCGTCAGGTACCTTTGAATTGCATCCATGAGCGTGTAGTTTGAGGGTTTTATTCTGCCATATTTGCCTCTCTCTCGATCTTTTCTTTGTTGCTTTGAACGTCTTGCATTGCATGGAATGGATGCACCGTATATTTTGTTCTTATAGCCAACCCTGAATCATCAGGAAACAAGCAAGTCAACATTCATGAATCTTCATGTACCTTTGACACTGTCTTCTACAAAACCCCAGTCGCTTTACACACGTATCTTATTTATATTTTTTAATGTACATATATATATTAGGGTTCCAAGGTCCTGGGCAATTTCCTGATCAAGTGCAGCGCAATGCAATGTCTTTTCGTGCTTACCAATCCTGGGTATGCATTGGAGGGCATTTATTCAAAGGATTCTTATACGATCAGAGTCGAGCCATATTTGGTGTTACTCCATCTGCAGATACCTATGGTAGAATCTGCTTATATACCCCCCTTTTTTGAAGCCGATTCTTCTACAAAACCCTAATGATTTTACACATATTATTAACTTATTTATTTTTTTAATCAAAAGTATCAGGGTGGTCCGTAGGTCCAGGGTATTTTCCTACCCACGTGAGCGACCCTGTATTGCTTCAGCGCATTCAAATGGACACTGCCGTGGGCGGATATGCTTTCATAGCCCTGGTAATCATTAGAGGTCGTATATTCATCGGAATCTTATACGACTGTGGCCCTCATCAGCAATTGGAAGGAACTGCAGATTTTGTAACCAGAGAGAACTACTTAGCTGGTACTGTTATGGGCTTCTCTTTCAATATCCTCATTCTCGAATAAGAACTATGCTATGCCCATTATTGTATTAAAACCAGGAAGTAGTATAAAAAATGTCAACTTCTACTGATTTTTACCTGCGTACGCATGTATATGTTATTCCTAGTCTTGCTTCTTCCATTAAATGTTTTCTCATCTTCAAGAAGAACAAATGGAAGATTCGGGTTCCAAGAAGACCCAGCAATGCTCTGGTGTAGCCAACCCTGAACAATCACGAAACCAGGAACAAGCCACCATGGATAATCCATCTTCAGGTACCTTGGAATCAATTGAATTTGATTCTGCTTTAATATATGAACCAACTGTAAGGCGTACCGCTTGCCTCTCACAGTCAGCTCACTTTGTGCATGTCCTATATATATGCACCATACATTCCTTTCCTGGTTTTGCTTCTACAATTAAATGACTTCTCATCTTCAAGAATATATAGAAGTATCAGATTCCACGAAGACCGAGCAATGCATGGGGGCAGTCAGCACTGAAACATCAGGAAACCAAGGCCAAGTCACTATTGGTGATCCATCTTCAGGTACTACCAATTGTATCCACCGAGCAATGCATGGGTGTAGACTTCGAATTTTATTCTGCTCTAAATTCTGAATGAACCGTAAGGCGTGGACTTGCCTTTCTCGATCTGTTCTTTGTTGCTTTGCACATCTTGCATGCATTCTTAAATTATTCTCATCTTCAAGAAAATATATTAGAAGATTCGGGTTCCAAGGAGAATGAGGAAGAACCTGAAGTCGAGGGACAAGTCACCATTGACAATCCATCTTCAGGTACCTTTGAAATGTATAATTGCACTTGCCTCTCCCGATCTGCTCTTTGTTGCTTTGCACATCTCCATGCATACTTAAATTAAATGTCTTTATTCTAATCTTCAAATAATATAGAAGAAGTTTCGGGTTCCAACGAGAACGAGCAAGAACCTGAAGTCGAGGGACAAGTTACTGTTGACAATACATCTTCAGGTACCTTATGAAATGTATCATGGCACTTGCCTCTCTCTATCTATCTTTTGTTTGCTTTGCACATCTTGCATGTATTCTTAAATTGGATGTCTTTATTCTCATCTTCAAAAATATAGAAGAAGATTCTGATTCCAAGGAGAACGAGCAAGAACCTGAAGTCGAGGGACACACTTGCCTCTCTAGATCTGTTCTTAGTTGCTTTGCACCTCTTACATGTGTTCTTAAATGTCTTTGTTCTCATCTTCAAGAAAATATAGAAGAAGATTCGGTTTCCAAGGAGAACGAGCAAGAACCTGAAGTCGAGGGACAATTTGCCATTGACAATCCATCGTCAGGTACCTTTGAAATGTATCATGGCTCTTGCGTCTCTCCATCTGTTCGTTGTTGCTTTGCACGTTTGCATGTATTCTTAAATAAAATATCTTTAATCTCATCTTACAAGAAAATATAGAAGATTCGGGTTCCGAGGAGAACGATAAGGAACCTGAAGTCGTGGGACAAGTCACCATTGACAATCCATCTTCAGGTACCTTTGAAATGTGTTGTGGCACTTGCCTCTCTCGATCTGCTCTTTGTTTCTTTGCACATCTTGCATGTTAATGTCTTTATTTTCATCTTCAAGAAAATATAGAAGAAGATTCGGGTTCCAAGGAGAACGAGCAAGAACCTGAAGTCGAGGGACAAGTCACCATTGACAATCCATCGTTAGGTGCCTTTAAAATGTATCTGGCACTTATCTCTCAATCTGTTCTTCATAACTTAGATGTCTTTATTCTCATCTTCAAGAAAATATAGAAGAAGATTCGGGTTCCAAGGAGAATGAACAAATCATGGGTGAAGCCATTGATGATCAATTGTCAGGTACCTTTGAATTGTATCAATGTGGGTTTGTTCTGCTTTGATACCTGGCACTTTATTGCCTCTATCGATCTTTTCTTTGTTGCTTTGCTCATCTTGCATTGCATTGCATGTATGCACCTTGGTTTTGCTTTTTCGATTAAATGTCTTCATTCTCATCTTATAGCCAACCCTGAATCATCAGGAAACCAGCAAGTCAACATTCATGATCAATCTTCAGGTGTACCTTTGACATTGTCTTCTGCTAAACCCCGATGATTTTACACATGTACCTTATTTTTTTTTCAATGTACATGTATATTAGGGTTCCAAGGTCCATGGAATTTTCCTAGTCAAGTGATCCTAACTGCAACGTGTTCGCTTGTTTATCATTCACGGGTAGACATTGGAGGGCATATATTCAGCGGAATCTTATACGATCAGGGTCCAATCGTATTTGGTGATAATCTATCTTCAGATACATTTGACAGTGTCTGCTTATACTTTCCCTTTATTTTTCCTTGAAGCAGCTTCTTCTACAAAACCCTAATGATTTTACACATTAACTTATTTATTCTTTTGAATGTACGTATGTATTAGGGTCCCTGGACATAGAGGATCTTCCTAGCCAAGATAATGGCCCTTTAATGTTTCAGCTCATTCAAATGGACAGTGCTGTGGGCCAATATGCTTACCATGCCCGGGGAAGCATTGGAAATCATTCATTCGCCGGAATCTTCTACGACAATGGCCCTCATCTGCAATCGGAAGGAACTTCGTATCTTCACACCAGAGAGAACTACTCTTCACACCAGAGAGAACTGCACACAAGAACTAGTGGTACAGCCTTCTCTTAACATTCTAAACAGAACTGAACCACAACGTCACAGTTCTTTCAACATCCCACGTCTTGAATAAATACTATGCCCATTACTTTATTCAAACTAGGAAGTAATATCATAATGTGAACTTTGAATTGTATCGATTGACGCATGAATATGATATTCCTGGTAATGCCTGGGTGTAGCCAGCCCCCAAACATCAGAAAAGCAAGGTCAAGTCACCATTTATGATCCATCTTCAGGTACCTTTGAAAGTTCAATTTGATTCTGCTTTAATATCTCTCAATCAGTCTTTTTCCTTTGCATGTCCTGTATGTATGCACCGTATATTTCCTTCCTACTTTTGCTTCTACGAAATGTCTTTATTCTAATCTTCAAGAATATATAGAAGTATCAGATTTGAACGAGAACGACCAAGGCTTGGTTGCAGGTAGCACTGAAACATCAGCTAACCAAGGTCAAATCACCATTGATGATCCATCAGGTACTTTTAAATTGTATCCACCAGTGTGTAGAGTTAGAATTTTATTCTGCTGTAATATCTGAACCAACGAAAGGTGTGGAGTGGCCTTTCTCAATCTGTTCTTTGTTTCTTTACACCTCTTTCTTCAATTAAATGTCTGCTCGTATTCTAGAACAACAAAAGGAAGATTCGAGTTCCAAGGAGACCGACCAATCCTTGGGTGTAGCCAACCCTGAAACATCAGCAAACCAAGGTCAAGCTACCATTGATAATCCCTCTTCAGGTACCTTTTAAAATTGAATTTGATTCTCTGAACCAACTGTAAGGCGTACCACTTGCTTCTTTCTATATCAGTTCCTTTTTTACTTTGCATGTCCTGTATGTATGCACCATATATTTCCTTCCTGGTTTTGCTTCTATAATTAAATGTCTCTATTCTCCTCTCAAGAATATAAAGAAGTATCAGATTTCAAGGAGACCAACCAATGGTTGGGTGCAGTCATCTCTGAAACATCAGTAAACCAAGGTCAAGTCACCATTGATGATCGGTCTTCAGGTATTTTATTGTGCTGTAACATCTGAAGGAATATATGTCATGGACTTGCCTTTCTCGATCTGTTCTTTGCTTTACACGTCTTTCTTCAATTAAATGTCTGCTCATATTCTAGACGAACAAAAGGAAAATTCGACTTCCAAGGAGACCGACCAATGCTTGGGTGTAGCCAACCCTGAAACATCAACAAACCAAGGCCAAGTTACCATTGATAATCCATCTTCAGGTACCTTTTAAAGTTGAATTTGATTCTCTTGAATATCTGAACCAACTGTAAGGCATACCACTTGCCTCTCGTTATATCAGTTCTTTTTACTTTGCATGTCATGTGTGTATGCACCTTATATTTCCGTCCTTCTTTTCTACAATTAAATGTCTTTATTCCCCTCTTCAAGAATATATAGAAGCATCAGATTCCAAGGAGACCGACCAATGGTTGGGTGCGGGCATCTCATCAGTAAACCAAGGTCATGGCACCGATGATCCGTCTTCAGGTATTTTGAATTGTATCCACCATTGTGTAGAATCAGAATTTTACTCTGCTGTAATATCTGAATGAACGAAAGGCGTGGATTTGCCTTTCTCGATCTGTTCTTTGCTTTACACGTCTTTCTTCAATTAATTGTCTGCTGATATTCTAGACGAACAAAAGAAGGAAGATACGACTTCCAAGGAGACCGACCAATGTTTGGATGTAGCCAAGCCTGAAACATCAACAAACAAAGGTGAAGTTACCATTGATAATCCATCTTCAGGTACCTTCTAAAATGAATTTGATTCTCTTAATTTCGGAACCAGCGTACCAATTTCCTCTCTCTCTCTCTCTCTCTCTATATATATATATATATATCAGTTCTTTTTTACTTTGCATGACCTGTATGTATGTGCCGTATACTTCCTTCCTGTTCGTGCTTCTACTATTAAATGTCTTATTCCCCTCTTCAAGAATATATTGAAGAACCATCAGATTCCAAGGAGACCGACCAATGGTTGGGTGCGGGAATCTCTGAAACATCAGTGAACCAAGGTCAAGTCACCATTGAAGGTCCATCTTCAGGTCCCTTTGAAAATTGAATTGCTTTAATATCTGAACCAACTGTAAGGCTTACCATTTGCATCTCTCAATAGTCTTTTTGCTTTGCATATCCTGTATGTATGCACCGCATATTTCCTTCCTGGTTTAGTTTAATGTCTTTATTCTCATCTTCAAGAATTTTTAGAAGAAGAGGTACAATATTCCAAGGAGACCGACCACTGCTTAGGTGCAGTCAGCATTGAAACATCAGCAAAGCAAAGTCAAGTCAGCATTGATGATCCGTCTTCAGGTACATTTGAAAGTTGTATGCTCGATTCGTAGTGTTGCTTCTGCAATTAATGTATCTGATGTTCAAGAAAAAATAGAAAAACAAGAAGGAACAAGTTCTATGGATATCGAGCAACTCTTGGCTGTAGCCATCCCTGAAACCTCAGCAAGCCAGGGACAAGTCACCATTGATTATCCAGTGTCAGGTACTATTGTAGCCACGAGCATGTAGACCTAAGGATTTTGTTTTTCTTTAATACTGAACGATCCTGTTAACTCGTATGCATGTATAGTTTAGTTTTATTAGTAATAATTCAGTGATCAACTTATGGCCCTTTTTCTGTTGCTTATGCAAGTTGTATGTGCTAGATGCATGTTCAGCCTTTTCCTGTGATCACTAAGGTGGAAATTGTCGTTTGTGAAAATAGGAAGTTCCGAGAGTGGCAGCAAAGCTAGGAAGCACATGGTTATTTATGAATTCTTGGAGTTTACTTATGGGCCTCTTGTAACTGCTACCAACAATTTTGCTGATTGCATCAGTGAGGGATACTATGGACCCCTCTACAGGGGTACATATCTTGACAAGGTAGCTAAGATAATCTTGAAGGCTTAGACAGTTAGTTCTCTTCACAAATAGCTCTTCTTCTAACGCTTGAAACATAAATATGTAGGAGGTCGCTGTTAAGCTGCTTAATAAAGCGGACACAGGATTTTCAGGCAATGACATTGCAAAGCTGGCTCGCCGTATTGGCCGCGCGACTCATCCCAACATTGTTAAATTTGTGGGCTACTGCAATGATCAGCTTGATAGGCACATGCTCGTATATGAGTTCATCCCGACAGCTTTATCCTCCTATCTTCATGGTAGGTACATTGCTTACATATTATTACCTTGAATGTATCATGTAAAATGGCCGAAAAGTTTAAAGCTAATTAATAATGCAGGTTCTGAACCTCAGATGCCAACATTAGACTGGGCCACAAGGATGAATATATTGCATGGAGTGGCCAGAGCATTGGACTACCTTCATTATACAGTGAAGCCTAGAGTCATCTACGGAGACCTTAGTTCATTTAACATTTTGCTCGAAGGTTCATTACTCCATTCAAAACTCTGCGGGTTTGGGGTTGGAAAGTTAAAACACAATGAATATTGTTCATACGAACATGCTCCCAGCGATGAGGTCTCAACCAAATGTGACATATTCTGCTTTGGTTTAGTCCTTTTGGAGTTGCTGACTGGTCGAAAGGCATATGATGCAACAACTGGTGCTTCTTGTCCTTGGCTGCTTGACTGGGTAACTTTATACACATTACAGATCGATTATCATTATAAACATGGATTTCATAACAATTGATTCGAATTTAATTAATTGTAGGTTAAAGCCAAGGTGGCATGCAGACCCAGGGGGTTACAAGATCCGGCATTGAAAGGACAAGTCGGTCAATCTATGTTCGGGAGGGCGTTAAAATTTGCAATCTTGTGCACTAAGAAGCATTCCAGGATTTCTGATATTCACGAAGTACTCTCTGATACAATGGATTACATAATGGGTCAGACGAAGGATGACGAGGATCTCTCTCTTGAGCCCAGCTTTTTGCAGAACTTTGAAAGCGAATCAGCTGAAGAAGAAGAGATGACAACGAATAAGAACGAGCTAGAACCTGAAGCATCAGGAAACCAGCTGGGACAAGTCACCATTAATGATCAATCTTCAGGTACCTTTGTAAATTGTTTGCACGATTCCTTGTTTTTTTCTTCAATTACATGTATTATGATGTTCAAGAAAATACAGAAAAACAAGAAGAATCAAGTTCCAAGGTTTCCGAGCAACTCCTGGGTGGAGCTACGAAGCACATGGTTTCCTATAAATTCTTGGAGTTTACTCATGGGCCTCTTGTAACTGCAACTGGCAATTTTGCTGATCTCATCAGTGAGGGCTCCTATGGATCCCTCTACAGGGGTACATATCTTGACAAGGTAGCTAAGCTAATCTTTAAGGATTAGGTAGGACAATTACTTCTCTCTGCAAGCAGCTCTTCTTCTAACGCTTGAAACGTACATATATAGGAGGTTGCTGTTAAGCTGCTTAATAAAGCGGTCACAGGATTTTCAGGCGATGACATTGCAAAGTTGGCTCGCCGTATTGGCCGCGCGGGTCATGACAACATTGTTACATTTGTGGGCTACTGCAATGATCAGTTTGATAGGCACATGCTCGTATATGAGTTCATCCCAACAACTTTACACTCCTATCTTCATGGTAGGTACAGTGCGTACATATTATTACTTTGAATCTATCATTGTAAAATGGCCGTAACACAAAGTTATTAAACTAAATAATAATGCAGGTCCCGGACCTCGGATGCCACCATTAGACTGGGACACAAGGATGAATATATTGCATGGAGTCGCCACAGCATTGGACTACCTTCACAACACGGTGAAGCCTAGGGTCATCTATGGACACCTTAATTCATCTAACGTTTTGCTCGAAGGTTCATCACTCCATCCTAAACTCTGTGGGTTTGGGTTTCGAAAGTTTAGACACGATGGATATTGTTCGTACGAACATACTCGCAGCGATGAGGTCTCAATCAAATGTGATATATTCTGCTTTGGCTTACTCCTTTTGGAGTTACTGACTGGTCGAAAGGCATATGATGCAACAAGTCGTGCTTGGCTTGTCGACTGGGTAACCTTTATATACACATTTACAGATTGATCATCGTCATTATAAATCATTGAGGGTATGCGCTGAATTTTAATTAACTGTTAGGTTAAAGTCAAGGTGGCGTGCACACCCAGGGGGTTGCAAGATCCAGCGTTGAAAGGAAAAGTCGATCGATATACTTTTGGGAAGGCGTTGAAATTTGCAATCTTGTGCGTTAGAAAGCGTTGCAGCATTTCTGGAAATTGCCATGTGCTCTCTGATGCGATGGATATCTTAACGGGCCGGAAAGAGGATGAGGAAGTTGTCGATCTGGGGCGCCACTTTACTCAGAACTTTGAAAGCTAAGCAGCCGAAGGACACAGAATAATAAGACGAAGAAGAAGAAGAACTAATCAAACAGTGACTATCAAAACTGGTCGTACAAAGCATCTTCAATGCAATGATGTTTTTCTCTTTTTTGTTGCTTCTAATACTCTGCCGAGCAAGTTTAGTAAACCATTCCTCTCTCTTCAATGAGTATATATATATATCTCTCTCTCTCCCCAATGGCCGTGGCCCATTATGTTTTTCGGCCCACTCCGTACTAAAATGTCTTGCATTAGACGTTGAAAGTTGAAACGACGAACAAGCTAATAAAACCCTAATTTCCTACATGGAAATATAATCCGCGATCATTCTTCAACTGTTTGAAGACGCGATGATGTCAGCCACCGAAAGAACAGGTAGGTAGCTTCTCTGTAGCGATCATCGAACTCTTTTCTATATCAGTAGTAGTAGGATGACTAATAATGCCCATGCGTTACGGGAAATAGGAAATAGAAGAAAATTTGCATGCGTTAGGCCTTGAGGTGTTTGTTATTAAAGGTTTGAAAATTAGTGGTACAATATCAAATGCTCTCAGGATATTATTGGAGTATCGTTCAGCCAAATTTCGGAACTGTGGGGATATTAAGCGACACAACCCTTCACAACTTTTTATTGCAGCTAGAGAAGACATCGAAACTATTGACTACAATTAAAAAACTTAGGGATGAAATCCAGAAAATCTAACAAATAGATTCTTATTTTAGTAAATTTACCATAATTTATAATTGTAATTTTTATGAATTATTAATTTAGAGTTTTAATGCGATCTAATATTTTTAAAGGGATTTTCCGAAAAATTATTATATTATTATCCTATCGAATTTGTGATTTTTTTACAAAGGCCAAGTCGGGAATTTGATGATTTTTTACCGAAAATATTTTAGACAGTTTTTTAATTTATAGAGTATTAATTTATAGAGGTTTTACTCTAACTAGTACTAACTCAACCTTCATCTCTTGGCTTAGTTTAATTAATGCGCATCACTTAGTTTAATTATTTTTCTTTAATAATTCCCTTTACTATTTATCTTATCGAGATTTGGACAATCAATGCGCATCTGAGAAGCAACGGTTTTTTACCTCGATGATATGATTGAATCATTTTTGGTATATCAAATAAATGTGTCCCTTAAGTACGAGGATACTCGTCACTCCTTTGCTTCTTTCGTTTTTTTCGAAGACACTGAAATTAAAAGATTAAGAGTTATAAAGGAAAACTCCGTACCTGATATAGGAAACTTGCAGAACTACACAATTAGCTAACTAGTAGTACTAAAAAGAGTGAACGAACTTCCCATTTGTAATGCTAACTCCGAGACGTCGAGCTATTTATCATTGACAACGAGCAACAATGCGGGCGAGCTGTTTAATTAAAAAACCCAGAAAAAAGCAGCAAAATACGTAATGAATATATAAGCAATCGCCAGAAATAACGCATTCATCGGGGACTTATAGCGAATTACATATTAAAACCACCCCGCCTTTGAAATTAGTTAAAACATAAGATAAAAATAAAAATAAACTACTCAAACAATCTTGGTAGTTATTCAAATTATATTTGATATGGAACGAATTTGATATGAGATAAAAGAATGCGCCCTCCTTTTATTCAAAAATCAAAACCCCACGGTTTTCTATTTTAACAGCTTGAAGTTGGTGGTTATTCGCCCACCTCATAAAGTTCGACCTTTTCTTCCAAGCAGAGCATACTAACGTAAAATGCAGAACCCTAGAGACGTCTTCTTATCTTCAAGGAAATGTGAAGAAGAATTAGGTTCCGAGGAAACATTTATTTTATTTTTAATTTACTTTATATCTATATGAAAAATTTAGTCGTCTAAATTATCTTCATTGAAGCTTGTCTTGTTGACCTCTAAAATGTTTGAATGAATTACCTAAATTATTAAATGATAATTTGGGTAGGGGCGGATCCAGGAATTTTTTATCGGGGGCCGTAATATAAATTATAGAGGGTCAGTTGTTGGCTTATCAATCATGATCTGTTGCGAAGGGCCAGACAAACGTTACGATCTTTTGGGGTTGAGAACCTCACTTTTATGGTCGACGTATATTTTTATAACATGAATTAAAGAACGTTGTGTAGGTAAAATTTTATATTTTGTTTTAGTCAAATAATGTCATTTTGATAAATGGGCATCAAATTAAAATTTTATAGTCTATGACGGACTAGAATTTTTATTTACAAGGTCATACATTGATTAAATTAAATAATAAGAAATATTCACTTTATATTGTCAAAATCAAATTGTTCCAATTATATGGATATTTCTATTATATTTAGAGTTCTCAATTATCTATATAATTTTATTTTTACTATAATCATATGGTTAAATAATTAGCAAAACAAAAGGAAAAAGTGAAAAAGGAAGTTAAACAATATCAATAATCACACGAAAAAAACTCCAACCAACACTCAAACACATACCAAAAATGTGTTTTATGTCATTTTCTCTCTCATTAACGCATACATGCGTTTCCATTTGACACTAATGCACAAGTTTCCATTTGTATCGCCTTCTCAAACATAGAATCCTCGACTTTTCCTTTCAAAGCTGGATCCAGTATCTGCCAGCCAGCCAAAAAACAATAAAAAAATTGAATATAAGTATCTGCCACTGCCAGCCCGCCAATATATTATATATAATGACAGAATCTTAATCTTAGATATAATTCTACCGCTTCAAGTTTTGCACCCGAACCACGAACAGGATCATCTAACGGTCTTTTCCCCGACAATAATTCCAACATGACCAAAGCGTAGTGGAAAGTATCATAATGGATTGAGGCATTATGGTTGTGTGGACGACGTTTACAATGATCTGCGTGCCGGCGGCTGCTACTATGCCGATGTCCTACTATTGTTCCAGTCTGTTTAGGGCTGAAACAACCATCAAGTAGAATGTTAGATGATTTAAGGTCTCCGTAGATGAAGATCCCAGTATTAGGAGCCGCCGTGTTGTGACATACACTTCGTCTACAGCTTGATCATACAGGAAAAGTTGACCCACACTTCGACACACAATCTACAGTATGATCAATGTGCTGTAGACGAATTGCGGGTCAACTTTCCCTGTAAGATGTATTCCATTGACAGGGCCACCCTTTTCATGCTAGGAGTCTCTCTTCGGCATCTCGCAATTTGTTTTGATGCAGCCAACTTCATAGAAACGACTACGTGTCAGTTCGAAAGCACTCTTTGTATTGACTTCACAACTTGCTCTCTGGAATACTCTGCTGCCATCTGCATGTGCAATGCACACAAATAAATAAATTAAAGGTTCAGTAGCTGAATATGATAAAAACGGCCACCCCAAAATAAGTACCTCTTGAAGACAACGAGGCAACTGTCGTTGTGTTATTCCGGCAAGAGCCAAGTTTGTTAGGAGTGCACTAAAACCCCAACAATCACAATCTACATGCTCAATGTGCTGCTGTCCAAGACAAAATCCAGACAGTTTAGGAATGAGCTTTTCGTCGAGCAAAATGTTGGTAGATTTAAGGTCCGTAGACAAGCCTTGGCTTCAGCGTATTGTGGAGGTAATCCCACACTTTGGCCACCCGGTACGCTATTTCAAATGGTTTGAATGCAGGGTCCTACTATTGTTCCAGTCTGTTTAGAGCTGAAACTGTGACGCCCGGGGCCAAAGAGGGCGGGGAGTGATCGCCGGTGCCAGGGTGCACGGACAATGAGCGGCTCCTGGCAGGCTTCTAGGCGAAGGGGTACATGAACGGACCGATCCAACACCAGAATGAGAGGGGATCCTGAGACTGACAATGTATGGGCGTGTCAGGCTAAGAATCATATAAAAGGATTGATAGTACTACTCATATCACCAAGGTCGACCTACCTTTTTGGGAGTCCATCTATAGAAACTCCGAAGTTAAGCGTGCCTGACTTGGGGCAATCTAGGGATGGGTGACCCCTGGGAAGTTTCTCAGGGTGCGTGTGAGCGAGTGCACGAAGCACGCTAAAAGGTTAAATGGTGGTACAGTGGGGCTAGACTATCAGTCGGAGTGTGGTTGGCACAACCCCACTGGTCTTGGTAGGGACCGATGCTATAGTGACACCCGGTATGGGACGGGTCGTTACAGAAACAACCATCAAGTAGAATGTTCGATGATTTAAGGTCTCCGTAGATGAAGATCCTAGTATTAGGAGCCGCCATGTTGTGACATACACTTCGTCTACAGCAGCTTGATCATACAGGAAAAGTTGACCCACAATGTGCTGTAGACGAATTGCGGGTCAACTTTTCCGGTTAAGATGTATTCCATTGACAGGGCCACCCTTTTCATGCTAGGAGTCTCTCTTCGGCATCTCGCAATTTGTTCTGATGCAGCCAACTTCATAGAAACGACTACGTGTCAGTCCGAAAGCACTCTTGTATTGACTTCACAACTTGCTCTCTGGAATACTCTGCTGCCATCTGCATCTCCAATGCACACAAATAAATAAATTAAAAGTTCAGTAGCTAAATATGATAAAAACGGCCACCCCAAAATAAGTACCTCTTGAAGACAACGAGGCAATTGTCGTTGTGTTATTCCGGCAAGAGCCAAGTTTGTTAGGAGTGTAGTAAAACCCCAACAATCACAATCTACATGCTCAATGTGCTGCTGTCCAAGACAAAATCCAGACAGTTTAGGAATGAGCTTTTCGTCGAGCAAAATGTTGGTAGATTTAAGGTCCGTAGACAAGCCTTGGCTTCAGCGTATTGTGGAGGTAATCCAACTCTTTGGCCACCCGGTACGCTATTTCAAATGGTTTGAATGCAGGTGTCCTACCTGATTCACAATCATTTAAACAAATAATTATTATATATGTGTGCATCATACTATATGCATTATTTAATAATATACCTTGAATGTAGATTGTTAAGGTAAGCGGGTGAAACTCATATACCAGAATGTAACTGTTGTCGGGATGGTCACGACAGTAACCGACACACTTTACCATATTCTCGTGCCGGCTGGCGCGATAGGCGCTATCGGCCAACGTTCTAGCCGATTGACCGCTTCCCACCATATGAGTTTTCAGGAACTTAACAGCCACGGTTTGAATTTTAGGAGGATCGCCACCTATCCTCAAATTTAGGCTCAAAGAAGAGTCCTCGTACAGTCGTCTCCAACCTTTGTATACGTACACATATCGACCTTCGGCTATTAACTGGCGAAAATTGTCTATAGCAAGATTGGTAGTTGAACTCATTGGAGTCAAGAGGCATAGGCTTTATTCTTTCCGGATATAGAGGATTTTCTGAAACTCACAAGCCCAAATTAAACTATTCACATTGAAGCAGCGTCAGAAAGTCATGTTCGTAGCACATGAAAGAAAAAAGGAGCAGTAAGAAAGAAAGAAATAGAATGTCCACCCTGGTTTTCTCTTGTTTCGCAGATGGTCGTACCCACGGGATCTTCCGCTTCCCCTTTGGATCTATGGTGAAAAAAGAAAGATATATTAGGCAATTCAAGAAAACAGTACGCATGCACTGAAACACATTTAAAGAAAGAATGAATAGAATGATGACTTGTGATACAAGCCCAACGCATTATGAAGAGCTGTTCATTGCTCAATTTACCTGAAGATGGATCATAAATGTTGACTTGTGATCAGTGTTTTAAAACGCGCATAGCGCAACGCGTCGCGTTTCCGTTTAGATAGCACGTAGCGTAAATAGCGTAGCGTATTGCGTGAGTATTTCGGACAAGTCACTTATTATGTTAAGAAATATAATTTATAACATTATTAATAATAAGCACACTATTCAATTAGCTTTATATAAAATTTAGGTTCAATAATATATAAAACCTAATACTTCCTCCGATTTTATTTCCATGGTGTTTAAGGTTTTTTCACTTATATTAAGAAATAGAATAAAATATCTAATATACCCCTAATTAATTGCTTAGGCCTATTCAATATACTTACTTTCCATTTATTAATTGCAAAGAGTAAAAAAGGGGTAAAACTGGAAATATGATAAATATTTGTGTTGAAATATGTAAAATGATATCTAATTAGAAACAAAATTAGAGAGCTAAGACGACATGTAAATAAAATCAGAAGGAGTAGTATATATTTCAAACAATAAAATATACATAAAATATATTAACAAACAATTAATATATATCAAATTTAATATAATTTTTAAATTTACATTGTCATCGGGCCGGACCACGATTAAAAAATATTGAAAAATAATAAATAAAAATTTTAGCGAATTTATACTTAAAAAATGTAGTATTTAGAATAATTCTTATGGATATCGAAAATATAAGATATGCATGTCATTTTGATCGCTGCTAAACAAAGAACAAATTAGATGAATTTATTTATTTTTATCACACAGATTACATTAAATAATTGCTTTTTTTTAATCTTTGGTGGAAATAATTAAAAAGTAAAAAAATTAAAGTTAAAATAAAAGAATATTAGTCAAAACGTCATATCACATGCCACACCACAATTCATCTCTCGCAATCAATAATAGTCAATACTCAATAGGGTATCTTGCAACGGAAATTCCGTGGGGACGCTTACGCTTTTTTTTTTCACGCTACGTCGCGTTTCGGAGGAAATTTACGCGTAGGCCCGCTTTATCGCGCACGACTTTTCGCTTTTTTAAGCACTGCTTGTGATACATCCAAGCGTGGAACAGTAGAGCCTTGATCGTATAACATCCCGACGAACATATGCCCTCCAATGCTAACAGAGGTTTGGTAAGTACATCGGTTTACGGTAGTGTCCGTTTGAACACGCCTAAGCAGTGCAAGGAGGCTCAATTGACCAGGACCTTAGAACCCTATAATTTAAATATGTACATATTCAGAGCAAAGTTAAATACATGGGCAAAATCGTAGGGGTTTTGAAGAAGAACCAACTTCAATATTCTCTGGTTGAAAAAATGAAAAAGAAAATTGATACCAAGCAGACAGTGTAAGTAAAATATACCCTGAGGATGGACCATCAATGGTTAGAAAATTTGCATTCCTTCCAATTGAGGCCTTGGTCGTTTAAATTCCCGCAAAAGTATGCCCTCCACTGCGTACAGAGACTTGGTAAACAAGCCCAAGCACTGCCGTGAGGCTCACTTCACTAGGAAATCCCCTCCCTTCAGAAAAAGATACACGTGTGTTAGGATATGCGGAAATTTTCGATAATTATTTGCCCGAAAAATGACGATAATAAATAACAAGACGAAAAATAAGTTGGGACAGTGACACGAGATTTACGTGGTTCGGTCAGAATGACCTACGTCCACTGACGTGATATAAAAGCAGCTACAAACACGTACACTGACGTGATATAAAAGCAGCTACAACAATATAAGGAGTAGGCTATAAAAAATAATCAGATGAGAAGATTTGTATTGTGGTGTTCTTTCTTTCTGCTCGTCTAATGCCTATTTATAGGCAAGGGACATCCTTTAGTAATAGTCTGAACATAAGAAAAATATGCGCAGCCTTTACGAATTCCTTTAGCAGCCAAAAGCAATTTTTCTTCTTTTATCACTATTGCTTTTGACAAATTTGTCAGGCGCCTATCAATGAGTAGCTTTGTTGTTTCTCCTAGTCCCACGTGCTCTTTCTATTTCCCTTTGTCGACATAATGGTCACATTCAACATGTAAAATCATTGGAGTTTCGTGAAAGGACCAGCCTCAGTTCTTTTCTTCAGAAAGAAATTGAAGGCGTGGAAAGGTACATGAAGAAGCTGAGAATAAAGACATTAAGCAGAAGCAAGACCCAAGCTAATCGATGTGCATATATGCAGAACGACGTGGAAAGCAACAATTGGAACAGATCGAAGGTGGCAAGTGCCATGCTTTACAGTTTGTTTAGATGCTAAAGCAGAAAAAACCCTAAATCCACAGTTTGTACCTGAAGATGGATTATCAATGGCGATTAGTTGTCGTCCCTGCTGGTTTCCTGAAGTTTGAAGCCGCTTGTCGTCGTCGACGCCGCCAAGGCATGGCTTGGCCTCCTTGGAACTTGATCCTTCTTCAACATTTCCTCCAACATCGGACGACATTTTTCAAGGATTTTGTGTTTTGCGTTAGTATGCTCTGCTTAGAAGAAGATCGAACTTTACGAGGTGGAATAACCAACTTCAAGCTGTTAGAATAGAAAACCGTGGGATTTTGATTTTTTAATAAGCGGCTATTTATCAAATTCGTTCCATATCAAATAGATTTTGAATAACGACCAATATCGTTTGACTAGTTTTTTTTATTATTATTTTTCGTTTTATGTTTCAATTAATTTCGAAGGCGGGGTGGTTTTGTAATGTGCAAGTCCCCGATAAATGCATTATTTCTGGCGATTTCTTATATATTCATTAGTAGGTATTCAAAGTAATAATATATACGAGCATGTGCCTATCAAGCTGATCATTGCAGTAGCCCACAAATTTAACAATTTGCATGACTCGCGCGGCCAATAAACGCTTTCTTTTAATTACTTTTTTTAGTTAATTACTTTTTTAGTTAATTCTTATACATTTTATTTTATAATTATATATACACAACTAGATTTACTTTCAATTAATTAATTTAAGGGGTTTTTACATATAAATACCTATTTGGAAAAAAACTTGTAATTTAGTACCCAGTCAGGATTTTTTTATATGTAGGTACCTAACAGAAAAAAGTTTTTGCACATGGGTACCCGATCCCCGAAAGTACACCATACAACGAGTACCCTATATCAACACATTTGGGTACCCTAAATAACAGAAAATGGTACGACGTATGCTATTTTTAAGTATGCCCTATGTAAAACACAGGTATTCCCGTAGGTACGACGTATGCTATATTTAGGTACCCTATATCAACACATTTGGGTACCCTATATAACAGAAAATGGTACGACGTATGCTATTGGGTATCTATTTGTAAAATTTTCTGACATGGGTAGTTATGTGTAAAAATTTTATCATATTGGGTATTTTTCTATAGATTCACCTTAATTTAACTTAAAATTAATTAAAATTATATATTTATATATTATAGCTCATGCATGCGAGCGTGCAAAGAGTATTAGTAATTATCAATTGCACCATCAGAATTTCTTATCCTTGACTATGGGCTAATCAAGATGGTCTTAGCTTAAATCTTATAAAGCCCATAACGGCCCAAGAATTTTAAACTGATATTCCTCAATACTTAAAAAAACACCATTATTTCGAAAAATAAATGAATCACATATTTTAAAAATAATAAAACATCATAAAGTAATGGTAATATACATGAGGAGGAGAGTGAGTTTGAGTTAAACACCGCGGCATTTTTAATTAAATAAACGAAAATTAAAATAATCATTAACAAAATAAACCGAAAACTAAAAACATTAATAAAATAAGACGTTTCGTACTCTTGGAGTACGAATTAGTGTAACTCGTACTCCAAGAATACGAGTTACTACACGCTGGCGCGTGCGTCTAACGTGGAGTAACCCGTACTCCTGGATTACGAATTAAACTTATTCGTACTCTTGGAGTACAAATTAGATGTGGTTTTTAATAAACCCTACACCGCGACGAAGAAGACGATTAAACGACGAAGAAGACGACGGCGACGACAAGACGACGAAGACCCTGCCGTATCACCTGCTGGACGCCGCCGCCGACGCGTTAAACCCTGAGCTGCCCCGCCGCGACCTCCGCGCTCCGCCGCCCTGCGCCGCTGCCCCGCCGCCCCGCCGCGACCACCTGGCCCAGACGCGACCCGTTGCCCCCGCCCGTCCCGCTGACCCGGCACGACCCGCTGCCCCGCCCCCATCGCTGCCCCGCCGCCCGTCGCTGCCCCACGCCCGCCCCCCGTCGCTGCCCCATGCCCGCAGCCCCCCCGTCGCTGCCCCGCGACCGCTGCCCCGTCGCTGCCCCGCCCCCGTCGCTGCTCCTCAGTCTCCAGGGACAGTCAGTCGTATGATCACATTGAACATTCCAACGTGTACTGCTGCTCTCGTTGACGTTGTACTCGCGTCTAGCAACCCTGATCGAAAAATCATCGACGGCACGTTGTAAATGTTTCTTAGTTTGAAAAATCGTACCTCGACAAAACATAGGGTTTTCTCTATCGTAAAACTCCCCGTAACCACCGTAGTTGTCACCACCAGGAGGCGGCATTTGGTACGTTTGAAAAAATGGGACGGGCTGAAACAGCGTGGGAGCAGCAGAGTCCAGCGGAGTGGTATCATCTGCAGCATCGTCATCGTTGTTGTCGTCGTCGTCGTCGTCGTTGGGGTCGGGTAACTCGGACAGTGGATCCTCATTGTTCGCTTCTGAATCACTAACATCGACGTCTTCCTCGGGTTCAGGCACGAACTCTGGCACGGGTTCTGACGGGGATTCTGGCATATTGAATGGAACACCAAGCGTCGGCATCTCCAGAGAAACATTGCTGAACCCTGCCGTAACTGAGACTATGTCGGGAAAATCCGGACATGTATAACTCGAAGAACCAACTTCAAAATTTCGGTGAGGCTCTTCGTTCAAATCGAAGTTTGAATTTTCAACTATTTCAACAAAAACCTCAACATAATTGTTCTCTGAGTCAGGATATATGAAAAATTGTAGATCGTCGTCGTTGGTGATTTGGAAAAGCTGATGAAAGTGACGGGAGTGTTGAAAGTATTCATTTTTGCCCTGGACAATCAAGGAACAACGACTGCTATCAGCACCCGTAATCTCGAACAACAACGACCTAAAGTCGAAAAAACTGGTGTTGCGACGAATTCGCCTATACCCAACAGGACGGATACTATAATTGATGGTAGAATCGGAAGATTGAATTATTTCGCCGCCGAAATATACTACGACTTGTACGCGACTCGATACCATTGTTTGAGTTTATTAAAAGAAATCGATGAGAGTGATAGTTAACGCTACGGGAGGGGGCTTTATATAGAAATTTTAAATCGTAGGTTGGTGGTACGAATTAAGTAACTCGTAACATGGAGGTACGATTTAGAGTAACTCGTACTCTGGAGATACGAGTTACGTCAATTATTGGAATAATTCACGTAACTCGTAACTCCAGAGTACGAGTTATAGGAATTATTGCTCGACACTTGCATGGCCATGCAAGTTGGTCGGCCCCCCAAGTAACTCGTACTCTGAAAGTACGAGTTACTATGTCGTATCCTTAGGGTACGAATTAATTCGCCATGTAAGCTGCTATGTCACGGTCAGCTGGTCAATGTGCCAGCTCAAGTAACTCGTACTTCAGGATTACGAGTTACTAACTCGCATCCTGAGGATACGAGTTACTTGGCCACGTCAGGTCAAACAATCAGCGGCCTAATTTAATTCATACTCTCAGAATACGAGTTAGTAACTCGTATTCTGAGAGTACGAAAATCTGTATTTATTAATACTTCTGCTTTTCGGTTTATTTTGTTAATGATTATTTTTTTTTGGTTTATTTAATTAAAAATGCCAACCACCGCCTCCCTCTAGGTTTCTCTCTCTCTCACCTAAAACTCTCTCTTACTTTAATTTTTTCTTTTTTATTTCTCTTTTTAAGGTTTGGTCTTATACTCTTCCGATTTGGGAGCTTTTGATCTCGTCTCGTAAAAGCTTCTTCTTCCTATATGGTAGTTTGGTTCCCTCTATGGGATTTTCCTCCGAAGAAGATAGGTTTTTGATCGACACGTGGTGTGTGAATGAAAATGTGCGACAAGTAATAAATAAAACGTATACTAAATTACTATCACCGACGTGCGATAGGCAGTGAACCTATCGTTTGTAGTGCAGTAGAGTGAGTAGACGAGTATCGAACACGAGGAATAAATCAAGTACTAGTAATTACCTATCGACTCGATATTTAGCCTAAATAAAATACGCAGATTTTTGATGACTTAACCTAACACTTACCCCTAAATCGACTAGAAATTCAAAGGACACGTTAAACTCGTACGAAGCTTTCAGATAATAAAAAGTGCTCGGGATTCGAATCCCGCTAGGTATTATTGGCTAAGACAATGAACTATCGCTCCTACGTGATTCTGACTAGATCGCATTAATTTTCCTGCCCGCTCGCGAGTTTGCTGTCGCCCTAAACGCTCGCGGGGATCTAAATTCATTAATTACTAACGGCGATGATCGAGTATTTGCTTTCGCCCTATACTCGAATTCTATCTTCTACGAATGGCCTAATCGTTATTTAGCTGTCGCCCTAAACGATTTTCCAAACAATTACTTTAACACATAGACATATTAAAGCAACGAAACAATTTCATAGAACGATAAATAGTCAAAACACATAGTCACGATAATTAAAAGTCTTAACTACGAAATATCCTAGCGTTCATCTAATCCCAAACACAAAGGGAATTAGCTACGCATAATAGAAGGAAAAACAACTAAGGAAATAGAAATTAAGAGAAAAGAACTCATAATCGTTGAAAGCTCGGGTAGATCTTTGTTCTTCGTTCACGTTTGCGTAAAACTCCGTCTCTTGCGCTCCGGGGCGTGATTCTGCGTTCTTTCGTGCTATTTTTCGTCTCTAGAGGGTTTAGGATTTGTATCTGGTCGAAGTCCCTCTTTCTGAGTCGAATTTGGGCTTTTATACTAAATTTCGCACGGGTCACGGCCTGGGACATGGGACGTCACGGCCGTGACCATCACCGACTCTACGCGAGAATATCGAAACCATGCGTCACGGCCAAGTGCATCGATGGTCACGGCCGTGACCATCATCAGTGGGCTTCTCTGCCTAGCGTCACGGCCAGACGCATTAAGCGTCACGGCCGTGACCATCATCAGCGTATCACTCTGCCTCGCGTCACGGCCAGACGCATTAAGCGTCACGGCTGTGACCATCATCAGCGCCCCGCTCTCTCGCTCACTGTCCCTCGTCACGGCCGTGACGCGTAATGCGTCTGGCCGTGACCGAGGGCAGTTTCGCCCTTTTTCGCGCCGTTTTGCTCCGTTTTCGCTCCTTTTCGCCCGAAACTCGTCCTAAGCTCCTTTAATATCAAAATAGGTGTAAATATGTTGAATAAATGCACAAAGTGATTGCTAAAACTATGTTATACCCTAATAAAGTACTACGATAAACGCACTAAAATGCGTTTATCAGTTTTGAAGTGGAAAACGGAAAAAAGTAAAGAGTGTTACATATGTGAGTTTAATAGCCAAAGTTGGAACTATAGACTCGATTTGTAATATGTTTTCTAGTTTTCTTCTTTGAGCTTTATCTTGTTCTTTTTCGGGTTTGTTTGTCTTTTTGTTTTCTTGTCGTAGGTTAATCTGTTTTCTTTTGGTAATTTTGTCCCCTACTGGATGTTTGACTGTATTCAGGGCTCTTTGGTTATTTAACTTTGTATGTTGGTTAATATCCGTCAAACGGTATGTCAATTGAGACTGAAAAAATTAAAATTAAAAAAATCACTATCTTAATTAAATATTTGTTTTAATACTACTTTTATGTATTTACTAGTCTACCTTAAATTTATATTAAATTAATTTTTCCATTTACATATTTAAAACATACAAATTAACTTTAAATGATTTCTATGAATATTTCAAACTATAAATTTAAATAAATAATATAAATAGCACGCAATTGAGTGTGCGGACGTTACTAATATTAAACTATGGTTTAAAAAAAAAGCATATGAGGAGGCAAAAAAAATAGTGTATCCACACTTATTTTAATTCCCAGCGGTTTTTCTTTTTCCCTCCTCTCCTCACTATAAAAGAGCTCCAAAGTTACCTATTTTCCCACTTCAAATCAAATTCTCTCCAGCGTAGAAGTCTAACGAAAAAGAAAATCCAAGAGAAAAAGGTAAAGAAGTTATGTCTGATTCGAATCGTGGGAAGAAGGGGAAACATCAAGACGACGTTATGGATGATTCGGATTCGGATCGCAAGAAGAAGGGGAAATCCTCGGGCATAGTCATTCGTGAACCATCGAAAGAACAGCCGGGGAAATCAGCCGACATTGCTGATCAAGCTTCAGGTACTGCTTGAGGATTCTATCATGATTCTACTCTTTCTTGCTTTGAAGGTCGCGCACTGAATATGTCTGCCGATATGCTACTGCATTTCTTGCTTTCGATTGTCCTTCTGTAGATTTTGAGTGGTTGCACTTCATTAGTCGTTTTCTGCTATATATCTGTCTCTCTTGCTTTCGATTGTTTTTCTGTAGATTTCGAGTGGTCGCAGTTCATTAGTCATTTTCTGCTATATCTGTCGTTCTTGATTTCGGTTGTTTACTGCGGATTTCAATTGGTCGCAGTTCATTAACACTCTGCTATATCTGCCTTTCTTGCTTTAGATTGTTTTCTGTTTATTTCTAGTGGTTTCACTTCATTAGTTTTCTGCTATATCTGCCTTTCTTGGCTTTCGTTTCTCTCTTCTTAATTCTTCTTCAAAGTTTCTAAGTGGATGAACTATGGCTCTTTTCTGTCGCATATGAATGGGTCCGATATGATAATTAAGGGCACTATTTGAGTTGTAAGCAAAAATTCTGGCTTGTGAGTTTCAGGAGAATCCTCCGATATCACGAAGTTTACTCACAAAACACTTGTAAATGCTACCAAAAGGTTTAGCAACCTCATCGGTGATGGCTTCTACGGACCTGTGTACAAGGGCACGTTAACTCGTCCTACTAAACAGGTCAGTCATATTCTTTACTCGAGTTTCGAAGGCTTAATTTGGTTTTCTCACACAGTCTCCACTCTTGCAGTC
Source organism: Craterostigma plantagineum (assembly GCA_027422505.1). Lineage (NCBI taxonomy): Eukaryota > Viridiplantae > Streptophyta > Magnoliopsida > Lamiales > Linderniaceae > Craterostigma > Craterostigma plantagineum. The sequence goes on along the minus strand of JAPQWV010000043.1, from coordinate 2,447,377 downwards.
GGTGGCCGTTAAGGTGCTAAATCAGGCCGAGGAAGGATATTTGGACAACGACGAATTCGAATATCTGGCTCTCGATCTTGGCCGTGCAACTCACCCTAACATCGTGCAATTACTGGGCTACTGCAATGAAATCCCTGACGGTCACATTCTCGTGTACAAATTTGTACCCACGGCCACCACTTTAGACTCCTATCTCCATGGTACTTAAACCAATCAAGAAACAAAAGCTTTTTTCGTTCGTAATGTTATTAATTGTGACTAAATTTAACTTAGGTTCCTCGCCTCGGATGCGACCACTAAGCTGGGGCACGAGGATGAAGATAGCGTACGGAGTGGCGAAAGCGTTGGACTACCTTCACAACACTCTGAACCCAAGGCTCATCTACAGAGACCTCAAATCGTCCAACGTTTTGATCGACATGAACCACGGTTTCATTGCTAAGCTCTCTGGGTTCGGCGTGGGACAGTTTTGTGGGCACGGTTCGTATTGTCGGCCTTTCCACGAGCCAAACAATGCTAAGATCACGAGGGACTGCGACACGTATTGCTTCGGCGTGGTCTTGTTGGAACTGCTTACTGGGAGAAGGCCATTCGATCATGCTCGTGGCTCCAAAGCTTTGCTTGTTGATTGGGTATGCATGCATGCATATATATATGATGATCGTATATGGATTACTGCGTTTTTTTTTTCGCGAATCGTTGGAAAAGCCCATTTGCATTTGCCAGGTTCAGGAGAAGTTGTCGACTGGGGAAGGGGTGAAGGAGATAAAGGATCCATCTTTGGAAGGAAAGGTTGATAATGCTACTTATGCTAAGGCGATAGCTTTGGCGGCGACTTGCACTCATAAGACGATGAAGCTGCCTCAAATGAAGGACGCGGTTTTAGAGATGGAGTATTTAACGGGTAAGAAGGATAATCCCGACTCCCCTCCGCCCGACTATGTCTTGAATACCTTTGAAGAAAGCGAAAGCGAAAGCGAAGAAGGTGATGATGAAGAGGAGGAGGAGGATGATGATCCAAAGGGGAAGAAGCCGAAGCTAAGCTGATGAAACTAGGGCGTGGACAGAGTTTATAGCAGTCTATATTAGATAGAACACCATCTTAGATGCAACGCCATTTTTTTTCTTTTTCTTTACTGGATGATTCAATGCTATTGACTGATGAAATGTGTGGCTTTAGAAGGAGGATAGCAGCACCATTACTGTCTCCACTCCTTGGCCTTTGTAAAATGGTGTTGAAGTGTTAAACCGTGTCAATATGAATAAAAACGTTATTTTTGGACAAAAGATTAGATAGCCCAAATTGTGTAATGGGCTCGGAAAAATGAGATAATGAGCTTATAGCCCAAACGTGGATACTGGGAAAAGGAAAATAATCAAAGAAAATCCGAGCTCAGCTCAGTTCAGTCGCCCTCGCCTGGACAAGAAACAGAAAAATGGAGTCATCATCTCCGTCATTCTGTTTCAGCATGATGGTTTCATCGTTTTCCTTTATATTTTCATCTTTATACACATATTTACTCAGCAGAATCTGCATTGTAAACCACCCATGGAATGGCTTTTTTTTTTTTCTTTTCTTATTTTCTATTCTTGGTCTACGCCGATCTTGCTAGAGGAGGAAATTTTGTCTTGAACCCACGGTGCCGTTGGGCAGCTCCCCAATTTTTGCAATTGCATTAGACCCCTTGAGAAGCACGTTTTTACAGTCCAGGTTGTGTATTTATGGTTCGCGTCGTATTGAGTCCAATCATACTCAATTATGTCTGTTGGGTATTCGACGAATTTCGCGAAAGAATGAAAAAGACGGTTTTTACTTTTTGAGGAAGGGCCTTCCCAGAGTTTCCTATTTAAGAACTCGAAGTTGGTTAATTCCCACTTCAAAGCTCGTTTTCAAGACTAAGGAATATACACTAAAGAAAAAAGAGAGAACCGAAGAAGTATCATCTCATCTTCAAGAAAATATAGAAGAAGATGAAGATTCAGGTGCAGTTAACAGTGTCCACTGAATCTGATACATCGGGAAACCAGCTGGGACAAGTCACCGTTGATAAACCTTCTTCAGGTACATTTGAATTTTGTTCCGAACTGTAAGGATTAGCACTTGCCTCTCTCAATCTGTTCTCTGTTACGCCGTGCATGCATGCACTCCTTGATTCTTTGATTAAATGTATTCTCATCTTCAAGACGAACGAGAAGAAGATTTGGGTTCGAAAGAGAGCGAGCACTTAGGTGTTGTCAGCCCTGAAACATCTTCAAGCCAAGGACAAGTCACCATTGATGATCCAATGTCAGGTACTGTTGAATTGTATCCACGAGCATTATTTAGGCTTATAATTTTATTCTGCTTTAATATCCGAACAAACACTAAGGCTTACGGAGCAGTTGCCTCTCTCGCTTCTTCAATTAAATGTCTTCTCATCTTCAACTTAATAACTTCTTTTTCTTTTGAATGTATCATACATAGTAGGGATCCAAGTGCCAGGAGATTTTCCTACTGAAGTGAGCTTCAATGCAGTGTTTCGGCGTGTTTACCAAGTCTCGGTACGCATTGGAGGGCGCACTTTCACTGGAATCTTATGCGACCAAGGCCCTCATACAAGTACTATTGGCAGTTGTTTCAATGTCCTATCTCTTGAATTATGCCCATTATTGTGTTAAAACTAGGAAGTGATATCATAGTGTTAACTTAAATTGATTTGTATCGTTGTATCCATATGTTGTTGCTGATATTGCTTGTTTTCAAGAAAATATAGAAGAACGTTTGTGTTCAAAGGAGGCGGAGGTGGGACAACTCGCCATTGGTGATCCATCTTCAGGTACCTTAGACAAAGTATCGTCTTATATACTTTTTCTTTTGAAAAAAAAAAGAATATTGAACCTGGTTCTTCTACAGAACCCCAATGATCTTACACATGTATTGTCTTTATTTTTTGGAATGTACATATATATTAGGGTTCCTAGGTCAAGGGAATTTTCCTAGTGAGGTGAACATCCCAGCAGTGTTTCATCGTGTTCAAATGGATGGTGGCGTTGACCAATATGCTTACCGAACCTCGGTAAGCATTGGAGGGAATATTTTCACAGGCATCTTATACGATCAAGGCCCTCATCAAGAAACTATAGAAGAACAAAAAGAAGATTCACGTTCGAAGGAGGCTGAACTAGGCTGGGATATATTAAAACTTCTAACATCAGGTACTTAGAATTTTATTGTGCTTTGATATCTGAACGAGCCCTGTAAGGAGTGGCACTTTACTGCCTCTCACGATCTGTTTTTTCTTCTTCAATCAAGTATCTTCTAATCTTCAAGAAAATATGGAACAAGAAGAAGATTCAGGGTCCAAGGTGGGACTAATCATCCCTGAAGTCAACGCTGAAGCATCAGGAAACGAGGGACAAGTCACCATTGATAATCTATATTCAGGTGCCTTTTAAGTGTATCCAATTCTGCTTTATTAGCTGAGCAAACCGTAAGGCATGGCATGGTTCCTGCTTTTGCTCTTTCAATTAAATGTCTTCTCTCATCTTCCAGAAAATATTGATGAACCATGTCCCAAGGAGATAGAGCAAGGCTTGGATGTATTCAGTCGTGAAATATCAGGAGTCGAGGCACAAGTCCCCATTGCCAATCCATCTACAGGTACCTTTGAAATATATCAGGGCACTTGCCTCTCTTGATCCGTTCTTTGTTGCGTTGCATGTCTGTATTCTTAAGTTAAATGTCTTTATTCGCATCTTCAAGAAAATATCGAAGAAGATTTGGGTTCCAAGGAGAACGAGCAAGAACTTGAAGCATCAGAAAACCAGGGACAAGTAACCATTGCTGGTCCATCTTCAGGTACCGTTGAAAATTGTGTCAACAAACGTGTAGATTTAGAGATTTTTTCGTAAATGATGTGTATGTGTTCTTAAATGAAAATACTTTATTCCCATCTTCAAGAAAATATAGAAGATTCGGGTTCCAAGGAGAATGAGCAAGAACCTGAAGCATCAGAAAACCAGGGACAAGTCACCATTGCTGATCCATCTTCAGGTAACGTGGTAAATTGCATCCACGAGCTTTAATTACGCAACGAACCTTATGGAGTAGCATCTGTCTTCCTTGATCTGTTCTTTGTTGCTCTCAACTGTTGCATGTATGCACTTATGTTTTATTCTTGGTCATGCTTCTTCAATCAATGTCTTCTGATCTCAACTCTCAAGAAAATATAGAAAAAGAAGAAAATTCAGGTTCCAAGAAGACGGAGCAATGCTTGGGCGCAGTCGACCCTGGAAAAAATTGGCACTCGGTTTCTTATGATTTTGCGGAGTTTCCTTATGCATCTCTTGTACGTGCTACCACGAATTTTTCTGATCGAATCAGCGAGGGCTACTACGGATCTATGTACAGGGGCACTTTATCAGATCTCAACCAGGTAACTAAGCTAATCATGAAGGATTAGGACTAATACCCCTTCTTCTAACTTCGCCAGTCTTGATACGTACGTATAGGAAGTCGCTGTTAAGCTGCTAAATAGTGCCATCACGGGATATTCAAACGATGACATAGCAAATTTGGCTCATAAAATTGGCCGTGCGACTAATACCAACATTGTGAAATTTCTGGGCTACTGCAATGAGAAGCTTGATAGGCATGCTCTTGTATACGAGTACATCCCAATAACTTTGGCCTCCTACCTTCACGGTACCAACTGCTCATTCATCGAATGCATACACTCTTTCCTCACGTGATATCATCATTCTTAATAGTAACTAATGAATGATGCAGATTCCCCTCATATGCCACCGATAGACTGGGCCACGAGGATGGAAATAGCTTACGAAGTTGCCAAAGCGCTGGACTACCTTCACAACACGATGAGGCCTCGAGTCATCTACGGAGACCTCAGTTCGTCCAACATTTTACTCGGCGATTCCCATCTTCAACTCTGTGGTTTCGGCGTAGGAAAGCTTAGGCACACGGGGCATTGCAAAGCTATACACACTTCATGCAAAGTCGAGGTCTCAGACTCTTGTGATGTACACTGCTTCGGCGTAGTCCTTTTGGAGCTACTTACGGGTCGAAAAGCATACGATGTGACCCGCGAAAGTCGTTGGATTTCTGAATGGGTACCTTAATACATATGCACAGATTGATCATTCATCATGCATGGATAGATATCTTGCATTGTTTGCTTTTTTTATTATTCAAGAATCGTAAGAATATCTGAAGAGTTGATGTCTGAATTTAACTTCTTGGGAGTTGCAGGTTCGGGACATTTATTCGATCAATGAAGAACTGAAGGCGCTGCAAGATCCAAGGCTGAAAGGAAAAGTTGATGAGTGTAGTTTTGGGAGGGCGTTATTGCTGGGATTGTTATGCACTAGTAATCAATTTGATATTGAGATGGACGAAGTCTTCACTGAGATGGAATACATAGCGGGCAAGAAGGTTGACAATCGCCTTTTACCTGACATTTTGGCGATTTTGGCGGGAGAGTTAGCCGAAGAAGAAGATGAAGAGAAGACGACGAATAATGGTAAGAAGAAAAGGAACAAGAAGAAGAAGAACTAATCAGAAAGAAAGTGCAAGAGTTGTGACATTTTCTGTAGAGCTGATGATGGCATGCATGAAATAGCTTGTATTAGTGTTTTCGATCATCTTTTCGGTTTATGGGACTATTAAAATGCTGCTAATCGTGTCCGTACTATGGCACATCAAGAACTGTAGAGAAAGCGTTAGCCTGTTACACCCCTAACTTGGGGCATGACGTGGCCGTGCGTCGTCTTGGGCTAAGAATGCACGGGCCACGCATATGGGGCATTTGCTTGGTGGAGTGCCCCGGCTCGCGTTGCATGCGGCGCGCGGGCAAGACCGAGCAGCGCGTGCGAGGCGCGCTGACTCAACCTCAGCGGGCGAGGTATGCGTGCGCGAGTGAGTCGCGCACATGGGGGCATTTGCTTGGTGGAATGTCCCGCCTAGCCATCGGCTTAAGGCGAACGGACGCGCACATGGGGGCATTTGCGGTAGAATGTCCCGCCTGGCCATCGGCTTAAAGCGAACGAGCGCGTCCATGTGGGCATCTGCTTGGTGGGGTGCCCGGGCATTTGCTTGGTGGAATGCCCTGTCTGGCCAGGGTCTGGCCAGATCTTGCGAAGAGCACGGCCCGCGTCGCATGCGGCGCGCGGGCAAGACCGGGCAGCGCGCGCGGCAAGGCGCGCTGACTCAACCTCGATGAGCGAGGTACGCGGTGCGCGAGAGGCGCGCACGGCACTCGGCAACAGCGCGCGCAGAACGGGAACTGCGCGTGGCAATCAGGCACAAGTTGGTGTCCGCGCACGGAGCGCGACACTTGGGCAGGGCGCGCACGACATTAGGGCATGGCGTGCGCGAATCGGGGCGGAACATGTGCGACACTGATGTGCGTCGCGCGCGGACCTCGGGCGGAACGCGCGCGGCACAGGCGATAGTGTGCGGACATTGGCGCTGGCTTGGTGCGGCGCCGGATCCATGCGGGCGATGTTCTTGGCCAAGTCCCAACATGGCTCGGCCGGCTTGGCGCGGCAAGCAGTTGTGACGGTTTCAGAGCGGTTTTGGCCTGGTGAGAAGTTACCAGGGCGGTTAGACCTGGCTTGGTGAGCAGTTCCCGGCGGCCTGGCAAGAAAACTCCCCTGAGCTGGCAAGCAAGAAAACTGCCTGCGCGGCTAGGCAGTTACAGTCCGCAAGGAAACCTCCTCGGAGCGGTTTCAGCCCATTTGTACTCATCCAACTGTTGGCTTGATTATGTCTATAAGTAGATTATGTTGCTTTGTATTTGAGGCATCCGGAAAGTGCTGTAGGGTGTGCTTTGTGAGTCCTTGTATCTTTTTGTGGTGAAAAGAAAAGGTTGGGCGTTGCCCGTAAATCTTGTTTGCTTTGTTCGTTCAAACTAAAAGTAAACAACACAAACACGCTAGCGCAAAACACGCGAGTTCTGTGGGAAAGGATTCGAGTGAACGGATCAACGGAAGGGCTGACTAACTTGCGAGGAGTTAGGCCGCACGAACCTTGGAACACTTAGAAAAATTCTAAGTCACTTGGGAGGGGCGTGACATTAGCCTTGGCCACAAGAAAAGAGTAGTTTCGTACTAAATATAGGGAAAAAATGAACTTATTTTTCTATGGGCTATATTAAGTAAAATTAATGGATTAATTATTGATAAATAATATGCTTCATAGCTATGACGTGGGTAAAGTATATCCGAAGGAATAACACGGAGTTTGGGCGGGGGAATATTCGAGCTTCATTCAAGGATGTCCGTCGCCGTATAAATAGCGCGCGCAAGCGTAGTTGGCAATTTGCCCGTCCCCTTTTTTCTCTCAAACGACGATTTATTGATTCGATTCGTTGTTTCTCTTTGCCCCCGAAGCCAGCCGGCGATGGCTGTTAGAGCTGTTCATGTCACCGATGTTCTGAATCTTGATCAGGTTACTGAGAACGCGTCTCTATCTCTCTGCTCTCCACGCTTTGCAAAAGGTACGCACGCTCGTCCGAACGTTTGCGTTTTCGTTCTCTTTTTTTTTTTGTTTGTCTGTTTGAGGTAGGTTATGCCTATCGGCCTCTTTTTTCAGGCGTGGAATACGGGAGATCGACGCCGTTTAAGGCTTCAAAATTTCTGGTGATTGGCCACAGGGGGAATGGGATGAACATGCTGAACTCGTCAGATTTGAGAATGATGTCTGTGAAAGAAAACACGATCCTCTCTTTCAACACCGCAGCTGCGTTTCCCGTTGATTTCATCGAGTTTGATGTTCAGGTAATGTTAACAATCACGTCTAGGATTCATTTTTGGATATGGTCTCTTTGAGAATTTTGGAATTGTCTATGTAAATTTTACTGGTTCAAAAACTTTGTTCGTTGGTTGCCTTGTCCTTCTCTTTCTTGTCCTTCCCAACGTTTTTAAAATGGGCTTAGAAACTCTTATGTCAATAGATTTGTCTTTTCTATATGGAGATGCCTTGTTTGTCCGTTCCCTTTGTTTTGGAATTATTTGCCTTAATCGAAAAAGATACTGATCGAAGTTGTTTTTTGGGTCTCTTCTTTCCCCTTTTCATCCTCGGATGGAAAAAAACGTCGCTGATATTTGGTCTTGCTCTTGAATTAAAAAAGTACATGGTCCGTGCTTTTTTGAATCATAGTTGCTTGAGACAAGAAAGTGACGAGTCTCTGATCTTTTTAGGTGACGAAGGATGGTTGCCCCGTCATTTTTCATGACAACTTCATCTACAACGAAGATATCAGCGTAAGTATGATTTTCTAATTGGATGTTGTCGTAAACCATTTATAGCTTTCCATGAATCTTACATGGTAACCTGATCTCTATTTTGTCAATTTTATCAGACAAGTAAATGCTTTCAAAATTGAAACTTGCAGGGGACAATATGTGAAAAGAGGGTGACAGAGTTGTCTTTATCCGAGTTCCTCACCTACGGTCCCAAGAAAGAGGATGGTGTGGTGGGAAAGAAGATGTTGAGGAAAACAAAGGATGGGAAAATGTTAAACTGGAGAGTTGAGTCTGATGATTGCGGCTGCACGTTACAAGAAGCTTTTGAAAAAGTGAATTCATCACTTGGATTCAACATCGAATTGAAGTTTGACGATTACATTGTTTACCAGCAAGAACATCTCATGCGTTCCTTGCAAGCAATACTGCAAGTTATTTCCGATCACGCGAAAGACCGACGAATCATCTTCTCCAGTTTCCACCCAGATGCTGCGTTGTTGGTAAAGAAACTTCAAAGTGTCCACCCTGTGAGTTTTCTGATAACTTAATTATTTGTTGTAACTACTCAGCATTTCCATTGTGTTGGTTTTAGTTATGTTCTGACGACAAATTTCGTTGGCAATTGACAGGTGTTCTTCCTTACAAATGGAGGGAATGAGATCTACGAAGACGTAAGAAGGAATTCTTTGGACGAAGCCATTAAGGTTTGCTCGGAGGGTGGTCTTCAGGGGATTGTTTCTGAAGTTAGGGGCGTTCTCAGAAATCCTGGCTCCGTGAAAACGATAAAAGAGTCGAATCTGTCTCTTTTGACATATGGCAAATTGAAGTGAGTCTTTTTCAGGAACAAAGCGTACATTATTACAGAATCAAGATAACTAACATAGCATCAACTCTCAGGTCTGATCATGGTTTGTATGTTTGTTTGTTTTCTCAGTAATGTCCCTGAAGCAGTTTACATGCAACACTTGATGGGCGTCGAAGGAGTGATCGTAGATTTGGTCCAAGAGATCACCGAAGCTGTTTCAAGAATGGTGAAGCCTTCTGCCAAAGGTGACGAAGAAAAAGAAGTGATAATGTGCGAAGGAGATGATGAACCAATGCGAGGCCCCAGCCCCCAATTTTCCCACACAGAATTGTCATTCTTGTTCAAGCTCATTGCTGAACTTACACAACAATGATTTACCATTTACGTCCTAATGTTGTAGTGTGTGTGTATATAATGATCACCATATTTGTTGTCCCCTATATCGCCTATCTTCTACGGTTGTTGGTGGGAAAAGCTGTATAGTATTTTTGTAGCCGTATCACTGTTAAGTACGTTGTTGTATTCTGAGACGTTGGTAGTAAATGAAGTGTGTATATGCAACTGTTAAGATGATATGAAACATAGCCTCTTTGATCATCTGATAAACGATACGAGTGACTGCATGTGTGTGTGTGTGTGTGTGTGTGAGAGAGAGAGAGAGAGAGAGAGAGAGAGAGAGAGAGAGAGCTGTCCCCTTAACATTTCATTCTAGTTTATTATCGTAGTAACTTCCAAGAGGCACGCGTTTATCGAAGAAATTTGGTCAAATTGCGACACGAGTCAAAGGTGGAGAGGAGTTTTGTGTTACTTGGGAAGAGTCTTGTCTTGTATTTTGTCCGAGTTGGAAGAAGCCATAGATAGGCCCTTTTCTTGTCCCAAACAACCAACGCTTTATACGCTGCTATAAAAAAAAAAAACAACAGCCCATAAATATGTGTGTCCACTACATGACAAGTAAAGCCACATATAAACATGTATTTGTCTTACAAAGAGAGAAGAGACAAATCAGTTTGAGTTATTCAAAGATGGAGCCAAGAAACGGAAATGGAGGTAATGCCATGGCGAAACAAGTGCCAGTTGGGTTCAGGTTTCGGCCTACTGATGAAGAACTGCTTCTCCACTACTTGAAGAGAAAGATCTGTTCTCTTCCATTGCCGGCCGACGTCATCCACGAATCCGACGTCTTCAGCCTCAGCCCATGGGATTTGCCTGGTTAGCTCTCTCTTCTTGGCTTCTTGGTTTGAACTTAAAGATATGTGCTCAGCCATGGTTTCGTTTCTTTAATATATTAAAGGTGACGTGAAAGAGAAGAGATACTTCTTCTGCAAAGCGCAGAGGAAGGCAGCGAGCCATTGCAGTGGCTACTGGAAAGAAACGGGCAAGCACAAGCACATCACTTCTACTGGTTGTAATGGAAACAGCCTTGCAGTGATTGGTCTGAAGAGATCTCTCGTCTTCCATGGAAGGAAACATGAGAGAACTCAGTGGATGATGCGAGAGTTTTGCCTTGTGGGCTGTGTTAATTACTGCCCATCGTCCTCTCAGGTACTGAAGTACTTGTTGAGCTTCATTCCATCTAATGGTAGTAAAGTAAATGATGTTTCCTAAGCAGTTGTCTGAATTTGCAGAAACTAATGATGCAAGTTGGAGATTGGTTAGTATGCCTCGTTTACCAGAAGAAGGCACGAAATCGTTTCAGTAAAAGCACCAACCATAGCATGAATCTGCAGTTAAAAGAAGAAGCTCAAACTGCAATATCATCTCCATGCTTTAGTGGGATCAATGAGATATCTTCCTCTTCGGAAGGTGGCTTAGTAGATCAGCAAGCAAGCAGTAGATTATGATGATGATGATTCAAGAAAGAAGCAGCAGATTACTTAGCCTTGCGTGTTTTGTTTTCAGAGTAGATGTTTTTAATGAGTCATGTCTTAAAGTAGGTGTTCAAGTTCAAGGGATGCAATTGAATTGCAGGGCATAGTTTTCGTTCCCTTTTAACCTTCACACCTGTATATCAATTCATTTCTTGAACTTGCCTCGTGCAAATGAAAATGACCGAAATAAATCCAATGAATCAGTGGTTTTCCTATTTGTTTCTTGGGAAGTGACTAATAGCATTCATGGCGGCATTATGTTATCAAAGATGCAATAAGACAAGGTTAGTTTGGTTCGATGAAAGGTGAAAGACTTCAAAGACAAGTCAAAGATTCTCCAATTTTGTGTCAGAAATCAGCTCCATGCGCAACGGTCAACGTCTCATTAATTAAAAAGTTGACTATATATCACGAACACAGTTTAGGATAAATCATACTTCATCTCGTTCTTCCCTTCTGTGTCATTATTAATTCTGTACTATTGCTTCCCTTTAGCTGTAATGTCACTTACTTTTTAGGACTAATTAGATATCAGACCCCCTTAACACTTTTGAGTAGGTTTCAGGCCCTCTTTCTATTTTAAATAGGAAGAAAGACCCAAATGATATTTACGTTAGGAATAAGGACCCATTCAGATTGAAAAGCCTCTATTACCCTTACTTTTTTCGGAAATTACACCAACCTTTTTAGACCTAAATCTACATGTGTTATTAAGTGGTATATAAATCTATTTTAGTGGTATTTATTTATTAAAGTGGTATTAAAAAATAATCTGTAATACGACGCTTAGACTAAAAATCGATTTCAGTACAACCCTAAAATTAGATTTCCAGCCTTAATCGAGAAAACCCGAAGAATTTTCTACCAATCTTAACCCCTAATCGACGAAACCCGACCGATTTCGACACTTGATCGACGAATCTTGCGATGGTTCCGAAGAAGAATTCCGTCGATCTCCAAGAAAGTGGCCGGAAGAAGGAAAAGAAAGTTGCTGGGAAGAAGAACGGCTTTGAATGATGACTCTGCTTGTGTTTTGACTGTGTCTAACACTTTTGGTGTTTTGAATGATGGTTCTGCTTCTGTTTTTTGCGTTTTGAACTAGTTCTATTTTCATACCACATCACATATAAATCATACCACTTAATAATACTATGGTAACAATTTATACTCCATTCGTAACAAAAAATAAGAACATTGTAGAAGCGTCATGGGCATATTACGTTTCTATTTTTATACAATACGACATCACATGTAAATTATACCACTTAAGTATAGTTTGGTACCAATTTCTACTCCATTCGTAACAAAAAATAAGAACATTCCAAAAGCTCCATGGGCCTATTACTGTCTCCATCTTTATAAAATACCACATTACATGTAAATTATACCACTTAAGTATAGTTTGGTACCAATTTATACTCCATTCGTAACAAAAAATAAGAACATTCCAAAAGCTCCATGGGCCTATTACTGTCTCCATCTTTATAAAATACCACATTACATATAAATTATACCACTTAAGTATAGTCTGGTACCAATTTATACTCCACTCGTAACAGAAAATAGGAACATTCCAAAAGCTTCATGGGTTTATTATCGTCTCCATCTTTATACAATACCACATCACATGTAAATTATACCACTTAAATATAGTTTTGTACCAATTTATACTCCACTCGTAACAAAAAATAAGAACATTCCATAAGCTCCATGGGCCTATTACGGTCTCCCTATTTATAAAATACCACATCACATGTAAATTATACCACTTAAGTATAGTCTGGTACCAATTTATACTCAACTCGTAACAGAAATAGGAACATTTCAGAAGCTTTATTGGCCTATTAACGTATCTATCTTTATACAATACCACATCACATGTAAATTATACCACTTAATAATATTTTGGTACCGATTTATACTCAATTCGTAACAAAAAATAAGAACATTCCATCATTATATGATACCAAATCACATGTAAATTGTACCACTTCAGCATAATTTGGTACCAATTTATACTCCTTTCATACCAAAATATTAGAATATTCCAGAAGCTTCATGGGCCGACAATGAATATGCCTCTCCATCGTTGTATGATACCAAATCACATGTAAATTGTACCACTTTAGCATAATTTAGTACCAATTTATACTATCCTGGTAACAATACATTTCGATACGATACCACATTAAGTGGTAGTGATACTAGATAACATGTAATCTGTACCGTATTAATGGTTCGAATAATTTCGTAACTAAAAGTTGGTTTTTTCGATTGTCGAAGAATAAAAATCATGGAAATATATGATTTGATGTATAATCCATCAAGTTCCTTGATTTTGTTACGTTTATTGCAAATATTATGTAAGTAGTCAAATAATGAGATTTTGATCATGTGAAATGTACACCAATGCACGTAGACAACTATATTTACATCACATTGATATTTACCATTATGAATTTAACATGTATCCTAAACAACATTATACGTCAATCATAGAACAAAGCTTACGACAATAAACCATTAATCATAACCCCGAAACAGTTTACCCTAAGATCCGATACTCTAACCAAAAAACTGGAAACCCTAGTGCGTAAACCGCAATCTGTAACACATAAAGTGTTTTCAGTACCACATTATTACAGGAATATATACTACATAAAGTTCCCGCCCAAAATACTACACAGGTTCAGCTTTCCCGCCCAAATCGTACCAAATGGTACCAGTTCCTCCTCAAATGGTACCAGATCCTCCCCAAATCGTACCACTTCCTACCCAACGTGGTACCACAACCTGCCGAAATGAAGAATATTCCACAACCTTTCAAATGACATATATTCTCTGAAAATAAATGCTATCCCTCCCTTCTCATTCGCACCCTGCCAAATGACATATATTCCTGAAAATAAAGAACATTCCAGAAGCCTCATGATCCGTCAATGAATATGGATAAATATTTGTACCATACCAAGACACATGTAAAATATACCACTTCAGCGTAATGTCGTACCAGTTTATACTCCATTCATAACAAAAAATAAGGAACATTCCAGAAGCTTCATATCCGTCAATGAATATGATCTCACCATTTTTATATGTTACCACATCACATGTAAATTATACCACTTGATAGTATTTTGGTAACCGTTTATACTATCCTGGTAACAATACATTACGAAACGATACCACATTAAGTCGTACTGATACTAGATAATATGTTAGCTGTTCCATATTAATAGTTCGAATAATTTCGTAAATAAAAGTTGTTTTTCTCGGTTGTAGAAGAATAAAAATCATGAAAATATATTTTTTGATGTATTAAACCATCAAGTTCCTTGATTTTGTTATGTTTATGCAAATAAGATGCAACTAGTCAAGTAATGAGGTTTTGATCATGTAAATATACACCAATGCTTAAACAGTAATCTGTAACACATCTTACATTTCTGGTACCACATTGTTACATGAATATATACTACATAAAAGTTCCCGCCCAAAATAATACTGAGATTCAGCTTTTCCGCCCAAAACAGCGTGGCTTGCTATACCAGTTTACTCCTCTATTATACAACTTTACTCTGTTTTAGTACCAGTTCCAGTAACGCTTCTTATCGTTGCTATACCGCTTTACGCCTCTACACTACTACTTTATGCTGTTTTAATACCGCATCATATGAAGTCGATATACCACTTTACCATTTTATACTGTTTTTGTACCTCATCATATAAAATTGTCCGGACATATTAAAAGTAATATCTCGTACCACTTTACGACTACATTGTACCGATTCGTATGGTCTCTATACCAGTTTATGCCATTCTCATACCACACAACGAACACTCATTTAAACTATTTTTTTCAGGCGATTTCAGTTTCAGTTCGTTAATCTTGAGGAACGAATAATTGAGTCACCACTAAGGCGCGACGTAATTTCCAAGCTATGGGTCCCTCCAATTTATGCATATTAGCTTTAATTTCGACCAAAATATGCTCGATTTATCTTAGTTGCGAAATGAATTCTAGAAATTATTCGTCACAGATCTTAAATCTGAGGACGTAAATATCATAGACATCGTCGAGTACACATCAGACTTGGTTTTGTGCCCAGTATGCTCGAACATTTACGCCAAATCGATCGTTCAAATAGTTTTTTCGATTGATACCATTTGAATAATATCTGGTACCATAATAGTAGCGATTCATACCTCTTTATATAATGCCTACAAGGGGCATTTTCGTCAAATCATTCTTTATGTTCTTTACTTTGAATTTTATTTAATGTTGGTCCTTAAACCTATATTTATTGTGAGGAGGGCCTGAACCCAAACAGAAAGTTAGGATGGGGTCTGACATACAAACGCCCCTACTTTTTATCTTTCTTTGCCGTAAATTGCTGCTGACTTCAGAAATAGTCAAAAAAGAAAGAAATGGTAAGCCCCTCTCTTAATAATTTGTCAGCGCAATGAATTTCATCCTTACACAATCACAGATTCAGTCATGATGATGGACAATAAATCTTGTTTCCTTGAACACCTACAGAAGCAACCCTTGTATTAATTTCACGAATTCATTTTCGAATTTCCACAGAGATGATCCAACTTTTGGGCCACAATCGTAAACATCATTTGGGCTTTGGGCCTTACGTGAAATATTTCTCGATTGGGGGTCATTTCTTAACTTTAGTTGAATATTGGATTGTGTGTCGGATATTACGATGGAAGGGCGAGTCTAAGGTTAGGTCAGCGCTTCAAATTGGGGGCAGTTCTTTCTTACATTTGCAATACGAAACTCGATATCAAACAGCGATCACTTTCATCGTTACTATCATCGAAATGGCGAACTATTGCGCGATACTGATTTTGGTGGCGGCGCTACTGTCGTGTTCGTTGTCGTCTTCGATCGCTAGCAGCTCGGAGGGACCATTTATTATGGCCCATAAGAAGGCGTCGCTCACAAGGCTCAAGTCGGGCGTCGAGCGCGTATCCGTCTCTGTCCACGTCTACAATCAGGGATCCGCGTATGATGATAATTGATTTTGTGTTCTTTTTTGTTTGTTGGATTTTTAGGCGGTAGATCTGATGATTGTTCATTTCTGGCTGATCCGATGCCGTCATAAATGTTAGGGATCAATTATTACTATGGTTAGTAAGATTGGGATTTAAATAACAACAGACGCCGTTATGTGTACAAGATTATGTCTTTATTGACCCTAATGCACTATTAAATATAGGAAATTGGAAAACTCTGTTTCTTCATAGGAGGCGGTAGTCAACCTTGATTCGGATATTTTCTCATAGATCATTTAGTATAGACCTGAAGCTGATTACTCTGCTGAATTTAATTTAGCATGGATCCGGGCGGTGCCTGCGTAGTTGAGGAGTGAAGATAACTATGGGTGAAATTATGTGTCTGATATACTTAAGTACCCAGAACTCCAATTTTGTGCATTGTACTAATGGACTTCAGGGATATTGCATGATTGGTTTTACTAGATCCCCGTTTAAGGAGTTGCTTCATATTACTTATGCATGTGGCTTGCTCTGAGGGTACTATACTTAAATCAGTTGTCAGTCTACGAATTGTGCATGTGACATCTGGCCATTTTAGGGTTATAGGGCATTGTGGAGAAGTTTTTTTTTTAATCTCATATGTTGAATGTGGATATGTAGTTGAGCCTAATTTCATGTGTTTTAATTTGTAATTGGAAAGTTATTTTTCAGCTTTCACTTTCAGATAATAGAGAAGCGTTGTCTAACGTTCTTCGTGGTCTTTAAGTTCGTTCTCTTTTTGTGTTGTTATGGTTCAAAACCGCTATTCCTTTCCAGGACTGCATACGATTTGATGTTAAATGATGGTAGCTGGCCCAAGGACGTATTTGATATTGTTGATGGTAACATTACAATGTCATGGGAAAGGCTTGACGTGTAAGTCTTGCTGTCAAACTAGCTCTTTAGCTGATTCATGTTTATTTTTTCTCTTTGGTCGTTTCAAGCAAAATTAATCTGACCACATGAAGTTATATGTAATGGCAGGGGTGATGTTCTATCACATTCCTTTGAATTGGAGGCAAAAACAAAAACTGTTTTCTATGGTGCTCCAGCAGTTATCACATTCCGTGTTCCCACAAAATCTGCTCCACAGGTTAATTCCTAGAATCTAGTCAGGGTTGGATTCCTAGTACTGGCAATTGTTCCCTGGTTAACTATGTGTTGTGTATTTTTCAGGAAGCATACTCAACTCCTATTCTGCCTCTCGATGTTCTAGCAGATAGGCTTCCTGAGAAAAAATTCGACTGGGTAGGCATTGAAACTTTAATTGGATTATTATTTTTCACTTGTTTATCTTTTAAAGTAAGATCCTCAAACCTTTGCTCTTTTCGTTGGCATGGAATTCTTTTTCCCTAACGTGAATCGATCATTCAGGCTAAGGTATGTCGTATTTATAAACTTCCCTAAACTGGTTCATTGTGCAATCTGCATCATACTTCTGCATTTTGAGGATGAATTCACAAATTTTGTTTTTTTCCACATATGATAAATTTGCATGCTATTCTTTTGCAGAGACTCTTGGCTAAATATGGATCACTTGTTTCAATGATAACTATCGTGATCTTGTTTGTGTACTTGCTGGCAAGTCCATCATCAAAATCGGCCGCAGCGAAGGGTAGCAAGAAGAAGCGTTAATCATCTACTGCTCCTATTTCTCCTCTCAAATGACTAAGCCATCCTCTCTTTCAAGAACCTTACTCGGTCATATAATGTATGGTTTCACTTCTTTCCGTACGATGTTACCCTTTTTGTAGAAACCTGAGCTAAAAGTAGTCTTAAGGACATGAGATTTCCTAGTTTTCATTTGTTGTTTTTGCAATATGAATCGGATCATAGATTTGTTTAACAACCATTTACCAAACATGAGTTTCCATGTCCAAATATTACAACAGAAACCAACCAACCAGAATTCAGAAAAAGAAAGTCAGCCAAAACACAGAAATAAATAAAAACTACTTCAGTAGAACTACAAAGTCTGCACAAACGGCGGAGCATCTTTGCGGGGCCCAACGAGCGTTCTGTAAAGGTACAGCTTCTCCACAAACTTCTCCCGAATATCCTCATCATCACCATCGGCACCTTCGTCGATGATCTCCACGTTCAGCTCAGGCTTCTTCTTAGCAAGAATGTCGCACGCCCCATAAGTCACTTCGCAGGACGACATCCAAAGCGAACGCATTGTCTCATACTTCCCCACGTTCGAAAGAAGCGCTCCATCCCCGAAAGGGCTGTCCCTAATCTCAAGCTTCTTCAGTTTCTTGCAACCGTTCAAGACATAAACCATCCCTTTGTCGCTGTCCCCAGCAAATGCTACAGAAAGCATCTCAAGCCGCTCGGCGTACATGCCAATGTAGAGGAAAACCTGATCGGTCAATAGCCCAGATATGGACAAGCGCTTGAGACCCTTGGAAGAGCTAACGATAGCCCCAAAGCCTTCGTCTAGTGGTAGTCCGTTCACTGCGTCTGGGATGACTGGGTTGAGAGTGCATAGCCTGAATCTAATGAAGTTGGGGCAGTTATGGGCGACTGTGATGAGGGCAGCGTTGGTCATTCGTAGGCAGAAGTAGAGGATTGAGTTCAGCTTCGGGCATCCTTCTGATATTGCGATGAGTCCCTCTTCTGATACTCCAGCGTTTGGGGCCACGCCGTGGAGATCGGAAGGGAAGACTCTCAATTCTTGCAGCTCTTTACATTTTGAGGCCACGACGCCCAGCCCCTTGTCTCCAATTGTGTCCAAGATCTGTATTTGATTGAGTGCTTAAATATGTAAATATTGCTAAGTACGTATTAAATGAAAGACTACATGTATGTTATGATAATGATCTCACCCATAGTTGCTGTAATTTAGGACAATGGTGTATCAGCTTCACTAGCTCATGGCTGTGGATTCCAGGAGAGTAGCTGAGATTCAGTGAGGTTAAGTTTGCACAGATTGCATAGAAGGCTGGCAAGCAGTGGGCGTTTACGTCGAGGAATCCTGACAAGCTTCGGATTGATTTACACTGGTGCAAGGCATTCGTCAGTTTCTGATAAGTCTCGGAGGCTGGATCGTGGGTAAAAGAACCGGTGCCTAGATCACTCAGTTGGGGTGCTTGGGCCAATATCTTTTGAAGGGCGTCGATGGTGACCGAGTGATTGACTCTCAGACTTCTGAGGTTAGGACACCTTGAGACAAGTCTCTCGAGAACTGTTAAGTTAACCTCTCCTTTGAGACATGCAAAGTTCAGGGAAACTAGAGAGGTACAGCTTTCAGGGAAAGAGCTAAGCCATTGTCCCTTTCGGTCCTCAACTTCATTTTCCTGCAGGTCTAACTCCCTCAGGTTCCTGTTTCCCAAGAACCAGCAAGACATAATTGTGATTATGTTAAGCTTCGAGTCAAGAACGTTAATGAATTTGATTAGCTAAGTGCAGGGAATTTTAGCATGAAATAACAAACGCATACTCCAAAATCAAATCCAGAACCAGGAAAGGAACAGAAGAGAAAAAGACCAGATTATTTAGTAGCATAGAACAAACAAACACTTCCAAAGGATCCTATATCTATGAATGCACCTACAATTATACACGTGTGATGTAATGAAAACAACATTACAGAGAAAATATTCATGAGATGGCAAGTGTGTGTGTCTGTGTGTTTATACCTGCAATTGGCAGCGACTGCAGCAAGACCATCCGTAGTGAAGCCTTCACAGCTGACCAAGACCAGAGATTTGAAATTCGGAAAATACGTAGCAAGCAACTCGAGGCTCTCATCAGAGACGACCATCCTCTTCAGCTTGAGCTCCTCTAAGTTAACTCCAGCTTTCGCCATGGCCTCGATCCAAGGGTACACATTCCCACCCCAATCATGAGGCACTAAGTTGAAGTCAGCGAAATGAGGCTTCCCTTTTAGGATCAAAGACCTGAACCTCGGGAACCTAGCAATCGTAATCTCAGGGTTCACTGAATAGCAGTTGCCTATGAAAACCCTCTCACGGCTGAGCCTTTCCACGTTGTACCAGGATTTGCACACGAGGGACACCGCATTTCTATCGCGATGCGATGTCAGGAAATCAAACACGTGCTCTAGTACTTCCTCGGGAAAGCAATTTATCAGCGTTCTATGAAGCCGACACATGAGATCTAACTCTCTAAAACCCGAAAATGAAAGAATCTAAGTTTCGGCGGGTGGATATGACTTCTTCGACAGCCAAAAACTTCTCTTCTCCGAGGTGGGCAATAGAAATTGATAAAAATAGAAAAACGTAAAAGCTGTAAGATTTCTAGACCTTGGCTTTAAGGGATCTAAGATGCTACAGATCTGCAATATTTTTAAGGATGACCTGAAGAAGTAGTTTCCATGATTTGCTTTACGAATTTAGCAATGAATTCGAAAAGAAACAGACAGAATCAGTACAAATAGCTACGAAAATATTGTCGACCGAGTAACAAACGAAAGGAATTAGCAGAGAGAAACGGATAAAGGGTACTACTACTGGATAAGATGAGCGTCAGTGGTCAGTCATCATTAATCGTCACGTCCAAAAATCAAGAATATATAAGGAAATAAAACAGGAACTGAGAGCTCCGACGAGAAACTTAAAACTCGTCAGATCCAATAATCCTCCTTACTACAGTTAGATTTTCTGAATAATCAACTTTGTACAGGCAAGCAGAGACGAGGAAAACGAAAATTCGCCGATGAATTGCTCATACCGCTGTCTCATTCCGCTCTATTTCCATCCAACCACGGCGGCTATTTCGTTCTTCAATCTCTCTCTGTCTCTCTCTCTCTCCACTCATTTCATCATCATCGTTATCGACGAAAAAAAAAAGGTGCTGAGCTGAGATAAACCAATTAAAGTCCATCATGACTAACCAAAGCAGTAACTATGGTCAAATGAGGTGAACTAGAGTTAACGAAATCTGACGATAAGCATAGAGCTTCTGCCGAAAGTGTATGAGAATCTTGACCGTTCAAGGATGTGTCGTTATCGATAAAATCGTCGGCATTCATATTGCCACTCCTTTATCACGTAATTACGAGAATGCCATCAAGCGATTTTTTTCAATTATTATTATTCGCTCACATTTGAGATTGAGAAATCATCTATTTATGCTAGTAATTCATGCACACTTTATACATTGCTTAATAAGACAAGTGATTCTTGCAAATAAACAAGCATCGCAAGAGCCACAGAATATATGAAAGCTTAATTGATACAATGGAAGGTTTCTGTAGACACACTTAGGTACGACTTGGATAAGTCATATATAGCTTACATTTATTGATAACTATTGAACAATGATAGCCCACCTATCATATGAAGCAGTGACCCGCGAACAGAGTACTAAGTAATGATTGCATTGAGGAGGACCTTTAAACATTTAAAGCAAATTGGCAATCAATGCATAGGAAAACATAGTACGGCCGAGCTAAACTCAATCGTCATCCATAGCAGCCTATTATTGTAGCATTATAGAGGCAATTCCGCAAAGCCAAAATCATCTAACTAGCCTCTCCTTACAAAAATTCCACAACTGGCTTTCCAAGTATGGAGTGCTCCAACAAAATGAAATTGTGTTGTCCAACGTACAAATGTTAAGTACGTTCGAAGTTATGCGAAAGCAAAGAATAATCTTGATCTGCCAAGCAGATAGAAGAACAAAGTTGCTAAAGGACTTATTGATTCCAAGTTTGTAACGCTCCAATGGACTTACTCTACGCCTTTGCGAGCTCTGTGGTGACTGGTGCAGGAGTAACGCCTCCAGTTGTCGGACTATAAAAAAATTGAATTTGATGTCAGATTTCAGACAGTCAATTGCCCGTCGTCGAACATTAGTAATGGAATAAAAAACGTGGGAAAAAACTTACAGGCCAACAAAAACCTTGAACGCATCATAGATACCCCACTGTGCTCCAGTTAGAGTTCCAATCATGACGATACGAAGAGGGAGTCCCCTTGTAAATAGACCCCACAGTCCCAGCTTCTTTACAGCCTGAAGAACGATAGAAGAGTAACATACCAAAACAATGAGAGACCAGCTTACGAAGGAATTAAGTATAGGTAGAAACTTAACATGAAAGTTATCATAATGGAATTGGACTAAGAAGGAAGTCACTTACGTCACCAACAGTGGCACCCTTGGCATTGTTGAGGAAAGATACGAGATTATCAGCTGGATGAGATACAATGGCACAGAAAACACCAGCCACGTATCCACCCGCAAAGCTCACACCAAGCTGTAGACCTTTGCTGCACTCGTTCTTAGGGGTGGGGATGGCATGCTTGTAGATCATCTCCACGATAGTTTCGAACGAGGCAAACTTCATCATTGTATCTGAAAACAAAGACCATTAAAGCAAACTAATGAATACACAACTACATGAGGCTTAAGGGGGAAAAGACAAGAAGATTGCACAACAGTCCGAACAATCAACCAGCAACATCAAATCGTTCGGAAGCAGCTGTAGCTCAAACAAGTTCTGAAGTACTTAACTCAAAGATAAAATATTTCTCAAGAAAATCAATATCTATGTATAGCATCCGTTCAATAAAAACCAGGCAAATGGAAAGGGTCCGAACTCATAAGAAAAAACTGTCAAATCATCTTTACAATCATCGGTTAAAGATACAGCCAAATTTAACAATGCAATTTTTGCATATATGTAGGATTTACGTGGTAATCGAAGTAGCTCTACAAGTTAATCAACTAGAAACTAGATAACCACTATTAGTCAGGTTTCCAGTTTACGAAGTTCAAACGGCAACACCAGCGGAATAAGCAGTCAATTACAAAAATGATGCAGATATCATAACAGAAAAAGCTACAACTAAGCCTAAACTTACACGGAATCTGACGGCCCCAGAGTGGAACAAGGCCCTTGTATAACCTAGAAAGACAAATGTGCATTGGGACTTGAGAGATCCACATAAATTTATAAGCACAGCAACAAAATTCATTAACAATATGAAGCTTTTGTCAATCAACTTACCCAAGTGCACCTTCAGATCTGACAAATTTGGGAAGCCCATCAGCCAATCCTCGGGCAAAGCCAGGCTGGGTCTGTACTCTGACCTTTACGGCCTCAAAAGGACAAAGTGCAATATCAGCAATAACCTCTGCAGATGCAGAGCCAGCTAGATAGATGAAAGTCTTGTATCTGGCTGCATTTTCCGGGCCAGCAAGGTCAGAGTAGTACTTCTTGAAAAACTCATAGAATCCAAACTTGCAAGCACCCTGGGCGCTGTAACCTAGCAGGGTCGGCACCCATCCCCTGAAGAAACCCTTGACACCCTGCTCCTTGAGCAGAATCCCAAAACCAGAGGAGATACTCTTGTACTTCGTGGGATCAATCTAATAAAGGTGCAAGAGGAAAGGAATGAATATTCATTTTAGCTTACAGTAGAAAACTCTGATGGAAATGACCTAAAAGATAATTGGTAGCCAGAAAACTATGGACTTCAGCTGTGTAATCTGTATTTCCTTATTCAACAGAAAAAGCCACAGCTCCAAAACCCATTATCATCATATATCTCAAATAAAAAAAAATCGAATTTCTGTACATGGAAGATCTGCCTTCAATATACACAAAGCACAAGCAACGGATCAAGATGACATGTGAAGCACAACGAGAGAGTGAGAGATCCACAGTACATCATATTAAAGATCTATAAACATAATGAAGAAACAAATACAGCGGGTGATAAAACAAGATTAAAAAAAAAAACCTGCATATTGCACTTGACAAGATCTAGGGGAGTAACGGCCATGTGCGTGAGACCGCAGCTGAGAATCCCACCGGCCGTACAAGCGGCGTAGTACTGAGGAGAGAACATCTCAATCTTCCCAGGCTCGGAAGGTGCAGGAATCAACGGAGACTGAGACATGGATGCTACTGCGGGGGTTGATCCAAGGATTTTGGATCTAGATGCAAAAGAGGACGTCGAGTAAAGGAAACTCGGAATCAAAGGCTGACGTTGTTGGCTTTCCATATCGCCTCTACTGTAAGCTTCGATGCTGGAGAAGAATTCCGTTGAAGAGATCGCGCCGATCGGCTCGTCCCTAATCTCTCTAACCACCGGCGAATGAAATCAAGAGTCAAGCTCGAGCGTCTGCGTCTATCGAGGTGAAATGGTCAGCAGCTCAGATAATTTATACGGCGACGACAATGTCAGGCGTTCACGTGCATTTACCCTAATACCCCCACACTAAACCTTCTCTGAAGTTGAAAGCATTACCACGCTTTTGTAGTTTCCATTTTTCCTTGAATAAAACGCCTTTTTTTTCGGCTCGAGTGGCGCATTAGACGAGAATAAAAGTTTACCATTGAACACAGTTTGTTTGGCCGAGTATTCAAATTCATGGCAAATTTGTTGTTTTACAGTGTAATAAATATTAACCACACAATAACCATATTACTAGAAAAATAACTTGGCAGCTAAAAATTTCCCACAAATTTACAGGGTACTCGGGTCCCAAGTGCGGTCAAGTTTATTATTTTTTCACTAGAAATGTTTGACTCATTATCATAGTTAGAGAACTTGAACAGTATGCACGTATAACCAAAGTCGTTCCATAGCTGATAATAAAGTTTTAAAATGTGTTTCGGTTGAATTTAATCAAAAGTATGAGAGAATACCTAGATAAATGACAAAGAAAGAGAGACAAAGCACTTGGGAAGTACTTTATTAGTATAAAGACACTCCCAGAATTTATTCCCATGGAATGGAAATACAAAGATACATTATGAAATTTACAGAATAACTTTAGCACAAATAGGACAATTAAGTACACTATACTTAAGCACCAAATGTAACTTACCTTGGCGCGGTGGCTCAATTCCAATCATGTCAGGTGTAGCTTGGAACATGACGATGGGTGTCGGCGAATTCTCTCAACAAACGCTTCAGAAATTTCCCGCCTTTGCCCTGCATTCGGTGATGCCCTCCATTATTCATATGCTCGGGATAATCTGACGCAGCATCAACGAGGGCCTTCATCCAAGCTGACACCAAAAATTCGACCTCGGCGTTCTTCAAGTACTCTGATGGAAGAGTCTGAAACTGAAACCGTCGGCAACTTTAGTACGCAAACATACAGTTTGTCAACAGCAGATATGTAGTACAAAAGTAATAGGGCTAAACCGCCAAGTGCTATATTAAGTGTAATATGATCATAATCTTCCAATGTAGTGTTCGTAACGTAAAACGAGCAAGAGAGACTAACAGCGGTGTAGAGCCATGTGTTTAATTTGTTCCAGCACAGAATATCTCTCCACGGCGATCTTTCGCTTAAACTACACAGTGCCGCCAATTGCTGTAGTACAGTAGAGGATTTGTGAACCTGAAAAGAGGCATTGTAATTAAAGATGATCAACCCAAGATACATTTCTGCTTTTATGTTAGCCCAAAACTAACAGGATACAGATCAGAAGACTGGTTAAGTAGCAACATATAGAGGACCATAGATTCAACTTGGGTGGATGTAAAGAAACAAATTGTATATTATCATCATAAAGATAGGATCTTGTGTTTACCCTTGACATTGCTGTGACACCAAGTAGGGCATATACCAGATTTGATATAAGACTTTCACCAGAAAGGGATATGACTTTCATCATTGTATCCAGAATGGAGCTGCCAGATGTAGAAGTTGCAGTTTCTTGTAGAGCAGCAAAGCCAACCTCTAAGACGCCTGGAAGCTCAAGATTTCAAATTTAGAAGTTCGTTGTTTAAAAAAACCCAAGAAAAACCAACAAGGTTCGAGACGGGAATTCTGATGATAATGGCCCAAAAACAAATTTCTTTCCGATTCACAACATCAAAATTCCAGCATGAAGAATATAAAGGCAACACAAATTTACTGTTGTCCTAATCCAAAAATCCACAAGTTTGGAATGGTGTGCCAAGAGGGTTTTCAAATCGCATGCTGCCTTTCTTCCAAAGAAAGTACAGTTGCTCACACTTGATAGGTTAAATAATGGCAATACTATGAATTCCACGACAATCCTTTCCATATATCCACACTCTTCTCGTGCACACAAGCGCTACACTTAGCGGGACTGTGTTGGAAAAAAATGCAGTTCTAGACTGGTTTGTGTCCACACAACTAATGCATATAAAGTTACTAATAAAACAAACTTAATGAAATGGGCATTGTTAGTAAAGCTTCAAATAACTTCAAATATCAACTGGTTTTGGCCAATGAAGCAAATTATGTTTCTTGTTTAGTAAAGCTTACAGGTCATATACGACATTGCTGAAAGAGCTGCATCACGGTGCAATGCAGTACAGCATATACCGGCCTTCTGCATGGATACCTCCAAAAGTGAACCAGAGGCAGCTAATACATCCTGGACATAGGTTACAATATCTTTCATTGAACTCGTAAAAAGCAAGTAATGGAATTATCTTTTTAAAAGGAAAGGAGCAGCAATACATCTAAAACAGTAAACCATCAGAAAAAGTAAGTTAATTGTTTGTTGACAAAAAAAGAAATTGCAGAATTGATGAACAAGGTGACTCACCTTAGAACAGCTGCGCATATATGAAGATGCGAAATTCATGTAGGCCTCAGCTAAATCAGGCTCTTGGTCACAGATATATGAGGAACTAAGAGCTGTTACTGATGTCGAACAGTTAAATCTTTCGAAGATATTTATGAACAGAGCTCCAAATTCCTCCTTGCTGCCAAATTCTTCAACAATAACAGAAGCTGGAGAAAAATAAGGTAATGTTAATCAGAAATGGATGAATCTTTACCATGCACAATGAACCTCCCGAGGAACACAAGTAATAGATTATTCAATCAGTTAATAAATGATTAAGAGTGCATTTTATGAGTGAACTGCATACCAAACTTTAGCATACTGAACAAACAGTTACAAAATTACATACGATGAATCACAACTGTACATGATACGGCGCAATAATATAGCAAAGCAATAACTTAACTCATAGCATTATAAAGCCAACATCAACTAAAAAAAGGCTGACCAAATATTTCAGATATAGTTAGACAACATGCTGTCAAGAAAACAAACCAAGCATCTAATCTAGAGAAGAAAATCCAATAGTCATAATCAAGTATACATTGAAGTGCTGAAACCCAACGTGTAGGAAACTCACTACCCAATTGATCTGACATCTAAACATTAACTAACCTAGAACGTCACAACCACTAATCAGAAAAGAATTCATCTTATGTCTCACCTGTTCTTATGTAGCATTCGTGATTTGGGAATGCCATGAAATTAGTTGATATGGCACCAAGTATACTCGGCAACATTACACCAAACTTTTGTCCTGAAAATGAACCAATAACGTTATACAACAATCCTCTATGCGTAAGTTAGCAATGATTTAGAAACCTTTAACAATCTCATCTTTAACCTACTTCCTACTTTACCAAGTTTCAATTAGGACGTATATCCTAGGGAATATAGGATTTTTTTATCTGCACAGATTCGCGAGGATCTACATTGAAAAATTTTGGGCAAAGGATAGACTTTACATGCTTTACTATGTCAGTTATAAGGGATTGTCATAAACCTGCAGCTTTGATTGCTAATGAAAGAGCCCGACAAGCCGCTGTAGACAAGTTTGCATTTTCAATATACCGGGAAACGAGTAACTTTTCAAGCAATGGCCCAAACACCTCGAATACAGCAGTAAAAGACTCTTCCAGCTCCAAGTTAGAAGATATTTGAGCAGCAAGATAGTTAAATATAGTTCCTATCCTGCAATTAATCCTTTGGTGAGAAAGATTATATACATTAGTGTGCTCATCAATCTATGCAATGATCACAAGTCTAATCCAAATGTTTTGCTAAGTGAAAGAGAAAAAAAAGCAAAGAACTATAGCGGGAGAAGAAGATAACCTTTCAATAGATACTGGGCAATTTAATTTTTTATCACATTTAAAGATCGAGGGTATATAGTCCAAGCACGAAACGTTTTTATCCAATATACATAAAAAGGCATATCCCAATATCGAACCTATGTAGGCCTCTTCCAGCGGATTTGATTGATTCACAATGAATAGAAGGATCTTGGCTCAACGAATTCCCGTGGTTTTCATCAATCTGCATAAATGAGGTAGCACATGTTATCAATGTCACAACCACTTTAAGCATATGGAAAACTTTTCTCATTTCCAGAATACTTGACAATGCTTTTAAATGCTGCAAAATTAAGAGACCAAGTAAGAAATAGATCCATGAAACTCTGTACAACATAACAACAACAAAACCTGATGGCTAAGCTGATTTTAACTCAATATAAGTTGAAAGTACTTACTAATTTCCTAATCTTTTCATAAGATGGAGAAAGCAGCCTAGCAAATAAGCTCTTCGTCAGATTTTTGTCAGTTACGGAGCAAAATATAAAAGTTATGGCACCGATAACTTCATCCTCATCCTCCAAGGGCAGCTCTCGCCTTTCCAATCCCTATCAGCCATTTCTGTAACGATTACTACATCAAAAAGTACAAGGAAAAACATGCAATATAATGAAATAGAAGTTTTTACTTTATTTTACAACATGCACTTCCTTAAGAAATTTTCGTACTTTTCCGACATTCAAGGAAACCTAGCAAATATAACAATAATAGAAACAGCGCAAATGTTATCGTACCTTTATGATGATTTGAAGATACATGTTTTTACAGTGAAATAGTGTACAACTCCATTATGATTAGTATGTAAGTTTTCAACTACAAACTCCGAAAACAAAAATAGAAATCAATGGGATGGCATGCATTTGGAAGGTTCAATAACTGACCTCTCCAATCCAAATTAAGACCTCTAAATTGGAAGGTTCAACCATGACTGCAACAGCTTCTTCACATAATTTATGAAGCGCCGAGGCACAATAACTTGAACACTGTGGCTGAGAAATTCCAGTTGCTAGAAATAATCTGAATGGCAGTAAAAAGGGTGTATAGGAAACTGACAGCTCGCTATAGTAATATAATAAATTAATGAACAATCAATGCATATCCTTTGTTTGTTGTACAAACTATATACGACACTTTATATGATATACTTCAGTATACGATCATTTTACAGAAGGTTTTTCATAGAGAAGATAAGTAATATAGGGATATAGTATAGGCAGAGAAAATATGAGGACATTACATCAAATGTATGATGTTTGGTGGAGAGGTCGACATCCGATTGGCATATGAGCCAATTACATTCGCAAGTGATCTGTATACCTAAGAAGCATATAGATAAACATAATATATATATATATATATATATATATATATATATATATATTTTGAACGTATATGATGCGTAAACAGATGTGATAAAATATTAAGAAAAAATGAAAACATACGAGGCACATAAATCCGCTCAATTCTGTAGATGCTTCTCTGGACAAAATTATTACGTGATTCACGACACTGGAGATGTCAAAATGTTGTCCTTCTTCGAGGATAACTTCAGCAACCTAAACCAGTCCATAATCAAAAATTCAAAACCTTTGGAGAAAACTTACATGAACCACCAATCTACTATAAAATTTCTCTATGTGAAAAATGACGTAAGATAGCTCAGCATATAAAACCATATATGGCTATGTTCCATTTGTTTCACTCACTGTATTAAGGATAAATAACTTCGCTTCGACCTCTTTCCAAGAAACACGTGGGCTTGTAGGTATCCAGCCTCCAAGGAAGACCTATTATGTTCAATAACAATAATATAAGTTGAAATGTGTCATCTTACTTCTATTGAAAAAGAAAACAATAAGATGTCACGAGACGCAACTTAAGCATAAACCAATACTATCCATCATTGTAATTTGTAAGTTTGACAACAAACTATATCGATTATCGTTTCAAGGGAGGGGCATATCGAAGAGATGTCTATCATTCAGTCTAATGCGTTCCACAGTATGTGCTTCAATATGTTATCATAAGCAAAGTTAACTAGTCCATAAGAAATTTTACGATGTTCTGAAAGATTGCAAATCATATTTTTGCGAAGTGTTCTGCACTGGTTCTTGGATATACCTACTAGGCTGCTCATAGTTACTGAATAGGCATAAATGAGACCATCAAGCACAGCAGGAAAAAACCCTTCCTCACAGGAACTATTTAGTCTAGAAAAAAACTTGAATTCTACCCCCCCCCCCCCCCCAAACCTCCCGCCCTCTCTGAGTTGTAACAAATGTAGGTAGCTCAAAAGCACTGCCAGAAAAAGCATTAACATTTACAAATAAAGCAGAAGCATGCACAAGACATGGCAAAAAATACACATCTCATCAATCAAAAGCTAACAAGTCAACTTGCTGCCAGTTCGTATGTGAGAAATGACAAATATGCAGTTGAATGTGCATCCAATCATGGGAGACAACCTAAATTATGTGGTTTAAGTTGACATACAATTGGATATGAAAATTTTTGCATTGGAGTAAATAATTCATCCATCACCTTCTGAATGAAAAAAGAAGATCCCAAAAGCCGGTAAATGTCCACCAAGAGTTCCACCAAGTTTATCCTAAATTGTTCGAAGGCATTTGGCAGGCAAAGGGATCTTCCACTAACATTGCAGTCGGACTCATCAATCTGAAAAACACAAAGATATCTAAAAGTGAGAAAACATTCTATGAGCAACATGAATAAAAAGTATTAGAACCAAGAAGATTCCTTAGACTAAGCACATTACCTGAGCACGCCACAAAATAGCATCAAACAGCTCCGAGAAAACAGGAAAAAGATGTTCCTTTAAACTCTTCCTATTCACATTACTACCTTCCTCAAGCCCTAGAATATACCCCACAAGGCTAGACCTGGTGATAAATGTTTAATAACGCTGAATTAAACATCAAAACCAAAGAAGTGAAGAAACTATGATGGAATATAGAAAGACAATGATTCTTTTATATGCAGATAAGCACATAAAATTCCTTTAAAATACCAAAACGGCAAAGTTGAATCTGCAATATCCCAGTCCTTGCTTGGAAATGCCACACAACTGCCAGCATATACAGCATTATCAATGAGTTAACTTTCAATCCACAGTGAGCTTCCAAGTTTTATCTAACTTAGGCTATATGAAAAGATAAACAGATAGATTCTCAGTAACACTCGCAATAATAATTGGAAGCATGACCTCAAAATACTCTCTGTCAACATGAGGGCTTCACTGCTTGCTTCCTCAATCAGAAATGGAACCTAGTGGACAAGCAAAAAAGGTAGTTTTCAAACAGCCAA
The DNA here is from genome assembly GCA_027422505.1 of Craterostigma plantagineum. NCBI lineage: Eukaryota > Viridiplantae > Streptophyta > Magnoliopsida > Lamiales > Linderniaceae > Craterostigma > Craterostigma plantagineum. The sequence continues at coordinate 2,416,201 of JAPQWV010000043.1, read as the reverse complement.
GTACTACGAGAGTAAAAAGCCAACATCATATTCAGAAAGGCTTAAATATTTACTAAGTTGATTAATGTATTCTCAAAAACTATCATAACAACACACACAAATATGTCCTCACAGCTTGTCCAATTTCTGACATCAGGCAGGCAAGGCGTCCTATAACTTTCTCATCTCCACTTTTAAGAGCAGGAAGTAGTAGTACATCCCTGAGAAACCCGATTCTACATAATAAAATCTGCGGTATACCCTACAAGATAGAAAGTTTTGAAGGCACGATTCAATAAAAAAGCATTTGCAACATCCTTTATTCATCATGCATGTGTTTAATAAATGAGTTTTTGAAAAGATGCCGCAAGAAGTAGAGTCTGTCCCAATAAGAGAAGTCGTCAAAATGGTCTTTTTGCAAAAAAAGAGAATGAAGGAACTATCTAGCAATAAAAAACATTTCTTTTATACAAATAACTACAAGGAAGAAAGAGCATAGAAATATTTACAAAGTTTCCTGCAAGCATAAATGTCTGATAAGATGCATTAATAGAGATGCCAATCAGTTTAGATAAGTGAAAATGAAAAACTGTGCTATAGAACGACCTTAACATGAGACATGGACCTTCAACAATAATGACATAATAAGTACAATGTATGTAAGATATGATTCAGTTCCAGAATTCTTTTTGTTCAAACGGTTAAGTTTTAGAAATGAAAGACATTTTTTCTTACAATAAGATGAATACGATGCTACAAAGAAAAACATATTGCAATGATTCCAAAAATTTTAAACAAGAAAGGTGATGTGAGCACAAGGTTATACCAGATGGCGAATCACGAGCTCGATAAGAACTTCAACAGCCATATCAAATGAAGATGCTACCTAATAACAAAAGGGGAAAAAAACTCCAGAAGTCTTTTCCTGAATAAATTTTGAAACAACATTGAGCTAAAACAGATTATACCTGCAAAGAACTGAGAACAAAATTAAAAAGTGGATGGATAGAAAGCGAGCTTGGTGGAATTTCTGAAAAGCATCCAGCTCGAACCTAAACATGTTGAATTAGCTCACAAACGCGGAACATTGATAAAAGGATACATCAAACATTTCACAGGTTTATACAAAAGAAGCTACCAAAAGAACTGATCAACTCCTTGACTCACCCAACTTAACAGACACCGTAATATCTTATTACGGGAAAGCGCCTGCTCGCAACCATCCTTTAGCTGCTGGGTTAGAAATTCAAGAATCGCCGGTGTACGTCCAAGAAGCTGCATAGCAACACGATACGATGTGATCCCAGCACTTGAAACAGTGCACAGATAATGAAAAGCCTAATCTGGTTATCAATGAAATGAATCGGAATTCCAAACCTCTTGTGCACACTCATAACGACGAGCAGAAGTTACATGGCATTCGCTGTTATGATCCTCGACAATTTCAGGCAAGACGGTCAGCAATTCCAGAACTGCATTATTTCCACTATCTTGGCTCTGTAACTTCTGCAGGTTGTAGAAGAGCTTCTCGATGGGATTTTCATGATCTACAGCTTGAAGTAGAAGCGTGGAGAGAGATAGACATATTTGGGTCAAAAGCTGCATTCGAACAAAAACCATAAGTCAACATAAAAATTAGACCACAGATGTCAACTTAAATGTGTCACATAGCTAGTTCTATTAACGGGAAGCACGGGGTCACCTGTGGTGGGCCGGAACTAAATCGGTGAGCAGCTAAAAGAAGAGCATGTAGCAGAGCGTCTTTTGCCCCTGAATGCAAATTATATCCTTCATTTTGGATCTGCAGAGTCATAACAGACAAATAAATCTATCAGCTCAAATGCATACTCTTACAAAAAAAGTTCGAAAAACTTTCAAGAAAGAGGTTATCGAATCGATGATCATCTGGTTTCTTCTTTTTATTCCAGTCATTTTTGCACTTAAGTACAAACTACTGCGAACTAGAACGAGGCTTTGGGGGACAACACGAGAACCTTCCGCTTGAGAATCTGTGCAGCGAAGAACTCCACCTCGAAATCTGCAGAGACCAGAGGATGGTGGTGGTGATGGTCGGAGGTTAGAATGGAGGTAGCGATTTCCCAAGCGGCGTCCGTCTGCTGAAACTGAACGAGCCACTGATTGGCCGCCACTCGATTGCAGGACTGGGTATCGTGATTGAGGACGTGGACGGCCTGGGCAACCTTGATTTGAAGTTCCGCCATTAATCAATTGCTTCTCAACACGTTACATTCGATCAAAATCACCAGAGAACGAGTCAAACTTCAGTCCACTGGCGCAGGCATCCCTCCGTCCCAATTCGTGGATCCGATGGTCCGTACACGCCCAGGTGGAGAAGTTCCAATTGGGGATAGATTCCAGCCTATTATTGCTGCGTTTGCCCTTTTACGTCATTTACACTCTCTTTTGACTGCAACCCACGGTCAACGGTCAACTAAATATCTTGAAACAGAGTTGACCATTACGGTCAACTAAATCTCACTATTCAGTTTCCATGGGAAGCGGCGGCGAGTTGTGGCCGTCGCCGTCGCCATCGCCGTCGTAGAGATACTAGCAGTACAACGCGGCCGGCCATTCAATGGAATTCACGTTTAAAATGAGAAACATCCATAATGAGTACGACTGCAGCGTAAATGGTTATATAAATGGCAAGAAACTTCCGTTCCCAAGATGCTCGTTTCTGAGAAGATTACTGCCCATGGAAGATCCGTTCATCTCCACTGATTTGATAAGTTCAAATCAGCTTTGCGATGCAAAGTTAATCAACATTTGGTCTGCAATAATAACCAAAAAAAAAAACTGAAAAGCACTTACAAGGAGCGAGTGGTAAATACGTTAAAATATAGGGGCTAAAACGTATATTACGCGCGCGCGCGAGAGAGAGAGGGGTGGTAATTATTAAATAAATAAAATGGGTAAATGAAGATTGCAATAGGCGAGTCGACTTGAGAGGGAGGTGAAATCGAAGGACATACACTGCAGAGATGGTATTGAGCGCGACGGTGGTGGGTGCCCTTTTGGGGCTGGGGACGCAGATGTACTCCAACGCTCTCCGAAAGCTTCCGTACATGCGCCGTAAGGGGAAGCCCTAATTTTATCTGTGTTTGCAGTCCTTTGTTATTTCTTTGATTGGGAATGATGATTTGTATAACAATCGTTTGTTGTTGAGTTACGTTTAATAATCGAGAGGGATTCATCGCTGAATTTTCGGATCGATTGTGGAATCTCTGCAGATCCGTGGGAGCATGTGCTGGGGATGGGATTGGGAGCTGTTTTCGCTAACCAGATGGTGAAATGGGACGCCAAATCTCAGGAGGATCTCGACAAATTACTCCTCAAGGCCAAGCAAGCCAATGAACGCCGCTATTTTGGTATGCCGTTACAGCCATCTCTTTTTCTGCAATTTCTTATGTAACATTCTCTTCCTAAACAAGCATTTTGGATGCAAGAATTACATTGCTTGGACATTAGGAGTAGAGTGGAGTCTTCTTCTGCTCATTCCTTGTCTGAAAGAGATGCTAACATACTTAATATCCTTCCCAGACCTTTGATGTAACAGAAATGTGGGGGGTACACTGAATTCTCTATGTTGAGTTGAGTCAGATAAAATTTTATGTACGATTAAAGAATCATCTGCTAATAGAAAAACTATAGTTGTAGCTGTTATGCAGAGAGTATGTGGTTGTGGGACTTACCTTACTTTCCTAAGCATTTCCATTGTTTTTATTTTTCTTTAGATAGTTCAATTTCCTCGTAAACTATTGAGTTCTTTAGCTGATTCCTTGTTGCCATTTTGCAGCATAGCTGCATACTTCCTATACCCTTATTGTAAGCTAACATTTACTGACACGAATTCCTCTTTTGATAATTTTCCTTTCAGATGATGATGATGATTAAGGGAGGTGGCATCAGCTAAAGGATGTTTTCTACTGGAACTTTTTTGCTGCTCTTTCTCTGAGGTTATGTCTGTGTTTATAAACAATGTTTCTTAGCTGTCTGAGCCTGGCTCGCACTTGTTTTAGTTATCGGTATCTGCTCGAGATTCTTCAAGAATAAATCATGCCACATTACTAGTTGGTTTCGTATCATTTGCTGGTGTTATATCCCGGAAACTGATGAGAAGAAAAGGATATAATACCAATAGCCTGCCCATATGTCATGTATTCCCAGCTTTGACAAAAATTTTGATGCTAGCCATTGACATGTATATTGGTGATACTAATAAGTTCGGAACTGTACCACATTGCTAAAAACTTCTAATGAAAAGCTTGAGGGTTTTTTTTGCCCAATTGACATCCCTTGCACAAAATGAACAATCGAATCAACCATAAGTCCATAAAAACAATCAATTAAAATCTGCTTTGCAAACTTGTGGCCTTCAGCAACGTTAATGGTTCTGCCGAAAAATGACGAGTGCCTAATCTGAAGAAGCTTATTAGCCCATCTTCTCCGATTGAGCCAACTTCACGGAATCATTGAGCACGTGCACCAACAAATCGCTCACCTGCCTTGATGACGGCCTTTCAGTGGGCGCCGTCTTAGTGCATCGAAGCGCAACTTCTACAACTTGAACCATAAAGGTTTCTTCGTCGGGCAACAGTGGCTTCAGCAAAGGATCAATTATCTCAGAAGCTTGCCTCTCAAAGTTCATCTCAACCCATCTCACCATATCCACGCCCTCGCAAAACCTTCGATCGGTGGGCATTCTCCCAGTCACCAGCTCCATGAGCACAATCCCCATGCTGTAAACGTCGCTCTTCTCCGTCGCCTTCATGGAATATGCATACTCTGCCATAACACAAAATGTAAGTCAAACTTCAGTCTCGCCTGAAATCTAACTTCAACGATATTACAGTACATCACATTACGTTACCTGGGGCTATGTAGCCATACGAGCCAGCGAACCATAAGTTGGACTCAGTATTCACCGAGTCAAGATTTTCGGCGACAGGCTTGGCCAGCCCAAAGTCTCCGAGGTGAGCTTCCATGTCGGCGTCGAGCAACACATTGCTAGACTTGATATCCCTGTGAAGTAGCTTAGGCACACAGTCATGGTGAAGGTACTCTAATCCCTGGGCAAGCCCCAGTGCTATCTTCAACCTCGAATCCCAATCGAGGATTCTCTTCTTCTTTTCGTCCTTTGGGTGCTTATACAGCCAATCCCAAACGCTGCCATTCTCCATGTATTCGTATATCAACAGATTGGACTCAGCCCTCTTGTTGCTGCAGTAGCCCAACATTCGAACCAAGTGCCTGTGCCTTATCCTACCGAGCGTTTTGATCTCCCTTGCAAAGCTCTTATCGAGGAATAAGTCGTCCCTCCTCGCTGACATTCTCTTGATCGCCACGGTTTCGCCGGACAGCTCAGCCCTGTAGACAGTCCCCGACCCGCCCGAGCCTATGATGTGCTCGTCGCTGAGGTTGTTAGTCGCTTCCATTATGTCCATCCATTTGATTTCGTGCTTTCTTGCAGCACTATCGAACAGAGGCCTCCTCTGTCCTTGTGATGAGCTCCAAGAAAAGCCCGAATCACCTTCGCCGTGCTTTTGCACAGCCCTACGCCTTTGTCGAAGGAGAAGGGCAGCTCCAAGAAAGAGAAGAATAACTGCGAAAGTAGTCGATAGGGCCGAGATGATCACTAAAGACGATTGGCTTAAGCTGGGCCTCCTCCCTTTGTTTAAGCTGCTACAGTTTTGTAGTGGGCTTCCACAAAGGTTCGAATTTGCTTCGAACGCTGAGGCGGGCCAGCGTGAGTATTTCTCGTCGAGTTTCCCCTGAAGACGGTTGTAAGAAAGGTTGAGTCTTTCCAAGCTGCTCATTTCGCCGACTTGAGGTGGGATTTCGCCTCTCAGTTCGTTGTGCGACAGGTCGAGAGCCTCGAGCTTGGTTAGGGCGCCAATGGACGTCGGCACTTGGCCCGTGAGGTTATTGTAGCTTAGGTCAAGCAAGCTCTGCAAGTTTTGGAGCTGGCCGATCTCCGCCGGAATTTCGCCGGAAAAGCTGTTTTGGGAGAGGCGGAGCTCGTACAGCTTGCTCAGCTGACCTATCGCCGGAGGGATGTCGCCGGAAAATCGATTTCCGGCGAGGTCGAGGACGTTGAGTGACTTGAGCTGACCGATTTCGGCGGGTAGGCTGCCGTCCAGGGAATTCCAGCCGAGAGATAGGAAGAGAAGGTTGGAAGAATTGAACATTTCTCGAGGAAGATGACCCGAAAGTTTATTTGTCGAAAGCTTAAGCTCGCCGAGCAATGGAAGCTGCCCTATCCAAGGCGGGACCTGCCCGGAAAGGAGGTTGCGGTCAAGGTCAAGGTGAGTCAACCTCTTGCAAAGGGAGAGTTGAATCGGTATCTCCGCCGTTAGCAAATTCCCCGACAGATCTAACAGTGAGAGCTCTCTGATAGAACCTAGGCTCGCCGGAATTTGGCCGGAAAAACGGTTACTTCCCAGCCTCAATCTTTCAAGGGCGGGGGAATTGCCAAGCTGGCGAGGTATTTCCTCGCTGAATTCGTTATTCGTGACATCGAACGATAACAGATTATGGGAGTTGCAGAGAGGGGCGATGGTGCCATTGAGTCTGTTATCGGAGAGATTTATCCTCGTCAAGTTTGCAAGAGAGGCGAGCTCTTCGGGCAGTCTGCCCGAAAGTGAATTGTTGTAGAGCATAAGCTGTTCCAAAGCCAGGAGATGCCCGAAAGTATCTGGGACGGTGCCCGATAGGTGATTGTCGGCCAAATCTAGGGTTTTCAGCCGGCGACAGTTGCCCAAGCTGGCCGGAATATCGCCGGAGAGCTCGTTCTGCCTGAGGTGAAGGAAGTTAAGCTGATTTAGCTTTCCTATGGTGGCGGGAATTCGACCTGAGAAGTGATTTCCGAAGAAATCGACCATTTGCAGGTTCGTGCAGTTGCCAATCTCCATGGGGATTTCGCCCGATAGGTGATTGTCGTAGAGGTAAAGAATTTGGAGATTCGAAAGCATTCCGATTTCGGTGGGGAGATGGCCGGAGAGATTGTTTTGGAAAAGCGCCAGCGTCTGCAGATTTGTCAGGTTGGCCGCCGACGGCGAAATTTCGCCGGAGAAGCTGTTGTTGTTGAGGAGAAGATCGGTCAGCTGAACTAATTCGTAGAGCTCCTCTGGGATGGTTCCGTGGAGGGTGTTATTCGACAAATCGAGCTGTTCTAGCGAACTACAGTGTGATAATTCCGCCGGAATCTGACCGGAGAGTTGATTCTGGCCGAGCAATAACTGCACCAAGCTGGTGGCGTTGGAGCATATGGTCGGAGGTATGGCGCCGGTGAGATTGTTGCCGGAGAGAACGAGGTGAACGAGGTTACCCATGTTCCCCAGCTCGCCGGGAATTTCTCCGGCAAGGCTGTTTTCCGACAGGTCTAATGTCTGAAGGTTGGTCAGATTCGCTAAGGATGCTGGAATCGGACCGTGGAGACGGTTGCCCAAAAGGTTGATGTACTGCAGCTGGGTTGTGCCGCCTAGCCGTGGAGGAATCTCGCCGGAGAGGTCGTTACCGGCGAGATTCAGAATCTGCAGAGATTTCAGCAGCCCAATTTCGGAGGGGATGGAACCGTTGAGGAGGTTGTCGGCGGCGGTGAACATTACGAGGTCGGAGCAGTTGCCGAGCTCCGGCGGGATGGGACCGTCGAGGTGGTTCTGTTGCAGGATTAAGTTCTGTAGCCCGGCGAGGCCCCCGAGCTCCGGCGGTATGGGACCCGTGAGACTGCAAGAGGCCAACCCAAGGGTCGCCAGATTTCGAAGGCCGCCGAGAGAAGGTGGGATCTGACCGGTGAGGCCGGCGTTGTCGCCGATTCTGAGGACGGTGAGGTTGACCAGCGAACCGAGCTCCGGCGGAATGGGGCCGGAGAGTTGGTTTGAAAAGAGCGCCAAAGATTCCAAAGACGACAGCTTGGACAGGGCAGGTGGGATGGGCCCAGACAGGCTATTGCAAGAAAGATTTAGGTGGAGAAGGTCGCCGCCCAACAGACCCACCGCCGGCGATATGGACCCACCCAAGGAACAACCTGAGAGGTCCAACGACGAAACGGCGCCGGCGCCGGCGGAGCAAGACACGCCTCTCCAAGTACAGTAGTTCTTGTTCTGAGCCGACCAATCTCTCAGCACATTCTGAGGATCTTCGACGAAAGATTTCTTCACCTGCAACAAAATCTCCAGCGTCGTGCTCGAAGATTGTGCAATCATCATGCCCAAGAACAGTAACATCGCGGCGGCGGAGGAGCAAAACCCCATTCTTTTTCTCGTAATGCTGGTCATGGCTGAAACTGAAATCACATAAGCTTTGCTTTACATTGACCTTATGGATGCTCCTTTAAATGAAGAAGAATGAGTATGGATGCTTTTGCATGTTATCTTCAGGCAAATCACCACAGACAACACCTTCTAGTAAATTGAAGATGGTAATAAATTTTCATTAATGTCCACCGACGCTGTGAACCATTTGGAGAGGGAGAGAGAAAACGAGAGTGAGGAGGAGAATTAAAGAGAGGGTGGAAGACACAGAGAAAAAACAACGAAGGGGATAAAGTAATCTTCAATGCTATTAACTGCAGGGCAGAGCACAGAGAACATAAGGGCTCTGTTCTCAGCTCAGTTGATGATAATGAGATGAGTCAACTGTTCCATACGTTCATATGAAGGGAGGGAAAAAGGGGTTGTTGAGGTCTGGACAACCTCTTCATTGATGACGATGATGATGGTGGTCTTTAAGGTTTGACTCTCTCTGTGTGTTAAAAGAACATTTAATTGTATGAAAGTGAGCCGTTGGCTTTCTACTTAAATCAACTTCGAACGTGTGGTTGTTTCTATATTCTTGTTGTGAAAGGGATGAAAGAATTTTTTTCTTTTGAATGATTCTTCTGATGCACTTACTATTCCTTTTTCGTGCTAAGGTGTTTTGGTGCAAGTATGTAACTGCTGCTGACAAAGGGATATTTTCAGGCAAACAAACCAAATCCCTTACCACCTGCTTAAGCTTTACGAGAAAAAAAAAAGGATAGTAACTATAATTAATGTCCCTTTCAACTACTTCAATATTCTCATATTATATGGACAAAGCCATTAAAAATTTACAATGGTTGTCCATGATGAAAAATACAATTAATTAAAAAGGCTCCTTCTACAATTGACTAGTGGAATGAGCTTACCAAATCTTTCTGTCCCTTTGCTGCTTTTTCTTTCTTTGATTTGATTTTGGATATGATCTTTAATGAATTGCTTCTATCATTCTTAAATAATAAATTATAAATTTTAACGTATGTTACAACTAGAACAAAATTGACTTGATTTAATAACTCCACCAAGATAACTCAATCCTCTACGGCAGCGTTTACTTAGCAGGATAAGCCTAGATAAAGCCTCGTTTATCCAACTTTATCTTGTTTACTTTTGAAAAATACAATTGCACTAAAGCCCGTAACAAAAATAGGCCCGTTTTTATAATCCAGTAAATGCTAGATAAATTATCTGAAGGGTGTGGGGAAGATTATTAGTCCAACCCACTATACTAGTTACGAAATTACGAAACTGCCCCTTCTGTAACAAATTATAAACCATTATTCATTTGACAACAGACGATGAACTCAAATTTTGAGCTTTTGCAGACGAGGAAATTCGAACTTCAAACAAGAAACGTGGCTATGCTTATACCTCACACACATATGGAGATGTTAATGTCTATTTTATCTAACAAGCTCCATTGCAGCCTGCAGGTTAACACAGGTGGGTAAAACCATCGTCGACAAGGGTTTTTACCTCAATAACCTCGTATTTCACCCATCAATGTTTTTGAGTGAAGTTAGGAGGTTTCAGCTTATTTATGATTGATAATTGCCATTTCCCATATGCTTCATTCAATTTCTTCCATGAACAGAGTTTGCAATTCCTTTAAAGTGGTTGACATCTTCATTCGCAATCGAAATAGAGCTCCATATCATATCAGTTTCATTTTTTTTAGATGGTCTGTAATAAACCAATGCATCTGGAATTATTTGGGGAAGCTCCCTTTTAGGTGGCTCACAAAATCGAAAAATCGCCTGCCTAAGATAGTGTGCAAATGCAATCGTGAAAGTGAAGAGATTGAAGGTTAGAATTGTAATTTTGCAAATTAGATATGAGATTGTATTGGTTTTATCGTGGTAACTGAACAGTATTGTTAATCCTATATAATGTGCTGATATTGTAAACTGAACGGTATAATTTAGATAAAGCTAGATTACAAATCACATGATATAAATTATCTAGTGTTATCTCATCCAACATACTAAACACAGTACAACCAGACAACCCCACTTCTCTCTTGCTTATTTTTCTTTCTATTAGTTGGTAAAACGATGATTAGCTAGTCTTTAATAAATTATCATGACCAATATATCATGTATAATAAATACTTCTCATGAACTCGCATATATTCCCTTCGCCAAGCGGTACCACGAACCATAGATAAATCATACGTGTAAACATTGTCTTTATATTACCATTTACCATCCATATAATTGATCTATCATAGCCTAATAATAAACTAACATTTTCTAATCGACGAATGGGTCGATTTTTGTCTCACCAACACAATCAATAATTAACATTCTGTCCAGTCGTCGATGGGTTCACGGGCTTTAAAATCAGCTGTACATTCCATAATTGTCGCTATATTATTGATAGCGATGAGAGAGGGTTCACAAGAATAGTTAAGCCCATACAATATATATCTATCATTTAACGAGCAAGACAGAGGTCAAAGCATTTATATTAAATGCGACAAGAAACTTCGAAATTTCAAGTCAAAAAATTCCTGCCGCTGGCATCTGTACAAAAGAACCAGCGATGATCACTTGCTGTCATAACTATTCATGTACTAAACAAATGCTAAATGAACCAATAAAGAATTCCCATCAATCAAAACTCATACCACTCCCCAACGTTCCTACAGAGAAAATGTAGCTCTTTTGTAAATTTTAGTTCTCACCTTTCATCCGTCGACGCAGGAGAACTAATTAGTAGTTATACGCCGCTCGGACGATGAATTCGCAATAAACCTTTGTATTAAAGCAGTTAGACCAAAGGGAATGAATCATCATAGCCAATCCACGTAATATATCCCTTCGTATGATCCCAGCCATGCGCCGAAATGGTGGTCGTCCCAATAGCTTCTGTAGTCTTTGCTACCTATTGGACATATTGAAGGATCATCTATACGTAAAAATGGGACGAAATAAGAGAACCAAAAACGATTTATAGAAGAAAGGTGACGTACTTGTAAAATCTCCAGTTCCCGGCCAGCACACGGCGGTGGGGACAGAATTCATGAATTTCTCCTTGTAAAGCATTTTACCAGACTTGATATCCCACGTGCGAACGTAACAGTCCTCTCCGCCTGAAAATTGCAGTTAATATTATCATCTTTTTTGTAATGAAAATGACGCTTTGTGCATACCGATGATTCGTTTTACAAACCTGACATGACGATTTTCTCCGAGGGATCGACCCCAAGTTCTATGCGAGTATGAGTATTCACATTGCCTTCATAAGATTGGACCGGCCCCTTTTGGATCAAGCGTTGATCATAGAGCTTGATCTAGAGATAAGCATGCTGAGTCAGAAATATATTACCATATCTACGAGATAATATGAAATCATATGTATGTTAAAGGTGATAATTTTGCTGGTGGTTTAGTATGAAATCAGAAAGCTTCAATATTAGGTTTCTCGGTGGCATTTACAATTAGGAGCAATGTTAAAGTCATGGAGGCCGTTATAACCAACAGATGCAAAACAAATATTGGATATAGTATATCGAGCGATGTGTATATTCAGGTTTATATCAGAGAATAGCAACGTGAGCATATAATTATAATGCATCTACCATAATTTCAATGCTTCAAAAATGACTAAGAGCTGTAAAACACTAACCGATCCATCCATGGAGCTCGCCAAGAAGTACTGTTCTGTAAGCTTAAGGGATTTCAAACTATAACACAAAAGCAAATGGAAAGTAAAACTCAGCGAAACCAACAACTCGTGAAAGGCAGCCAAATGGACAAGTAGTAGTCCAACTCACCAACAAATAGACGATCTTAATGATATGGAATTAGAATTATGCTTGCTCCAGTTAATCTGCATGGTTTGGATCAATTATTTGCTTTAGTTCGAGTTAGAAGAAAACACTGGTAAACGTATAGAAGTGCGATATAAAGAGTAATTGTGTGTTATTGCTGATAATCGCCTCATAAGATTTCTATTCCCCAAATACATCTCACAAAGATCAGTGCCACAAACTGTAACTGTGTGGTTCTGATGGTTTAATCATTCTCCAGTAACTGTTATATAAGTCTAGATAATAAAAAACTCACTGGTTTCTGCCGAGTATCAACGATCGAAACAGCACCATTTCTCATTCCACAGAGAACGTTGTTGCCCTGAAACATGCAAAACAATAAATTATAATATTTATGGAATACATCTCTAGGACTAGGAAATCAACAAAAATAACCCAGGGACGAGAGGAATCGATTACAATTAAAAGGGAAAAAACATAGTAAAGCTAAGGATACATGATCATTCACAGAAATAGCTTGGACATCAGACCATTTGGCCATTGATACGTATATATGACATAACTACAGGATACCCATAATCCTCATCACAACTTATGATGAATATATGTTTTCAAGAGAGCTATGCCAAGAGAATATGTATATTCAGCTAACCAAAATTTCAGTGTTCAAATCAGGAGATTACATGGAACCGGGTTTCTAACCGTGGCAAGGGTAAGGATACTACTGCAAGATCAAGAAATTCCTAAAATAAGTGGAAGAAACGTAAGTAGACTTAAATATTACCGGTTGGTCAAATTCGACAGACAATACATCACTTCGACAAACAAACAACACCGTTGAACGAACTGCATTTTCAACATTGACACGTGCAGCACCCCTTTCGTATCCTACACCAAGTATTATCAAGATCCACAAAACAGAAAAAAGTTATATATACGAGAGTTCAAAGATCCCTATCAAAGGATAGTAACCTTGAACACCTTGGAAACATAATTCAGGGGTCCAAAACTGACAAAGAAAATGAAAATTATTTTGAAGCGAAAAAACATACTTATGTCAAAATCATCAAAGATGTTTCATGTTTCTGTCCTAGGTAAAGACTGGAAATAATTATATCATTTTCTTAAAAGGATACCAAAAGAACTTACCAATAACAACATATCTTCCTTCGGGGTCACAATCGACCGTCCAAATCGTCTTTCTAAATGTAGCAACCTCACGAATTGAAGCTACATGTGTCGTGCCAAAATTAAGTGGTGTGCTAAGGTCGAGAAGATTGACAGATCCAGGATCATGATCAGATCCTAGAGTTGTCACCCTGTCTTGAGTGTCAAGGCAATCCGAGATCCATAATGTATTTCAAAAGTGCCACTATAAAGATTATTGGAATATATCTTACATGTGGAACTGAGAAAAGATACGATGAAGGGAAGCAGTGGGAAATCTTCTCTTATGGAGTCGAAGGACCAATTACACGTCCAGGTTTCAAGTGCACATACAAAATTAAAGGATACACAAAATGGTTTGCCGCAGAACCATCTTCCCGAGATGGCTTCTTTAAGACCTTTATACAGGATACATCAGATTCCATAAATGACGTGGCCCCATAGGAACTCGCAAGCTGTTGTAGCAGCTCCTTGCTCCTAGGTATTTGATCAATATCGTGCGGCAAGATACGATACGCCTTGCAGATATGTGTTGGCCCGATTCCATACTTCACCTTTCCTATTAGATGAAGTCTAAAGAGAACCATAATTAAAGATGAAAAGACGTAAATTGCTGAGGTTATGAAGCTTTCTATCATCCAGTAAACCACAATAAAGGTGAGTTCTCGGATGCAATGTCAGTGACTCAATCCATTTTATACCCTCTTTGTTCATGGAAAAGCAGTGTACTGCAGCCAAAATTGATATATATTGATGACCAAGGAAGTAATAAAGATACGAAGCAAACAGCTCAACAGGCACCACCCAACACAAAGCCAGAATAATTGGTGGTGAGAGTGATCCCATTAGAAAGAATGTAATTCCTCACTAGTACAAGATCAAAGCAGCAGATGCCTATAAACTTACTGTATCATGCCGTTTGCACCCCCACTCAACAATACGTCTCTTTTTACAATACCATGTGGCAGAACTACATCAGCGACTGCATGCTCCAATGAAATGTTTGCCATCTTTTTTGTATTTTTATATTTCCAGATCTGCTTTATGCAAATGCAGTCATTGTAAACTATTCAATAAATCGCTTCAAGGTATAGTCCACCAGCGAATAAAAGTAAGAAGCATCATAAGATTCAATGTTTAATAGCACGATTAAGATAGGTCAATTCAAATGCCTATAAATAAAATTAAAACAGCGTAACAAAAGTTATGGGAATTGCTATATTGGAGAAAGGGCAGAAAGATGTGAAACAGGTAAGACAAAATTGAAAATCGTGGAAACAGAATATTAAATTTTTGTTGCGGCCTCCGCAATGAAAGATAACTAGTCTGATTTCATATGCCTATCCCAGACAGAGGCTCCAACGATTAAAATCGAACTTTCAGTTCTAAACAAGGAAATAAGACAAGTAACTGTGGATGTCCAGAAAATCATGTTCCGATTACCATTTGAACAAATCAACAAGCAATGCTTAAGAATCCAATGGCTGAACAAGTACTAAATAGTTTCGTCCAAGAATGATAGCTTTCAAATCAAAAGTAGTTATCGCAAATGATTCATTACAACATATCAAGGCAGGTGATACGTGATAGTTGATACATGTTAAAATGGAAAACTACACAATCAACTTTAGATACAAGAGTGGCAATTTCAAAACTAAAAGAATAGAACAAAAAGAAACATACCATAGGTTGCATTGAATGCTTCTTCCGATACTCAGCTTGGAAACTTATCTTGCCTCTGCGAGAGATAATTGCATTGCCAAATAACTCCCTCGACTGAAGGAGTTCTCGTTGATTTATTCTAATGAGTTCACGTGAGGGGTCAACCTTGTCTTTCTTTTGAAAAATAGTAAAACGGATACTTAGTTTCCCCAATACACTAACTAAAATTGAATACTTCGTCACAACAACATCACATCTTCTGCACATAAGCTAACTAATTCGTAACTTCTAACTCAAGTTTCTATGCAAGTCAACAAAAACTACGAACAGCAGAAACTGCATAACAAATAAATAGCTTTCGAGACGCGTGAAGAAGTCGTAACAATCAAACCGATTACATTGGACATAATCGGCTCAGGTAAAGCTACAAAAAGCAATGTAATATACCTCTTTGAGCTGTGGTGGCAAAGAAGGCGGCGGCTTCACAGAAGAAGACGAACCTGGAATAGGCCCTTTATAAGGGAAGTACCTATTCTTCGCTTCGTCGTAATAAAACCCCGGAATCTCTGATTATCATAATCGGGAAAAATAACAAATGAGCCGTCGCACAAAAATTCGAATAACAAATAAATGATTGAAAACCGAGCTAGAGACTAAAACCTTTGGGCATGATTGAAGTACTCGGTGTAGCAGCGACGATCGGAAATCAGAGCGACACCGTTCGAAATTCGAGGGAGGGACCGAGCGAGCGAGCGAGCTGTTGTGTTCTACTGAGGCAAAACATTGCACAAGATAACTATGGGCCGGATAAATTAAGGTCCTATTTAGTTGATGATTTTTTATTTTTTTTATTTTTTTATTTGGTAAAATTTAGTTGATGATTTTAATACGAGTTTAATAGATGTTATATGGTTTTATTACATCGGTATATAACCAATGGGTTTATTCAATAGTACTCCAAATTCATGTCTAAGCGTTTAGAGACTCGTATAGGTTATTATATAAACCTTGCGTACCAAACAAATTCCATTACATGTTTGCCATTGTATTATTATTTTCTATATATCAAAATATCCAAATATTCTAAATAAATAATCAATGCCACATTGATCTTTTATATAAACTTTAAATTTTCTCAAAAGAAAATTCAAGAAACCGATTAATCAACCACCTAGCGTCGCCGATTTTCCTCACGGTGGACGGGGCAGTCGCTCAGGCTGATTTTACAACAATCGGAGACTATGTGTTTCACCAGTAATCACCACACGAACACGACCCGTCCTTAAAGTGATGGAACCGCCTCACGTCCCTAACGACAATCTCCCTCCCGACGATCCTCGAGATGAACTTGGTCGCCTCGTGACAGTCGTTACAAACCCTAAGATTCTTCGCCACCCTAACCGTCGTCCCCTCGGCCGTATTCATCAGCCCGAACGCGATCGCCAGCCGCTCGCTGTGCCCGCACAGCAACCCCTCCTTCTCGTCCTCGTCCACGTCGTGCAGCACCCACGACGTGTCGGGAACGTACCCGACCTCCTTCATCTTCCCGAGCATCTCCTCCGCGAACTCGCGCACCCGCGGGTGCGACCCGTCCCCCGCCACGAACCGATGCACTCGGCCCCCGAGCTCGACCCAGCTGCACCCCGGCTCCTTCCTCACGCCCATCTCCTTCATCCCCCTTCGAACCGCCTCGGCTCGGTCCCACCGGCCCGCCTTGGAGTAGATGTTCGACAGGAGCACGCGGTGGCTAGCCACGTCGGGCTCGAGCTGCAGCAGGTTACGAGCCGCGGCCTCGCCCATGGCGACGTTCTGGTGGGTCCTGCAGGCCCCAAGGAGGCTGCTCCACGCGCCCGTGCGGTCGAGCCCGGCGGGCATGGCGTCGACCGTCCGGCGGGCCTCGTCGAGCCGCCCGGCCCGGCCCAAGAGGTCGACGATGCAGGCGTAATGGTCCGCGTTGGGCTCGAGGGTGTAAACAGATTTCATCCTTTGGAATAGCTCGAGCCCTTCGTCGACCAACCCCGAATGGCTGCAGGCGGCGAATAGTGCGATGAAGGTGACCTCGTTGGGCTTTATATCCATTTTTTCGAAGAGTTCGAGGCCTTCCCTGCCCTCGCCATGCATGCCGTAGGCCATGATCATAGCATTCCATGTGATGATGTTTTTCGCACGCATTCGATCGAAGACCCTTCGAGCCATGGCTAAGGAGCCGCACTTGGCGTACATGTCTGTTAGTGCGCTAGCAACTGCTATATCAGACTCGAGGGAGTTCCTTATTGCATATGCGTGAACTTCTCTGCCTTTTTGTAAAGCTGCCAGGGCGGCGCAGGCGGGAAG
The DNA here is from genome assembly GCA_027422505.1 of Craterostigma plantagineum. Classification (NCBI taxonomy): domain Eukaryota; kingdom Viridiplantae; phylum Streptophyta; class Magnoliopsida; order Lamiales; family Linderniaceae; genus Craterostigma; species Craterostigma plantagineum. The sequence goes on along the minus strand of JAPQWV010000043.1, from coordinate 2,398,966 downwards.
AACGGTCATGAGGGTCACCGTGTTGGGCTTGAACGATGCTTTTGCGTCTATATGCATTTTTTGCAGTAGGGCAAAGGCGTCTTCGTGGAGCCCACAGACGACATAGCCAGTGATCATCGTATTCCATGATACTATGTCTCTAGACTCCATGGTCTGAAATATGTATCGGGACTTGTCTATCTTCCCTATCCTAGCGTACAAATCCATGACTGCGTTTTGGACGTACCTATCTCCCCCGAGCCCAAGCTTGAGAACGTAGGCGTGCATAACTTCCTTGTCTTGGAACTCCTCGCAGTGCACACAAGAAGGCAAAACGCTCGCCATGGTGGTGGGACTAGGAAAAAGGCCCGACTTTGACGTTAGCTCCATGAACAGCTTCAGCCCGTCGGCATAAAACCCATTCTGGGCATAGCCAGCGAGCATTGCGTTCCATATGGCGAGTTTCCTATCTGATGCTGCGTCGAATACCCTTCGCCCGCTGAGGACGTTTTTACAGTTGCAATACATGTCTACCAAAGCGCTGGCGACGTATGAGTTTGCTAAAAGGCCGTCGGTCCTAAATACGTAAGCATGGATTTCTTTCCCGAGTGCCAAAAGCTCGAGATGGGAACAAGCGGGGAGCACGCTCGAAAGGGTGACGCCGTCGGGCTTTATCCCTTCGTTTATCATGTAAGAGAAGTACTCCAATGCTTCGTTGAATCGATCATTCTGGGAAAGGGTACTGATTATTGTGTTCCAAGAAACCATGTCTTTGTGATTAAACATCTCAAACACAATCCTGGCATCCTCTAATCTGCCCAGCTTGGCGTACATTGCCACTAAAGCGTTGTTGGTGAAGGTCTTGGCGTCGTTGGTCCTCAGGCTATAAGCATGGACCTGCTTTCCGAGCATTAGAATTTCTCGGCGATCCTCGCTGGTAATGTTGCTGCAGGCAAGTGCTGCGCTGACGAGGGTGAACGAACTGGGCTGAATTCCATCCGAGCCCATGGATCGAAAGGCATCCAGGGCAAGCTCCCATTCTTGGTACTTGCACAGAGCGTTGATTAAGGAGTTCCAAGAGACTTGATCCCTCTGGGTAATTCTGTCGAACACCTTGAAGATGTGGTGGAGATCTTCCCCGCACTGCGCGTACATGTGCATAAGCGAGTTGGATACCGTGACCGAGCTCAGATGGTAGCCGAGCTTGACGGCGAAGGCGTGAATCTGCTCTCCCAAGTCCAAGTCTTGGAGGGAGGTGGCGGACTTTAGGGCGGCCGGGAAAGCGAAGTTGTCGGGCAAGATGCCGGCGGAATGCATGTCGACGAAGGTGGAAATGGCTCCTCGGAAAGAGGAGGACTTCGTCTGAGACCGAAGGGTTTCGACCCATGATTTCTTGGAGCGGGTCGAAACAGTCGATTCATAGTCACATGAAGGAAGGGGAGGAGATGATATTGAAGAAGACGAGCATTGACATAGCATCATCTCATCTCCCTATCCTCGGCGGCACACATCGCACGGCGCAATATTATCCTTAATACTGAAATCGCGCGTGCGCGTGGGTAGAATTGTCATTTCCACCCCTATCATTAGCAACTTGCACGCATTTTTGAGACAAACGTTTTTAGTTCATGGAAACGCGATATACAATATATGACATACAATTTCAATTCTTAATGAAAAAGAAAACACTGAATACCGTAATAATAAGCCGTGCACAAGCCAAGCCTCGAATGGCCTACGCACTACTATTAAAAGAACTCATAAAAGGAACCGAAAGCTGCTCAAGGAGAGCTGTAATAGGCACGGCAACTCTAGCCTCGTAAGCGAACCCATGCAGCTCATCTTCACCGCACCCACGGCTCACGGCGTACGGACACGATGGAACCCAAGCCCACCTCTTCCTCTCGAAATCGAACAGCAGCGCCTCGGCTGACCCTTTGACGAGCATCACCACGAACCCACCGTGAGCCACGCAGTCGAACCCACGGTCACCTTCGACCTCGGCGAACCTAGCGTACAGCTGCTGTGGCATCCTCTCCACCTCGACCCACGAGCCGCCGTCCTGAGCCAGGGTCCACAGCCTGAGGCTCTTGGGCACGTTGAGCTTGCTCTTCTCCACGGCAGCCACGAGCACGAGCCTCCCCTGGCTCACGACCAGGCTAGGGGACCTTAGGAACCTTCGCATGGGTGCTTGGATCTTGGACCAGTGGTTCGCCGCCACGTCGTACGAGAGGACGCTGAATGGGCTGTAGTTCATGCAGTAGAACCTGCCGGCGCCGGAGGGTTCGGCGACGTGGACCATTTGGCCGGACTCGAAGCTGCAGAGCCTTGGGAGGGAGGAGGTTGTTCCCCATATGGAGTAGAAACCGTTGCCGTGGATGTGGAAGCTCTCTGACGTCAGGTTCTTGACGGCGTAGGGGGAGATGAGGTCGTCGCCGGCGAGCACCACGTCGATGGAGGTGGGTGTGATACTCAGGCCCAGGGAAGGGCACAGCCTTGGCCGGAGGGTGGATGGGAGCTGAATCAGAGAGCCCGTGAGTGGGTTGCTGAGGAGGATGCTCTTGGCGCCCCTGCCGTCGGAGACCCAGCAGACCAAACCGCCGGAGGAAGTGGCCGGAGAGAATCCCGGCGGAATGGAAGGGGAGGGATTGAGGCGGTGCCACTTGAGATTTTCTGGGTCGAAGAGGAAGATTTCGTAGCTATTACTGTTTGCCGCTGCTGGCTTGTAGTGGTTGTGGTATTGATTTGCAGAGCTTGGGCTGCTGCCGCCGGCGGCGGCGCTAGGAGAAGTATGGTCGGAGGAGGAAGACGATGATGAACGGTAGATACAACTGTTTTTAGGGCTTTGCTGCTTGTAAAAGAGGAACCACTGGTGCCGGCGGTTGACTTGAAGGTACAGCTCGAGGAAGGCGCTGGAGAATATGAGGGCGTACCACCTTTTGCAGACGGCGCGTGCTCTGAACATGGCCGGAGGATGGAGGCATGCGATGATTCGATCGATTAATCTCTGAGGAAGCCTGCTCCATATTCTCCAGTCCATGAATGGATGATCGGCGCCGGCGCCGGCGACCATGCAACTGTTCGCCGGATTGTTGATATCGCCGCCATAGCTGTGGAAGTTTGAGCGGAATGAATACGGTGGGAGTAATGGGATGTTGCTGCTTATCGGCGCGTGGTGCTGATGGTGAAAGGGATGATCCATGTGTGGCTTATTTTGTAAGAAGGAAAAAGGATAAGTACTCAAACAAAAACCCTACGTTGTCAAGGAGGAAAGTTTAAGGTTTTCGTCTAGGGAAAGTGAGAGGACTGCACTTCTCAATTTCAGTGGAAGAAGAAAAAAGGAATTCTTACCGAAGAGCAGAAGCATACACACACACTTTCTTGGACGTAAGCTACATTTCTAGCTATACTGAGAAAGACAAGTGTTGTTCGCTTATTACCATGTTTCTTTTTTCTAGTCTTTTGGGTTCTCGTTGGTTTGCTTTCGGTTAATTAAGAGGGCGTGTGTTTATATAGGAAAGAGGAAACATATTATGTGTGCTTCCTTGTTTCAACCATTGCCTTCTTATTTCTCTGAGAGAGAGAGAGAGAGAGAGAGAGAGAGAGAGAGAGAGAGAGAGAGAGAGAGAGAGAGAGAGACACTGTATGATGAATCCATCTATCATTTCAGTCTCTTTTCAATGCCGAGGAAGGTTGGATGTGCAGTAACAGACCTGACAAGAAAAAGATAAAACTCAGACACACAGATAGTTATTGCCATCATATAATGAACGAAAATAAGCCATTTCTTATGCATTCCTCGAAGGAGAGTTTAAGCACAGAATTCTGATTATTACAATGTAATCATAACCATTATTACTGTCTGTTCCAAGAACTAAACTTGTTTGGACTGAAAGATGATCAAAGTTCGTTCATTTTAGGCCTTGTTAGAAGGGCAAAAGAATCATTGGGTCCATTTCCACCAATTCGATGATCGAGCTGTAATGAAGCGCTAAAAGCGATGAAAGAAAATCCAGAGTGTTTGTGTTAGCAGTGCCAGAAAAAGTAAATCGATGGTCGTCCTCTAAACTTTCTCCTTTGGACGAGTAATAACATTCTCTTTCTCGGACTGTCTTGGCTTTTTGCTCGATTTCGTTGCCTGTCTTTTGGTCAGATCTGAGACAAAGATAGATGGGAGGATTAGATAGAGATCAGTGTCTTGTTTACATCGGAGTTTTTTTTTCAGCTCCATTAAATGTGTGATTTGATTGCCCCTTACCTATCGACCCAAAAGAGGAAAGTCTTCCATGGACAGATATGGAAAATATTGCTCCCTTTCAAGAAATCTCCAGAAAAGGGAGAGCACTTGCTCGCCATTTGTGGAAATTGTGCATTCCTTCAAGGAACACACAAGTCGCCAAACAGTGTCCACGACTGTTGATAATCAATCTCTCTTTTTTTTTTTCCATCTTTTTCTTTCTGCTTCGCTTTTGTCGTTCGCGCATGGAACTGTTCTTTCATTCAGTGTCGTTCTGACTTTATTTCTTCTGTTCATTTTCCGAAGTTACTTGCGTATTATCTCTCAGTTAATCATGGGATCCTTCGAATTAAGAGGTTGAATTTAACGACAGTATATTATGTGGAACAAACTTATTCTTGACACTGACATTAGGAAATTTCCCAATACAATATGACAGTTAATCAAATGTTTATTCACTGTTTTCAACTAGACTAATCTCCCTAATCTCATGTGTAGACCTTCAAAGAATCACAATATTCAAGGAGTCCAAACAAATTAAACCACGGCAACTAGATATCCGTTGGGATCAACATTTGATAGCGATATTTGCTTATACCCATAATAATGGAATAGATTCATAATTTGATTCCTAAACATAATCCCCCAAATGGTTTTCTTCCTCTTTCTATTTGTATTTCGAAGCATCCTTTATTCCTTCATTGCATAATAATACACAAACGGATTTGAGTGCGTAGAAAAAAGGAAAAAAAGATCCACTTTCGGCCTACAAATAAGCGCAAAACAAAAGAACATCTCAGCTAAGGTTTCAATTTTAGGTCAACTTAGATATCTTTCCTTAAGATTATTAGCACTGCAATGCAATAAATCAAAACCTACGACAGAGACCGAAGTGCCTCGGAAACATTCTGAGATATTCTGTCGTGTATGCTTTCCTGCGCAAAACGAACAAACACACCAACAACGTCGAAGATTACTAAGAAGAAAGCAAAAAGCACACAACAGCCATACGATACAATACCTTGGTCTCGGGGATTTCGAATTTGGACCTCGTTATCGTCTCATACAAGAGGATATACCTGCGTGTGTGTGTGTGTAAGCATAAGTTAATGTTGTCTGAATCTTCCTTAACGTGTTAGTTAAAGACGAATTATCTCATATAAGCTTTGCTTTCAAGTACCAACCTCCAAGCTAGCTCACAGACGAGCTCTTTCGGTGCATCGGGCAAAACCTAAGAAAATGCCCAACACAGAAGTTTATAATTAGTATTCGATACGTTGTTAAAGTTAAAAATAGAAAGATTTCCTGAACTTGCCTCGTCTTCGTAAGGATTGCAATGGTCTTTGAACCACAGTCGCAGGAATTCCTAAACAAGAATAGTTCGACTGAGTTTTAATAAATAACGGCCGAGAAAAATTCATTAGAAAGATAGGAAGAGAACCTTGTCAATGTTTTCAGGCTCGAGGCCATTTTTGAGGCGTTGGTCGAGTGAATTGGCGATCCAATACCTGCTTGAGTCGGGCGTGTGCACCTAAAGAAGTAGAAATAAACAAAAGGAGAAAGATGAAAATAAAATGCTTTCACCCATTACCTCATCAATAAGGAGTACTGAGCCATCGGGTGCTTTCCCGAATTCGTATTTAGTATCCACCAAAATGAGGCCATGTTGCAAAGCGACGCGCTGAAATGCAAACGAATCAGTTGGAAAATATATCGACTATTATCAAGAAACAAATGAAATTTATCAAATTCTACATCCCAAAGGCTTAGATAGAATTGTTATGCTTACGAGTATGGCATCACCAAGTTCAGAAAAACCGAAAAAGACTGGTAATACCTGCCCATACTCGAACAGGCTTAATGCTGCTTTGCTTGCTTTGTCATAATCAGCTTGAGTCATCAGCCCACGGTCAATGATCTGCAACTCAAATTGATAAACTGAAGATCCATTTGCATCTATTGGCTAAGGAAAACACTCAAAAGCTTTTACTATCATGTAATAGAACATACAGAAGGCCAACTAAGCTTCCAACATGAAGAAATTGTTGACCTTTTCACTAACTGTGGGCCTAGACTTGATCCCAAAGCAAGAAACTCAAGAATAAAACTGATACAAAAGAAGAGAGGAACATAGAGAACCCAAAACCTCTTCTGGAGAAATGGGAACATCGTGATCTGCAGCTTTAGTAGTTGGCGTGAGGATATTTTTTGGTAGCTTTTGGTTTTTCACCAGGCCTATCGTGGATAGAGTAGACGAGCAAAAAAGTCAGAGAGATAAAGAAAATAGGCATTTATCAAAGCTCCCAAGAATCACAGACCTCACCATCAGGCAAGGCATTGCCACAGTAATTTCTTATGCCCTTTTGGTAGACGGTCCACAGCGATGTATCAGTGCTACCAGTCACATAACCTCTAACTGTAACGACAAAACATTTTTAATTATTAAGACAAAATGACATCCATTGTATATAATTTGCCGTTCATACAGGTCAGCGATGATCATCACAGTCAAGCAAATTGACTCACCAACGAATTCGACAGGAAAGACAGAACATTTCTTGGCAATGGTAACATTCTTGTCTGGCGAGGACACGACTGCATTGGGAACAATGTGCTGAGTTTGCCCGAACCACCACAAACTTGTTTCGTTCAGCACCTAAAAACGCCTCAATTTTCATATCAAATTTCATGGGGCAAAAACAGAAAAGCATAACACATTTTCATTTAACTCGTGAGAAGGTTTAGCTCATAGGATACACAGAGCAGATATTTTAATTATCAATACTTGGCCTTTGAAGGGAATCGAGGCAAGAACTCTGTCAAAAGCACTTTGCCTATCTGTCGTGACCAGGACAAGATAGTCACCTCCGTCGTAGATATCCCTGACCTTCAAAATCAACAATGCTATTCAATCCATTCACACAAACTCATGACGAAATAACAATGAAAAAGACACAATTTTGAATAAGGTGGAGCCATAGCACAACATAGAAAAACAGTTAGCAAATACCAATTCCTGAAAATCAAAGATAAAAGAAAGAAAGTGCGCCCACCTTGCCTCTGGCCTTCGAGGAAAGAGATGGAACGGTTTGATCGAGGTAAGTCTCCGAAAGACAGTTGGAAAGAGAAGACTCAATCGCATCCATCAATTGATTCTTCCGCTCGCTGTTCGTCGACGAAAGCTCGACCGAGGGGGAGGTTTCAGCTCGAGGTTGGCCGGAGGAAGATAGCGACGCCGACATAACTGTTAAGAAACGCTTGTTTCTACTGCAATTACACCTTCTAAATGCAGCGCCGCCGAGCTGGGATATCTGAACGGAGGCCTTCGGTGCGAAAATCTTCGGAGGGTTTACGAACTGAGCCATTGCCTAACGCGCGCTCTTCCTTTCCCTTCGGTTCGTGTAAGAAGAGAACGAATGTGTTGTTACTCTTTTAGTCTTATGGGCTACATTTTTACTAAAGCCCAATAAAAGTTTATGCTCGTCCCTGTTTATCGAACGAATCGTATGTTTTATTACTTAGGATCCTATTTAATATTTTATTTGGTTTTATTAGGGTAGATTACTGTCATCCCATTTTCTAATTCCCTTAAATATGGCACCTTTGCCTTCGATTTTTCACATCCCCAAATTGGTAAGAAGGCTAGCGGAGTTATTATGTCGATCGACCTTCAAAAGGAAACAATGGAGAAGCTGCACAAAGTGAAGAAGCCTTAAATATTTCGTAAATTATCATATTTTGATATTTCCTGGACTTGAATATGAAATATGAAAATCAAATTCTGGGCAATGACAATGATTCAATAAGGGTACAGTAGTACACATGCAAATGGAAACCCATCGTCAAAATGTAGGTACGCTTTCATTTCTATATTATTCTTCCAATTATAGAACAAATCAAAGGTAGCAGTAGTTTGACCATCATAGGAACAGAGGCTTATTTTCTCAATCATGTGCTTTCTTTTGATTTCTTTTGATCACTCTTACCACAACAGCGACGACACGTGGTCTGAACTAACGTAGTACGCTTCGCAGTGATTAAAATGATGGTCAGAGTAAGAAGAAGTTCTTATTACTTTATCATCTCTGAAACGCTTCGTTGTTATTGTATTATAGAATCTGATTTGACTGAGGTCAATCAGTGTGTGGGAAGGAAAGGAAGGTACTACAACAACACATAAACGTGAGCTGGGCCTACCTTGTTATTTCTGACTTCTTTTCGTTTGTAAATCTATTAGGGGCAGATGTTAGTTGGAAGATGAAACTCATTCCATATGGATCAACTATGTGCAATTATAAATATGTAAGTTACATCCAAATTTCTTAATCGACCAAGTGATATTCACATTCGCTTAGGAGGCATCACCCTCGTATTGAATTTAACCAAGGTCATCTCCAACTATCCTCTATAAAGATTATTCCATTACATATTAATTGATATTATACATCATGTAATTTAGATTTTAGTATATTCTAATGAGAAATACTTTGCAGAAAATAAATTATCTAAATTAATAAAACAAATTTATTTTATATCATAAATTTTAAATTAAAACCTGTCGAGATTAATTTATATTTATAAATTTTTATATAATATTTCCAAAGAAGATAAAAACATGTAAAAGAATTGCAACAAGAACGGATTGATTAATGATAAGCACATTATTCCATTTTTATTAATTTAATATTTGAAGTTATTGTTTCTTATTATTTGAGAGATCCATAACCACTATTCATTCTACCTCTCACAACTAAATAATAGAAAAGGAAAAACTGAAAAATAGAAAATACATAGAGGGTGAATAGTGCCTCTACAGATTCACTCTCCAAGTTTAAAGTATTGTTGGAGATGGTTTAAGGTCGGGCATCTCGTGTTGGCGTTCCCCTCGAGGTATGGTGTTTTGGGTTCTCCAACCGATGGCCAACACCAGGCCAAAGTCGATTGAGGAAGAAAACGATGGGAAGAAGACAGTCGCTATTCCTTCACTCTTTTTTCTTTTTGTGTTTATCTTTTGTTCCTTAGTTTATTTATTTACTAAAAAACTTAATATTAAATATTTAAATTAGAAAATTAAATCTGCCCCCATAGTTCACGCACATTGTACTTTCTAAATTTAACTATAAATTATTCATTAATGAAATGATTAATCTTTATTGTTATAATTAAGTACAATAATTTAATAAAAACCTTAAAAAAATTCTAAAGAAAGAACATAGCAATGGAAAGTTGTTAAAAAATCAAATACCTCAATTTAGTACATAGTGTAATAAAAAATTATATGCTAATTTTATTCAACTATGAAATAAATTGATATTATTTTTGGATAATTTTTTAAAAATATTTTTCTAAAAATAATCTAATATTGTTACCTTAGATTTTATAGGTATTTAAATTTCATAACTTTAAAAATTTCTGTATTCTTAATTTTTTATTTGGAATTTAGGTTTGTTATTATTTTCAAAATTTAAATAGCTTTCAATTATTTTCTTAATTAAGTAATGTGAAATATTAATATATCGAGGAACATATAGAGGAATATTGGAGTTTGATAACATGTTTAAAATGTAAATTTGAAGGAATTGTACTGTTCCAACTCTATACGTATAGGAATGGTCGGAGATGGCCTAAGGAGGGAGATTATGGCGGACAAATAAGAGATGTAAAAAAAATAAGGGTATTCACGCCTCGTCAAAGTTTAATTTAAGATTCAGACCATGTCAGAAAAAATTTTAGTTTAAAGGACTCAATTTCTGTAAAATTTAAAGATAATGACCAACTTAAAAAAGTGTTCTAAATGTTATATGAAATGGTATATGATAATCATTTTGTGTTACAAACTTTCAACATAGCGTTATTTCAGAACAATGAAGTGGTACTGGCGAAATGAACTGGTATCGAATGTTCATTAACTGGTAGCGGATGGTCACTAACTGGTAGCAGATGATTGTTTGTGTTAAAAAATTTCAACATAATGTTATTTCGGAGCACTTGCAAAAATCGAATCCTTAAAACTAAAATTTTTTTATGAAAGGATCTGAATAATAAAAGAAGGGCCTGAAATGAAGTCCCCAAAAATAATATGTACACGTGGCAGATCCCCACCTGCCCTAATCTTTTCAGCCGAACTGAGGTGGGACCCATCCATCGATTCTACTATCCAACATGTGAACTGCTTCAGAAACTCAACCAGTGAAGACAGACAGTATATGCATGTGTTAATAATTAGTGTCCGTCTCTTTGTGGTCCTAACTAAATAATCTCCTTAACTCCAATTTATATCCATATGAACCCTTCCATTATTAAGCTTGAATTTTAATCAGTAACGAGGTGATAACAACAGCTTAAAGCTACATACTCCCAAACTCTCGATACTAAAATAACGATAGGTTGATGATCATAAGGCATCACCATATAGTAGTAATAAGTAACACATGCGAAGATAAATATTGCAAATCACCAATAAGCTATTATGTATTATCCTCCTATGTAAAAATATTAGATTTCATGAAAGAGGAGACCTATGTGGAGCTCCCTTCCTTCTGCTGCTGAAAAATCCACCTTTCTTCCTGGAATTGATCACTATTGCTTCGTGCGAATCATCAGCCGAATAATTATTATTATTATTACCATTATTTTCCTCCATCATAGTAAGCCCTTCAAATTGAGACGTTGGAAAATCAGATTCATCATCATCAAAGCTGCTGCTGCTAACCTGCTCCCATAATAGTCTTTGTCAGTTTCTAAAAAAGAAAAAACATCTTCGTGTACTTATTACAAGGCTAATATAGTCATTGTACGAAGGGTAACTAACTTAATGTAAGTACTAACCTTACAGGCGAGGGAACAGAAGGTGAAGGGCTCTTGAAGAATCCTATGACACGTCAAACACGAATTGCCCGAATTGCCCTTGTTATTGCATGACCTAGACTGGGCTCTCTGGTGCAAGAATATCACCTTTGCACTGTTTATTGTGTAGGGCTGATTGATGCAAACAATTAAACATCAATGAAATGAATGAATGAATATCGCCTTTTTCATATCATGGTTTAATTCGTTTGTTGAAATTTAGAAAGTTTCGACCTGAATGTTGCAGCAGTCTATTAGCTTCTCGAGTTCGTCCAATCTGATTACATTATGATAAACATACCTCCTCACCTGTTTAAGGTTGAATTATTGTAAGAAAAATGTGAATTAATTAAATTGTGAAGAGCATTCAATTCGCTCTATCTATATAAGGGATGACTGTAGAGTCAAACTGATGGGCTAGCGATGATAGATAGAAGCGAGGATTGAGCAATATAGATAATAATGAATAAGAACATAATAGTTAATCCTTCTAAAAATGGGGAAGGAAACAAAGTGTCGAAAGAATATTACAAAAGAAAAATACGGAAATAGTAAGAAAAAAACAACACACGTTTTCAAGGCAATTGAAACATTAGTCAATTAGCCAAAAAAAAATATTACTGCAAAGAAAAAATTGTTTTTTCCTTCTTTATCATTAAATCTAAAGTTGAATTATATCATGCCAACGAACCGTCGGCAAGAAGATGAAAAGAATACATAATTGTCTCAACAATTCAACAAAGGAATAAGCCAAGAATCAAGAGACACGAATCTAAATTAAAAAGAGAGAAAATTAAAATCAAGAAAATCATAATACCTGGAGAAGGGTATGAGAGGGATGGTGAGAAAGCATACAGTGAGTGCAGAAGCCATGGCTACAATTCAAGCAGAAGATGTTCTTTTCGTTCTTCCTTCGATTCTGATGGACCCCACAAGCCTCAAAGAATGTCTCCGACAAAAGACTTCGAAGCCATGCACTATTAGGGTTCATTATTACAACTACTTCGCTCGATCCTTCTTTCTCTTTATCCACTGGTTTTTTTCCTTCTGTTTCAGTTTCAGAACGAACTTAGCACATATATGATTATATATATAGTGCCTCGGTTTGTGGTCTTTGTCTGGTGTGATATTCTACTTGTACGTGGACACATCGGGGTGGTGAATATTAATGGTGTCTAGTTCATTGATTATTATACAATTAATCTTGTAATTATTTTTTATTTTCTTTTCCATGTTTGTGTATACTTAACGGACAAAATATTTCTGGGAAATAGTTCTTTAATTTTGGTAACTGTTTCTTTAATTTAGGAAAATATATATTTATATACTTAATTGGTCTGGGGATATAAACTGCCGCAATTTAGTGTGTAACTTATGCAATTTAGTCCCTCATTTCTAAATAATTAAGTATTTTCATATCACTCTTAATTTTCTATTACCGTACTTATGTCTCTACAACTAAGTTTCTTTTTATATATTTAAAATTATATTTCATCTTAAAGACTAAAAATTATAATTTGAAAATTTAAAATAATTTCAATATAATAGTTTTAAGCACACATCGGATGTGAAAAAAGTTCTACTAGTATATATAAAGACAACGAATTTAAGGATGACATTAAACCCATAATAACTTTTAAAATCAAGCACTTTGTACATTATATGATGGAACACTATGTATACTCATACACTTTAAGCATTTACTAAATTTATATTTAAGATACTCAAATCTCATGTATGGAAAACCTAAAAGATAATACTCCATCTGTCCCATTTGTTTATGTACATTTGGATTGAACACTCAAATTAAGAAATTGGATAAATAATATAGTACAACTAAAAGGTAATAAAGTGTATATTTTGACACGTCTTTTAAGAATATCTAATATTATTTTATTGATTGTTTGTGAATAGTTTTATGATAAAATAGAAATGTACAAAAGATAGTAAGACGCTGATATAGTAAAATGTAATACTGTCAAAACGGGCCGGGGCGGCGGGATAGCGGACTGGGAGATGAAGGGGCCTGTTTCTAAAAAATGGTGCCAATTAATATTAATGCACTCTCTCGATAAAAGGGAAGACAGAAAGGAGGAGTTACATTATTACTAGCTTGTACATTGATAAACTCCAAACACCGTATTGTCGTTTCGTTTCGGTAAATGTGCCTCCTAATTAATAATAGTTAAAAAGTTAACTATTATGTACTGAATAATGACGTGCATATCCACTCACAATAAATAATGATGGGCCCAATTAGTATAAGCCCATTGTATGGCAAGGCAAGTACGAAGTCTAATGACGCAGCAATAATTTCGATTTAAGATTAGATTATTATTAGTAAAAGATAGTAATGATGGCGCAATTACAAGATTTGCTGACTTGATCACTAACTTTTTACCTTCTCCGTTGTCTGCGATTATTTGAGAAACACTTTGCACACCAAAACTTTGTTGAATATCTATGGCTGATTTATAAATATAGTCATCTTTTTTAAAGATGATTAATAAAAATAGGCACTGCGTGTAAACTTTACAAGAATAGGCAGATTTTTTTTCCGATTTAAATTTATTTAAATTTATAGTATAAATGATTGGTTTGTTCATAGTTTGCTTAACTAATTGCGATTGCGAATACAGAAGTTTCGACTCAGTACATAATTTTGAATTGAAGTTTTTGGTTCGGTATTCCGTCTCTAAGTTTTTATAACTAAAATTTATTACGGTTCAGTCCGGAACAAAAAAAAAAGTGCTTTTTATTATTTTAATACGATATTATATCTATAACTAATTTATGAAGAATATATATTATAATTAGTGGTTTTGGTTCCAAATTTTTTTAGGTTAATCGAAACTATTCTATTTCTTTGAACTACCGGATCGATTTTGGTTCTTGATGTTTTCTAATTTACGAAATGATTTTCTTAAAATGAATAAAATAATCCACTAATACGACATAATATTAGAATTTTACTATTTTTTGTATAGATCATAGGTTTATTCATATTTCATCTTTAATTCGTATACAAAATTAATACATAAAAAGAAATAAAATAAAAAGATAGTATTCTTTAATAACTTTGTGCATTTAATATAATTAATTCAAAAAAATAAAATAAAATATAAGGATGCCTACTTTTGAGATCAAATACACAATGTGCCTACTTTTGTAATCAGACACTTGATAAAGTGCCAAGTTTTGTAATAATTCAATATCTAGTAGATTTCAAATGAGACTTGCTTCCCAATAATAAATACAAGTAAGCGCTCTCCCAACCTCATCGTTTTTCTCTTTATTTCGCGCTAATTTATTTTTCCTTGGTAGAGATTTCTTTCTGTCAATCCAATGGTCCTCGAACAGATGAAGAGCGCTAATTGCATTGTATACGCCATGGGATCTCTGTTTACTTCTATATGTCCTTCCTTGGTAACCTTTTTCGCCCGCATGGCTTCAGCTTATTCTGATGTGTTGGGAAATCGATCGCCCAAGATTCTTAATCCACTCTTCAAGTGTGCGTGTGAATTGTATCAATAACAATAACGTCGATATTGAATGAGATCGAAAATCGAATTTCTGAGAAAAAAGTGAAGAACAAAGAATCGATATAACGTGGTTCGGTCTCAACTTTCGACCTACTCCACGGACCAGCCAAAGCTTTTTATTCCGAACTGTAAACTGCGATTACAAGAAAAATGTATCTTTCTCACCAATTTTCTAGTTTACACAAAGCCCTAACTCTGACTATATCGAAAGATATGATAGCTCGATTAGTGCTACTTGAACTCTCAAATCTGATATTTATACAGCCAAGTTTTAAGCTATTCTCTCCAGCTGTGCTGTAACAGACTTGTACCTTGTGCATCTGAGTTGTACAGCGCATCACCCTCACTTATAAAACGTGTAGTCTTAATCTGAGCCATCCGATAACTTGTCCGCCAAGATCAACGCCCCATATTTAAACGTCTAAGTTAAATCCCATCCATTAGATCAAGCGCAAACCATCGGACGGCTGTGGTTGAATCTGGAGCTTAGAATGACTTACTATGGCTGAAAACGATTTTCACCATCCTCGCAACATTTAAGCTGCGACGTTGATCTTTACCATGTCTTGATCATCTTGGTAAGTTTTGGGCTCATATTTCTCAACATGATTTATGAATGAGATCAGAGCTTATTTCCGAGGCGGGCCATGTCTTAAAACAGATTCTTGTAGATACAGAGAAGCTCAAGGGATATCTCAAGTGGTAAGTAAGTAAGTTCATTGTTGATCTCAGTTCGTGGGAATGAATTGACGGGGTTTTTTTTTCGTTTCGTATAGGTCATTGTCGAGTCGATACGCAATCCTAATTGTGGCGGCGTAATATTAAATCCTTCGTCTTGGAGACAATCGCAGTCTGATTTGATAAATAGGGCCAAAAAATCAGCTGTTGCAGAAGAATCCTAGGTTAGTTTCTCTTTCAGTTGTAGTAAGAAAGAAAACACAAAACAGTTGATGTAAATATATAGCTGATTGATTCGTTCTTGGTACAAATTGCAGAAATCATCTGGAGAAGAAATAAGCAAACCATAGAATCAACTGAATAAGAAATCACAATCAAGTCAAATTCCGATAATCCAGTTAGCCTTTCTCTAACATGGGATCTGCTCTGTGAACCATTTCATGACGGAGAAGGGAGCTTTGATGAGCTCAATGGCGAACTCTACGATCAACGTCACGCAGAAGCAGCAAGGACACAAGCAACTCAGCACAAGCCTGCGAATGATGACCAAAAATCCCACGCAAGATTCAAACTTTTTTTTTTCTCTTGAAATCAACTCAAAAAAAATGTTATTACAGAACCCATAATAAGAATCTAATCCGATAATCCAGATAACATCTCCGACGAGTGAGAGTAAGAGAGCAACTAACGCGAAGGGCAAGCCCAAGAGAAACCCCAATGGCCTGCACTCACAGCAGCACATAACTGATTGACGTGGAAAAGCGCTTCTTTTTTTTTTTCCCTTAGTTCTCCGCTTGAGATTCTTGACGAGGTAGAAGAGATTCTCAAGGATGTACGAAGCAGTTATATATAGTCTTTATTGTAGGATGAAAGAAAAGTTGGCTAACGCCGGTGGATAATGGGAGATAGTGGGTAGTCTTTGTTTAATTCGATAATATAGTGGGGTTTATTTTCTGTATTCAACTGTTCAACATACGATATTTTAGCTCATTCATAGGTAATAAAACACCATTCAATTTAACTGACGCTGTATAAAATACTGGATAGTAGAGACGTGGATTAATATTTTTAAAAAATTATTACTTTGTCCATAAAGTATGATTGATCAATAGTGACAGATCAAATTAATTGAATTATTGACAGTTTTTAAGAAGCGTAGAGGCTTTATATAATGGAATGGTAGTAGATTTGGAAATATTGCATGGGTTGCAAGGGAGATGAATTTAATGGTTTAATAAAAATTTCATTCCTTGCTTTCACAGCACTCATCAAAATTGCCAGTAGTAGTAGATCTTTCTTTTATGCATCTACCTGTATAATTATGGCAGTTTGAAGATGGAACGTCAATTTTTCAGCAGTTAGGCCTAATTATTCTTCTCATTAGCTTTTGTTTTACATAAACTTGCGGAAAAGAAAAATTACATAATTTACGAATTATTAACTTAAAAATGTAAAAATGATTGGTGTTATTATAACAGCGAACGGACCCGTTAATTGAATCTTCATGTAATCTCTCTAAACTCACCACCAAACTGAAAAAGCAACATTTTCACACACACACACACACACTTTGTTACTACTCAATTCGATTGCGTTGCAAGAGTCAGATCTCGGTGGCTATGGGAGAAACGGCGTCGGACGAAAACGGTACTACATTGCAGCAGGCGCCTCAGTCGCTGCTGGAGAGGCTCAAGGATTACGGCCAAGAGGACGCTTTCGCCCTGTGGGATGAGCTCTCTACCGAACAGCGCCAGCTCCTCGTCAAGGACATTGAGGTCGATTCTCTTACTCTACGATTTCGTCATTTATTGCAGTGCGAGCTAGTTGTTTCCCGCCCCTACGAATCGGAGTCGAACGAGATCGTAGTGATTTTTTATGATGTCTGTGCCGAGCTTATCAATGATGTGTTGAGCTACATTTCATTTTGAGCCGATCGTAAATCTGGCAGCTGATAGTTAAAATTAATTGCAGGGTCTAGATCTTGCAAGAGTGGATCGGATTATTCGATGCTCCTTCCGCAATCAAGGTTTTTTGTAATTATGCTGCTGTTGAGCTTTGCATTTGCGCGGTTTTTCGAAGGCGTATGATTGAGGAGTCTTGTTGATCTTATGTAGGGGTTCAGGGTGCGGCGATCGAGGCAGTTCCTGATAGTGACGTATCGATGGTGGAGAAGCGGACGATGGAAGAAAGAGAGAGGTGGTGGAAGATGGGATTAAGGGCCATGTCTGAGGGGAAATTGGGTGTTATTCTCTTATCTGGTGGGCAGGTACTGTTTGATTTGATCACTGAGGCCAGATCCAAGTTTTGGATGCTTTTAGATTCAGTTTTTTTACGTTTGTGATTCTTTTTCCGTTATCACAAATGTATTGCAGAATTTGTTTTGCTTTAACGAGTGAATTCTCATACGTGCGCATGGTCATCTGCTGCTTGAATTCGAGATATAGTGATGGGGGCAAATATGAGTTTATTGCATATCTTTCTTGGGTAGCTTACTGATGGAACTGCCATTTTGGTTTCGCTCTATGTTGATTGTGCGAAAATGGAATGATTTGCATAACACGAAATCAAAGCGTGCATGATTACCTTGGCACTGAGTTGACTTGTATTTAGGCCTATTTATCGGCAATATGTTGTGATGGCTGCATATCTTAATTTTCGCATTATGGATATGACATCGGTCAGTTGGTTGTGGATAAGCTTGGCATTGAGCACCATTGTTGTCTAAGTGTTTCGATGTACTTCTTTAGTTGTTGAAAATCTTCCACACCTTAATTCGATCATTATATGCAGGGAACTCGCCTTGGAAGCTCAGACCCAAAAGGGTGTTTCAGTAAGTGTTATGAATGCTCGTATTGCTATTAAAAATGCGATGAAGAAAGCAAAATCTTTGTTTTGGATGCATATTCTTGTTTCAGAAAATCACTTCAAATGATTATTCTAAGAGCCAAGCTCATGTCCAATATAGTACTCCAGGATCTTTTTAATTTCACTCTCTTACATAAATAAATTAAATTGATTCTTGCGAATGATTTATCTCTTCTCTTGTATTCTCATCATTTTAGATATTGGACTTCCATCTGGAAAATCTCTTTTCCAACTTCAGGCTGAGCGAATTTTGTGTATTCAGAGATTAGCTGCTCAATCTGTAAATGATGGTGAGTTTCATTTACTATTTAATGAATTTCTATCATTCTTTTACCTACTAACCTGATGAGCCTGGTATATGAAGGTAGTGGAAAGATTACACCCATACATTGGTACATAATGACTAGTCCATTTACTGATGAAACTACCCGCAGATTTTTTGAAAGCCACAAGTATTTCGGTCTAGAAGCAGATCAAGTGAGAGTTTTTCTTACTTCTTAGTTTGACTTTATGATTGGTATCGGAACTTTGTTGGCTCACCGTGAAAGACCAAATCATATGCAGGTCACCTTTTTCCAGCAAGGCACAATTCCTTGTGTGTCAGTGGATGGTCGGTTCATAATGGAAACTCCATACACAGTATGATCTGATCTTACTCCTTTCTATAATGCAATAAAGATGATTATTTTTAAAATATGCTACGTGGATATATATAAGTTCGGTTTGCATCTCTCTGTGCTGATTGTTATTATCGCTTGCTGATATTGTGTTATCACATATTGATTTGTGAAAAGCAGATAGCAAAATCTCCTGATGGAAACGGAGGACTTTATTCAGGTATGCACGGGTTAAGATAATCATTAACGTTATATCAGTGTTCCCTTCTTATTACATCATGGCTGCCGTGTTGCGTCACTTGGTCCTAAAATAATTAGTGCAGCTTTGAAGTTCTCTGGGTTGTTGGAAGATATGGCTTCAAGAGGCATAAAATACTTGGACTGTTATGGAGTTGACAATGCTTTGGTGAGTTGCTCCTTGGCATTCTTATCCCAATATGTTTCCTGTTTGAGTTTTTCATTGGTGCAAAAGAAAACAGGAAAATTGTTGAACAGGTTCGTGTCGCAGATCCAACATTCTTGGGTTATTTCATTGATAAAGGTGTGGCTGCTGCTGCTAAAGTAGTCAAGAAGGTCAGTAGGTCTTCATTTTCCAGATATAAAAATGACTCCTCATTATTTGGTTGCTTTGAAGTAGATAGCCATAGAATTCATCCTAATCAATCTACTGGGTTTTAGGCGTACCCGCAAGAAAAGGTTGGTGTGTTTGTTAAAAGGGGAAAAGACGGACCACTCTCTGTGGTTGAGTACAATGAATTGAATCCATCAATGGGTACCGCAACTAATCAGGAAACTGGCCGTCTGCGCTTTTGCTGGAGTAATGTATTGGCCTTCCCATTATTTTCTTTCATGATATCCTCTTCCTGATGTTAGATTAATCTGTCTGGTGTTATTTTTTCTCTTATGACGTTCTTCGTTCCTTTCAGGTTTGCCTGCACATGTTTTCTTTGGATTTTCTTAATCAAGTGGCAAATGGGCTAGAAAAGGACAGCACGTGAGTAATTCTTCCTTCACCTCTCTGTCTTGGATGATCGAATTACATACTATACTCGTCCATGTCAAGTATTTGGCCGAGATGATGCAAACCAATCATATATTCTATGCCCAGCTATCACTTAGCAGAAAAGAAAATAGCTTCAATCCACGGTCAGGCGACGGGGTACAAACTTGAGCAGTTTATATTCGATGCTTTTCCATATGCACCTTCCACTGCTCTTTTTGAGGTAATAGTCCAAAGCTAGAGAGTTTAGTGCATGGAAGGAGAAAACCAATCTGAGTTTTATCTCAACAACAACAGGTGCAGCGCGAAGAAGAATTCGCTCCAGTGAAAAATGCGACTGGTTCTAACTACGACACTCCAGAATCTGCTCGACTGCTCGTCCTCCGTCTTCACGCTCGATGGGTGGTTGCCGCTGGCGGTTTCTTGACCCATTCAGTGCCTCTATACGCCACTGGTGAAAATACTTTCTTAAATAACATTCTGCTCTGCTCTGTTTTTATCCCACTTTCTATGTATGTTGCGTTGCATGCTTTAAGAAAGCGGGCAATAAATAAAGTTCCTCGTTATTTACTATTGGCGCAGGCGTGGAGGTTTCCCCACTATGTTCGTACGCCGGAGAAAACCTGGAGGCCATCTGCCGTGGAAGGACATTCCACGCCCCCTGTGAGATTTCGTTTTGATTCAGTTGAGTTTGCGTTTTCTTTTTTCATGCCGTTTGGGTACAACATCTCATCTCCAAACATGTCGGAGATCCTTGTGATTTTTTTATGTATCTGAATAATGCAATGTTCATTATAAGTATATGCTGAATGACCACTTAATAGTTTAATTTAAGCTTCTTACCAAAAAGGACAGAACGTTAAATATCCCAGGTCCCAACCAGACAACATTCTGTCGGGTTCAGTCCAGACTCCAGCCTATACATAGAAAATCTGTCCGACGTTCAAAAGGCTCTCATGAGGCACGTTAAATATCACGCTGTTCTCCCTGCAAACCTTCCTCAGAAAAGCGTACACATAGTCGATCGCAACCTTCTTATAGATCCTCGACTCCCTCCTCGCCCTAACCACCGTATTCCCCAGTATGTGAACCACCCCGGCGTCCCTACACGTGTTCAGAAACTCGAGCTCGTCCACTTCCGTCCGACTACTCTCCGGCCCCGACGACCACACCGTATGGTTCGCCGGCGACCTAACCGCCGGCACGATCGAGTCAACCGACGAAATCGTAAAGTCAACAGCATTCGACCCACCGTTATTCAACAAAATCTCCCTCGACCTCCTTCGACTCGCCTGCTGCTGCACCCCATAAAGGCTGTAATCCTCGGAATCAGAACATCCCTCCATCATACCCTCGAGCCTCACAAACGTAAACAGACAGTCGAAGAGCTTCTTCTCAAACTCGTCGTCCTTCTTGTGAAGGTCCTTGTACCCATACCTCGCCACGCACCGAAACATGTGGAAGTTCTTCGGGCCTATTCTCTTCACTAAGTAACGCTCCTCGGCGGGGACGGTGTAGACGGGGAGGTACTTGACGCACACGAAGACCACCACGGAGTGTATGGCGGGGAGGTTCGTGATGAAGTGGGAGAATATGTGGGGCACGCCGCTGGCGAGCTCGGTGTAGACGAGCCCAATCCCGGGGACCCGGACGAGCCCAAGGCTCGGGCCGAGGCCGAGGATCCACGCCATGGAGACCTTGCTGTGCATCTCGAACTCGTAGCGCTTGACGGTCCCGTAGTGCCACACGCACATGATGAGTAGGAAGGCGGCGGCGATGACGAGCGGGACCCACCCGCCCTGGTCGATCTTGAAGAGGACCGCCGAGAAGTATGTGCCCTCGACGACCAGCGAGAGGAAGGTGAAGAGAACGACTAGGAGCCAGTGGCAGTGCCATACGAGGAGCATTATCAAAGTCATGAGGAATGTGGTCACCAACATCACGATCACCACCGCGGTGCCTGTTCGTTGGCAGTACAAGAGGAGTACTGTTAGATGACTGCTTCACCTAAAAGCTTAAATTTATATATTTTACTTCCACACGCCCCTAACATGTAGGCTGATCTATAACTTTTTTTTTGTTATCTTAGCTTTAGACGTGTAATTTTCTTAAATGGGTGGTCCCTGAGATCTGATAGACTAGGTTAGATGACCATTGCACCTAAAAGCTTAAGCTTGAATGGGGTTTGTATCGTATTTATAAGTTTATATATTTTGTTTCCAACAACTATAAAATAGAAGCATTCATTTCTTTCTACTTTCTCGAGTGGGGAAGCGGATGAAGAGAAAAGCTCACCGTACGCATTGCCGATTTGGCTTTGGTTTCTGAAGCCGGCGGTGACGGCTATGCAGAGGATCATGAGGATCCAATTCATGTCGGGAATGTATATCTGCCCTAGGAACTTCTTCGAAGTGTGTACGACTTTGACCCTCGGAAAGCACCCTAGCGCTAGGGCCTGCTTGATTATCGAAAACGTAGCAGATATCGTGGCTTGACTAGCGACAATAGCTGCTAGAGTCGCAACTATGAACATCGGCCAATATATCCTATCTGCAAAAAAAAAACAAAAAAACGTAACGGAGTTAGTTATCTCAATCGAATATATTCTCCCAAGAATGTAATGAAGTTAGTTTTTACCTGGAATCGAACGGTAAAATGCGTCCCGGACATGCTCTCTGTTCTCCATGAGGTACGCTGCTTGCCCAGAGTACGCCAACAGAAGGCAAGGAAACACAACCACCGTAAACGCAAGCTGCACGGCGGCGACGGGAAAATGGGCCAGGTCGGCAAATAGCGCTTCGGTCCCTGAAAAAAATAAGGACAAAACGGTCGGCCCCATCTTTAGAATTTCGAAATTCCGAGGACAAAAAAGCAAAAAACCTGTGATGCTGAGCATAATCCCGCCGAGAGACGTCCATGCCGTCTTCTTCCCTCTCCTGAAGTAGTGGTATATGTAGACGGGCGAAAAGGCTTTGAGCACAGAGCTATCGTACGTATATATGTTGAACACTCCGATTCCTCCAATCATAAGGAACCATATCAATACGATGGGAGCAAAAAGCCAACCAACTTTGTCCGTGCCATAGTGTTGAAGGCTGAATAGCCCGACCAAGATGAACACGGCAACAAGTACCACAATGTCTGCACTTTTATAAATATTTTTTGTAATGGAGAGGTTGGTTTGATTTATTCGAAGAATTCAAAGCTATTGAGTGAATAAAGTGTTCCAAATTCATGCCTGAGCTCATCTTTGGGTGGTCAACTTTGATCCCGCCAGATGCAGAAAGAACTGCCAACGTCATTGCGGCGAAAATGTATGTCAGAAAAAAAAAGGAGGAGATACGAAGTAAGACAATATGGGTTTTCTTTTCTCACCAGATATAGCAGGTGTTAGAATGCCATCGCCGATCACCATGCAAGTTCCTACGAGCACCAAAATAAGGAGAGAAGTCTTCCTAAATGCGTTCGTCTCGAGCCATTTCTTGGTTTTGGCTGCAAAAGAGTGCTCACGGAAAGTGCTTCGACTGTAAGTAGTCAGCTCCTCGTCCGTTCGGTGCTGGTTGGGGATCGTCTTCACTTTGGCGTGGCGGCAGAGCAACGAATACAGAGCAAAAGTCCCTCCTAAAAATAGAAAACAAGTCATTCACAGCAAGAAATTAAAAGATTGTAGTAGCTTCGACGCTGAGTATGTTTACCTTGACCATTGTCGTTCGCTCTGCATACTATGAAGACGTACTTTAAGAGGGGAATTAAAGCGAGCGAGTATATAATCAAAGAGAGGGCGCCGATAATATCCTGAGGATCGTCGATTTTTCCTGGGAAAGTATTGTAGAAGACATAGAGAGGAGATGTTCCAAGATCTCCATATACCACTCCCAGGCTTTGGAAAGCTAGCCTCAGCAGCAGAACTGTAGAGAATTTCTGTCCTCAAAGCAAACATGTGATTGAATTAGATGCAACTCCACAGAAATAAGGATGTCTAAACACAGACTTTCACATCATCTCCAATCAGACAGTGAAAGGAGTTGACTCCCATGTAGAAAAGTTAAAAAGACTTGCCTTTTCTCTATACATGTTTCTGAGCCGACCAGCTTCCTCGTCCATGGGCTGATCGAGCTTCTGCTCTAAAACCCACATACTTCCCTTATTAGTCTCAGTTCCTTCGTCTAATTCGGTATCAGATGCCATCTTCATCGATGGAGAGAAGCTAAGTCAATCTCCTACAAGCTGAGAATAGAAGGATTCCCAATTCAAGAACACAAAAGAAGAAGAGATTGAATTACAGCGTATGATTTTAGGGATTGTATAACAGGTGGGCAAAGGGCATCATAGTACAGTAAAGTGGGGTCAACTCAATATCAGCCACAGAGCAACCAACCTTTTGAAACCTTATGAGAAAGAGAAAGAAAAGGGTCACCTTCGCCAGGAACCTTAAATACCTTAATGCTCTCTGCAAACCTCGGCAATCGAAACTGATTTTACTGCCGCTTTGGATTTAATTTAATAAATCTTGAGGTGGGCTCAGCTCGGATTCAAGTTTTAATATTGACTTCCAGGGAGTAAAAATCGATTCTTGATTCTAAGAAAAATAGAAGGCTTTAATTCTCATCGTAATCAGAGGAGGCTTCAGGCAGCTGGAAAAAAAAAATAGCCTTTAGCTCTGATTATTTTATAACATTATTGCGATCTCTGTTGTGTTCTTCTGAACAAAAACCGTTTAAAGAGACGTACAAAACCTCTCTCTCTCTCTCTCTCTCTCTACCTCTTCTTGTCTCATATCGCCATCATATCGTAGTTGATTTGACTTGTTTGGAAATTAATTAATTATGTTGAGATTAGGAGACGAATATTCTTCTTCAAATTTTTGTATGGTTCAAGCATATTGCTGCAATATACTTTCTGTATAGAATTACCCTATACTTAATTTATGTATTCTTCTTTTTAAAAAGAGTTAACGATAGTTGATTAGAGATCAGTTAGCACTAAGATATTATGGATTTTTATTACCCATGGCAATTATCATCTGAGGGAAAGGTTATAATAAGGTTTTCTGGGTCGCATTCCATGACATGGCGACAAGAACGTATGACGTCTTTTCCTACGACTTTTTAACATGTTACTATATCTTATATTTTTACATATATAAATATGTAATTTTATTTTAAGTTTTGTGCAAGTCACCTGCAACCTATCTATCACAAGTCTATTTTTTTTCGTCTGAAAGAAAAGAACAATATCAAGTTAAATCGGGCATGATTGTAGTGGAAACAAGAATTAACAACATTTATGTCTTATGATATATATAGATATTTACTTAATGTCCCATTAATTATCATATTATAATGATATGGAACCTTTATATAGCACTTAAATTGATAATAATAATTACAAGTACGCGTTGTGGAGCCCAATGAATGATTCATTTATTAATACAAATAGAAACAAACGGTTTAGATGGAGATTAGAGTCAATCAATTAGATTAGTATTCTAAGGCAACGTATTAACTTCTCCGACTAATAATACATGGTTCCAAAAACTCACAATCAAACTATACGAGATAAGTGTCGTGAGTTTATGACAAGTGGACGTATTACGTACTATGATAACTTGCATGACGTGGATGTGCCCACGGTAAACATATTTATTTCATATTATTATACAACTAAGTACATTTTGGCGTCGAGATTTTTGTGGGGACATATACAAATTATAGACTATGTCAGTTTATTTCCAGCCCGCGTATGTAATTTACACAATACTACAGTTGCTAGTGATTTTACTCTAACTCATAAATTTTATTTTCTACACTAGTTATTTCTCCACCATTAATTCTATTTTGCACTAAAAATAAAATTTCAATTAATTACTATGATAATTGACTTATTAAACTTTATATTATCAATTAAAAGGCCAATATATTATAATTATTAATATTTAAATTAACATATTACTTAATTAAAATTTTATTGAATTAAAAGCAAATATCAATAAGTAAAAGAAAATTAATAGTATTTTTACTTTTATTGTTATTATAAGAAAATATCAATATTTTAAATATAGTAAAATCTATTTTATTAAATAAAAATATAAATAAATTAGACACTACAACTCTATTTTTGTGTTGATAATTATGTGTACTATGAGTTTCTCTTCTAATCAACACAACATATTCTATTTTTGTGTCTTACAATAAATAAAATACCCATTGAATATGATTAAAATAAAATGATCTCCCACGAATAGTCAAGGGATCGATGAGGCCACCATGCGTAACCTAATAATAATTGTATCAAAATTATACCACTGCAGTCAACTGCTTAGATAAACTGGGAGCATATATTTTAATTATAGTCTTCATTGTCTTCTAATAAATTGTATTGATCTTATGATGAAAAATTAAAAAGAAAGGAACCCAAATTTAAAAAAATGGGTCCGTCACTTGATATTTCAATGGATACAATACAATCGTATCATCTTTGATAATTATGAGTGTGATGTTTTAACTAACTAAATATATGAATTTTTGGCAACCATCTAAGGTAGCTTTGCATATCTTGCATGTGGGCTCCTCTCAATTTGATGATCTATTTAGTTTGATCGTGTGATGATCTTGAAAAATAATTAAGTCAAACAAAACAAGCAGTATACAATAAAGTATTGTTGCTCCAATGTTTTCTATTCCAATGGTGAAGCGACGATATGTGTAAATATTCAATCGTCATTATCCCGCCAGCGATGGTAAGAAGAACAATAAGTTCAGATAAGGTGGACTCGAATCATTTTCTTTCCTTTTCTTTTCTTTTCTCAGAGAACCCATTACCCATCATACTATTTTGATTCCCCTATCCGTTGGAACAGTTTATGTAACAAAGTTTTTAATAATTTATTTTAAATCTAGGACAAGATCGATTTGTTAGAACGGTTTTTACAAGCAGATAGCATAAATGGCAAAGTGTTTGAGTAATAACTCGATCTTCAAGTCAAACGAATACCACACCAGCGTATAGAACATCGAATTATAGATAATTAAGGGATTATCATCCATCGAAACGAAAACAAACTGATGGTAAACTCCGTTGGCCTAGGGAATAAGTTCTAGATTTGATGCATTGAAGAGAGAATTCGGATAAGCGTCCCAATGTCAACGGTAAGGCCACGTTTTGCATTATAAAAGGGAGTCGAAAGAATGCTTTGTTTTCCCATCAGAGAAAAGCCGAGCTTGTCGTAAGATAATAAGCTGAGAAAGAAAGTTCTTGCATGAAGACAAAGAGCTGTTAGTATTATTACGATCTGTTAGCCAAGAATGACTTGCCTAACTTCTCTTTAGTTAAGCAAAATCATGCCTTTGATCTTAGGCAGGTCGTTTGGGCTTACTGATGAGCTCTTGTTCCCTCATGCTAGACTTTTTTTTTTTTCTTCTAAACTATATACATTATCATACAATTTATCCACTACAAGATCAGTGAGCTGAAATACAGATGAATTGATGTACTTCCAAGGCACGCAATTTCGTATCCTAGTACTCATTTCCCTAAGCAATCACTTTCACTACACCATTATACGACGACATGTTATTGATAAACTGAAGTTGGCTTTATTTCAATCTTTTCGATCTTTTTGGTTATGGGTTTAGGCAATTTGGCTTTATTTCAATCTTTTCGATCTTATCTCAACCTATTTCGGGAAATACAGACAGATGAGCATTCTTTTGTCCAAAGACGACGCCTTTTTCTTCTCTTCATAGAATTAAGAAATCTGCATCGCAACAAAAGAATAGAGAAATACAGTCGAATAAATCTAACTTCCGTTTTGTGCTTGATGGGTTTCGAGGCACACGGAGAGGGAGAGCTGAGCTTGCCGGCACTGACGGCGTTTGAGGGCCGTTCCGCCGCTGGAGCAGAGATTTCTGACGGCGTCGGATTCCTCTGGGCACGCCGCCGTGACCAAGCAATTGGCGAGCGATCGGTTCAGATGGCGGCAGGCGGAATCTCGCTGAAGGCCCTCCGGCGTACGGCGGTGGCACTCCGTCAGCGAACGGTACAGCCGATCGCAGGAGTCGATTTTAACGGCCGTTGAGTTCCGCTCGCTCGACGACATCGTTTCGCGCGTGCTACCACCGCGATATATTTTAGCTATTATTATAGCTAGCTACCGCGCATGTAAATTACAGAAACATCCTCCTAAACTAGTGGGCTATCTGGGACGGCCTCACAATTTGGTTGTATTTACGATTGTACCCCACTTTGAATTCGAATCTTACTTCATGAAAGTTTGCCGTAGGCGCAGCGGCACTGGAGTGGAATCGCAGATAAGATTGAGGAGAAATGCAAGTTGCAGCAATGGGAGCTCCTTTTTCAGTTAGCAATTCATTCATGTTACAGCAGGTATCGAAATCTCTCTGTGTGTGTGTTGGCGCGTGTTAATTCGTAAATAACTGTGTTGAAGATTTCATTCGGTTTATTGCAAGGTTAATCGAAGGAAGCAGATGAAGATTGCAGCCGCGAACGAGGCTTCTGGAAATTTCGAGAGAGGACAGGCGATGAAGAAGACCAAGTTGTTGACACTGCTGACTCCGCCTCTTATAGCTGCTTTCGTAGCGTTATCTCCAGTCTGCAATCCACCTGGTATGTAACTTTTCCAGCCCCTTTTCTTGTTGCAATAGTCTCTCTTGATGGTGGGTTGAAATAATTCCGTCTTGGATTGCTAGGTTTTCCTGTAACTTTGTGTGTTGAGATATTTCTTCTCATTTGAATTTGGAAAGACACCAATTGGTTTTAGAACAAGTTCAATTGATTTTTCTAATCAACGCTGTCATAGGCTGATATCGACCTGCAATGGAACCCTTCTTTCATTCCATTGCATTCAAGGTTTGGGAATCAATTCACTAGCGAAAAACACTGTGTATGAACTGTGCTTGTTTGCTTATTATGTGAATATAATAAATTCCAAAGGTTCTTGATCATCTCACCGCTTTTGCTATAGAATTATAACTGTTTTAGATCTACTTATGACGACGAATTTTCGATGAATCATATCCAAGGACAATGTGATTGGGCACATATGCTGCTGCTTCAAATTTTTAATCAAACTACTTTGCACCGATAAATTAATGAACTTTTGTGATCGATTGATTCTTCCTATAATGTTTAGCGTCGCTTGGGCAGACAGCAGATGCTCATGGGAGAGGAGCGACCTTGTTCAAACAATCCTGCATTGGTTGCCATGATGCTGGAGGAAACATAATACAACCTGTGAGTGTGTGTTTGTGTGTGCATGTGTATCTATATGTTATATTCATGCACCACTTGCCAGCTGATCACAGATACTGATATTCTACAAATCCACATACAGATTCTTAGATAACTACTTATGTTGAGCGTTTTCCAATCATCATTTCAGGGGGCTACTCTGTTCTTTGAAGATCTGCGAAGGTACTACAAATCAATTCTGCTTGAAATTTCACATCTAACGCTTGTCTGAACGTAATGTGCTCAAAGTCTTTTATATCATATATAACAGTCAGCCAAGTCCCTTAGAACAATCACTTGACAACCAATTTGCATGTTCTATGCAGAAACGGAGTCGACTCGGAAGAAGGGATATACCGCATAACGTATTTCGGCAAAGGAAGAATGCCGGTAATTCTTTCTTTCTTTCTTTTTTTAATGGGCCGACGACATTCTTATATAAAACTTTGAGCATAGTATGTTATATACATGTATGTATATATATACATACACATATTGCAGGGATTTGGTGTGAACTGCAAACCAAGAGGTCAATGCACGTTTGGTCCTCGGTTAGAAGAGGAGGATATTACAATGCTGGCCCAGTTCGTCAAGTCCCAGGCAGAACAAGGCTGGCCTAATATTGAATGATATATGTAATTCTTGGCATATTTGAATGAATCAGCAAATAATGGCTCATATATTTCGTCTATATTTTTGGCCCATAAACCCGATGAGCTTTTCCAAGGCTTAATTATACTTTTTAAGGACACTTAAATTAAAGGTGACAATTTTAGTCCTATAAGTATTAAAGTTGTAGCAATCAAAGGACACCCTAAAATATTGGTGGCAATTTTAGTCCTCTAAGTATCAAATTTGAACAATTTGGGTTGGGGACACTCAAACCCATAAATAAAGGATAATTCTATTCACACCCCCTATTTACTAAATACACCCCCCACTAAAATAAATACTACTAAATATAGTATGTGTTCAAGTTTAATTAATTCTTTATTTTTTTCTCTCATATTATTGCATTCAATTCATAGAGAAATTTTAACGTAACCAATTACTACTTTTTTTCAACCAATAATATTATAACTTCATAATCATATAATTTTATGTTACAATTCAGCAAAATATATAAGTATGGATTATATTTTTTTATGAATTATATCTATACCTTCTATGATATTAAAATATTGTATTATTTATCTATATTGTGTATTTACTGAATTAACTGGTAACTCTTTCAATTGTCTAAATTATAATATGATTATTGAATTATTATATTACTGAATTTATAATGTATAGATAACTTATAATCACTATATTGTGTTTAACTGAGATAATAAGAAATAATATTAATATATATATTAATATTATAGGTTATTGATAGTATTAATTGAAAAAGTTAACAGTTGAAAATTGAATGAAATTGAATATATGATGTTGTAATTAACTAAATTTATAGGGTATTGTTTGTTATTAACTATATGTTGAACAGGTATTAAATGTCATGTTGCACTAACTATATATGTAAACTATTTAATGTAAGGGGGTGTAAATAGCATCTTTTTATTCAAGAGTGGGTGTGCATAGTAGCACCCTAAATAAAACTTTAGCCTAAAATTTATACACGTGGCGTCGAGTAATGTTTGACTTTATACTAAATTTATTCTCTCTTTCCTCCAAATAAGCATCACATCATATGTAAAACAAAAATTGAGCTAATTGGAGTAAACAAAAATTGAGCTAATTGGAGTAAAAAAAGAACAAATTTTAGTCCAATGAATAACAAAATTAAAGTAGTTTTGGAACAGTTAAAGTCAGAAAACCTCATTTTAGCTCGAAATTTATACACGTGACGTCAGATATTCTAATCTGGACTATTAGGTGAGGTTGAATTGGAAGCTGGAGAAAATAAATTTAGTCCAAGTCAGTATCTTCGGCTCCCCGTGATTAAATTCCGAACTGAATTAGATGTCTAGATTTAAATGTCGTAAAATTGTTTTAGTTTGATATTTATAGGACTAAAATTGCCTCCAATAACCATGTGTCCTTAAATTGCAATAATTTTGTTACTTATAGGACATGTAATATAGGAGAAATCAATGAAAGGACATCAATTCAAATCCTGGATTTTGAATTGAGAGAGATATTGAGATATCTCTAACTCGATTATTTCCTAACAATTGCCGTACCTCACAAGTCACATTCACCCTTAAATTTAGTGTCCTAAAAACGCCACCTAGTCAAACCTATGGGACTAAAAATGTAATTAAGCCTTTCAGTATTTA
Source organism: Craterostigma plantagineum (assembly GCA_027422505.1). Classification (NCBI taxonomy): domain Eukaryota; kingdom Viridiplantae; phylum Streptophyta; class Magnoliopsida; order Lamiales; family Linderniaceae; genus Craterostigma; species Craterostigma plantagineum. The sequence goes on along the minus strand of JAPQWV010000043.1, from coordinate 2,367,674 downwards.
CCCTAATTAATTGGTTGTTTTGTGTTAAAAACTTTGGGAAAGTTGAGGGTATTTTTATTACGGAAAAGCTTATCATGGACTGACGGTTAACTTCAACCAACGCAAATGCCAGCCTTAATCACATGAAGATAACGACTAAATTACAAGGCAGAACCATGTGAACCTCTCCATTTATTAAGATTGTCTTATTAATTACGATAATGAACAAAATGTGCGGTCCCCCACCATTTATTAAGCACGCCTTGTCTTTATTTCATTGAACAGAACTAAAGACAAAACTTCACATGGATTCTACTCTGATTCTCAAATCTGTAACATCACACAAACCTCTTCATTACTAAACAAACCCAAATTGTATTTTGTCTCTACGTATTTATATATTAATTTTGTTTTTAATTTTTTTTGTTGGGGAAGAAACGGAACAGACAAACCATGTGAAGGAAGCAAAGCATGCGCCGTTCACACATTCAAAAATTCCCACTTTTAAATGACGATATATGATTAATAATTCCAATGTGCGCTAGTTATATTCGGTCAAGTGTCATAGCAGCTAATTTAACAAGTATATCCCATTGCCTTGATATGCGTATTAAATGAATTACCTCCTGCTGATGACATCATTATTCATCTATGATTATATATTTTGAACTAAGTGGTCCCTGTAAGCTCGGACATCTCCAAATAATTCATTAAATTAATTACTGCCACATGAACATGATTATATGTACCATATATTTGTGTAAACATAGAGAGAGGGTTTAGAGCAGGCAAAGAGTCGGTGTCAACAGCTGTAAGAATGAAACGACGTTATAAGCAGCAAATTAGCCACATTTAACACTAAAGGCAAAGAGGGTTTTCTCAATCAAGGCATAATGCTCTTTATATCATCAACCAAACTCATATATATACATATGCATGTATATTATTTGGGAAACTTCAATATTTTTTCTAGTTCTTTATTCGGCAATTGATTCGATCTATGAGTGTGTTGGTTTGAGAGGCTGAAGCTGCCAGCATGATCTGGTGTCTATATATATATAGGCTTTGAATCCTCATATTATCATTTTTTCTTAACTTCGAAATACGTTGGAGACTTTATTACATACATCAGGTCATCTAGCAGCTTCAATCACTCATCACTAACAATTGCCTCCCTTGCCTGATAATATGATGTAAAATATATGGATTCTTCAGCAGACATTAGGTGAGTTCTTGATTTATGTTCAATGTCTGTTGTTTTTATTTTCTGGTTTTTAATTACATGTGAGACGCGAAGCTTAAGCTTGCACTCCTTGAATGAAGATGATATATTGGGTAATTCAACGGTTATTTAGCGGTTTACACGGTTGTTCTAATTTCAAGACCAAATTACGATTTGAATAGGTAGGTCGGGATTATTGATAGCAAAACATATCAAGTACCGAAATTGAAATATGTTTGGATTAATACGAAGTAGCTTATTAATTTCGCTTGGTGCTATTGTCTCCGTAATTATAAAATGGCATATTAGCTTCTTTTTTCTCTTATTCGAACAATTGGGAAAGAACGACTTCACATATTACTAGCCAATGGTTACACGCATAAGCAAGTAGTTGAAGAAACTTCGTCAGATGACTAATCAAAGAGCAAACTGCACGTGAAATTAAAAATTGTTAATTTTGAATATTAGTCAAGACAAAATTGCATTAACCAACTTCCTTGGCCTTTTCTAATCAGGACAGACAGACTTAGACTAATCATCTGCTAAATTGTTTGATTTAACCATGTTATCGAAAAAAATAGTAACAGTAAATATTCCAATTTTGATTTTGATGTAGTTTGTTTAAATGATATTAACTTGACGTCTTCTCAATTAGGCATCATTTTACATCCTAATGGGAATTGTCAACGCGCATGCTCTTGGGGATAATTAGTTTTATCCATTCATTTTAGGGAAAAAAAAAACATCAGGTTAAGTTGAATTTGCTGAATGGGATGATTGGTTAATTTCCCTAAAAATCATCTCATATCTATTTAGTCCCATTGGAGTTGGACTACTAGTGGTTCAGTGGTATATAACATATTCAAATTATGTGACTATCGATTATTGTCCATCATTAAGATTGAGGTTCACACAACTGCGATGAGATTCACATATTTGCTTCTCAAACTGAACAAAATCGGAATATGAGAACTCAAGACATAACCGATTGTGTGGGATATGTACCTTCTAGACAATAAAAGAAGAAAAAAACATCAATCAATACTCCAGTCCAGACATGGTTTTGCTGACGTGTCCAACGAAAGTTTTTCCACGTAGGATGAAGAACGATAGTAAGTATATATCAATGTAGGGTCCAAGCCCATGTTGAAACTCGAAGTAACACAATTTGAATATTTATTTAATTGGTACGAGAGGCCCAAACAATAGTAACGAGTTAGGGGTAGTAAGCAGGTCGGTTGGCTCGACCTGTTTATTTAAACGGGTTGAAATATCGAACCTTAACCCGATCTGTTTTAACCAAATATAACCCATTAACCTGCCAACCGTTTAAAATTAAAAAGAAAAAAAATAACAAAAGAATCATAATTATAAACCCAAATTAAATAATAGAGAAACAAAGAAGTTGTTTTTCTAAAAATTAACAACAATTAAAATTGTAAATAATACAAGTTCAAAAGTCGAACCTTAACCTGACCCACTTAATATTCGGTTAAATGGGTTGATAAACGGATTGATTTCGGGTTGATTTCGTGTTGAAAAGTCGAACCCTAACTTGACCCACTTAATATTCGGGTTTACTGTGAGTAATCGAGGGGTCCTTCCTAAAGCCAATTGGTGATAGGATGAAAAAGCCTCTTATATATATATATAGAGGCTTTTTCATCCTATCACCAATTGGCTTTAGGAAGGACCCCTCGATTACTCACAGTATATATATATATATATATATATATATACCGGCTCGAAGAGCTTGAATTATCCGATGTGGGACCACATCCACTTTTTTATAATCCCAACACGCTCCCTCACGTGTGGCATGACTGGTCTAACACGTGGACATATGAATCGAGTGACGGTCAGCGGAAGCTCGCTATGGGAAATTTCGTTATTGGGCCTTATTTGGTCAGCCCACATACGAGGAGAGTTGGCCCATATAAGAGATGAGCTTCCATCCTAATATCAATTGGTTTTAGGAATGAACCCCATCAAGCTTATATCGGGAGACCCGTCCTCATGTGTGGCGTGTGTGCATGGCCTCGATGACGGATAATGTACCAGAGGCCAGGCCCAAATTACTACATGGCATCAGAACGGGAAGATCCAAATCAATTAAATATATAGCGGGCCCGAAAAGAATGACATTCTCGCCGATAAAAAAACAAAGAAAAATGGGCTCACACCGACACGTGAGGGGGAGTGTTGAAACAAGGCCTGTAAACGAGCCGAGCTCGAGCTCATTTAATGTGCTCGAGCTCGAGCTCATTTACACCCAGATGAGCTCGAACTCGAGCTCAAGCTTTTAATAAAAAATATTAATAAATTAATAAAAATAATATAAGGTAATATAAAAATATAAAAAAAATAAAAAATTTAAAAAAATTTTAAAAAATCGAGCTTTTAATAAAAAAATAAGAAAATTAGAAAAAATATAATTAATATTAAAATATAAACTAATATATAAATATAAAAAATATAAAAAAATTTTTTAAAAAAAAGAAAAGCTCGCGAGCCTGTTCGCGAGCTTTCGAGCCACTATATCCGGGCTCAAGCTCGAGCTCGACATAAACGAGCTCGAGCTCGAGCTCAACTTAAATGAGCTCGAGCTCATTTATATCGAGCTCGAGCCGAGCTTTTGCTGAGCCGGCTCGTGAGAGCTCGAGCCGAGCTTTTGCTGAGCCGGCTCGTCGAGCTCACGAGCCGGCTCGGCTCATCTTTCATCCCTAGTTGAAACATATCCACGTGTGAGGAGAGAGAGTCCCACACCGAAAAACACAAAAAATAATAATGTGTATAGAGCTTTATGGGTCAACTCCCCCTAACACCAATTGGGTTTAGGAAGGAACCCCATCAAGCTTATACCGGGACCCCTCCTCATGTGTGGCGTGTGTGCGTGGTCATCGACAGATAAATTAACAGAGGTCCTGACCGAATTAATACGTTTTACCCATTTACTTAAACATGTTAAAACTACTAACACCTGCTATTTTCGGGTACGGTTCGTGTCGGGTTCGGGTGTGTTGGTAATTGGTATTTAGCAGCCCCGTAATCACACGCACTGCCCTCGGAAAGAAAAAGACAAAATTGATTCTTGCATTCTTACTTTTGGTTTTCTGAGACAGAATTTGATTCTTGGCGTAGAGCTTTGGTGGACCGAAGTATGTTATCTTATGCTTTTACTAAAAAAAAAAGAAAAAAAAAAAGAACAGAACTTGGCTGAATGCATCCGATCGGACCCGCCGGAGAAGATAAACATCGTCTCTTTTATTTCTTCATACTTTAGCATAGAACAACACAGACAAACAAACATCAGTTAATCTTTCTCCTTGACAAAGGCATGGTGTATCCTCAGCCCACCTTTCCAATACCCACTCCACACTTCATAGATCCCAAAGTAAATCTTCTTCTTATCATCATCATCACCATCACAGCCATCGCTTTCCTTCTTCTCAGGCTTGATCTTCACCGTCCCCTTAAACAAGAATTTGTCCGTCGTCTCCATATTATTCAATGTCCTCTTAGGCCACTGAGCTTGCTCGCCCCCTCTCTTAATCATTAGGAACAAAGGGTATTTCTTCCACCCAAAAGCATCTTCAGTGAGCGATAGCTCAAAGCCCACTTCGTATTCCTTGTTAGGATCTGTGCCGTCGACAAAACCCGTCACTTCTAGCCAGCAAACTTGCTTCAGTTCTGCTGGGCTCGCCCTAAGAAGACCCCCATGGATTACCTTAGCTAGTTAGTTCATATTTTGTGATTTGTTGTAGTAATAGGTGTAGGGAAAGGTAATCGAAGTTTACTCACTCGTCGGTGGGAAGTTTCCAATATCGCTCGTCGTTGCCCCATACGATTTTGAGGTTCTTGGCTGGGATTATCATCTTCCCCGCCGAGTCCTGTATTTTTTTTTGTGGTTTCAGTTAGCTCATGTTGTATGTGATGGATAGTTTGGGAGGAGAAGTTAAAGTTGTTGTTTTGATAGTTTTCTGTATTACCTTTTGAAATGTGCCCATTTCGTCTCCGGTGAAGTGTGGACTTGGAGTGGTAGCAGCCATTTTTGAGTTAGAATACGGTGGTGAATTCGCACCTTTGACATTACTTGGCATATATAGAATGAAGAAAGGTGTGAAGTGAATGTTTCTGTATGCAATAAGGCGATTAATAAGCGGAAATGGAAGAAAAAGGAAACGACGACTACGGAAGGAGAATCCACGCTTTTGAATGTTCGTTCCTTATTTCTATCAACGCGTATTTTAGTAGTTGCTGTAATACAGATATTGTAGTGCGAATCAATCTTCTTCAAAAGCCAGCTAAGAATATATGCCTATCCCCAATCCAAGTGTAATAACTAGGAGGATCTTCGTCTTTCTTAAGCTACCTCTCTGCAATTTGATCACGTAAAGCAGAGCCAGCCCAAGTCATTTTCATGGTTCTTTGGAGAGAGAAGAGAGAGAGAGAAGTGAAATGAGCGAGCTTTTCATAAATCTGAATGTAAAGTTAGTTTTAATATTTTCGAGTTGGAGATTAATTTTGTCTGAATCTATTAATAAACAAGACTTATTACATTGTCTTAGTATGGATGGATATCTGTTTCCCGAAATACTCGTCCAACCTTCTAATCTACATATGAAGAAGTTTAAAACGAATATCATTGATTTCTTTTTAGTCTCAAGTGGAGAGATCAGTTGCTTGGAGACCCATTAATCGACTACATGCCAATAGTAGTTTGGAGAATTTAGGAATACCAAATTTTCTAAAACAGATTATTGCATAATGTATAGTGTTTGCTTAGCCAAAATAACATTACTGCATAAGCTTTTTCGAGCAAGACATTTATAGTGCAAAAAAATATATTATATAACGCACGGGAGAAAAAAAGTCAATTTAAAATGGTGGCTTTTTAATTAAAATAGGGTTAATTTAAACCAAATTACACAAAATAGGGCTAATTTGACAAAAATTACTAAAATAGGGTGAAACGCGACTAATAGCCGCGACGTCGCGCTTAATAGGCGCGACGATCCATGCGCGGGCCAGACCGGGCCAGATCGGGCCCGATATTTGAAAATCGGGCCTGATTTTGAAAAAAAAATGGTCTGGGCCGACTGACGGCCCAGTAGACCTATCGTCGCGGCTAATAGCCGCGACGTCGCGCTTAATGGCAGCGACGACGCGGATAATATAGCCGCGAACTCTTCTTCTTCCTCCCCATTTCTTTTCTTCTCCTCCCCACCGATTCCGGCGATTTACAGCGGCGATTCACGGCGACGAACACCACGTGATAGATCCATCATTCCTCGTCATCATCGATTAAGCTTCTTTTGGGTATGAAACTTCTAATTCGTTTAAATCTTGATTTTGATGTTTCGTTAAATTTCGTCGAATTCTTGCGTTTAAATTTGTGTTTTTGGTATAATATGTGCTTTACATATTGTGGGTTGCTTAGTAGATTGATATTATTCGTTAATTTTACTTAATTCACTCGATTTAGGTTAATTTCCCCTAATTTCGAAACCTAATTTTGAAATTAGGGTTTCTAGGTTATTTGATTCGTTTGTTAGTATATGAGTCAATTTATGTGTTTGTTTATTGTTTTTTGTTGCGATATTGACTTTGAAACGCTAATTTAGGATGGATACGAACGAATATTACGGTCCGATCGATAGATCACTTTTGATATTCCAGGATAGTCATCGTTGTAACGATGTACTATCCAACGCTGATGGTGCCCTCGACCCACCTTTGACCGTTAGGGGTTTGGAGAGTGTCGTCTGGGGTAAGCTTTCACGACCGGTGCGGTTGCACGGTCGTGTTCTGGAGAGGTTGGATACTATGTCCTTCTACGGCGTGTATAGTTGTGGATCTCAGAAGTTAGATCCACACTTGATCACGGCCCTCGTAGAGAGGTGGAGGAAGGAGACGCATACGTTCCACTTGCCTGTGGGTGAGGCCACCGTCACTCTTGAGGACGTCGGTGTGCTGTGGGGACTCCCCGTTGATGGTCACTCGGTCAGTGGTGTTATCCAGCACAGGACGCAGGATCAGTGGCTCGATTACTTGGAGGAGCTGACTGGTTACAGACCTGCTGTGGGGGCGTACACCGGGACGAAGGTGTCGCTGAGGAAATTTGCAGACTGGCTAGAAGCCAACGAGATCGATGATCACAGCTCAGATTATGAGGTCGATCAGCGGGCACGTGCATATGCGCTTTTGCTTATGGGATCGGTTTTGTTCCCCGACTCCAGCGGCAGCACGACGTCCATGACTTTACTCCCGCTGCTCGAAGACATAGACGCCGTGCACACTTACAGTTGGGGCAGTGCCGTGCTGGCCTTCTTGTACAGAGAACTTTGTACTTCGTGCCAGCGTCAGAAGATGAACATCGGTGGAGCTTTGCGGTTGCTACAGGTTTGTTCTTTTGTGTACTTGAATTTGCTTGAGGTATAATATTAGTTTAAATTTTGTGTAGGTATGGGCATGGATACGTATATTACCTGTTCAGCCCGTTATTATCCGTCCTCGAGTGCGGATGATGCCCACCGAGGAAGATGGAATTCAGTTGCCCATGCCGGCACATGCTGCGAGGTAGTATATTTAATATATTTTTCTTAAAAAATTAATATATGGCATTTTTTTAGAATATTTAATTTTTTTCCTAAAAATATTTATAATTTTATTTCAGGTGGAATGCGCTTTTCGATCATACGACATCGACGCACTCGAACTTGCGTGCGATTCGTGAGTCGATCGATAGCATGTCGATGGAGCAGTTCGTCTGGGCACCCTACGACGATCAGGCACCAGAGATTATGGCGTTGAGAGCGGACTCTCGACCAGCATCCGTTCGATCGTCGTGTCCACTCATCTTCTATAACATAGTTGAGTGGCACTATCCCGATCGCGTGCTACGACAGTTCGGGATGGTTCAGTCCGTCCCGCAGCGTCCGAGACAGCTCGACGTTGATCTTCATCGACACAGTACACGTAACGTCGCGGGAAGGGATTGGAGGGCCTTCCACGAGCAGTACGAAGCCTTGTGGGTGTCTCGCTACGAGAGGATAGTCGGTGCGATGGAGATAGTTGGTGGTGCGCACTGCACTCTAGATTACTATCCATGGTACTGGAGGGTCACCCGTCGTTACATCTCTCCATCGACTGTCCACATGAACCGAGGATTCCAGATGGGAGATAGTGCATTTATCGACGTTATGGTTAGTTACCTGTCATTCTTTAGGTTTTTATTTTATTTTGGACGCGTTATAAAGACGTTAATTTTTACCTATTAGGCACAACACGTCGATAGGGCCGAGGTGGTACTTACAGGAGGAGATATGGATGGAGGATTGGACCTCATACATCAGATGCAGGGTCTTTTCCTTGACAGACGACAGCGAAGACATATGTCGTACGCTGATGTCCCCTCGACACACATGAGTGTCCCGTCGTCTTCGTGTGGTCGGACGCATGACCCTGGCCCGTCGTCTTCACGTGGTCGTACGTTACAGTACGGGGATGGTACTTACTTTACACCGCCGGGGTTTGATCTCGGCTACGGCGCTGCTGATGATGATGATGACGACGACGAGGCCACGCCTCCGTATCAGCCATTTGTGCAGGAGACACCGCCGCGACCCCAGCAGCGACGTCGTCGCCCTGAGCAGCCCGAAGCTCCTGTTGACCGTGGCCATCTGCACAGGAATAGACGACCACGTAGATGTGGCACAAGAGGCCATTATATACCTTAGTTTTTATTTTCAGTATTATCTAATTGGGACAACTGTAGAAATTTATTTGTGTTTCTTGCTGTTTTGTTTGCGATCTGTTTTTTTATTATATTTCTAGCAACATTTTTAGTCGTTAATTTAAATTTAAAATTACGTTCCAAATACTTAAATAGGTACAACGACATACTACATCAACCAACAGATAAAACGTTGAACTACATCAACCAACATCGAAGCCGACAATCAACGCCCACGACCTCTCTGACTTTGTCTCCGACTTGAGCTGCCTTGATCCATTTCGTTGCGAATACGAGTTGTCTTTGGCCTACCCGGTCCTCTTCTTTCACGTTGGTCTTCATTATGGACAAGCAAAAAATCAGCAGGCTCCCAATGTCGCTCGTCATGCAGTGGATAAAACGTTCCCTGATATGACTGAAAATATGCTACTTTACTATAGAAAGGAGCAATGAACTGTGTGCTACTAACATTCCATTGGCGGCACGCTGCCTGCGCATGAGAACATGGAATGAAATGTTGGTCCCATTTTCCACAAGTGCACGTTCTTCCTTGAATGTTCACCACGTGTTTTCTTTGAGTCACCGATGACGAAGTATACACCTCTGCTGTTTGTGCTCGCGGGTCAAATGCAGTTACAAAATGGCCGAACGAGGCATTTGACCAGTCACTATACATCCTCCACGCATAAGGAGACCATTCGGTTTCAGAACTCTGCATCGCCGCAGCTGACTGTTGGTACCTATCACGAAAGTATGCGGAACACCGATGGAAACTGAAGTCGACTATTGCTCTTGGAGGCAGTAAGCGAGCCCCTTTGAAGACACCGTTAAGTGCTTCTGAGATGTTCGTCGTCATTGAACCACACCTAAGCCCACCATCGTAAGCAAATGTCCACTTTTCTCGATCAATAGCGCGCAACCAATCGTAGGCTTCTTTGCGTAGACTCTTAAGATGCTCCATTATCCGTTCGAATTTTTCAACCGTATGCGCCATCCCTGCTCTGTGGCACAATTTCTTTAGGTCACTGTCTTTGAACTCTTTGTTAAAATTTGAGACGACGTGACACAAACAATAACGATGCACGCCGTTTGGAGACCTATAAGCTTCGAGCTGTTCTACTGCGGACAGTAAACCTGCATTACAGTTCGTAGGTAACATGAACTTATTTTAGTAAAAAAAAAACCAACAACTTGATCTATTTTTAATTGAAAATACCTGGATGGCGATCTGAAATTAGGCATACCCCTTGTCCCTCCAATACATGAACATTGAGCAAGTTCAAGAACCATCTCCATGAATGTAAGCTTTCCTCCCCAGCAACGATGGCAAACGCAAGTGGAAAAACTTTCTGATTTGCATCGAGTGCACATGCAATCAACATTTTATGCTTGTACTTCGAATACAAGTGCGTACCGTCGACACAGACCACTCTACGACAATGCTTGAAGCCGTCAATGCAAGGTTTGAATGCCCAAAACACATACCCGAATTTTTTTACTCCAGACGTATCTTGAAGATGCAACCACTTCACCACCGTTCCGGGGTTGTAACGTCGCAACGCTTTCATGAATATAGGAAGCTGTTGGATTGACGTTTCCCAAGTACCATAAACAATCTCTTTTGCTCGCTTGAGTCCATGCCATGCTTGAATATACGAGATGTCGTACCCAAAAGTATCTTTTACGAGCTGTTGCACGTTTTTAGGTAAATACTGAGGGTCATTCTTCACCGTTTGGATTAATATTCTGGCAATTTCAGTACGCGAAACATTGCGATGCGTGCTGGCCAACTCGTACGTGAAGCATGTGTGCGGTCCTCCGTATCTCGTCACCTTCCAGAAAAAACTTTTCGGTTTGAAGACTGCACGCAGTGTCCAGTTACAGTCGTCGCTGTGATTGCATCTCACGCTCCATGCGGTTCTGTTACTTTCGGTCACGTGGTACTCACGTCTAACAACCCTCAAATGGTAATCGTTAACAGCACATTTTAATTGTTCTTTGCTATTAAACGTCATACCTACGTAAAATGCGGGATCGTCCGTGTCGTAAAAATCACCACCAGTTTCGTCAACTTCTGGGGGAGCCATTTGATAAGAGGTATTAAACGGGACAGACTGGTATAATGCTCTATTCTCTTCTGGCTCACTTGGGGTTGGTTCATCGTCATTTTCATCATCGGCATCGGCGGGATCTGGCAATTCGTCTAGTGCCCCACCCTCGTCGTCAGCTTCGGAGTCACTGACGTCACTATCTCGGACGCCGTCATGAACGATCTCAGGTTGCGCCACCGTCGAACTAGTAGGAACGCAATGGCTACTCGAAGGTATATCTTCTTGAGGGGCAAACGAAATATTCGTCAATCCTTCAGTAACTGAAGTAATGTCAGGAAACGAATCCATCGGCGCGGGATTAGTGTATTGAACAATCTCAGTTGTCTCGACAAAGACCTCAATGTAATCGAGCTCGTTGTCGGGATCCAAGAAGTATGCGAGGTCGGCATCACTAGACACTAGTAGGAGATTATGATACAGTCGTGAGTGTTGATAGTGTTCGTTCTTCACTCGAACGATTAAAAAGAAAGCATTGTTGTCGACGGAAGTCATGTCGTACAGCATACTAAGAAATTGATCGAAATTGGTATCGCGACGAATTCGTCGATAACCAATGGGTTGAAGACTATACTGTATGGTGTTTGATTCGTGTATGATTTCACCGCCATAATAAACAACTACTTGAATTTTTCTAGACACCATATTGGATATGTATGAAATTTATGAAATAATTATCGAGAAATCGAGCTGTTTAAATAGGCGACGTCGTCGCTGGCATTGGACGCGACGTCGCGGCTAATAGGCGCGACGCTTAGTGGCCCATTAACGTGAGTGGGCTTAGTGGGTTTTTTAGTGGCCGTTTAGTGGGTTTTAGTGGGTTTCGGTCAGCGTCGCGTCCATTAGGAGCGACGTCGCGTCCATTAATAGCGACGCTGGCCCACGCGGGCCACCCGCGGGCCCGACGGGGCCCTTGCTTTGCCACGTCAGCTGCCGCGTCCAATAGGCGCGACGACGCGTTTATTAACCGCGTTTCACCCGATTTTAGTAATTTTTGTCAAATTACCCCTATTTTGTGTAATTTGGGTTAAATTACCCCTAATTTAATTAAAAAGCCTAAAATGGTCTTCAATAATAAAAGAAGATAAAATACACTATTACACTCCAAGGACCCGCGGAGAGTTCAGAGCACGTCTAAGTTGTGTTTGGATGCTTATAATCTGTCAGATGAAGCCCAGAGATGATATTAGTTGTTAAGCCCGTTTCATTTTTATCCCCCATTTATCCAATACTCCACATTAATTTTATCACATTTGCTATTTCGGGCGTCCCACTAATTTTGTCACCTTTCATTATTTAGCAAAAAACTATCACAAATAATAAATATAATAATATTAGATATTCTTAAAAGACGTGTCAAAATATACACTTTATTACCTTTTTATTGTACTATATTATTATAATAATATCATCTTAATATCCGTGCCCACCAAGATATGTGATAAAAATAACGTGATGGATGGAGTACTATTTATCACAAAAACCGTTCTATTTAGCGGGCGTTCTATTATTCTAAATTGAAAAGTATGCTCCTTTTGGCTTTCAAATGGTATTGGTATTAGATCCCTCTTGAAATTCCAAGACAATGACAGAGTATTGTCAATATGGCCCGCGCCCGCGGGCTTCGATATTTTAGGCCGTGCGGGCTTTGGCGGGGTGGGCTAGCCCGCTGGCCGGTCCGCCAATATCTTAATTTTACAGTAAAACCTTCATAAATTAATAAAATCTTCCGTCCCGACTTGGGCCTTTGTAAAAAATTACCAAATTCGATAAGATAATAATATAATAATTTTTCGGAAAATCACTTTATAAATACTAGGTCCATTAAAACTCTAAATTAATAATTCATAAAAATTACAGTTATAAATTATGGTAATTTGCTAAAATAAGAATCTATTTGTTAGATTTTCTGGATTTCATCCCTAACTTTTTAAATTGCAGTCAATAGTTCCGATGTCGAGTTCTCTAGCTGCAACAAAAAGCTGTGAAGGATTGTTGGCGCCATTTAGTGTCGCTTAATATCACTGAACGATACTCCAATGATATCCTGAGAGCATTTGATATTGTACCTTAATTAATTTTCAAACGATATTTTTCATTAATTCACACTTCTAAATCGTTTTGAGTACATGAATATAATTAATGAAACTTATTTGAATTCATTTACCATCAATACATTCCAAATTTGTTGAATTTGAAGAGTCTCTCTTTTAATTAATAAAATATTAATTTATCGATATATTAATATCCCTCTAAATTAATAAAATTTCATGGTCCCAATGTTATTAATTTATAGAGGTTTTACTGTATATATTATATAAATATGTATTTTATAGATAATAAATATATAATTAATTAGATAATGTAATTAATGACTCATTAATTATATCTACTTAATACCATATTTATTATCAAAACATAATTAATAGCATACTTAGCTGTAATTTTTTAATAAATACCATAATTAATAAAAATTTATTTTTGTAAATTAAAAAATAAAATATAGAAATTATTTTATAGGTAGGCGGGCCTGGCCGGCTGTGGGGCGGGCCCCCATTTTTTAGGCCCGCCCACCATATTGACAGTACTAATGACAGTAGTTTATATTGAAATTGAAAACTCTGCAATTTCAGTATAGCGCTTGTATCTATACTATTATATTAAGGGTGAGAGGTGGCTATTAACTGCTAATTTGGTCTGTAAAATATTTACAATTTAACCTCCCTATTTTAATTTCATTAATTAAATAACCCTCAATTGTTAGTTATTATACTTGTACCCCTAATCATTACTTTTCTTTTATATCTATAAAAATTTATATTTCATCCATTAAACATAATTTATAAATTTTCAAACTAAAATTAAAGTAATTATATTTAAGCACATGCATAGAGCGTGCAGATAGTGCTAGTTTTAAGAATCAACGCGAACAACGCGCTATATTGCAGATATAGCATGTCATCATATATACACCTCGGCTTTTGGAGACATATATAGCTTATAAAAAGCTATCGTCGGTGCGCTTTCCAAAATACGCGCTGTAATGTGCTGCGAAGCATCCTAAATTACGCTATTTTTGAATTTGTGAAAGGCGCAGTTTCCAAAAACCCATTGCGCACTTTGGCACGACACGGCTCGGCCACGGGCACGGGCTCGGTGCTCGTCGGTGCGAGGCACCTCCTCGCACATGCTATTATTTGGGCCAAAACTCACCTAATCTTCCAAGCCCACTTCAGCCCACTTAAGCTCCTTGAAGCCCATTAACATGACACGTCCTTTTGAATAAATCACATGGATTTCTATAGTGGATATTTTCTTAGTGTCTAACCAATGTATGACAACTTCCCCACATTTGTACGCTATCAACCATTTTAATAATTATTTGGGCTTATTTCGAAAATTAATTTCTCATTAACCCGAGCTCGGTTTTGAGCGTATTAATATTCGTTAGACTCCCCTCGAATCAGATTTGCAATCTTTAACGATTTTCCGTTTCGACGATTGACGGCTTCCCGATTAATTAAATCCGAGACAGATTTTATTAATGGATTAATTACCCATATTTAGCCCAATTGCCCCAATGAGCTCTATAACCCAGCCAACAAAGAGAAAGGTCAACGCCATTGCGGCGGCGGTGGGAGGTTCAGATCCAAACCAATCGCCGGCAACCTCGGCAGCTCCAGCTGACGCCAGCGACGCAGAAGGTTTTTCTTCCGCCTTCGTCTCGTCCACGGCGAGCTGCAACACGGCTGGGGGCTTTTCTTGAACCTCGGCCGCCGGTCCCCTCTGCGCACACCCTTCGCTCGCCGCCGAGGACTCCACGGTGCTCTCAGGGCTCGGACTAGCATCCATGGCCGGAAAGTTGATCTTTGCCCTGGCAGCGCGGAGGCTGACGGCGGCGGCGTCGTATGCCAGGGCGGCTTCCTCCGCCGTGTCGAACGTCCGAAGCCACACGCGCTCTTTTCTTGTTTGGGTCTCTTATCTCCGCCGCATACCTTCCCCATGGCCGCCGTCGAACGCCGCGGTACGTACCTCAGACACGGCGTTGACGACGGCGCTGACTTTTTTGATCTCCTTCTTACCGGTCGTTGCTCTAATCGGTGGTGCCATGGCTTTGTCAGATTAATTATTTTTTCAGTAGAGCGTATGATTGCGTTTGTGTGAGGTGAGGCGCTATTTAACAGAGAGATGGTGCGGCTGCTTATGTTTGTAGAAACGTGTAAATATGGGGTTAATGTGGACCCCACTTAGGATGAATATTCTCCGTGCTTTGGACCACTTTATGAAAACGGCAAATTATGTCTCGATCCAATTGTGTAATGTAGTTAAATGTAGTAGGGAAATGTAATAGACCTATGGCATAAAATCTTTAAAATGCTGGGTGTTATTAAATTGTGCAAAGTGCAAATTAGGAGAAAAATCAGCGGTTGTCCCATTAAGTAAATGTATTGAGCTCATAAAGTTGGAAGTGGAGAGATATTTCAGAAATTATTTGTGATGCCAATTTCTATAGTTTACATTCTTAATATTTTTTTAATTTTCACATGATTAATTTGCCAATCCACTTCCAAATGATCCCATTTTGGAGAATGTAAATAAATCAACGTAATTTATATACTTCATGAAATCGAGTTACTTAGTGCGATGCGCGAATTACGAAAGGAGATTACGGATCGTGCACGCCTGTGCGCGACGCGCAGATGTGGGCCCCGCGCACGTTGGTGTCGTGCGGCTTCGCACGATTATGATGCTCCTTCATTCAATATCTATCTATTTTATTAAGTGAGAGCATGCTAGAGTAACTGCTCTCCTCAATTTGATGTGTCAATTTTGACATATAATTTACAATTTAGTTCTTTAATTTTTAATTGATTTTAAATAAGTCCTTATAAATTAATTTTTTAATTTGAATATTTCACAATATCCTTTTAGAATTAATCATAATAGCATATATTAAATTATAAATCTTTCAACTATAAATAAAAGTATATGCTATGAATTGGGCACAATTCGAGTGTGCTTCGTATACTAGTGTTATATAGTTGTTTGGGAATCATAACGTATACTAATATTCTAAGCACACTCAATCTTTCGTATTAATATACAAACACGAATACACATATATCATATAGTGCGTATATGATTTGTTTTTAAATTTAAATATAAATGAAAATTTAGTTTTGCTCTTTTGTTACTTTAAAGAAGGAAACAATGATTTATGAAGAAACAATAAAATGAAGGGTTAAATTGTATTACAACAGTTGACATGCCAAAATTATGTCAGTTTTCAAGTGGTACATCTTCTATTATATAAAAAGGTTAGTGTGACTAAAAACTGCTAATTTTGTCTATCATTTTATTTGCAATTTAATCCTTCTATTTGTAATTCAATTAATTTAATAAGTTACCGTTTCGCTTCTAAAATTTTTAGTTATTGTAATTATACCACAACATTAACTTCCACTTATCTATTTAAAACTATATTTCATTATTAAATATTAAAATATTACAATATTAAAATTAAAGAAATATAAATTTGGTTATATTTTTAAGCACGCATAGAGTGTGGGAAAGTACTAATATAATAGAATAGATATCGACTATTTAGAATGGTTCATAATACTAATTCGAGTACAGTAGTTAGACCATCTCCAACAGTCAACCACAAACGCAAACGCATTTTGCAGTAACAACCATAGTATGCAGTAACTATTCTCCAATAGTCAACTGCAAATGCAAAAGCCCTGTAATATTCCATTTCATACCAACTTTTGTAACTTTTCAATATCACCCGTATATTTTACTACGTTACAAACTAACCACAATATTCTTTTAATTTTGAAATCATTATTTATACATATTAAACACATAAACAAAATATTTATTGAAAATATCGAAATTGCACAACATAACAATTGAAATACATTGAGATATACGTCAGATAATATATAAAAAATTATGTTTCTGTTCAAAACAATATTTCATTATATTACATATAAATAAAATGTAAAAAATAATAATAAGTTATAAAAAATTATTACTAAAATGAGTGTGGTCAAAAATAATTATTTATTATATCAATATAATCGTAGTATACAATTTTCAAAGTTAATATATTTTTATATATTCGATTTAATAATCAATATAAGTAAAGGGCTTATTTGCAATTTTAAAACATCAAGCGCATTTTTGCGTTCAGACGCAAATTTGCGTTCGAAACAGGAGAGAGAAAACAAAAAACGCATTTTGCGTATGCGTTTGCAGTACTGTTGGAGCAGTTTTACTTCATTTTTGCGTTTGCGTTTGCGTTTCGCGGTACTATTGGAGATGGTCTTAACTGAATCAGGTTCAAGATTTAAGTGGGTCACTGATATTGGGCCTGTCGGGCCTTTTTCTAATGGTCCGAAAATCTATTTTAAATAGCCTATCTTTGTTAATGGGCCGTACCTAAATTTTTCTGTGTCCACTGTGCTCTGTACTAAGTCAAACGTCAAAATTTTGAAAGTAATTAGCTGCTTCAAATCAACAAATCAAGAAAATATGAATTGCGGTCCACTTCCACTACACTTACACTATATAGTCGTGAACATACGATGTTAATTCCATTTCCATTCTCTGCTTGGCAAGATATATCCTTTCAGTTGTTCAACTTCAGTTTCTTCCTTCGATCTCAAGGGGATGAACTCGCAAGAAGCTGCAGAGAAGGCATCGTCGGTCATCGGATTCGGCTACGATCTGACTTCGGATATCAGGCTATCCTCCTGCAAATCCGGTCCGACGGAGTCCGGTCTAATCGAAATCGACCGGTCTAGGACCCGAGACTTGGTGGTTCCTGGAAACGTCGTCGTTTCGAACGCCTCGTCTTCGATTCGCTGCGGTAAAGGCGAGACGACGAGGTTTAGCTCCGATGCCCTCTCCTTTGATCAGGTCATATATATAACTTCTAATCTTTTTTTTTTGGTCATCTAAAATCAGTACTTTTTTTACGGACGCTTTTGCAAGTGTCCAACCTATCGGATCGATCGCGTCCGATTTTAGTTTGATATTTGTGAAGCGAGTTGTGATTTTGACAGAGTTTCCTATGAAATAGAGTGCAAATCATACGAAGCTCTGTGCAAAGCTCATAAGGGTTTATTGTTGCAGTTCTGAATCCCAAGTCAAATTGTCAACCTCCGTGTTGAACAGCTCATTGACCTGGTTTACAATAGTATCTGTCGAGAATTAAGTGTTGCTTTGATGGGGTTGATGTTTGACTATTATTTTGGGAGTTACTGCATGTATATACTATTTCCAGACATTTGAACCAGTGGTCTTTGCTCAAACATCAGCAAACTTGACCTCAGTTCGTAACAAATCTGAGCAATATTTTATGTAGTTTGAATTAAGTGATATAAATGCCTAACATATGTTTTTATGTTGGGAATTTTTTATGCTGATTTCATTATCTTGCTTTTGACTATGTACGGCAAGCTATTGCCTGAAGTCTCACTAAACCGCCCCGCTAAAACTCGTCCAGATGTCAGAGCATTTTAATCAAGAATTATCCTTATCTGGTAAAATACCATCTGGGATCTTCAATGAAATGTTTGGCTTCAACGGTTGTTGGCAAAGGAATGCGGCGACGGCAAAAGTTCTGGCTTTTGATGGTTGGTTTATTACATTGTACACGATTGAGCTGGGACGATCGCAAATAACACTGTCTGATAAAGTGAAGCAACAAGTGCCTTTGACTTGGGATCCCGTTTCTTTTGCCAAGTATGGTCCTTATCTGAACTTCGTTCTGGTAGCTTCATTGATGCATCTACCTTATACTCAGCATATTCGTTTATCGTAATAGTGATCTTTTCTGAGATTAAGAACACAACAAACGCTTCATTTAGTACTAACCTTTTGTTAATCATCTCCTATCAAAGAGCTGCCATTGATTAATGCTGTTTAAATAACCTCACGGTGGTAGTGTGAAGATAGTTTATTAATTATTACTTGAATCTCCAGGTTTATCGAAAGTTATGGAACTCACGTGATCGTTGGGGTCAAAATGGGAGGTAAAGATGTAATTCACATGAAGCAGCTTAGGAGTTCAAATCGACAGCCATTTGAAGTGCAGAAGCTGTTGAAGGATTTAGCAGATGAAAAGTTCTCAGAAGATGGTGAACTTATTAATAATCCTGCTTCTCGCTCGAAAAGTGATGTAAGTGCCTCACGGGAACTTTCATAGGAATCGCTATAAATCTGCTTCCTCATTATAGCAAAAAAGTGTCAACTTGACATGCAGCATCTGTTGAGTGTTCATATTAGAAGGGGAGGTTCAGACAAAGGCCAAAGCCATAAGGAATGGCTTTCAACCGTATCACAGTATCCTAACGTGATATCTATGTCTTTCGTCCCTATAGCATCGCTCCTCAGAGGAACTCGGGGTAGTGGTTTCCTCATCCACGCAATCAACCTATACCTACGATGTAAGAAACTGACCCCACTCAAGCAGTTCTCAACCTTCTTGTCTGATATCCTAAATTTTCCTTGGCAGATAAACCTCAAATAGAGGAGCTTGCTCAATTTTTCGAGCATCAGTTGCCTCGGCTGTGGGCTGTCCCAGCGAGCACTGATCGCAAGACCCCTTCTCTACAGTCAAGGGTGTTAGGTCCTAAGCTTTACGTCAACACAGAAAAGGTGAACGAACACACACATCAGCTAATTACTGTGTCGAATATAGTCGAGTTAATTTCCCATATTTCCACGATAATCTGACTTGGAAAGCTCCAAACTATTTGCAGGTCGATACTGGAAACCGTCCAATCACAGGCATTCGCCTGCACTTAGATGGCGAAAGGAGCGACCACTTAGCCATCCATCTCCAGCATTTATCGTACATTCCTCGCTCTTACCAACTCTCGCGCGACCACACCTACAAGCCCAGCGACGAATGGCTGCACCATGGATACTTCGAACCTGTCAAATGGAGCGCATTCTCACACGTATGCACGGCACCCATAGAGCACCATGGGTCGACCATCGACGAGCCATCAGCCTCCATAGTCACTCGGGCATGGTTCGAAGTGAAAGGCGTGGGCACGATGAAGAAGGTCCTTTTCTTGAGGCTTGGTTCGCCAACGTGGCTTCTGCTGAAGTCTGGCGGACAGAATGGGACGGGCCATCTTATTACACGCCGAAGAAATCTGGGATGCTTATGTCTATGCTGACGAGCAAAACGTTTAGCAGCAGCGATTTGAATCATGATCTACAGGAGCCTGCAAAGGTGGATTTGAACTCATCCGCGGTTTACCCTGACGGGTCGACCCGTCCTAAACGGGCGCCCAAGATGTCTCATTTCGCGGATACACGGGAAATGGTAAGGGGCCCCGAAGATTCGCCGGGTTATTGGGTCGCCACGGCGTGAAGCTTTGCGTGGAGGGTGGGGTGATTGGGTTTAGAGCAAAGTATTCTTTGGTTAGAGTTGTGTCCGATGATTCTTGGTCGCCGTCTTCGGTGATAAGTGTTGATAGTTGTTTGCTTCAATAGTATGCATTAATATGTGTGTCGTATATTGTTGTGCATTTCATATGTAGTGATTCGCATCTTGTTTTTGTGAATATTATTCATTTTATTGAATATAAAACTGTGTTCTATCTTCTTCGCTTGTTATACAGTTGTAACTAAAGAACAATAATATACTTACAAACTATTTGGTGCATCATTCATTCCTCCCAAAGAGAAAAGCAAGAAAAACATTCCTTTCCTTTCCGTTCCTATCCTACCAAGCAGCAGCTCCCAAGAAACTGAATCACAGCAATTAACCAAACCCCAAGATTTTAATTTAATACCCAAACAAGCTTCATAATCATCTCGTAGGAAAATAATAATAATAATAATAATAATAATAATAATAATAATAATAAATGGGGTCGAAGATAAAGTCACTGGATGTTGTCCATTAAACCTAATTAAGAACTGTTGAAATAATAAACTTGATTTGGGCTTTGATAATTATAAGTGGGTTTAGCATTTGGGCTTAGGAGTATTACAAGCCCAATATCTAGAAACTTACGGAATCTAGAGAACTCCATAGAACTCTATGGAATCTTATAGAACCTAGATATTATTAGGGAGTATTCTAGAATAGTGAGGTGTTGGCAAAATCTTAAGGTGGTAGAAACTAGTATAAATAGGGTGAAGTATATGCATTTTGTATCAAGCAATCAAGCAAGTGAAAACCAAATCAAGTGTTGTAATATAAAGCCTCTTCCTCTAAACACTATCCTTCGATATCAAGTTCCTCCCTTCCGATATAAACCCCAATTTCCAACAAAGTGGTATCAGAGCTAGAAGATCTTAAGGCGATGGCGAGCGGCATGATTCCCTTCCAAGTCCCGACACTCAACAAGAGCAACTACGACAATTGGAGTATCAAGATGAGGGCGCTCCTTGGATCACAAGACGTATGGGATATTGTGGAGAAAGGCTACGTCGAGCCGAAGAACGAAGAAACCGAATCTCAAACTCAAAAGGATAGTTTGAGAGAATTGCGAAAGAGAGACAAGAAAGCTCTCTACCTAATCTATCAAGGATTAGATGACGACGCTTTCGAGAAGATTTCGGAAGCGAAGACCGCCAAGGAAGCATGGGAGAAGCTTCAAACGTCGTATAAAGGAGCGGATCCGGTAAAGAAGGTACGTCTTCAAACTTTAAGAGCCGAGTTTGAAGCCTTGCATATGAAACAAGATGAGGTTGTGTCGGACTACTTCTCGAGGGTATTAGCAATAACTAATCAACTAAAAAGGAATGGCGAGAAAATTGATGATGTTAGAATCATGGAGAAAATTCTCCGCTCGTTAGATTCGAAATTCGAGCATATCGTAGCCATCATAGAAGAAACTAAGGATCTAGAAGAAATGACGATGGAGCAACTATTGGGCTCATTGCAAGCTCATGAAGAGAAGAAAAGGAAGAAGGAAGGGATTGTAGAACAACTACTCAAACTGCAAATTGATCCTACAAAAGAAAGAGATAATGATGAAAATTATCAAGGACGAGGCCGCGGACGAGGTCAAAAAGGAGAACGGGGAGGAGGTCGTGGACACGGATACGGACGAAGTTGGAGGCCCAACGATGACGACAACAACAATCATCAAAGGAGAGATAACTCAACGAGAGGTCGTGGGAGAGGTAACCCAAGATCAAGGTATGATAAATCAAAAGTTAAGTGTTACAATTGCAAGAAGTTTGGGCACTATGCTTCCGAGTGTAGAGTTCCTAAACATAAAGTTGAGGAGAAGGCCAACTACATCGAAGAGAAAAATGAAGAAGATATTCTACTACTAGCCCATAAGGATGATGAAAGAGGCGACAGTAACAAGTGGTACCTAGACACCGGCGCAAGCAATCACATGTGCGGGAAAAGGAACATGTTCGTAGAGCTTGATGAATCGGTGAGCGGCAATGTTGCATTCGGGGACGAATCAAAGGTTGCGGTGAAAGGCAAAGGTAACATTCTTATTCGCTTAAAGAATGGTGGGCACCAATTCATCTCCAATGTCTACTATGTGCCGGAGATGAAGAGTAACATCTTAAGTCTTGGGCAACTCTTGGAGAAAGGTTATGATATTCGCCTAAGAGATAATAACCTTTCTATAAGAGACGGTTCAAATAAATTAATCACTAAGGTGCCAATGCAAAGGAATCGAATGTTCGTCCTCAACATCATAAACGATGTTGCGAAGTGCCTCAAGACATGCTATAGGGATCCATCATGGATTTGGCATCTTCGATATGGGCATCTAAATTTCGACGGACTAGAACTGCTATCAAAGAAGGACATGGTGAAAGGATTGCCATCCATCAACCATCCCAATCAAGTATGCGAAGGATGTTTAGTCGGAAAGCAGTTCAAGAAGAGTTTCCCAAATGAGTCGAGTTCGAGAGCTAAAAAGCCGTTGGAGCTTATTCATACTGACGTGTGCGGACCGATCAAGCCGAGCTCACTTGGTAAGAGTAACTATTTCCTTCTCTTCATCGATGATTTTTCAAGAAAGACATGGGTATACTTCTTAAAGCACAAATCGGAAGTATTCGAGAACTTCAAGAAGTTCAAAGCCCTCGTTGAGAAAGAAAGTGGCCTCAAGATAAAAGCAATGCGATCCGACCGTGGAGGAGAGTTCACTTCGACGGAATTTCAAAAGTATTGTGAGGAGCACGGAATTAGACGACCCCTGACGGTACCCAGATCCCCCCAACAGAATGGAGTAGCAGAGAGAAAGAACAGAACAATCCTCGACATGGCTAGAAGCATGCTCAAGAGTAAGAAGCTACCGAAGGAGTTCTGGGCAGAAGCAGTCGCATGTGTAGTCTACCTCTCTAATAGATCTCCAACAAGGAGTGTGTGGGGAATGACACCGCAAGAAGCATGGAGTGGTAGGAAACCTGGCATATCCCATCTAAGAGTCTTCGGAAGCATAGCCCATGTGCACATTCCAGACGAGAAAAGAAGCAAATTGGACGACAAAAGTGAGAAGTACATCTTCATAGGCTATGATAACAACACCAAGGGATACAAACTCTACAATCCGAAGACAAAGAAGACTATCATCAGTCGAGACGTGATATTCGACGAAGAAGGAGAATGGGATTGGAACACATGCAGAGGTGAGTACAATTACACTCCATTCTTTGAAGAAAGTAATAAAGAACAGCCAATAATGGAGCAAGCGGAAGACGAGCCCACTACTCCAATAACATCGTCGCATACGAGTTCAGAAGACGAAAGCTCAAGCGAGAGAACTCCACGCTTCAAAAGCCTAAAAGAGATATGTGGAGTACCAGAAGATCAAGATAACCTAACGCTCTTCTGCCTCTTCGCGGACAGTGAGCCGATGAGCTTTCAAGAAGCCGCGAAAAATAAGAACTGGAAAGACGCCATGGATGAGGAAATTAAAGCTATCGAGAAGAACGACACGTGGGAGCTAACAACACTGCCAAAGGGGCATAAGGCTATTGGCGTAAAGTGGGTGTATAAAGCAAAGAAAAATGCCAAAGGAGAAGTTGAAAGATACAAGGCGAGATTAGTGGCTAAAGGCTACAGTCAAAGAGCGGGGATCGACTATGACGAGGTGTTTGCTCCAGTCGCTCGACTAGAAACTGTTCGACTAATAATATCTTTGGCAGCTCAGAACAATTGGAGAATTCATCAAATGGATGTGAAGTCCGCCTTTCTAAATGGAGTTCTTGAAGAAGAAGTTTATATAGAGCAACCGCAAGGATATAAAGTAGCTGGAGAAGAAGACAAGGTTCTAAGATTGAAGAAGGCTCTTTACGGGTTGAAGCAAGCACCGAGAGCTTGGAACTCACGGATCGACAAGTACCTTCAAGGGAGAAACTTCATCAAGTGTCCATACGAGCATGCACTCTACATCAAACTACAAGGTAACGATATCCTAATTGTGTGCTTATATGTGGACGACTTGATCTTCACAGGAAATAACCCAAGCATGTATGAGGACTTTAAGAGAGAGATGACGAGAGAGTTCGAGATGACCGACATCGGGCTCATGGCGTACTATCTTGGAATTGAAGTGAAACAAGGTGACAACGGGATTCTCATAACGCAAGAAGGATATGCTAAGGAGATACTCAAGAAATTCAAGATGGATGATGCAAATCCCGTCGACACACCAATGGAATGCGGTTCTAAGTTAACCAAGCATGAAGAAGGTGAAAAAGTGGACCCAACGTTCTTTAAGAGCTTGGTTGAAGTCTGAGGTACTTGACGTGCACAAGACCCGATATTTTATATGCGGTTGGAGTCGTTAGTCGACATATGGAAACTCCAACAACGACTCACTTGAAGGCGGCAAAGAGAATTCTCCGATACATCAAAGGTACGACCAACTATGGCCTGCACTACACAAGTTCTAATGAGTTCAAGCTCGTAGGATATAGTGATAGCGACTGGGGAGGAGATGTCGATGATCGTAAAAGCACAAGTGGTTTCGTGTTTTACATGGGAGACACTGCCTTCACATGGATGTCAAAGAAGCAACCGATCGTTACCCTTTCTACATGTGAAGCGGAGTATGTGGCGGCTACCTCATGCGTGTGTCATGCAGTTTGGCTTCGCAACCTGCTTAAAGAGTTGGGAATTCCTCAAGACGAGCCAACTAAGATTCATGTGGATAACAAGTCAGCAATAGCGTTAGCCAAGAACCCAGTCTTCCATGATCGGAGCAAGCACATCGACACGCGTTACCACTATATAAGAGAGTGCATCACGAGGAAGGACGTTGAAATGGAATACGTGAAGTCCAAAGATCAAGTGGCTGATATTTTCACCAAGCCACTCAAGAAGGAAGACTTCGTACGACTACGAAGTATGCTCGGAATGACAAATCAAGTTTAAGGGGGGGTGTTGAAATAATAAACTTGATTTGGGCTTTGATAATTATAAGTGGGTTTAGCATTTGGGCTTAGGAGTATTACAAGCCCAATATCTAGAAACTTACGGAAAATCTAGAGAACTCCATAGAACTCTATGGAATCTTATAGAACCTAGATATTATTAGGGAGTATTCTAGAATAGTGAGGTGTTGGCAAAATCTTAAGGTGGTAGAAACTAGTATAAATAGGGGTGAAGTATATGCATTTTGTATCAAGCAATCAAGCAAGTGAAAACCAAATCAAGTGTTGTAATATAAAGCCTCTTCCTCTAAACACTATCCTTCGATATCAAGTTCCTCCCTTCCGATATAAACCCCAATTTCCAACAAGAACTGTTTGGTCCTGAAGCAGATGAAATTCGGACCAAGATCCATGTTTTGATCTGAGGTAGATAACGATATATAGGAAAACGACGTATATAATCTAATGGGTATGGAACTACTGAAACAATAAACAAGAAAGAAAGAGGTAAGTAACTAAGAAGTAAGAACCTGATCGAACGAACGGCGAGCTGAGAAGATAAAGCATGGAAGAAGAAATTAGCTCCGTGAAGGAAGACGACAACTCCTGCGCAACCCAACAGAAAAAGCTCCAACATCTTTCTCTTTAGTTGCTTGCTATTATGATAAAAGATCGATCGAACGCCCTTCTTACTCTTCTTTTACATGTAACTTATAAAGACGAAGAAGCAAGAAAAAAAAAGTCGTACGTATTGTTTTATTATTTCAGAGATACCAAACAACCAATAATAATTGGTGACGTGACGTGGACTTCACACTGGATGAATCACTCCCTTCTCATTATCCCGGGAAGAAAAATAAATAAATACTAAAATGCTTCACCTTAAGGCTTAAACTGTCCAAGTTTCATTTCAGCGAAGCGTGTAGCGTGTGTATTGCGTAGAATAAAAAATCGTTCTTTAATGCAACTAATGAACAATTAAACGTTAAGCGTGAATAAATTGGGCGAATTTAGCAGGAACTAGAAAGCCCATTGGACTTGCAAGACCTAGTGAAAAAGCCCATGATTGGGCCCATGAAAATGTGTTGAGACACATTAGTAGAAGTGATAGTGAATCAATTTTGTTGTATGTTACATAAAAGTATTCGCTAAAAATACCACCGTAGTTCTTGCATTCTGTTTGGATCGCTCCCGAATATAATGCCACCGTAAAATTCACAAACTTCGAATAAGTTTTTTTTAGTATGAATCGATTCTCAGGCCGCCGTATGTTTCTCACAATTCGACTAAGCTCGGTTTGCATCGACCATAACTTATTCGATATGATGTTCTTCTTTTGTTGGATATTGCATGTATGTGATTTGATCTTATTATAACTTATTTCCATCATGGAAAAATGAGAAAAAAGAAAATTACCTGCCAATTGATAAAATGGTACTACCACTACTAAAATACCCTATTGTGCTGTACAGAGATTATCACCACATAGCCACTCACTATGTACACACATGGCCAACTATTTTATTCTTCTGAATTCTGGGCACTACACACAAGTTAAATAGTGGAATAGGACAAATATTTCGATAAATTACAAAAATGTCAAAATTCAATCAAACTGGACACCACAAAAAAATAAAAACGAGTACAATTGGTCCCCCCATAATAATCACACACTTAGAACTGCCGAGGACAATAATTTTATGGTACCCACCATACCAAACAGCCTGGTAAGCAAAGTACACGAATGACCAATAAAATAAAAGGGTATATTTGAATTCAGCCCCTCAGAAGTTTAATTTAAGATTCAGGTCATGTCATAAAAACTTCAGTTTAAAGGACTCAATTTCTGTAAAATTTAGAGATAATGACGTTTAAAAAGTGGTATAGAAGTTAAATGAAATGGTATAGGATGATCGTTTTTTGTTACAAACTTTCAACGTATTGTTATTTCAGAACAATGAAGTGGTGTTGCAGAAATGAACTGGTATCGGTGATCACTAACTGGTACCGGATGACCATTTTGTTTTACAAAATATCCATCATATTGTTATTTTAGAGCAATGAAGTGTTACTGCAGAAATTAGGTCCTTAAAATTAAATTTTTTCGTGGCAGGGCCTGAATTCTAAATAAAACTTGTGACCGGGTCTGAAATTAAAAGTCCCCTAAATAAAAAGCTTAAATTACGGATCTAATCTTCCAACTTCTTGATCAATTTCTATATATGGTAATAACGCTTGTGATCAGATCATCTTGTTATAACGTCTAAAACTTGTCGGAAATACGTCTACACAGTACACACCATTACATCCTTAAACTAGAGTTCTATAACTTATAACTGAAGCCCCATTAGTAATTGTCTCTCCCAACGTAATTATTGCACCAATAGATTAATTTAACTTTGAAGCAACGGCATATTATCATATAAATATAATATAATCATCACATCCCATCTCACGATTAGCTTCCATTCATTTAATTTACAGCTTACTTCAAACCATTTATTCGTTCGATTCAAGGCATGCCTGCTTGATATTCTCCCTCAGGCTCGTAATAGTTCCCAGCCTTCAATGTCTCGTAAGGATGATTGCTGCTGAACTTCCCCAAGCTAACATCGTAATGGTACTTTCCGTTTTCCAAGAACCTCGTATCGCTCATTCCCTGCTGTCGGCGCTGAAAACCCTCGCCGCCGTTGTTTTCAAACGGCGCCGTCGTCGTCTCTCTTGGGCTGTTGAAATCGCTTCCCAATCTGTAGAAATAGTTCTTATTTTCTATCGTCGCCGTCGTGATTGGGTTATTGTAGCTTCTTCTGCTATACTCGGAGAAATCTTCTTCCTTCTGCTCCCCGGCGGCGCCGTAGTAGTTCTCTTCACGGCCGCTGTTGTAGCTGATGACGTCGTCAGGATTTGATGCGTCGAAGGTTGTCGTCTCTTCTTCTTCCTCGTTGGTGTTTTCTGGGACAGTGACGTAAGCTACTGGGTTGTAGTTCTTGGGAAGGTACTTGTGATGAAGTGTCGGCTTGTATTCACGGCCGGCGGTGGTTTTCGCCGTCGACGGTGGTAGCTGACCAGTTTCGTGGCCGTAGAGGCCGTAGCTTTCTTCGTTCTGAGGGAGGAAACTGAGCTCCTCAGTTTGCTCTTGATTATTATTTTTTTCTGGTTCTTCTTTTGATTCAACGTTATTGTTTGGTACGACGACGTTTGGGGTTTTGCTGAAGAGTTGGTTGTCTCTTGCATGAGCAATATGCAGCAGAGAAGAGGATAAGGTTATTGTGATTACGATGAAGAAGAAGAAGAAGATTGGATGTTTGGCTGAGGAAGACATTTTAGTGTAAGAATAATCAGTGGTGTAGTGAAAGAAGTATTGTAGTTAGTGAGTGTGTGTTTTGGTTCGCTATCCTTTTATATATAGATATATAGAGTTGGATGTCTCTGATTGGTTTTGTATTTACTGTTTGTGTTGTTTGTATTTAATATTTATTGCAAATGGGGGCGGAGTTGAAATTTGGGTTCAAATTTATATGTATTTATTCGATGGCAATATTTTCATTTGTTTTAAATGTTAGGTTTTGTATTAAATGTCTCTGAAATTTCAAATTTTGCCGTCGCACCAAATTTCAAAGGAGAAGAAAAAAAGATTAAAATTATGAAAGTGTTGCAAAGCTATTACTATGAAATAGTAGAGTTTATAACATTTGAAACTTTTTTTTCATTTTACTTACCTTACACCTACCTCTATTCATAGTACTGAAATTTTTAGTAGTGGTGTTTTTTAGTGTACCCACACTACAGCCATAATAATGCATGTGCCTCCTTTACTCTAAATTATGTCCAATATTAAGTGTTACGCCAAACTTAGGCCCCACTATCATCATTGGTAATTACACATTAATGGTTAACAAATCAACTGTCTAAATTAGGTCAATTGACACGGAAAATTAGGGACATCATAAATCTATCCTATAAGCAATCAAGAAAATTAGTTTAGGTCCTCGACTTAGTAAATTTGAATTTTGACCTATTTGGACTACACGTAGAGTAAGTAGGTTCGAGATGTTTATATCGACCCTAGTCATTGTTAAATCTTTAGACAATTTTAGTCATTTGTGTGTAAATATTAAATTGGCGTTACTGCTTTTGACAATGCGTACCAGAGAAATGTGTTGGCTCTCATAATTTGTCACACAATAAACGTATGAAGTTAATGTACCCCCAACTATTTAATTACGGACCGCTCGCTCATGATAAAAATTTGTTGTAATAACTTTCCTACCTAATGGCTAATGCAGTATTGATTTTCCATTGTTGGGTGTGAATTTAGATCCTGCAGCAGTTTTGAACCCTTTTCGATGCAATGATTAAACTAATCTTGATATTCAAAAAACATAATTATCTATTTATAACATCAATCAAGTCAGAGTTTTAGTTAGCCTTTGTGCGGATTTCTCACTTATTTTTAACGATTGGTTTCCTTTGAATGAAAATCCTGGCGCAATTATCGCAGTAAATGCAACATTTTGTCTATTAAATAATTTTTTTTCAGTTACACTATTTCTTTCTCCAACTGAGAAAGCAGTTATTTCGATCCACGTTAGATTTTTTTTTTTTTTTCTTTCATTGCTTTGTCCCCAATATGACTTTCGGCCACATATAATTAAAGGAGTTTCAATAAGTAGGTGCTCAGCTCAATGCTCCTCCATCTACTTCAAAAAACGCATGTGCAATTATAAAAAAGTCAAGAGAATTCAATAACAATAAAAAATCCTTTTAAGACAAGAACTCAGTTCAAGCATAATCTCTAATTAATTAAAACCACTGACACTGAAATCATCAAACATATCCCTATTTATTTTATATGTATATATTATTCTTCCATTAGACTGTAAAAAAAGCTTATGTCACGGTCCCTTGAAATTCAAGTCTCGCCTTCCTTTCTTTTTCTTTACTATAATCAATAAAGTGCAATCCATGGCAATCTTTTTAACTCTTTAAGGGGACCACGAGGGAAAAAAGAAAGAGAAAACAACCTAAACTGGAAACCTTTTCCGCACCATTGGTGGAGAAATTAGTTTTCCTTAGTTTGAAGTAAAAAATAAACCAAATTTTTATTTTCTTTTATTTACGTATTTCTCCTACCAACCAAAAAACAAATTTTCCTTTTCCTTTTCTTTTTCATATTCTTTCCATGAATAAAACACACCCTTAATAAACCGAAGCCCAACTAGGAGGAATGTGCCGGCCCATTTATCATTCGAGCTGGTAAATGTCTTACATACATACAAACCAATCGAATTTGTTTTAAGATCGAAAAAAAAGTCCCTTCTTTTCTCCATATGATCGATCATATCTCAAACGGATCCCAAAGCAAAAGAGAGAACAAAAGCAAATTAGGCACAATAATAGGCAGAAAAGGGTTCACATCACTGCCAAGCCTTCTCCTCCTCATCCTTCTCCATACGTACCTTCTCCTTTCTTCCTCGTCCCACTTTCCTTCCTCCACGCCGTCGGCCAGCACCAGCGGCGGAGGCAGATGGTACGGACACTTTGACCGCCACGAAGTCTTGGGAAGCCACGGCCGTCTGAGGAACCTACGGAAAGCCCACTTGGAGAGCGACACGCCGTGACGCCGGCAGAGGATCGGCGGATAGTCCCAGTCGAGGAAGCAAGGGACCTGCGCGGCGATGAAGAGCTGCGAATGGAGAGATGGCGCGGTGGTTGGGCTGGTCAGCGCGTGGGTCAACGCGTGGAGCTTCTGCTCCCAGCTCGGCTCATCTTCATCCATGGAATTCGAATTGAATGAACAGAGAAAGGATAAGGCCGGCGATTGTGGTGGTTGTGACCATTTTTAACGAAAGGTCTAATTTTGGTTCATGGGTTTAGGCCCATGTCGTTGTCCAAACCCCGGGTCGGGTCGATTCTTATCCGGTTCTTCAGTACAACCTAGAAAATATCCACGTTATTCGAGTCAACAATTCTCTCTAGAAAGTTCGACATCGTTCGAGTAGGCGCCAGATTACGGAGCCGGCGCTCTTTTTTATCTTCTCTTCTGTCTTGCGAAAGGTTTGCAGAAGAATCTAACGTTGAGCTAAGTTGTCAAAGCAAAAATAAAGATTTGCAGAAGCAGCTTTTGGACAGGATATTGTAATAAGAATACATCCAATGGGTGTGGATTATTACAAGGTGCTGCAAGTGGACAAGAACGCGAAAGATGAAGACTTGAAGAAGGCTTATCGAAAGCTTGCCATGAAATGGCACCCTGATAAGAATCCCAACAATAAAAAAGAAGCCGAAGCTAAGTTCAAGCAGATTTCTGAGGCTTACGATGTATGAATCCTTAACCTTTCTTGTTTCATTTTTTCCTTTTTTTTGGAGGATTTGTTTGGTTGATTGTTTGATTTTCTTTTGCAGGTACTTAGCGATCCACAGAAGAGGGCCGTTTACGATCAGTACGGCGAAGAAGCCCTCAAGGGTCAGATGCCGCCGCCTGACGCCGCCGGCGGTGCACAGTTCTTCTCGACAGGAGACGGACCGAACACTTTTAGGTTCAACACACGAAACGCAGAAGACATCTTCGCCGAGTTCTTTGGCTCATCCAGCCCTTTTGGAGGGATGGGCGGCGGCGGCGCGTCGAGGGCTAACGGCGGTGGTCCCAGATTTTCCAGCTCCATGTTCGGCGACGACATATTCAGCTCGTTCGCCGAGGGCGGCAGACCCATGAGCTCGGGCCCAAGAAAGGGTCCGCCCATCGAACAAAAGCTCCCATGTACTTTGGAAGATCTTTACAAGGGAACCACCAAGAAGATGAAGATTTCCAGGGAGATCTACGACGCCAGCAGTGGGTATGTTCACTTTCTTCGATTTGGCCTTTTCTTTCTCTTTTTCCTTTCATCCTTGAACAAAACGATGATAACTAAATTTCGTTGTCTCCTTTGCAGCAAAACCGTGCCAGTGGAAGAA
Organism: Craterostigma plantagineum; assembly: GCA_027422505.1. Lineage (NCBI taxonomy): Eukaryota > Viridiplantae > Streptophyta > Magnoliopsida > Lamiales > Linderniaceae > Craterostigma > Craterostigma plantagineum. The sequence continues at coordinate 2,335,288 of JAPQWV010000043.1, read as the reverse complement.
ATACTGACAATCAACATAAAACCTGGGTGGAAAAAGGGGACGAAGATCACATTCCCTGAGAAGGGACACGAACAGCCAAATGTTATCCCTTCGGATTTAGTGTTCATAGTCGACGAAAAGCCACACAGTGTCTTCACAAGGGAAGGTAACGACCTTGTAGTAACGCAGAAGATATCGCTGGCAGAAGCTTTGACTGGCTACACAGTGCAGCTCAAGACTTTAGATGGGAGGAACTTGACCATACCCATCAATGGCGTAATCCATCCCAGCTATGAAGAAGTGGTTCCTAGAGAAGGCATGCCTATTCCTAAAGAACCTGGGAAAAGAGGGAATTTGAGGATTAAGTTCAATATAAAGTTCCCGACTAGGTTGACTTCGGAACAGAAGGCTGGGGTCAAGAAACTGCTGTCTTCATAAGCTTGGTGATTTTGGATTAGAATAATTTGGTTTGCTCGAGAATGAAGATAATTTATCATGTTTTGCTTGGGACGTTGTATAGTAAATATATGGAGAAGTACATACATATTATCACTATTGTTTAGTAACTAAACTGATCGTCGAGGTTTACGCAGATTGTTGAATCGAGAAAAAAACTGATCTACAAACACAGGTATAGTGGTATTTTGTGCAATATGAGTTTGTTGGACAGTTTCGTATTGGGCTTTGGTGATGTACGAAAGAGAGCCCGCCCTTCAAGCACTGGCAACATAAGATAGATCCTATGACGGTTTAAGAGCAACTCCAATGGAGCTGCAAATTTCAAAAAATGGGGTAAAATCAGTCCATTGGATATTAAAAATTAAACTCAAAATGGGATTTATCATTTCTCTGGAGTTGCAAATCCCAAAAAATGGGGTAAAATTACTCTATTGGATACCAAAAATTAAACTCAAAATGAGATTTATCATTTCTCTCTCCTAAAAAAACGCATATTTGCGTTTTAGATCAGTTACTATGCGATGGAATTATTTTATTTGCATTGAAGTCCACGATTTATCCTTTCTGTCAGAAAAAAAGCTGATAAATTTTTTCCTTTCTCTCGAAAAAACCTGAAAAGGTAACAAAAGTCTGAACAAAAAAAAGTTGTGTCAGAACATTACATTACGGGATTTGACCTATTTAGACATTGCTGCTGTATTATTTTGTTATATGTATTTGAAGTGTGATTGAGTTATCTGTACATGACGCATGTGCCTTGTTATTTTGGGCAAAGAGAACTTACCTTCGAAGCCTAAACAATCAAATTTAAATTGGCATACTATATCATATAATAATTTAACAATAATAATTATTTTAGGTTAGCAATAATAATTATATTAGGCATGAAAAGTTCTCTAGCTTTTTAATTGTACAGATATTTTCTATATGCATCTCGAATTAGTTTTTATTTCCCGTGTTTCTCGTGTTATGTAGTTGTCATATTTTTAATAAATATTTTCGATGCTTTATATATGGAAATATATTGTAGTTGTCGTGTTTTCCTAATAAACATTAATCGATGCTTGTTATATGTATAAATATGTCTTTATTATTAACCTTATTAATGTTTTTCGATTAAATCTAAGTAGTCTAATTTGTAAAGTTATAAAATATGTGGGTAGTATCGAAATTTGTAAAAGTTGGTGTGGAAGTGAATATTACAAAATAGTCTATTGAGTTTGGGAATGAGTTGATCGATTGGAGAAAAATTACTGCATTTTAAGTTTGAGAATACGTTTGAGTTTGAGAATGCGATTATCGGTTGGAGATGTGTAATACAAGTCATAGCTTTGAGTAATCGTACATATATACACGGTCTTGCATCATTAGAATTTCATCAATTTATTATTTTTATTTTTCTACCGACAACTTGTAAAAATATATGAAAGGTACGAACAGATCGCTGTCAGTTGTCTTTAAAATGAAATCTTAGATTTATTATGTAAAGTCCAACTTAGAGATCATAATTAATTAGTACGCTGCGCAATTGCTTTTATGATTAGGTGAAAGAGTGAGATCTCAACCGCGCAGGGGTCCATAAATTTGGTGTGTAGTACTATTATTTATGACTGACATTTGACCGCAGCTATATACATTAGACACATATATATATATATATATATGCTAGTAATACGAATTGAACATTCGGATTAACAGTTTTGGTATTGACACAACTGACTAATTATGTGAAAACCGGACCTAAAGCATCGGTTCATACTGAGGAATAAAAGCGATACATATGTGACCAGGACTGGCTTAAGTACTATACAGAATACCAATTGCAGATACCGGTCTTGAACAAGACTTCAGGAAGCATGAAAGTATGCTATACCGGAATTATTGGACACTCAAGACAGGAGCATGCTATAACAAAAAGGAAATTACAGACAATCAATGCAATGCTGCAGATCCAGAGTATAGACGAGGTCAACTAACGCAATAAGGAATAAAGCAAAGTGACATGATAGACTGCGGCACAAACTGGGCAGACCCATTTTGGGAAAGACATTTAATGCACTGATCAGAGTGAAGAGTATATCTCACAACGGTTTCAATTTCAAACCTCAAGCATAAAAGGTGAGATGCAAGAAGAAGACCACTCACTTCACCCAATTCTCACGATTTTACGACTTTGATATCTCATCCTCAAAAAGACGATAATCAAGCAAGTCTCAAGTACTGAGAGCAGAGCGTAAAAAGCTAGAGTTAAGTCTAAAGACATAACTACTCTATGATCTTAGTTTATGATTTTTCATTTCCAACGGACTGTAAAAAGCTGTTGAAGTAGGTGGATTGTTGTAAACGACTGCCTAGGTGACTCACTAGATTTGAGCTGAGATTCAGCTGGGTAGGTTGTACAAGGTTGTATAACTGAAGACTTCCTTGCGAGGAAGAAGGGGAGACGTAGGAGATTTTAACTCCGAACTTCCAGAAACAAACCGGTCTCGCACACACACATACACTCACTCCCTCATTTACCTATCGGTTTCAACCGCTCAGTATCATTTTCCGCACTTATACTGACCGGTCACTGATTGAATACTGGTCCTCGCATAATGTAATACCCATAAATTTCAAATACGGGATTTCGAATGAAATTAGTGTGGTAAATGTTTGAATTAACGAAATTATTATCCGAACTGGTCCAATAAGAGCAAGATATTCGGCCCAATGAAAGAGATTTTATAAAGGAATTAAATAATATTTAGGCCCAACTAAATAAATCTAAAAAGGCCCAAGTTGATTTATAGGTGGGCCCAAAATAATGTATTATTTAAGTAAGGTAGTCATGTTAGTGGGATTCAATAGTTAGTAATATAAAAATAACTAGGCCCAAAATATTACTTTGGCCCAAAGCAATTACAAGATAAGGATGATTTCCCCTAACTTAGGAAAACCCACGTCAAGGCCATATCCTATTTGCTATTTAGCCTAAAAATAAAAAAAACCCATCATTATTGGTAAATGAAACACGTGAAAGAGATAGGAGAGAAAAACCAAGAAGAGGAAGAAAGGAGCAACGAAGGAAAGAGTTAAGGAGCTATGGAGAAAATTAAAAACTAACAACAACCACTGAAAATCTTTGCATCCTAGCTTAAGGAAGTGAGGTAGGTGAATTGATCTCTTCTACAAAACGTGAAAGCTTCTAAAACTCAGTTCTAAGCGATTTTCATTTGGTTCGAATCTTGTTGTCCATGTTTGAGTCTGTGATCTATCTATGTGCTTCCATGTTCGTTTTGAAACCCAAAATAGGTGTTTAATCTGTATTCTCGTGTGCTTTGATGATATGAGGTTCTTGGGATCTATTTGAAGATTTGGGGGTTCGAATGTTTAGGGTTTTGAGTATTACGAGTGGAAATAGGACTCTTCTTGTAAGGTGTAGGACCTTAGTTCGAGGGTCTAGTTCACGGGCTTGGGAGTTTCGCGAATTGGGGGATTTATCGGGCAAATACGAATTAGTTCACAAGTTGGGGGCAGTTTGTGAATTGGGGAGCGATTTCGGGTCGAAAGGTAGTTTCGCGGGTTAGAGACGTTCGCGAAATGTGAGTTAGTGCGGGCTGAAATTAGTTCACGAGGGCTTCGTGAAATGAGAGGCGTGCTCGGATCGCAAGGTAGTTCGCGGGCTGGGGGTTCTCGTGTTATGAGATAGAATTGTTATTTCGCGGGTCAATACGGAGTTAGTACATAACTTATTTTCGGATGTTTTAGCATTTAGGAAACTCGGATTTTTCAATAATAAATCTTTACTTGTGGTTGTTGTCAAGTTAAGAATGTGAGTCTATTATTTCCGAAAGGATATGATGTTTGTAAAGGTCTGATAAATGTTTGGGAGTACGATTTTCTGGGTTTAGGATATCCTTTGATTAATATATGAAGTTTTGAAGGTTTCGGTCGATCCTAGGTTTTGAGCGATTTTAAGTTTGGATCGATTTTTAAATCGCGGGCCGTTCTATTTTAAGCTATGAGTGAAATACAATTTGAACTAACAGGAAAATCGGTCGAATGGGTTTCGGGTCGCGAAAGTGTTTCGCGGGCCCAAAGGATTTTAGGTGTGAGTAAAAGATGTTTCGCGGGCCAAAATTCGAATTCTCGCGGGCTATAGTCTTTCGCGGGCCGACAAGGTGATTCCTGTGAGAGGCGTCGCGGGCCAATTTCAGTTTCGCAGGGTAGTTCCTGTAAAGGGCATCGCGGGCCGACTTTAGGTTTCGCGTGCCGATTGATTTCCACGGGGTGATTCCTGTGAGAGAAATCGGCCGATTCGCGGGCTTAAATTGGGCTTCGCACGTCCAATCGGACGACTCGCGAACTTAAATTGGACTTCGTGCGTCTTCGGCGAACACGGTTAATGTCTCGTGAATTCGAGCGTTGACCCGCAAGTGTTTCGGGTTGACCATCTTTTGAAAGTGGGATCGGGCGATTTAAGATTTGGGCTTTAACCGGATTTGTGGGAGTTTGACCGACGCTTTACGTTTTTGGGCTTTTGCCCTATTTCAGGCCCAATCATTTTAAGTAAATTTATTTTCGTCCCAAATCAGTTTTAAAATAAAGTATTTTCTTATTTTACTAATATTTTCGGGTCAACCTATATTTTATAATTTAAAGGTTATTTTGGATTTAAAACCTTCGGCCTAGGTTGATATTTTACGAGTTAATTTGACTTAGCGAACTCTTTTCAAGCGGTTACCTTCCGAATGTAGTTTCAAGCAATGATCTTTCAAATATAGTATTAAATATATAATAATGCGATACTTAGGAAATTCCGTAACGTAGATATTCAAGTAATTTAGATGATATACTGATGTGATGATTTTGTGCCTAAGGTCGAGGTTAGGAACATTGCTGAGCTATTAACGGGTAATCGACGGATGACAAGTAAGTAGAAATCCAACTACGATAGACAACTTGTTTTACGTGCCTAAATTGATGATTACGTGCCTACGTGGTTTCATGAATTTGTGAATTGATTGAAGTATTTTAATGTGGTAAGTTTTATGTTACATTTACTTGCATATGCATATTCACGTGCACGCACGAACTCATGAGGGAGGGTCGTGGGACTAAGTGTGCATAATATTATGTCGCTTGTATGTAACGAGGACCCGCCGATATAGGCCGGTGTGTCGACTCACAGTTGAGTCACGGCGACTTCTATGGCACCATATACGGCGTACGATGCCAGTTATTATGATGAGGCAGGAGGAGCGACCCAGGAAGGAGCGACCTAGCTATGCTAGCGTAGGCTAACTGGCGTAGGCAACTGCCCTGTTTGCGGAAGGAGCGACCTGGAAGGAGCGACCTAGGGGGAATCCTAGCGTGGGCTACCAGCGTAGGCTACCGTATGGCAGAGGGGACGACCTGGGAGGGTGCGACCTAGGGAAACCTAGCGTAGGCTACCCAGCGTGGGTCACTGTCACAGTCCTGTTGAGGATATTGAGCTCTTATGGTGCATAGTAAGTTCGCCGAGGGCCCTTAGTGATACTAGTATGAGTACTAGGAGCATTGGCGCGGATCGCCTTTGCGGAGCGTTATGTGCATCGGCGTGGATTGCCTTGCGTAGTGATGTTATGCATCGGCGTGGATTGCCTTTGCAGGGGAGTGACACGTGCATACATGCATGATTTCTGCTTACTGAGCCTCAGTGGCTCATTCCTTATGTTGTGTGTTGTAGGTACGATAGGTCGGACGTTGCGAAACGTCTAAACTAAGGCAAGCTGACGGCGGTACTCCACGAGCTTTTGAGGGCAAGGCTGTACATGGATGACGACCTGTGGAGCGATGTTAGGATGTGTTAGTTATCGTAAATAGTTTTGGGGGCTTCGACCTTTGTAAAATTAGACAATGCAGATTACGTCTCGTCGTAATATATTTATTTTAGAAAAAAAAATAGTTTTTGTAAATCGGGTCTTCCGTGGCTTGCGTTGCGGAAATCCGCCGCTAATGAGTATTAGAAAGTGAGGGTCGCCACAGGTGGTATCAGAGCTTAGGATATAGGTTCTGTAGACTGTCCATGTACAGCCGCTAAAAAAAAAACGTGGAGGATCAGCCTTGCCTGTAAGTATGTTTGATGTGATTATTTATGTGTTTACATCTTGCTTGACTGATTGTAGAATGACTAGCAGAAATAGAAAATTTCTTGGCGAGTCAAGTCGTGGGGTTGCAACCGAGCTTCATGTGAATAAACATGACTCGGTGCTCCATACGGAAACTGATCCAAGATCAAACGGATCAGATTAGTGAACTTAAGGATCGAGTTAATGAGTTTAAGGATTTGATCTATAAGCTTGTTCGAACCTCATAAATTCTCGCACTGTGAATGTGCGACAATTATGGGGAAAAGAAAAGTGAATGAACAATTAGAGCAAGCAGTTAAAAAAAAAAGATTCGACTTTTCAAGGATCCTAATTTGAAACAAGGCTGAATCCGTGGGGAATTAACCTCTCTACTCGAGCTCCAAGTTCTATTCCTTGCTGCCTACAATATGGGCAATTCCATAGGTGAATCAATTATGGCCCAGGATTAAAACCCTACCTTCAGTACTTTCGATGCAACACGGAGGGACACCGTGCTAGAAATTGTGAGACGCGTAGATATGTTCCGTTGGACTTAGCTCAAATGTCGGTACAATCCTTACTGGTTCCAGTGCAGATGTCTAGTTTAAACCTAGAGGAAACAGAAATTCCTTCCACGAAAATGACGTGCTTTCAAAATATGAAGCCGTATCTGATTTCCGTAGAAAAGATCGTAAGCTTCAATTACCCGAGACAAGAAATATTCGTCTTACGGGTAAGACCAGCTAATGTAGAAATTCCATACCCATGATATAAAGATTTAGTGAGTTATGGGAACAAGTTGCGAACCATTTCTCGCATCTGTGGATAGACGGAGGAATTACCTCGTTTCGTGACCAAAATTGTGTTGGTAACCATCAAAAAAACCGGTGAATGCTCCGATTATATTTCAAAATTTTGCTCTGATCGACTTACAATCAAAGCCATACTCCATCTTTGAATACTCCTTTCTAAGTATGACGATGAAGCCACGTCCTACTTATTTCAACACAAGTTTAAATCCGATAATATCGGAGAATAATCTTATGCCTCAATCTTTCGGTTCGTTCAAAGAGTTATGCATGTTCCATGCCAGAATGGGGTAGCAAAAGCGTGGTGAATGCTTATTTGTTCCCAACCATTGACTGGAACAAAAATACAACACTTCCTATTATTTCCTTGCCCAACCTCAAGGAGATACAGGTCCAACCGATTTAAGCGATCGTCGTACCCACTTTATCAGGAGTCAGCCATTCGAATTCGAGACGACCTTATTTTAGCCTTTGCAATCTTACTTCCCTTCTTTCTACTTCTTTGGAATGTCTTTCTTTCTTGACTTCCTGTCACTACATGAACATTCCTTTCCACGTTTCTAGAAATGGAAGTTAGGCAGATCTTTTAAGGGATAGTCCAGAACTAGGAATTTTTTTTTACTGCGACTGACTACTTCAATTAGTTTTTAGACCATAAGAAATTAATGCAAGAATCTTACTCACCTCGGAATGATCTCTAGAGTCTACCTTACCCGGATAAGTTCTGCAAGGCTAGTGATAACCCAAATTCTCGTACTTGATTTAGAATTCTCTATCATATTTTTCCCTCTCTTCGAAGATTGTTACAAATTTCCTTTTGCATCTCTATCGCCTAGGAAAGGATAACTTTCGATTTGAGATCATCAACCAAAGTAAGAAGTTATCAGCAACTTCGATCCTCTGTCCTCAAATTACAAATGCAGAACTCGAAAGAATGGTTCTATTTTCATAAGAATTCGTTCTTTTCAAATTCATCCCGTAAGGATTTTCTCTAAGAACTACTAGGTGATTATCTATCACCTAACCAAGCCAACTCATTCCCCTACCGCGTTACCCGGAATTATTCCAATGGGCGGAATTTCGGGGGCGAAATTCTTTTAAGGGGGGAAGGATGTAATACCCATAAATTTCAAATACGGGATTTCGAATGAAATTAGTGTGGTAAATGTTTGAATTAACGAAATTATTATCCGAACTGGTCCAATAAGAGCAAGATATTCGGCCCAATGAAAGAGATTTTATAAAGGAATTAAATAATATTTAGGCCCAACTAAATAAATCTAAAAAGGCCAAAGTTGATTTATAGGTGGGCCCAAAATAATGTATTATTTAAGTAAGGTAGTCATGTTAGTGGGATTCAATAGTTAGTAATATAAAAATAACTAGGCCCAAAATATTACTTTGGCCCAAAGCAATTACAAGATAAGGATGATTTCCCCTAACTTAGGAAAACCCACGTCAAGGCCATATCCTATTTGCTATTTAGCCTAAAAATAAAAAAAAACCCATCATTATTGGTAAATGAAACACGTGAAAGAGATAGGAGAGAAAAACCAAGAAGAGGAAGAAAGGAGCAACGAAGGAAAGAGTTAAGGAGCTATGGAGAAAATTAAAAACTAACAACAACCACTGAAAATCTTTGCATCCTAGCTTAAGGAAGTGAGGTAGGTGAATTGATCTCTTCTACAAAACGTGAAAGCTTCTAAAACTCAGTTCTAAGCGATTTTCATTTGGTTCGAATCTTGTTGTCCATGTTTGAGTCTGTGATCTATCTATGTGCTTCCATGTTCGTTTTGAAACCCAAAATAGGTGTTTAATCTGTATTCTCGTGTGCTTTGATGATATGAGGTTCTTGGGATCTATTTGAAGATTTGGGGGTTCGAATGTTTAGGGTTTTGAGTATTACGAGTGGAAATAGGACTCTTCTTGTAAGGTGTAGGACCTTAGTTCGAGGGTCTAGTTCACGGGCTTGGGAGTTTCGCGAATTGGGGGATTTATCGGGCAAATACGAATTAGTTCACAAGTTGGGGGCAGTTTGTGAATTGGGGAGCGATTTCGGGTCGAAAGGTAGTTTCGCGGGTTAGAGACGTTCGCGAAATGTGAGTTAGTGCGGGCTGAAATTAGTTCACGAGGGCTTCGTGAAATGAGAGGCGTGCTCGGATCGCAAGGTAGTTCGCGGGCTGGGGGTTCTCGTGTTATGAGATAGAATTGTTATTTCGCGGGTCAATACGGAGTTAGTACATAACTTATTTTCGGATGTTTTAGCATTTAGGAAACTCGGATTTTTCAATAATAAATCTTTACTTGTGGTTGTTGTCAAGTTAAGAATGTGAGTCTATTATTTCCGAAAGGATATGATGTTTGTAAAGGTCTGATAAATGTTTGGGAGTACGATTTTCTGGGTTTAGGATATCCTTTGATTAATATATGAAGTTTTGAAGGTTTCGGTCGATCCTAGGTTTTGAGCGATTTTAAGTTTGGATCGATTTTTAAATCGCGGGCCGTTCTATTTTAAGCTATGAGTGAAATACAATTTGAACTAACAGGAAAATCGGTCGAATGGGTTTCGGGTCGCGAAAGTGTTTCGCGGGCCCAAAGGATTTTAGGTGTGAGTAAAAGATGTTTCGCGGGCCAAAATTCGAATTCTCGCGGGCTATAGTCTTTCGCGGGCCGACAAGGTGATTCCTGTGAGAGGCGTCGCGGGCCAATTTCAGTTTCGCAGGGTAGTTCCTGTAAAGGGCATCGCGGGCCGACTTTAGGTTTCGCGTGCCGATTGATTTCCACGGGGTGATTCCTGTGAGAGAAATCGGCCGATTCGCGGGCTTAAATTGGGCTTCGCACGTCCAATCGGACGACTCGCGAACTTAAATTGGACTTCGTGCGTCTTCGGCGAACACGGTTAATGTCTCGTGAATTCGAGCGTTGACCCGCAAGTGTTTCGGGTTGACCATCTTTTGAAAGTGGGATCGGGCGATTTAAGATTTGGGCTTTAACCGGATTTGTGGGAGTTTGACCGACGCTTTACGTTTTTGGGCTTTTGCCCTATTTCAGGCCCAATCATTTTAAGTAAATTTATTTTCGTCCCAAATCAGTTTTAAAATAAAGTATTTTCTTATTTTACTAATATTTTCGGGTCAACCTATATTTTATAATTTAAAGGTTATTTTGGATTTAAAACCTTCGGCCTAGGTTGATATTTTACGAGTTAATTTGACTTAGCGAACTCTTTTCAAGCGGTTACCTTCCGAATGTAGTTTCAAGCAATGATCTTTCAAATATAGTATTAAATATATAATAATGCGATACTTAGGAAATTCCGTAACGTAGATATTCAAGTAATTTAGATGATATACTGATGTGATGATTTTGTGCCTAAGGTCGAGGTTAGGAACATTGCTGAGCTATTAACGGGTAATCGACGGATGACAAGTAAGTAGAAATCCAACTACGATAGACAACTTGTTTTACGTGCCTAAATTGATGATTACGTGCCTACGTGGTTTCATGAATTTGTGAATTGATTGAAGTATTTTAATGTGGTAAGTTTTATGTTACATTTACTTGCATATGCATATTCACGTGCACGCACGAACTCATGAGGGAGGGTCGTGGGACTAAGTGTGCATAATATTATGTCGCTTGTATGTAACGAGGACCCGCCGATATAGGCCGGTGTGTCGACTCACAGTTGAGTCACGGCGACTTCTATGGCACCATATACGGCGTACGATGCCAGTTATTATGATGAGGCAGGAGGAGCGACCCAGGAAGGAGCGACCTAGCTATGCTAGCGTAGGCTAACTGGCGTAGGCAACTGCCCTGTTTGCGGAAGGAGCGACCTGGAAGGAGCGACCTAGGGGGAATCCTAGCGTGGGCTACCAGCGTAGGCTACCGTATGGCAGAGGGGACGACCTGGGAGGGTGCGACCTAGGGAAACCTAGCGTAGGCTACCCAGCGTGGGTCACTGTCACAGTCCTGTTGAGGATATTGAGCTCTTATGGTGCATATTAAGTTCGCCGAGGGCCCTTAGTGATACTAGTATGAGTACTAGGAGCATTGGCGCGGATCGCCTTTGCGGAGCGTTATGTGCATCGGCGTGGATTGCCTTGCGTAGTGATGTTATGCATCGGCGTGGATTGCCTTTGCAGGGGAGTGACACGTGCATACATGCATGATTTCTGCTTACTGAGCCTCGGTGGCTCATTCCTTATGTTGTGTGTTGTAGGTACGATAGGTTGGACGTTGCGAAACGTCTAAACTAAGGCAAGCTGACGGCGGTACTCCACGAGCTTTTGAGGGCAAGGCTGTACATGGATGACGACCTGTGGAGCGATGTTAGGATGTGTTAGTTATCGTAAATAGTTTTGGGGGCTTCGACCTTTGTAAAATTAGACAATGCAGATTACGTCTCGTCGTAATATATTTATTTTAGAAAAAAAATAGTTTTTGTAAATCGGGTCTTCCGCGGCTTGCGTTGCGGAAATCCGCCGCTAATGAGTATTAGAAAGTGAGGGTCGCCACACATAAACAAACCGAAGAAGAGACAAGTGTTTATTCACCCCGTCTAAACACATAAACCGATCCTAACAATATATATATATATATATATATATATATATATATATATATATATATATACACAATAGAAACCCATTGATTGCTTGCATTTTATTTATCAAATCGACTTCTACGAAATAAATTTATGTAACTACAAAGTGAAAATCATTATATATGTGTATGCAAGATACCAAATGAGCAACAATCATCAGCACCATCACCCATAAAATTAATTAGTTGAGGTTGTACCACACATAGCTTACTTCTAGAATATTTTATTTGAAAATTGCTTTACTTCTAAAATATTTTATCTAAAATTAATGGAAAAATAATGGTGAAAATGGAGGAATGGCATAAGCTTGTGGCCAATACATCAGAGATAGCAATCATGAAAGTGTCACGCACTCAAAGAGGTGGGAATTATCATATTTCATTCGTAATTTGTATTTTTATGCGTGTGATACTATTATCATTTGTCATTTACATTTTATGTATTTTAATATCGAAAAGTTTAAAAGAGGTCCGCAACGTGCTCATTCTGCCTCAAAGTTTGTAGAAAACCTTTTCAAGTTAGTTCTAATCGCCTTGAAAAAAAAAAGTTAGTTCTAATCGACAGACATCGATGAGCATCGACTATTAAATATTCGAAAGTTAAAATGTCACATTAATCAAAATCATCATTACATTAGCTATATAACGTGGTTGTTATATAATTCTTTTAGCATGTAAACAATTTGTGAGTATCGTCAACTTTGATAAAATAAGTAAACAGTACGCTGTTAGTCCGAGCATCCTTTTGCAAAAACTACTCGACAGTACAAAAAAAAAGGTTTTTCTTTTTTGTTCTTATATTATATAAATTTCGCTCACAATTCTATATATTAGTTTCTGTATTACATTAGTGGTTCACATATATATATATGTTCACATATATATATATATATATATATATGCTTGTGTGTGTGTTGTGTGTGTTATCACTTATCAATTAGAAAATGATAATTAAAATATTTAAATAAGTTAATCGTTTCTTGATATGGCAGTGGCGAACATTCTGATTGTGAGATTTTACTTTTAGAGGAACGATATGGCTAGAAAATCTAGACAAGCTTCGTTGTGTGCGGTGCCACAATCAATCATAATATCAATAATATGATAGTCCAGTACATCAATGATCCGATATTAAATAGAGGAATCAGGGAAAAACAAAAATTTGGAGAAACTAGTTGACTGAATTAATTGATACCACTCGCTTTGAATAGAATGGTGAATATGGTGTGCATAAAAGCATATCATATATATTACATAATATAATTAGAACTTTGCTTATGTGCCTGCCGTGCCGCTGTTGAATATATTATACGTACGATATAAAGAGCAGGTGCCAGCTAGTGATGACTGATGAGCTAGTTGTAATACGAAATTTATTTATTTATAAAATACGTATGTAAGAAAAGAAATATATATAATGCTAAGTGTGAAAAGGAAAATAAATCAAACCGCCAAGTTTGAAAGGTAAAAGGGCTTGTGACTGGGGCATGCTCATTTATCTTATAATAATGGACATATGCATTATTGATAAAATTATGCATTGAAAATGATAGCAATTTAATTTATCATTACGTTACATTAGTATCTCATCTCTCTCTCAACACGTCAGTCGAATATACATATAGATAGCATTAGCAAATCACTAGTGCATGTTAATGTTACGAGCTTAACTGTGTACAAGGACAGACATCTAATGTAATGACAAATATTTTTCTTAAGAAAATAAGCCGTTAATGTATATATTGGAGTGGTTGAAGCATTTCTCAAGCAACGTATGCGCGCAACTTATACCTGTGAATTTATTATTAGGGGTTTTTACGCATAAATACCTATTTGGAAAAAAACTTGTAATTTAGTACCCAGTCAGGATTTTTTATATGTAGATACCTAACAGAATAAATATTTTGCACATAGGTACCCGAGCCCCGAAAGTACACCATACAACACATTTGGGTACCCTAAATAACAGAAAATGGTACGACGTATGCTATTTTTAAGTACGCCTTATATAACACACAGATATTCCTGTATGTACGACGTATGCTATATTTAGGTATCCTTATCAACACATTTGGGTACCCTATATAACAGAAAATGGTACGACTTATGCTATAAACTGGAATTAAATCGGGTATCTATTTGTAAAATTTTCTGACATGGGTAGTTATGTATAAAAATTTTATCCTATTAGGTATTTTTCTATAGATTCACCTTATAATTACAACAACAATCTCAAAGTGTAGGTAACTCGGTCGTCCTCGAATTTTCACATTTTTACCAATTCATCCTTTTAATCTCCGTTGATGCAACTTCAAGCCCCACCAACCCAATCATCCATCTCAATTTAAAACCCCCAAAAATTAAATCCATCCGTCTTTTTTTTTTTTTTTTTTTCGAAACGATAGCTTGCATTAATAACAAAGATACAGGGCTAAATAGCCCAAGAGGTCTCACCGATACATCGTTCATCGGGAGAACAAAGGCTCACATAGGAGCACCAAACAATCCCACAAAGGGGAACAAACGCTCCCACATGGGGAGAAAAGGGTCCACAAGGGACAAAAAAACCGACAGAAAATAAAACCCATTATCTAGGACCTAGATCTAAAGAACCTATTACAGAAAAAGCTATTAAGCTTAATCTACGACACTCTTCACTTTCTTCGGTCGTCGACTTCTGGGTTTTGTCTTCATCGGACTGATGGCTCCACAAGGGAGAAAGAGTTTCCGACCCGAGAGTCGGAGAGACGAAGGCGGGTGGCGAGATGGTGGTGGTGGTCCCGGCGGAGGAGGTGGAGGTGGCGCGGCAGTGGTCTCTGTGGAAGAGGTGGAGGTGCCCAGCAGCGGCACCGGCGGAGGCGGAAGTCCCTCGGCAGGTGGTAGACTGCGGTGACAGGGAGGCGGCGGTAGGTGCGCGAGGCTGCCGACGGCTGGAAGTTTTTTTTTTTTTTTTTTATTTTTTAAAAAGAGAAACAAAAGAGGAAAAGAAGCCTCGTCAATTCCCGTGTGAAGGAGATGGAAGCACGGGGGAGGAGATGGCGGCAGCAGACGGAGGAACTCGCGGCAGGCGGAGGAGCGCGCGGCAGGTGGAGAAGGCACAATTTTTTTTTTTTTTTTATATTAAGCAACGAAAACAGAGGAAAAGGAATTGGGATCTCCCCCACCTCCATTCCCACCTCCTTAATGGAGGTGGAGGAGGTGAGGGGAGAAAAAATGGTGTGGCGGCTAGGTTAGGGTTTGGGGGAGGGAAATCCATCCGTCGCATTCAATCAAAATGGATATGATCAAAATCCTCTTTACTCATTGACCAACAACACTTCCCCAAGTCCAACTCAAGTCCACCACCGTCAATATGCTCCTCCGCCGCCGCCACGTCGCCGTCGTCGTCCTCACAGCACTTCTCCTCCTCACACGGCCGCTAACAATCCTCTCGCTAAACCTAGAAGGCCAATACCTTCTGACAGCAAAGCTTTCCTTCGACGACCCAAACGCAGTCCTTGCCGACTGGGACCCACGCGACGACACCCCCTGCAATTGGAACGGCGTCGTTTGCGATCCTTCGACGGAATCGGTCATCTCCATCGACCTCTCAAGCTCCGGCCTCGCCGGCCCCTTCCCGGAGCTTCTGTGCAGCAATCTCAGGCACGTCGCCTTCGTCTCCTTCAACGACAACTACATCAACTCCACGCTCGCTGAGAACGACGTCGTTTCGTGCCAATCGCTGCGGCACCTCGACCTAGCGCAGAACTACCTCACCGGCGATCTGCCGAGGAACCTATCGGAGCTTCCGAATCTCAGCTACCTCGACCTCACCGGGAACAACTTCTCCGGCAGCATCCCCGACGCTTATGGAAGGTTCCAGAAATTGGAGGTGCTCGCCTTGACGGAAAATCTGCTCGGAGGAACAATTCCGTGGTTTTTAGGCAACGTATCGACGCTGAAACAGCTGAACTTATCTTACAACCCGTTTAGTCCGGGTCGGATCCCCGACGAGTTGGGTAATCTTACCAATTTGGAAGTTCTGTGGCTGACGGCGGCTGGTCTGGTCGGAGAGATTCCGGCGTCGCTGGGTCGGCTCGCCCGGCTCGTTGATTTGGATTTGGCGTACAATTTTCTGACTGGCTCGATCCCGGCGGAGCTGACTGGTTTGACCAGCGTGGTGCAGATTGAACTGTACAACAATTCGTTGACCGGCGAGCTGCCGCCGGGGGGCTGGTCAAACATGACCAGTCTGAGGAGGCTCGACGCCTCGACGAACCAGTTGACCGGTCAGATTCCGGCGGATCTATGCAATCTGCCGTTGGAGTCACTGAATCTGTACGAGAATGATTTGGTCGGCGAACTGCCGCCGGCCATCGCCGACTCGCCGAATCTGTACGAGCTAAGGCTGTTTCGGAATCGATTAAACGGCAGTCTACCTATCAATCTGGGTAAAAACTCACCGTTGATTTGGCTGGACCTATCGACGAACCAATTTTCCGGCCGTATACCAGAGAATCTCTGTGGAAAGGGCGTTTTAGAAGATCTTCTGCTGATAGAAAATTCTTTCTCCGGCGAGATCCCGGCCGGCTTGGCCGATTGCCGGAATTTACTGCGCGTGAGACTGGGAAAGAATCAATTTTCCGGCGAAGTCCCAGAGGGATTTTGGGGCCTACCTCACGTTTCACTGATGGAATTATCAGATAACACATTCTCAGGCACCATCGCCAAGAACATAGCAACTGCGTCAAATCTCTCACAGCTGATTTTGTCCAGGAACAACTTCTCCGGCGACTTGCCTGAAGAGATCGGCCTTTTGTCCGGCCTAATCAAGCTCTCCTTAGCCGACAACCACTTTTCAGGGCCTTTGCCAAACAGCATGACGAACCTCGACCAGCTGACGAGCCTCATCCTTCGCCGGAATTCATTTTCCGGCGAACTTCCGGCCGGAATAAGCAAGTGGAAGAAGATGAACGACCTGAACCTTGCAGACAACGCATTTTCCGGCCATATCCCCGACGAAATCGGAGATTTGATCGGATTAAACTACCTCGACCTGTCGGGAAATCATTTCTCCGGCCAAATCCCATCTGGGCTGGAGAATCTGAAGCTCAACCTTCTCAATCTCTCGAACAACCAACTCTCCGGCGAAATCCTCCCAATGTACGCCAAGAAAATCTACAGGGACAGCTTCCTAGGTAATCCCGGCCTCTGCGGAGACATCGAAGGCTTGTGCAATGATGACAAACGAAGCATCCATCGAATTTGGATCTTCAGATCCATGTTCATAATCGCAGCACTGCTGCTATTAACAGCCCTACTGTGGTTCTACTCAAAGCACAGAAACACGAAGAAACTGATCAAGAAATCCATCGAACGGTCGAAGTGGACGGTCATGTCATTTCACAAGCTCACCTTCAACGAGGACGACGTACTACGTTGCCTAGACGAGGACAACGTCATAGGAAGTGGGTCCTCGGGGAAGGTCTACAAGGTCGTCCTGAACGAAACCGAGGCCGTTGCCGTCAAGAAGCTGTGGGGCCCATGTTCGAAGATCGACGGTGGGTTCGAGGCCGAGGTGGAAACCCTAGGAAGGATAAGGCACAAGAACGTGGTGAAGCTGTGGTGCTGCTGTACGGCTAGGGACGGGAAATTGTTGGTGTATGAGTACATGCCCAATGGTAGTCTCGGAGATGTGCTCCACGGCTCGAAGGGCGGCTCGTTGGATTGGCCGATTAGGTTTAGGATCGCGTTGGATGCGGCCGAGGGGCTTTCGTACCTTCACCACGACTGTGTGCCGCCGATCGTTCATAGGGACGTAAAGTCGAATAATATATTGCTCGGAGCGGATTATTGTGCGCGGATTTCGGATTTCGGTTTGGCCAAGGTGGTCGCCGGCGGCGGTGGTGATGGGAAGGGAGGTGCTCGAGATATGTCGGTTATTGCGGGGTCTTGTGGGTACATTGCTCCAGGTTGGTGATGTTTTTGTGCATTGCATGGCATGGTAATAGGGGCGGGCAATATGGTTCGCATTTTTGGGTAAGGCAAAACCCGATGTGATCGGGTTTGGGTTATTTATGTTGGGTAAATCAGATATTTAGTCGGGTATCGGGTTATCTGATAGCCGAATTTAATATGTCGGGTCGCGGGTAGTATAAATGGCAATTTGGTGCTTGTTTCATTACAAATTCTCACTGTTGGTACTCAGCGTTTTAAATGCGTTGTTTTAGTTACTGAACTCTGCAAAATCGTTCTTGTTTGCGAAGTTCAGGAGCTAAAACTAACGCATGGACAAGTTTGAGCACCAATAGTAAGAATATTTTTTACATATATGTAGACGGCGCTTTTTAGATTTTCGGTTTTGTTTCAATTTCAAGAGGGTGTCCCAACACAAATCCCCACATTCCGATTAAGTAGTACATTTCCCTTCATTTAATTCTATTTGTTTTTATTCGAAGTAGTGAATCCCATTACGCAAAAACATTTCAGAATACTCATACACGCTTCGGGTGAACGAGAGGAGCGACGTCTACAGCTACGGTATCGTAATCCTCGAATTGGTGACGGGGAAACGCCCGATAGACGATCCCGAGTTTGGAGCTGGAAAGGACCTCGTAAAATGGGTGTGCGGCGCTTTGGATCAAAAGGGCGTCGACGTCGTGATAGACCCGAGGTTAGATTCGTGTTTCAAGGACGAGATTTGTCGAGTACTCAACGTTGGCCTACTATGTACGAGCCCTCTTCCGATCAATCGGCCATCGATGAGGCGTGTCGTCAAAATGTTGCAAGAGATTGGCGATGGTGGTAGTAGTAATTATTATAACCCATTGAAGGCACTCAACGGTTCGAAAGATGGTATATTGACTCCGTACTATTATGAAGATGCATCCTCCGATCATGGAAACGTTGTGTAAATAGCACGTCAATTTTATTTTTACAACTTGCGTTTTGGTTCTTGTAATTGTAATTCCGTGTAATGTTAACCCGCTTGAGAGATTTAGCCGAAACAATTGTTTATCATGTTCAAAATCTAATCATAAACCGAACTATAAATTCCATTGTATCAAAGGGATGACTATAAATCGTCACTTTGGTCTGTCTAAAATTAACGATTTAACGCCCCATTTATAATTTCATTAATAAATAATTATATTTAATCCCTCCAGTTTGATAAATATCTCTACATTCCTTTTTTAAAAATTATATTTCATCAAAAATTATATTTCATCCATCAAATATTAGAAGTTACAAATCTCAAAATTAAAAATAACACAAATATGTAAGGCTTTAGAACCGAAACAGCGGCCAAATTATTCGACAACGGCATCTGAACCGAATTTCTAACTATTGCCCGTGTCTATTTAAAATCATCCCTTCATCTCATCACAAAAGAAAGAGATGTCTTTTCTTTTTTTAATTATCTTTTAGTTAGGAAGTATCACCACACAATGCTAACAACGTAATCCCACATGACAAAAAAACTTAATCCAAAGTGAATATAGACCTAAAGAATGTCTGGTTTAATGAGGAAATATTTTTGACCTAGTAAAAATATTACAAATAGCAAAAGTACACATCATAAATAGACGCAACATATCACCACCACCACCTAAAATTTAACAGTATGATCTTCAATTTGCATGTTATACACAACGCAAAGGACCGACCTACTCAAAACACATCTCGCCATTAAAATCATAAAAAGACATCCTCGAAAGAACACACAATCAAAACAAACGCTTAAGACGCTACACAAAATAGCTACTTCTTTTTGAGAACGCACCTTTCATAGAGAGCAAGAATGTCCTTCTTGTTAGGGTTCCTCAGCTGCAGCAGCTCCGCGCCAAAGTTATGGTTCGTAAGCTCTTGCTTCAATCTCTGGACCGTAAACTTCGTATAGTCCTCAGTAACAGTTTGCTGGCTATTGCTCTCTTCGAAGCCCTTAAACACTGAGCCCCCATCTTCAGGGCTCGAAAACTTGAGAGGGCTGTTCGTACTCTTCGATCTTTTGTTTCCTTTCCTTGCCCTACCATTTTCATCGCTTTCATTGTGTGCCGAGTCAAAGCCTACCTCGTAGTCATCCGTTCTACCACGTTTGGCATGGGAAGAAGTCCTTGGCTTACCATCCAACGCAGTTCTATCGCCAAACCTCAGAGCAGTCAATTCTTGGGATACTTCATCGAGTTTCCCTTGCGTGGCCTGAAGCTGGACAGAAAGAGCCTCGGCCCTATTGTTAGCTTCAGCGCGTGCAACGCGTTCGCTCGCTAACAAGGTCTCAAGAACCTGAACCGTATCCTTCCTCTGGCTGTTGTTAGACTGTAACAGAGAGTCGATTTCTTTTTCTCTTTCTCTGACGCTCTCTTCGAGCATTTCGACCTTGAGCAGAGCATCCCTTTCGGCTGTTCTGTATCTTATCGCTTCAGAGGCTAAGTCAGCCTTTTCTCTCTCTAAGGCCTCGGCGTGTCTCTGGGCTCGCTCGATCTGGGCTAATCTTTCCATGGCTATTTGCTGGAGCTCGCTTTTTTCTTTCTGGGCCAGAGCTGCATCAGCTCTGGCTTTATCGGCCAAATCGGTGGCTCTTTTGGCCTCTTTTTCGGCGTATATGCACCTTTCGTGGAGTTCCTCGAATCTTTTGAAGTGGGATTGGTATTTCTGTTCGAGGTGTATTTTTTCCTGTTCCAAAATCCTGGCTTTGTTTTCGGCCGAAAGGGCAGTTGTGTTGGCACTTTCTACCTTCTCGGTCAATTCCTTGATCACACGTTTCAGTGTTGATGTCTCTGAATCATAATTCGTGATCTTAGACTCAGCAGCCTGGAGACATCAAAAACACTGGTTAGACCGATCTAACTAGACGAACATAGTAGAAAGGCCATTAGATCATTGAACGAATTTCACCAAGCAGTGCCGTGCTTTTAAAAAAGAAAAGCAGTCAAGGAAAAATGCTTATATTATAATACAGCTACACAGAATATTTTCCTGTCTGAATCTCACCTTCAGTTCCAAACTCAAAGTCGTTAACCGCTGCTCAGCTTGCTCGAGCTTTGACATTTTTTCCTTTATGTCATCCTCCTGGAACGAACGATTGGACAAACAATTTACATTAATGTATTTAATCAACGAAAGTAGTCTAAAGTTATATAATGCACAGCCGAGACTGTAAAATGGGAAGGACAAATGTTCTGCACCTTTTTAGCCAGAGTGTCTGAGAATTCTGCTCTTAAAGCAGCTTCTCTTGATTGTGTCTGATAATTAGTCCGCTCTTGTACAGAAGCAGCCTTCTCAAGAGCATTTTTCGCTTCTCGAACTGCAATTTCGTACTTACGCTTCCACTCCTCTGCCTCCTCTTGAGCAGATTTAGCTTTCTCATGAGCAGCTGCCAATCTAGCTTCAGCAGCAGAACTTTTTGACCGAATCACTGCTAGTTCTGCACCGAATTGCTCTTGCTCAGCCTTCAGCTTTGATTGAACATTCTCAAGCTTGCGTTTCCAATCCATGGATTCTTGCTTTGCGTTATCAGCTGCTTTTGATAATTGGGAAGACTTCTCTTCCAAAGTACTACACCTCGTCTGCAAACTGGCTATACGGCTCATATAATCATCAGCGAGCTTTTTCTTCTCGTTTATAGAGTCTTCGTAGCGCTTCAGATATTCGGACTTATATCTCTCACTTGCTTCCAGCTGCTTGTTAAGCAGATTCATCTTGTCCTCGATTGACCGACATTTCAGAGCAAGAGAACTCTTCTCAGCTCCAATCTTGTCCATTTGCCTCTTGACGAAATCGGCAATGGGACCTTCCAAACTGGAAAATCCAGAACATAAGATAAACTTCAAATAAAGAATCGCAAAAAAAAAAAACCAATGTCAGTCAGACAAACCTCTGCTTTAAATACTGGACTGCTTTTGGCCATTTATCTGGTCCATGACATGTTGCCTCATAGTCGGATAAAAGGCGATCAAGAACCTGCAAAATCACCACTAGCATCAGTACCGAATAGGTGTGAAATGATGGCACCGAGAATGACTCAAGTTTTGTGAAAGATTTGAAACAGAAGTGTTTCTTCAAAAGAAACTATCCTACAACAACGACTTACCCTCAGGACAGTAGAAATATTTGCATCAGGGTCGTGACAAGCCCTTCTCAGTTCCTTCCCCATATTCTCTATGGTATTTGTGCATTTCATAGATGCCTCCCTGAAAGCATCCTTTTTCATATCCTGCAATTAAATCCCAATGGTTGTTTAGCGAGACGGGTTGAAAGAAAAAAGATTTTTCCCTTGATATAACGTGTCAATTAATTCTGACTGCAAATGGAAAGAAACAGGATAAAAAGAATCACCTCAAATGCCTTCTTCAAGAAACTTTGAAGGCGTTTTTCAAACTTTTGCCTGGTTGGACCAGCCCCTACAGCGGTAGCGTTAAATGCAGCAATGGATTTTTGATATGCATCTTCATGTGCCTCTCTTAACATAGCCTAAAAAAAGGACCAAGATCAGTAATCCATTAAAGCATGTCAAAGCGGCGAATATGAGTCAGTACTCACTTCCTCTGGAGGCTTCGAACGATCAATAGAAGACATGTAAACTTCAGTACCCAATTCATATGCTTTTTGACATTCTGCTTCCTCAACACTCTGGGGAAAAAATATAAATAAGATAAATCAAAACATCATAACTGAATGAGTCAAGAAATGATGCACCATCTAAGAGACAAATTCCATCGGAAAAAAACGACCAATGGATTATAGATCACAAAGCAAATGGTCCGGTACATGTAACCTACAATCAGAACCGAATCATACTGTACTGATAAAGAAAATCTCCACGCAACTACAGACAAGATAAGTTACTTATGTGGCAGAATTGATGAATAGAATGGAAAAAGCATAACAGATATCATAGCCTGAAAATACTGAGGTAACAACATAGGCAGTGAAGTAAATATGTCCATCGAAAGACAAACTAACCTTCCAAGATGAAGTAATATTAGGCACAGCCCCGTTATTGATGGCATCAATAAACGACTGAGTAATGCGAGCTAGAATGGGCCCCGTCATTACAGTTGCTCCCACTTGCTTTGGTCTTGTCCTCTCGAAGACAAATCTTGTCAATGAATCTAAACCAGCTCTGAATTCTGGCCTTAATCTCTCCAACTGAACGTGAACAGAATGAGAGGGAAAACTTAAGAGCTAAACATTTTAAGAAAAAACAAAACATATCAATAGCCACCAACCGATATCTGATCAAGTCGTTGCAGATCATTTTCATTATTCAGAGGCCGCACAAGCGTGAAGCACTCGCGGTCTGGAAAAAGCGCTCGAATGGACTCCCGTATCTAATATTTTCAATAATACGGAAATGAAGTATAATAAGAGTATAAAGAAAAGCAATTTCATATTGATTAAAATTGTAAGCTTTTGATCGCCATCACTTTTGTTATATATATATATATATATATATATATATATATATATATATATATTACATAGAAAAGTTATTTTTGAGGAACTTTCCTCGTACTCTTCTGCCCGTTTTTTGGCACTCCATGTCACATAACTATGTTTCAATAAAAACTAAATATTGGTCTAGCACCAACCAAAGTTTTTATATCACTGGAAGTTCGATATAAATACGGGAAAATATAAGAAGAAAAAAGAACCTCATTTTTGGCAGCCACATCCCGTCCTCCTTGAACTGGTTTCAGTGCAAGCTCCAGGTAATCACGTGGAGTAATTTTGCGATGATTATCCTCCACCAAGTCGAGATAAAAATCCTGCATATTTTAAAGGAGAGTTAAAATATTCTCTCATGTGCATATGTGTTACAACTCGTTTCTTTGCTGTCACTAAGAGGAATTTATACTGAAAAGAGTTTTAATTGAATATAGGTATAGGTCTTACCCTTAGAAGCCAAACGAAAATAGGTGAGAACTGCCCAAGCTCCGAAGCTGTATTCTTTCCCCCAGAAGATCGAACACGGATATGCTTGGTCATCTCAGTCACCAAGGAGAGGCGATCAAGTGCAGCCTCATCGATACCACCCATCTACGATTAGGAATCAAGAAGATCAATGAACTTACTCTTTCAGTATCATTAACATCACTTCAAGAACATAATAACAAAAACAAATATACTTGATTAGCTGCATACTGTAATGATGTTTTCTTTTCCTGTTTTACCTGATTGTAGATAAACATGCTGGATAATAGGACAGCCAACGAGAATATCTGAACACTGTATGTTCCCTGTAAGTGGAGTTTGATGGAGAAGATAAGAAGTTAGCATACTAAAACATAAAATGAAACATCACAACACAAATATTGGAAGCACAAGAAAGTAGGTTATAGGCACCGTTTGGTCATAGGCATCAATTCCTTCAGAGTCTAGTAGTAACAGATTGTATTCTGTTCCATCAAGTGCTGTTCTTTTTAGTGGTGCACTCCACATCCAAAGGCCCTTGGTGCAAGGACGGTGTGTTGAAGCTACTTGAAACCCATTGCTCCGCCCAAGTAACTGCACGTGACATATTATTGTACATGAACACTTCAGAATAATACATGCTATGGAAAGTGCCAAGTTACCATCTTGGTTGGACAACTAACAAATATAAAAATCAAACATATGCTAAAATAACAACTAAGATTGCAAAGGTCAAATAAGACTTCAAAGCTAGGACATCATCCGTCCATCACCCACAGAAATCGAATTCTTCCAAAACTGTCTCATTTGCAATGTTTCGACTTCAACACAGAGCCAAATTTCCATAACCAATAACCCCCAATTTGAATAGAGCGAACATCAATCCTACATATATCTAGAGTCCGAAGCTAACAAGCAAGTCCAAAACACGCCAAGAGTTCTCCAAGGGTTGCAATACCTGATTCAGTATAAAGCTCTTGCCTTGACGAGCGCGCCCGCACACAGAGACAACACCAACTGGTTCTTTCACCAATTGCAGCAATGCAACAGCTTCGGGATCCATGTGGAACTTTCCCTTCTCGTCGGTGTATACCAACCGAATCGGCTTCGCCGGCCCAGCCCACACATCCGCCGTGGCCGGTGGAGTCGACGCCGATTCTGGGGATTCCCCTGTTGATCCACGACCAAATAACCTCATCATCTTCGAAAAGGTTTTTCTTTTTTAGGGTTTCTCTCGACGATTTTATTCTAGTAAGTTGAGGAAGAAGCTAGCTAGGTCGATCGATTTTTAAACAAGAAAGAGGGAAAAGGGAAAGACTAGAAAAGAAGAAAATAGCTTTCGTGCCTCCTTGAATTTTATATTATAAACTACTCCCTCTTTCTCTCGAACGTTTATGAACATTTAGGAGTTGCACGGAAAATAAAAAACTGAATATTTTAATAATATAATATAATTAAAAGGTAAAAAGTGTATATTTTGATAGCCTTTTAAAAAAAATTTAATATTATTATATTGATTGTCTGTGATAGCTTTTTGCGAAATAAGGAAATGTACAAAAAATGTGAGACGTCTGATTTCGTAAAATATATAAAATTGTTTGGGAGGGAGAGAGTATTATTTTATTCTTTCACTTCACTTACGAAAAATAACTAAACAAACAAATTTACCACTGCCTATAATTTCACCATGTTTGGAGAAATATATATATATATATATATATAATTTCACCATGAGTTAAAAAAACCAACAAAGTCCATGATGAATCCCAAGCCAACTTCCATGGCTTTTTGCCCTAACGACTCAAGAGTCAAGAATTATATTTAACCCTTTAGATAGTTCGAACCCTTTAATACAAAAATCACCATTACATCAACTGAAAAGCAAAGCAATCATCCTTACAACAACACACTTTCACAGTCTTGAAAAAATCCTGCTAATCAATACCACGAAGAATATTCAGAGCAACGTTCAAACCGATACATAAGACATACATACACAAAAGGCGTAAGAACGAATGCTTCACAGCGCTTATATCGTGAAGCCAAATGCTTGTCCTCCCTCGCTCTGGCCCACGAGATTTCCCTTGTCTGTCAGGGAAAATCCAAATAACCTGTAATTATTCTGTTGGCAATTAGTCGGCGTGTAATGACGAAGATTGCTGCTGCTGTCTTTTTCTTGGCTTTGAAGAGGAAACTGCTGTCCCAAGCCCGCCTTTGCTGAGCTATTTCCCGAAGGCAACGAAGGCTTCGTAGGAGGAACGATGATGTTTCCATAACGTCCATTATTACTAAGGGGCGATGCGAATTGAGAAGAAGGATGTTGATGCTGCAATAATATGGAAAACCCTGGTAAAACTGGTTGCGGTGAAGGGCGTGGTGGGGCTTGAAAAAAGTTTGTCGTTTCTTGACCTCGCAAGACCTTATGGAATTCGAAGGATTCGCCCGAAAGCAGACGATGATATCCATCCATGGGCGTCGTCGTCTTGAAGCTGCTGCTGCTAAAAGGGGTTCTAAAACCGAAAATTTCTTGACCTTGCAAGACCTTCTGGAACCTCGGCGAAGGCTCCTCAAAGTCCGACGAAGAAGCTTTAGTGTTCCCATTCTCTGAAAATATTAAGACGGGAAATTAGCTGCTGTGATAATAGTCATCTATCTTTCAGACAAGGGAGAAAGAAAGTTGGTAATGAAAAGGACCTCTGTGATGATCTTGGAGATTGGAAGCTGACGAAGGCATGCCGACGATTTTACTTCGCTTGTTGTTGCCTGGAAAAATGAAGGCGTTGTGTCCATGCGATGAACTCAATGGCTCGATATCCCAAGGGGAGACCCTATTCAGACGACGATTCGACTCCACGTATTCCCATCTTACCTGGGAAATTTGAACATTTTTGGGATTTCATCATATCAAAGATCATTGAGAAGAAGGCAAGAACAACTTTTACCAACAAGAACTTCCATTTAGAATTGGGCCATCTTATTGGATCTGCGTCCCCGATCCCGATAACGATACCGCTGCACCTGTGAATATTACAATTTAGTCGTTGCTTTCGACGATAGTTTTAAGGCAAATGCCATCGAAAAGTCACCTCCTTTCCGAAGAATCTTCTGTCTCGAAGAGCATCCTAAATCTCATCCCAGGGGCGTATGGCTGAACAAGGCTCTTCAAGAACTTACGGTACGGTACGAAAATCTCCGACGAACGAGCCCTGAATCGTAATTAAACGTTCAAACTCCGACCAATATATATGCACGTAATCTCAGATTCAGCAGATTTTTTTTTAAGTACCTTGGATTGTAAGAAATACTGAAAGTAGTTCGCATCGATATGGCACTGACAACATCAGCTATACTGCTGGCGTGGAACTGAAGGCTATTGGGAGGGAGGACTGTAGTTACGCCGCATTTCAGTGGAGAAGATCTACGAATTCCAAGCCTGAGATCACCATCTTGACCTCTGGGAAAAAAAAAGACGAAGAAAAGTGAGAATTTGTTTAACTATTACAACTTGAGCCACTAACAACCTTAGCATTTGCAAAATTGCACCTCAGAAAAAGAACGGCATCCCCAGACACAAGCTTCTTCTTGTTCACGAACGCACTCCAACCAGTGGTAAGCAAATGCCTTCGAGGCTGACCTGTTCGAAAAGTTGTTGCTTTTATTACATTCTTGAACTTTAGCAACAAACTTGTAAGGTACTTATACTACATTGTTACCTCTGTAGATATGTCTGAACTTCCACTCCATGCCATGCAAATCCTTTGCTACGAGCTCCTGCGATGGCCTCTGCTGCTTGTAATCCTGGAAAAGGGATTACTTAAATACAGAATTGTTCGACGAGAAACGGACGTTAATCTTAGTGGGTTTTTATTACAAGAGGAGGAAAGCAGTCTTCGGCGGCTCGGCGGGGAACAGAGAAGCCTCCGTGAGTGCTCGTGTCTGAAGCCGTGAGGGTCTTGCAGAACATGTGGGGTGTCATTGGCTTTGCCATTTGTTCTGAACTTTCGTCTTCGTAATCTGCGTCAATTATTCCTTCCCTGTACTTCTGCTCTATCTGTGCCATTAACCAATCAATCACCTTCAAAATGCAGGCTAACATTGAATGCATAACATCCGAAACATTTAGATTTGATCTGAATATCAGCAGGATTCAGTTTTAACAAGCAGAGATCGGTTCCAAAAAGCTACAAATGTAACATAAGACAGGAATAAACGAAATCTGCAATGCATCACTGAACTGAGTCTTTCTTCGTCAACGGTTCTTTTTTACAGAAATCATCATACTGACTTTGCATCGTATATTTGTCCGAATAAAACTTCAAAAAAAAAAAAAAAGAACAGCTTAAATGTCAGAAGAGAAATGCATATGCACCGTTTGATCTTGGACAAGTGAAACGTGCGCATAAACCTCGTCATTCGCTGCGTCCGCCTACACCGATTGATCATATTCAATAACTCGTCGGAAACCACCGACTCCAAAAAAACAAACAAAATAACGAATTAAAACGGTAACGAATAGAACCATTACGTGAAGCTTAACATCAACAACGCGGCAGAAAACGTGCGGCGGCAGATCGTACGCCACGGCGGGATGCTCCGGCGAGTGCTCCACGTGTCCCTGCGGTAGGTAAACGACGCTGCTTCCTTTCCTCGGAAGAGAAATCAACGGCCCAGCGCAAGCGTGCCACAGCTCCATACACACGGAAGAAGACGAAGAGCCACCCAACGCCGCCGTCTGCAGCGGCGTAGGCGGCTCATAGTCCGACGACGAAGGCTGATTGTGAGAGCCGACACTATCCGACCCAAATTCGTCTTCATCCTCAGCCGAGTGGTTCAAATCAATCAGCCCACACATCCTAACAACTCGTAAAGAGAAACCCTAAGAAAACCCACACAAGGAAGAGTAGAAATCGATCGAAATGAGGGATCTTTCCACATACCCATAAAGAAATAAGAGCAGAAACGGAAAAAAGGAGTCACCTTTTTCGTTGTGAACTTGGCAGGGAGCACTCAATAGCATTTGCTCTCTCTATCTTTTCCCTTCTCTCTCTTTCTGACAACGTTGGGTTTGCTTTTTATTCAGCTGTTCAGCAATTAAATATTCGACAGTAAAAACGTAATCTTGCAGAGGAGGAGACTGATATCTCTAGCTAAGCCACACAGTACGGAGTTTTTATTGTCATTTCGACAGAAGTACTTTTGTATCTATCCATTACAGCACTGTACTGTACGTACGTACATTTACATTGTAGACGCAGAAGTTATATACGAGGCGAACTTCTTCAATCTACAGAAAAGAAGCAGAGTAGTCTTGACAGAGGAAAACGATGGAGACAACCACCCTTGTCCGTTGGTGTGTAGGCAGTTAAACTCTTTTCTTACCTAAACTTTGGCGTGGATCTACAAATCCCAAGTGTATTTCTACGTTTTAAGTTCTACAGTATGATGATATTTTCCAGTTAGGTGAGAGGAGTTGAATGCATGTTTTATATATATATATATGTAATGTAATAATCGTTATAGATTGATAAGAAAAAATAAAGAAAACGCCCTTTAGTTTCGGGGGATTTATGTTGTGTTTTGTCCCCTTCTTCTTCAACAAATCTCCCTCGTGTCCCTTAGCTTATTTAATTCACTTTCTTATTTTCCTTCTTTTTCTCTTTTCATGTAAGTCTTCACTTTTATATTATTATTCGTATTCCTTGTGGATTTTTACTTGTTAAATGAGCGCTGACCGCTGTCTTCCCCTTTCGAACAATTACGATCGAACTTCGAGCTCGACTAATCTTCTTACTTATTTTATTGAAGGCGTTCACTTTTTGTTGGTTTTTACATTTGTTATATCATAATATTAATTATATTTATGGTTATTATTTTTAGGGACAAAGTTAGGAAAGTTTCTTTTAGCTGTCAAATGGCATGAAAGATGTGTCACCTAAATGATGTAATGACTTTATTCCATTTTCATTTTCAAATTGACAACTATGTTTTGTATCGCCCATTCGTTTGTGTGTGGGGCTGCACAAATTTCAAAAGAATTCAACTTATGGGTTAAATTGACTTACTGGATTTTCTAAATTGACTCGAGGATCGTATAAATAGTTATTGTAAATATGAAATTAAGGGGGCCAATAACAATGCCTACTCCAAAATTATATTCATTTATTTTGAAAGTGGGCACCAAGTTGTTTTTCCAAAGAGATAGCTACTTGACAAGAAGAAATCAATGTACCCAACCAAATACTGAGGCTAACCTTTTGTTGGGATCTATAAAATGTGTGTTGGTAAGCTAATTCAAGTATGACACTTACATTTTTCATTAAAATATGAAAGAAAAAAAAATAGTGGTCCTCTAAATATTTGTTTCTTTTTCTTTGTCCCTCCATTATCTTTTGCAGTACAGTTCGTTTCTCATGACGATGACTTATGTCCTTAGATTTTTTTTTATGTTAGTTTTCATGTATGCTTAATGCTTGTACTTTATATACAAATACAGATATTGTTGTTTAATATATTGCATTATTTGTAATTTAAATTTTTTAATAGGATTATAAATTAAATTTTGATTGTATTATTTTTAAGTATATAGAAAGAAAAATTTTTAGTTGTGAGAATATATAACAATAATAATTCGAAAATTTTGAAGGTATAAATGTACAAACTAAAATAATAAATAAAACAAAAAATACAATATAATTACCGCTGACATACCAAATTAAGTAGCAGTAAAGGAAGTAGTTTATTTGATGTGTACTCCTTATCTCAAGCGTTCATTGTTCGCTTAAGTATGCGCTTAGGAGATCAAATGTCGTAGCTCATTATCTAGCCAAGCATCTTGCGTGTATCGAGGAGGGTTGTTCCCCGCCTACACAAGAAATGGCGAAATTGCTATTTGCTGACAATCAATAAAGATGGGCATGCTTGATTAACACATTAGTATAGACTAGCATATTAAGCACACCCTATGAGTGTGCATTAAATAAATATTTATCGATAGTGCGTGGTTTTACTAATAATAATTTAATGGTAAACACCATAATAAAAATAGAAGAATATAAATGGCGAGTTTTATGAGGGGCTTGAATGTTGTGTGTTATGTATATTTTAATTACTATTTTTTAATATAAAAATTGATACACCACTTGATTTTGAAACAGTTACTACGTCGCTTAATAAAATAGAAAGGTAATCACTACATCCGTATAAAATATATATACAACATATAAGCTACATTTCTAGTTTAAGGTTGTAACTCTCATGTCCATATTTTCGTTTTTGAACAATAGGAAATCATGCTTCATTCATCTATCATAGACAATATTCCTCAATTTTACCACGTGCCCACTATGAACATCCGATTTTGGACTTGCAAGTCGATAAAACAAATATTCAGAAACAAGTTAAACCAAACTCTCATCATGGAGAAATAATAATTTTCTATAAGTAAAGGAATGTAATTGTAATTTAACGAAATGAGGGGCATGGGGACAAAAGTGGTCACAGTAAGGAAAAAGTGGTGAGTCGCTGTCATAAGAGTATAGATAGATAAGGTAGGTTTATAGGCATACGCCAACCCACGCGCTTTTCCCAGCGCGTGTCCCAGACGATGCTATCCAAAATAGTATAATCACATCGATATTCAATTATTGTTGGATTCTCTTCTCTTCTCTTTATTACCACACTTTCAAATTTAGCTCGCAGAAATTAAATAACCAGCCTTTGAAAGCGTAACTAGATTTTCGTGGCTATATTATATTTTTAGAAAAATACCAAGAAAAGAAAAATAAAATAAATCTGAGACGTACTTGTGTAACAGATCACATGCAAGAAAAAAGCATCAAAGGTATCTTTTTATCCTTTCATTATCATCTGTTTTTTTCATTAAGTATAATATTTAATTTCAGGTCCCCCACATTTTTCTTTATTAGGCTTTAAAAATTTTCAGACAACCTTCATCTTTCCAAAAAGGCTGCAATGCCCGAAACTTTATTCGTGGCTTTCTGTAATTGTCAATTAATATCGTGAAGTTGGATTTTATGCCGCAGTTTCCGTTTATATTTTTAAATCCGAGAATTTAAGTTCTCAAATTACCTAAAAGAAGAAAAAAATCTACGTTTTGTAGGCTCTTTTTTGTACCTTGATCTTTCGAAATTTCGAGCCTAGTAATGTTATTTTTCTTCTAATTTCATGGGCTAATGTGCAGAAAGAATATCGGTCATTTGAAAGAAAATCCAAACGAAAAAATACAAATAATAAATAAAACTAAATTGTGATGCCATATCCTATTTTTTGTAGTTCTCTCGATCTATCACAGAAAATGTGAATGAAATAATTTTAACGTATTTATCATCTACGGAGATAGATAGGGGTGACACATTGTGTGTTTACTGAAGAAAAAAGGTGAAATGTTAATCAATCATGGTACTATTCAAGTTTATTTCACTTGTCCAAATGTAGTGTGGGCAATGAAAATGTATATCACGAATGTACTAATAATTGATTGATGTTATATCCTTTGACCATAACTTTGACCATCCATATCATAGTTAGAGAAAAATGAAATAATTATAAGGTAGGGACAAGTAATTAATTAAAGTTAAGGGGCAAGAATAGTAATTTGAGAGAGAGCCCTCGACTTTTCCGCGGGGGACTTACCCATCTGTAGCCTCCCTGACATCACTGTTTAACGTTGTGGGGTTGTTCTGAATTATAAACATTATATAACAGAAATAAAATTAATAAATAAAAAATTACATAACCAGTTAAAAGCCAACATCGCCATAAATAAAGTTAAAGCCGAGTCGAGGCTTTATCCAATTATTGTTTCCAAGAAATGAAATAAATCGAAGGGCTAAGACCAATCAAACAACCTATTGGACTCATCTCTCACCCTTCAATACATGTAAAGTAAATTAGTATTAATAATACCTCGTAATAAAATTAAGATTAGATTCTTGGAGTTGTTCAAGAAACCACAGACATAGGTCGACATTCTTTCTACAAGGCTTTCCCCCAAGTGAAAATATAAAATATAAAATAACCAGCGAAGGAATCAAAACCTGACTAACGTGCTTCAAGGGGCAATTCGATAATCGTCTGAGCTATTTAGGTGAAAAAGAGCACCCAAAAACAACCCTTTAAAGGCGGGTAAAAAAAGTGAATATAGATGATAGATGGGCTACACTACAACTACAATGAAGGACTGATGATATACATTAAACTGTCATTAATTGTTTTACAGTGTCAGCAAGCTCAGAATTTAAAATAAATAAATTATCAGTTCTGGTCTGAAACTGACTAAACTAACCACATTGACTGAACTATGGAGCTCTAGAAGAATTGCTTGCTGGCTTTTGTGTGTACTAAACTAAGACGATGTATTAGAGAAGAGAAGAGAATAGAATAGAATAGCTGGCTTTCCGCCCCTTCGTTTATTAATTAGTATCTGTTATAAAATATTTATATATTATATAATACCCAACGTATACAATGAATCAAAGAGTGTCCAATTTCAAATGACCAATGAGTGGTATTTATAGACCTAGAGTCTCAACAATCAACCAATAGAATTATAGCAAATTAAATAAATATAGACCCATCCTTTCCTAATGGGTATCCATACCTCTTATTTTATAATACTCCCCCTTGGATGCCCATTACAAAAATAGATATTAGCTGCCTCGTTAAAAACCTTATTAGGAAAAACCCAGTGGGATAAAAACCTAATGAAGGGAAAAAGAGTGCAGCATATGTTGTCTCCCCCTGATGTAAACATTACTCAAGATCTTTGAGCCTTCGGAGTCCGATTAAATCTACAAGTTTCTTGAATAATCTTGGAGGTAGCGCTTTTGTGAATAGATCCGCGAGGTTGTCACTTGATCGAACTTGTTGTACGTTAATTTCGCCGGTCTTCTGAAGGTCGTGCGTATAGAAGAATTTAGGCGATATATGTTTGGTTCTATCACCTTTGATGTAACCTTCCTTTAACTGAGCAATGCATGCAGCATTGTCTTCATATAAGATCGTCGGAGCTAACTTCTCCGATAATAACCCGCAGGTTTGTCGTATATGCTGGATTATCGATCGTAACCAAACACATTCTCTGCTAGCTTCGTGAATAGCTAAAATTTCCGCATGATTAGATGATGTGGCGGTTAAACTTTGTTTAACTGACCGCCAAGAAATAGCAGTTCCACCATATGTAAATAGATAACCCGTTTGCGATCGAGCATTATGTGGGTCGGATAGAAAACCAGCATCTGCGTATCCAATTAGATCTGACCTGGACTCATTTGAATAGAATAATCCCAAATCAGTTGTTCCTTTAAGGTATCGAAAAATTCGTTTAATACCGTTCCAATGTCTACGAGTTGGTGACGAACTATATCTCGCCAACAAATTTACAGCGAACGCTATATCAGGTCGCGTATGACTCGTAAGGTACATTAGTGCTCCTATGGCACTAAGATATGGTACTTCAGGACCAAGCAATTCTTCATCATTTTCTCGAGGTCTGAATGGATCTTTAGTCACATCTAGAGATCGAACAACCATCGGAGTATCCAACGGATGAGCTTTATCCATATAAAATCTTTTCAATACCTTTTTCGTATATGTTTCTTGACATACGAATATTCCATTTTTCAAATATTCAATCTGCAGGCCGAGACAAAATTTCGTCTTTCCGAGATCTTTCATTTCAAACTCCTTTTTCAAACAATTAACGGCCTTTGATAACTCTCCACGAGTTCCAATTATATTGATATCATCAACATATACTGCTATGATGACAAAATCATTTCTACATCTTCTCATAAATATACAAGGGCAAATTTGATCATTTTTGTATCCCTCTTTCAATAAATATTCACTTAGACGATTATACCACATACGCCCAGATTGCTTTAATCCATAAAGCGATTTGTTTAGTTTAATTGAGTACTCATCACGGGGCCTGAATTTTTAGGCAATTGAAATCCCTCAGGAAGCTTCATATAAATGTCACTATCAAGTGAGCCATATAAATAGGCAGTTACAACATCCATTAGACGCATATCGAGTTTTTCACGTATTGCCAGACTTATTATATAACGAAAAGTTGTTGCATCCACCACAGGAGAGTATGTCTCCTCATAATCAATACCAGGTCTTTGCGAAAAACCTTGTGCAACAAGCCGGGCTTTGTATCTCACAATTTCGCCCTTTTCATTTCTCTTTCTAATAAAAACCCATTTATATCCAACCGGCTTTATATTCTCTGGTATACGGACTATAGTTCCGAAAACTTTTCGTCTCTCAAGTGATTTTAATTCAGCATCGATTGCATCTTTCCATTTTGGCCAATCATTTCTTTGTCTGCATTCGTTTACAGACCTTGGTTCATGATCCTCATTTTCATTAATCTCATTCATTTCTTGTAGCGCTACGTTAAATGAGAATTTATCGTCAACGTTGACTTCATCTCGGTTCCATCTTATTCCATTCTGGGCGTAATTGATCGAGATCTCTTCATTATCATTATTTTCAATTTGTTCAGGTACCTGACTTTCATTCTTATCATCATTTATGCCCGTCGACTCTTCTCTAGTCGATAAATCCCCGATTGGATCATTCTTATTATTTGCTCCTTTTCTTTTTCGAGGATTTTTATCTTTGGAACCAGAGGGCCTACCACGCTTCAATTGTGGTTTAAGCTCAATCGTATTATCTGTTTGTTCCGCAGGAACATCAATTTTAGCAGGAGCATTAACAGCTGGAATATGTGATTTTGTCACTCTTTTTGGGTCAGCAAAACTGTCTGGCAATTGGTTCGCTAAACTTTGTAAATGAATTATCTTTTGAACTTCTAATTCACATTCTTTTGTTCGAGGATCATAATGATTTAGTGATAATTCATTCCAACTAATATTTCTTTCCAACTGTTTCTTTTCTCCCCCTAATGTCGGAAAATTTGTTTCGTCGAAGTGACAGTCGGCAAATCTGGCCGTGAATCGATCTCCAGTTAAGGGTTCTAAATATTTTATAATTGATGGAGATTCAAATCCGACATATATTCCCAACCTCCTTTGAGGTCCCATCTTTGTGCGTTGTGGTGGTGCAATTGGAACATATACTGCACATCCGAAAATTCGTAGATGAGAAATATCTGGTTCCTGACCATAAACCATTTGTAATGGGGAGATATCATTATAACTTGTTGGTCTGATGCGGATTAGTGCTGCTGCATGCAATATAG
Organism: Craterostigma plantagineum; assembly: GCA_027422505.1. Lineage (NCBI taxonomy): Eukaryota > Viridiplantae > Streptophyta > Magnoliopsida > Lamiales > Linderniaceae > Craterostigma > Craterostigma plantagineum. The sequence goes on along the minus strand of JAPQWV010000043.1, from coordinate 2,299,217 downwards.
CATGTCCCCAACAAGACGATGGAAGTTTCGACTTCATCAACAATGGCCTTGCTATTAATTGCAGACGTTTAATCAATGATTCTGCAAGACCGTTTTGTGTATGGACATGTGGCACAGGATGCTCGACATCAATACCAATAGACATACAATAATCATTAAATGCCTTTGAAGTAAATTCACCAGCATTATCAAGTCGTATTTTCTTTATCGGATAATCTGGAAAATGTGCTCTTAATCTAATTAGCTGAGCAAGTAATCTCGCAAATGCTAAGTTTCTCGTAGATAATAAACAAACATGGGACCATTTACTTGATGCATCAATCAATACCATGAAATACTTAAATGGTCCAGATGATGGATGTATCGGTCCACAAATATCGCCATGTATACGCTCCAAAAATGCAATAGATTCGGTCTTTACTTTCATTTGTGATGGTCGAATAATTAACTTCCCTTTAGAGCAAGCAATACATGCTAATTCTTTCGATTGAAGAATCTTCGGGTTTCTCAATAAATGTCCGCGTGAATTTTCAATTATTTTCCGCATCATAATTGTACCGGGATGGCCCAACCGGTCATGCCAAACATTAAACGTACTGTCATTGGTAAACCTTTGGATAGCATATGATTCAATTGTTCGAAGATATGTGTAGTATAGCCCAGAGTTAAAAGACGGTAATATTTCTATGATTCTTTTTTCATTAGAAATCACTTTCGTAATGTGCAAATATTCAACATCTCCCTTTTGTGCAGTCTCAACATGATATCCGTTATTTCGAATTGCTTTAAAGCTTAATAAATTTCTTTGAGACTTAGGGGAATATAAGGCATTTTCAATAATCAGCCTTGTTCCTCTGGGCAATAATATATTAGCTCTTCCGGAGCCTTCAATTATATTTGTGCTACCCGATATAGTAATCACACTGATTTCTTTCATATCAAGATGCTCGAAATAGTTCTTATTTTTCAGAATTGTATTAGTCGTTGCACAGTCCGCAAGACATAATTCTTGATTGCGCATGCTCGCGTCCATCATATAAAATCCTTTATAAACAAACATATAATTATCATTAATACATATTATTGAAACAAACGATACATAGCAAAGACAGGAATAACACCCAAATAACAATCATAGCAAACATAACGAAATTATTGAAAACACACGATACATAGCAAACACAGGAATGACATCCAAATAACAATAATAGCAAACATAACGATAACTTTCGAACGATACACACCAAAGCACACAATAATAAAGCATTTAAATTATAAAATGATAGCAGATTAAATTTCTTCATTGATGAGCAGAAAATCATCGGCATCGAAATTAACACCTTCTTCATTAACACCAGAAGTTGAAGCAATTGTACCCTGAACCAAGTTCGTTTCGGTTTTCTTTCCTTTGCCCATTGATTCTTGATACAACTCAACAAGGTATTGAGGCGTACGGCAAGTGCGGGACCAATGGCCCGGACCACCGCATCGATAACATTTTTCGTCATTCCCTTTCTGTTCAGTTTGCTTCTTTTCATTTTTACCATCATAAACTTTCTTCTTCTGGGAAAAATTTTGATGACCGCCACGATAATTATGATAACCACCACGGAAATATTGATAACCACCACCATGATAATTTCGGCCACGACCACGGCCTCGGCCACGGCCACGTCCACGACCGCGATGTCCACCACGACCACGTCCACGATCATTACCTCGACTATTATCATTATTAACATTGACTGCATTCGCTTCAGGGAGTGCAGCAGTACCAGTCGGTCGGGATTCATGATTTCTCATCAGCAACTCATTGTTTTGCTCAGCCAACAGTAAACAAGAAATAAGATCTGAGTACTTTTCAAATTTTCTCTCCCGATATTGCTGTTGTAGAATGACATTTGATGGATGAAATGTGGTGAACGTTTTCTCCAGCATAATTGCATCGGTAATAGTTTCTCCACATAATTTCAGTGTAGAAGTAATTCTATAAACAGCAGAATTATATTCGCTTACCGATTTAAAATCTTGCAAGCGTAAATTCACCCATTCATACCTTGCATTTGGAAGAATAACAGTCTTTAAGTGGTTATATCGATCTTCTAAGTTTTTCCACAAGTCTTTTGGGTCTTTCACCGTTAAGTACTCAATTTGAGACTTTCATGAATGTGGTGGCGAAGAAAAATCATTGCCTTCGCCTTGTCCTGCTCGGATGTTGCATTGGTCGGTTTGATGGTATCACCTAGACCTTTTGCTTTCAAATGAATTTCGGCATCTAGTGCCCAAGATAGATAATTTCGGCCAGTGATATCGAGTGCAACAAACTCAAGGCTCGCCAAATTCGTCATATTACTATGAAATACAAAAAAAAAACAATTCAAAAATGATAATATAACAAAATATTGCATGCATAACTAATCTTAATAAAAATAATATTTGAAAAATATAGTCGGTATAGCCAATTATTTCGAATATATAATCAGACGTAGTTACTGGCGGGCGTTACAAACCCGCACATATCAGGCGGTACAAACCGGCACATCTAGGCGGTATAAACCGGCACATATCAGGTGGTACAAACCATCACATGATAGGCGGTATAAATCGAACCAAGCTAGTCGGACAAACCGAACCAAGCTAGTCGGATAAACCGAACCGAGCTAGTCGGACAAACCGAACCAAGCTAGTCGAAGAAAAAAAAAATTAATATGCCATCGCTGGGAATCGAAATCTGGACGTCCCATCAATTAGATTTTGACGGTATTCCGCGAAACCAGTCGGACTATGGCATTTTGTTGTATATTGTATATATATTTTAAATTTGTATAATATTGTTATAAATATGAAATAAAATTAGTATACCTTAATTATGCCCGTATAAATCTTCGGCAGAAATTAGCGTCGTCGGCGGAGATCGGCGTAGTCGGTAGAGCCTCGTGCTGATAACGTGTTATAAAATATTTATATATTATATAATACCCAACGTATACAATGAATCAAAGAGTGTCCAATTTCAAATGACCAATGAGTGGTATTTATAGACCTAGAGTCTCAACAATCAACCAATAGAATTATAGCAAATTAAATAAATATAGACCCATCCTTTCCTAATGGGTATCCATACCTCTTATTTTATAATAGTATCTATATAATTGTTTTCTTCAAGGATGAGTCAGCCATTATTTAGAAATAGATCGTTGCCAAATAAATAAAAACTACCACGGATGCTTTGTATTGTATTGGGCCTCAGTACATAGACATACATTGGGCACTTCTTGTTTGTATAATTTGCGAAGTTACAAATATAAAACTTATGGGAAGAGTTCTATTCTATCATGGGCACCAAAAATTTTATCGCCATAAGATTTCTTATGAAAATAAAGTTCGAAGAAAAATCTAATTTGTTGGTATTGTTGATTATTGAATATGAAAAGATTAGGATTGCATTGGTAAGAAGTTAAGATGATCTAAACATAACTTTGAAGAAATTAATTGAAGCTAACTTGATGAATATCGAGAGTTCAAGGACTTAAATGAAATATCCAAAGTATAATAATAATATAAACTAGTGCTGTCAAATGGACCAGCGAGGCGAACTGGCCCGTTACCCGCCAAAGCCCGCCAATTGGAAGGACGTGCATGGGTAAGCCCTCCTTTTGGCTGGCCTAAGAAAGGGAGGCCCGCGCCCGCCCCTTGGGCGGGTCGAGGGCCTGGCGGGCTTAGGCAGCCAGAAATTAAAATATATATAAAAAGAGAAAAAATTAAGAAAAGGGGAAAAAAATACAAAAAGAAGATTTTTAGTTCGAAAGTATTTAAAACTCTTTAATAATAAATTATTTATTTTATTAAACTTAATTCCACTTAAAATTAAAATTAAAAATATGAAAAACCTATAGAAGTTATTTATACATATATTATTTAATATAAAAAATTAATATTTTAATTTGGCGCGCCTACCCGCAGCCCGCTGGCTTGCCCGTCCAGAGGCGGGCCTAAAATTTCACAGCCTACGGGCCGCAGGTATTTTTGCCAGCTCTAATATAAACTAGTATATTAAGCACGTTATGATGCATGTGCTCCAATACGTAAATATATGTAACATTATTTTATATTTATAGAGTTATCTTCAAGGTGAATCTACATATAAATCCCTACTCGCAAACTATTAATGAACTAACTCCCCCTTCCAATTCATTTAACATTAAACTCCACATTTCAAACTTTTATATCACATAGCTACCTAAGTGACAATTTTAGCCTTATAAAAACAACAATTGTAGTACCAATATACGTATGTTTGTAGTACCAATATATATGTTCGTGGTAACATTCCGTGACCCATGGACGATTTTGTCCCTCTACTAATTTTCACACCCTTCTCTTTCCTTACCCAAACTTGCAGTACCCATATACGTATGCTTGTAGTACGAATGTATGGATGTTCGTGGTACCATTCCTTGAGCTAGTGTAGTACCATATGTAGGTTTCTTATAGTATCTTTTCCGTACCATGTGCTTAACTATCGGAACTCCTACCCTAAATTGTTTACCCATATACATATATATGTAGTACCGGTATACAGATTTTCATTGTACCACATTGTAAGCTAGTGTGGTACCGTACGTAGGTTACTTGTAGTACCAATATCTATGGTAACATTCACTGACCAAAACTAATTCAGATGCCGTCGAAAATTCCTTACCCAAACTTGAAGTATCAATATACGTATGGTTGTAGTACCAATGTATAGATGTTCGCGGTACCATAACGTGACCTAGTGTGGTACCATACGTGGGTTACTTGTGGCATCTTTTCCGTACCTTGTGTTTACCACAAGTAGCCTACGTATGGTACTCACAGGATGGTACAACGAACATATATATACTGGTACTACAAACATACGTATATTGGTACTTTAAGTTTGGGTAAGGAATTTTCGACACCATCTGAATTATTTGGGTCCATGACTGTTACCATAGATATTGGTACTACAAGTAACCTACTCATGTAACCACACTAGCATATGATACGGTACCATGAACATCAATATATTGATACTACAAATATATGTATAGTGGTACTACAATTTATGGTACGAGTTGCGATAGTTAAGCACATGGTACAGAAAAGATACTACAAGTAACCTATGTATGGTACTACATTAGATCATGAAGTGGTACCACGAATATCCATAAATTCATACTACAAACATACGTGTATTGGTACTGCAAGTTTGGGTAATGAAAGAGAAGGGTGTGAAAATTAATAGAGGGGCAAAATCGTCCATGGTGGAAATTAGTAGAGGGGCAAACTTGTCCATGGTCTCACGGAATGATACCACGAGCATCTATATATTGGTACGACAAATATACATATATGTACTACAAGTTTGGGTAAGGGTGTGGAAATTAATAGAGGGGCAAAATCGTCCATGTGGAGTTATGTGTAAGATTGTTTTGATTTAGGGAGTTTGCTAATAAATAATATGGAATGTCGAGTTAGTTGATAGAAAATAAGGGAATGGAGATTTAATTGAATTGCCCCTATCTTCAATTTAATATGTTTAATACTCTTACAATTCAATTTTAATTAAGAAATCTTTTGAATTGTATAAATAGAAAAATGATTTGACGATGGTATGAGTAGAATAAATTAAAATTTTAATTTCAAAGTCGCACATAATTTCAAAACAAACAAAAAGGTATATATATATATATATATATATATATATACTGCATTGCAATTTTGATGCTTCTAAAAGGGTATTAATTACTTTTCACAGTTTACTGCTGTACCTTAGTTTCTATTCAAGTAACATTTTGAGTTATCTCTATTGTTTGATTAAGGGTTTGAGATAAACTTCAATTTTAATCTGTCATTACAGATAATTAAAAATTAATATTAATAAAAAGAAATCACCTACTACATTTTTATTGTATATTGCGTTTTACCTCTCTATTTTTAGTATACATTTATATTTTGTATAGCGAAGATATTTGAGTGTGTAAAAATACTAGTTAATATAATAGTGGACCATAACATGAATCGACACCACAATCAACGAATGTGAGGGACTTCACGACAAAAAATGAGGTTGTAACTTAAGAATATATAGCTGATCTATGGTCCTTTGAGTTCTACTTAAAGAAGACTACATAATACAAAATATCGTAAGCAAGCTTATTGATCACCAAATACGTAATTAAACCTCGACCATCAAAGATTGAAATTTTATGGCCGTTACTGCACGTAATCTTTTCTTTGTCCAATTTAAGCTAGAGATGGGGTATCGCACGTAACACACAGACACGCAAAGAGAAGTTGGACCATTTTCTATATTCATTTTCTATCTCTCTGTATTACACATTGTCAGTCGATTGTAAAGAAGAAATAAACTTTAATGTAGCTTTATTATTTTCTAACGTGAGACTTACTGAGTATACTAGTTACATCGACTTTATATAGAGGCTAGAGATTAAGATAAAAGGAAAATATATCAATTTCATTAATCCCTTGATTAGGGTCTTCAATGCTCTTTTATGGGTAAGATCTTCGATGATTGATTGATGATGATCTTCAATCTCTTCATTGACTTACCATATTAAACGTGATTGAGTTTTAATGTGACATCCTTGATTACTGCCATGATTCCCTCATTGATGAACCAAATCAATCCGTGATTTTTCAGTGTAACAAATCACGTCCTTCCTTATTACTCCTATCATCCTTATCTCTCCAATTATTTGATTGGTTGTTATTACCTCCCTCAAACTTTGGCGGAGCTGGAGGCACAGTTTGCTGCGAATGTGATGAAAAGCAGCTTTACACAGGGGCTTTGTGAAAATGTCCGCAAGCTGAAGGGCAGAGGGAACATGACGAGTAACAAGAAGTCCCATTGCGACTCTTTCACGAATAAAATGGTAGTCAAGAAAATGATGTACAGGTCCAAGATCTTTCATTGCAAATTCGCTATGTAAAGCTGAGATAAAATCGTTAAGTAACGTTGAACTGGATCCTGTTAATAACATATCATCAACATAAAGAAGTAAGACCAATGTGCCAGATGAAGAGTGCATAATAAATAAAGACGGATCAGCGAGGCTACAAAAGAAACCAGCTTTGAGTAAGAATGTGCTAAAACGATCAAACCAAGCTCGTGGTGCTTGTTTTAGACCATATAGTGCTTTTCGAAGTTTGCAAACATGAGATGGAAATTTTGGATCATGCATACCTGGTGGTTGCTCCATATAAATGGCTTCAGTTATGTAACCATGAAGGAAAGCATTTTTAACATCAAGTTGTCGAATGTCCCATTGACGATACTAAGAACTAAACGAATAGTACCTGGTTTAATGACCGGAGAGAATGTTTCTAAATAGTCGATACCATCTACTTGGTGATACCCCTTCGCAACGAGTCGTGCTTTAAGCCTATCATGTGTACCATTGGCCTGTAGTTTAGCTTTGAAGACCCATTTTGATCCAATAATATCATATGAGGCTCTCGGGGAACTAAGGTCCACATGGAATTTTGATGTAGAGCATCGAGTTCTTCAAGCATAGCTTTCCGCCATCCGTCATGTTGAAGGGCTGCTTTGACGGACAGTAGCTCGCTTGGAATATCCCCACAAGTAAGAAGCAAGGCATATCGTGGATTCGGCTCGTAAATTCCATGTTGTGCTCTCGTAACCATTCGATGATCTGTGGATGAAACAGATTCAGAAGAAGGTATAGAGTTTGCACTTACCGTGGAATTATCTTCGGTCGAAAGGGATGGAGGCGTATCGTCTTCATGTGAGAGTAAATCGAGATCAATACTAGGGGAAGTGTGCTCTGGCTGATTTATCGTCGGTTCAGCGGGACCGCTTGAGTTTGTAGGATCTTGTACACCTGTTGATGGATTCAAAATTGCTGCTGAAATAGGAATCTGTGTTAGGTCTATCGTTGAAGATGGTGAGTTCACTGAAACATGAGACGGAGAATCAATAAATAACGGTAAAGTAACATCAGAGGATGGTAATGACCTATTTATCTTGTACGGGTATAAAGTTTCATCAAATATGACATGCCTAGACACAAATATTTTATATGTTTTAGGATCAAGACATTTGTACCCTTTATGGCGATCGTTGTAACCTACAAACACACAAGGAACGGTTTTAGGATCAAATTTATTCTTTTTAGTATTCCACGTATACGGGTAACATCTAGAACCAAACACACGTAAAATATTATAGTTAGGATTAACACCATATAAACGAAAGTAAGGACAATCAAAATTAAGAGAAGAAGATGGTAGACGATTGATTAAAAAAGTTGCCGTGAGGAAGGCTTCGACCCACAAAGAAGGAGGTGCGCCACTATGAAAGATCATAGTCATCCCAAGTTCTCTGATACTCCGATGGCGACGTTCAACAATACCTGTTTGCTCCGGCGTATGTGGGCCAGAAAGTTGGTGGCTGATTCCCTGTTGCTGAAAGTGTAAAGCAAGTCTTTTATTTACAAAGTCACCGCCACCATCAGAATGAAAAATTTTGATTTTCCTGTCAAACTGGCGTTGCACATAACTTTCAAAAGCTAAATAAACATCAGTAAAATCAGATTTGGCACGAAGCGGGATAGTCCATATATAATGAGAAAAATCATCAATAATGCAAGCATAATATCGAAATTTATCACGAGATAAAACAGGAGCAGGTCCCCAAATATCACAATGAATTTTTTTAAAAGCACTAGTACTAGAAGAAGATGAAGAACCAAAGGGTAATTTGCTAAGTTTGCCTAGTTGGCAACTTTCACAAACAACGTGCACATTTTTATTTGAATAAACCCTAATTAAATTCTTAGAACTTAATAAATGAACAGATGACTTTTGCGGGTGTCCAAGACGTTGATGCCACAACTCTTCACTCCCTAACTTCTGTCTATTTGAAAAATATGTTTCTTTTGGGTTGGAAAAACATAAAGATCTCCTTTACGTTGACCTATTATCAAAGTTCATCAATAATGAATCATCAAAATTAAATCATGATTCATCACAATGAATCATCAAAATTGTATGATTAAATGTGGATGTTTTTGGAATATTAATGACTCATGAATTATGATAAGATGAGGTGTATAAAAATATATTGTATTTTTGTATGAGTTGTATAGATGATTAAATTGTATTTTAGTGTATGATTTTAGTATAAATAGGTGTTTTAAGTTGTATTGTAAAATCATCAATATAGAAAATATATTATCTCCCTTTAAAATCTCTCCTTATATTATAATTATAATATATATATATAAAATAATCTTAATAAATCATAATAATTTTATAACACGTGATTCGACCTGTTGCTCGTTCCTTAATGGAAAAGAGTTTGTCAGTAAATCACAATTCAAAGGATATTGAGATGTTAATTGGCTAATAGATAGTAGATTCCGAGTTAATTCTGGTACATGAAGAACGTCATGGAGGAATAAATCATTCTTACCATCAGATACTACAACATCTCCAATGGCATCTATCTTTAAGTGAGAACCATCACCGATGAAGACAGAATCGTGACCATCATATTTTTTAAGATTTTGTAACATACCTGAGTTTGCGGTCATATGATTTGAAGCACCCGTATTGGTTGTCCACTCGAGATTTGGAACAGAAGTATCCATGGTAAGAGCAGCAAGAGCCTGAGGAAGACCCTCTTCTTGTACTGATTGAGTCGGTAAACTCCAACAGATCTTGGCAATATGTCCAATTTTTCCACAAAGCTGGCATTGCTCATTTTTGTATATTTCACGTTCTTTATTTGTCATGCGTCGTTTATCCGGTGGTGGCGGCCTTGGAGTGTAGTTGTTCACTTTCTGTTGCGAACTATTTCCTGCATAATTATTGTTAATAACTGAAAAACCTCTACCTTTTGAGGAGAATTGATTGTCGCGACACCTGTTGTTGTAGTTGTGATGTTGACTGTTGTGGCGTTGGCCATAAAAGGCATATGATTGTGTGTCTGTTGTTTCAGCCCATGTGTTTCGTTGTTCGAAACCTTGTAAAAGAGACACTGCTTCTGAATATGACGGCATCGGAGGTTTGAGCATCGCCGTTGTGAATGATTCATATTTTTGTCCAAGATTGGCTAGCAACGAGTAAACTTTTGTTTTGTCTGGTACTGGACTTCCGATGGCGGCGAGACTATCGCAAATCGTTTTGAACTTCCGCAAGTGTTCTGCCAAAGTTTGGTTTGGATCTTTTCTGAGGTACGTGAGTTGTTGTCGAAGAGTAAACTCCCGTTCTTGTGAACATTGAGCATAAGCTTCTTTTAAGGCCTCCCAAACTGTCTGAGATGACTCAAGACCAATAACAAGGCCCAATGCTTCTTCTGTAAGCGTTCCAATAATCCATCCTCGTAGGAGACGATCTTCTTTACGCCACTTGAGGTATTCATCAGAGAGAGTTTTGGTGTTCGTGGTTGAAGTACCTTCTGTTGTGGTAACATCTTTGTACATGGCCGGCTTCATTGTTTCTCCGGTAAGAAGTCCAACCATGTCTTGGCTTTCGGCAAGGGCAAGCAATTGCTCACGCCACAAAGGATAGTTTTCAGGGGTGAGTTTGAGTGTGACAAAGTTGGCTACGTTCAAAGAAATTGTGGATGCCATGGTTTGTAGTATGAATGTCTCTTGTCTCACAGTGGCTCTGATACCATAAAGAAGAAATAAACTTTAATGTAGCTTTATTATTTTCTAACGTGAGACTTACTGAGTATACTAGGTACATCGACTTTATATAGAGGCTAGAGATTAATATAAAAGGAAAATATATCAATTTCATTAATCCCTTGATTAGGGTCTTCAATGCTCTTTTATGGGTAAGATCTTCGATGATTAATTGATGATGATCTTCAATCTCTTCATTGACTTACCATATTAAACGTGATTGAGTCTTAATGTGACATCCTTGATTACTGCTATGATTCCCTCATTGATGAACCAAATCAATCCGTGATTTGTCAGTGTAACAAATCACGTCCTTCCTTATTACTCCTATCATCCTTATCTCTCCAATTATTTGATTGGTTGTTATTAGATTGAAGGAATGAATTGCATGCAGCAATCAGCGTCTATCGTAAATGCCACTAAGAAATATTACAATGTGTTCAACGAGTTATTACAAATCTAAGCATCATCTTCTCTTCCGTCGTCATCAATCATTTATTAGCCACAACAATTGGCCGTGGACCCAATTATTACTTACTACTGCTGTTACGAAGGGCCCTTTTCTTTTCGTGAAGTTACGTATGTGTTCGATTTCTAACTGTAAACGTACGCTCAACTTAATCATCTTGGTCCTTTTGCCCACAACACATACGTATATATATATATATATATATATATATATATATATATATATATATATATATATATATATATATTATCTACAGAAGTATTTCATCTCCCTCACAACATATATATATATATATTTATATCTATAGAAGTTTCTCTTTTCCCTCAGAGTCAGAATATTAGTTCAATGGCTGCACGCATGTCTCTCTCCAGTTCTTACCTATACAGTCCCGTGCTTTTATTAGTTCTAACAACAATGGCGCAAGCCGATCATCGAAGCATTAGCCATAGCTTGCACAGCATTAATGAGCGACTACTACAAATATCAGCTAAAAATGGCTCGAAAGTTATTATTCCATCGCTGTTCGTCTTTGGAGATTCCACGGTGGATTCAGGCAACAATAATTACATCAACACTCCTTTCAAAAGCGATTTTCCTCCTTACGGTAAGGATTTTCCCAACCATGTCCCCACTGGGAGGTTCACTAATGGCCGACTCGTCACTGATTTCATCTGTAAGTCTCTCCATTCAGTATATCCTTACATATAGTATCGATGTATATTATATATATTATAATTCGTGCTTTGTTTCATAGTACAGTTTCGTATGCTTTGGGAAAAGGAAATTATGTTCCAGCCTATTTGGACCCATCGCTCACCATTGAAGATATGATGGCCGGCGTTTGCTTTGCTTCTGCCCTAAGTGGACACGACCCACTCACTGCTCGAATAAGCGTATGTAATTATAAACATGTATATATATATATATATATATATATATATATATATATATGCATTGCATGCATGCATTATTATATGTGTTTTTTCTTCCCAGGGTGTAATATCAATGGAGAAGCAGCTTGAATATTTCAAAGAATACAAGGCAAGGCATGAGAAGTCTGTTGGGAAAGAGAGGAGCAATAGCTTGATGAGCAACGCAGTGTTCATTGTAAGCGCTGGAACGAATGACTTCGTCTTCAACTATTACGGCGCAGTACCAATTCGAAGGCAAACTTACACCATTTCTGATTATCAGCAGTTCTTAGTACAGCGTGGTATACACTTCATACAGGTAATAAGGGCGTGTCATAATTTTAATATCTTATTCGAACGGATAATTTTGTTATAAATTGATGTGTGGTCATGATAACGCTTGCACCACATAGGAAGTTATGGGTTTTTTAGATGGTAGCCCGAATTTAATATTACGGTGGGGAGAAGAGGGAGCAATTTTTGCTTACACTTTATGACAACGAACGAATTAATGAGTGTCTATCTGTTTCTTTATTTATGAGGCGGTCTTGTTCTTGGTGTTAGCACATGCATATACCAATTTTTGTATTATTATTATTATTATTATTATTACGCGAGAACTAACTATTAACAAAAATTAATAATTATCGACAGAGCCTAATGGAAGTAGGAGCCAAGAATATAGCATTCGTGGGTCTCCCACCAATGGGATGCGTGCCACTTGTCATCACACTTAATCCCAAAAATGCCCTTCCTCGCCATGGATGCGTAGAATCGCTGTCTTACCAAGCGCGAGACTATAATCGCATTCTTCAAAGGAGCTTAGCGTCTCTTCAGAAGCAAAGTCCCGGCGCCAAAATTGTCTACGCCGACATATACAAACCGCTGGACGATGTAATCAACAACCCAAGGCACTTTGGTAATAATAAGAAGAAGATCAATTATCATCGTTACTCTTATCTATATAATTCTCATAATTTAATTTAATTGCAGGTTTCGATAGGGTTGACGAAGGGTGTTGTGGGAGTGGATTAGTAGAAGTTTCTTTCCTCTGCAATCCACACAGTGATGTGTGCCCTGATGATACTAAGTATGTGTTTTGGGATTCCGTACACCCAACAGAAGCAATGTACTATAAGATTTTCGAGTATGTTCGTCCCATTATCGATCTTTTTCTCAAATAATAAGATGTGTGTGTATAAATCTTTACGCATGTAATGAAATTTGACGACGGGTGATTGTATTTACTATACCTGCTATTCCAATTATCTGTAACGAATTGATACTTCTTCAAGATTCGATCCTTTCATACGTTGTCTGTCGGGGTTTTGATTAGGGGTGAAAGATGATCCGAGCCGGCTCGACAAAGGCTCGGCTCAAGCTCGACAAAAATGAGCTCGAGCTCATTTATGTTGGGCTCAAGTTCGAGCTCATTTATGTCGAGCTCGTGCTTGAGCTCATACATAAGTGTTGCGATCGAAAATAGAATTTGTGAAGTGAATTATCAATCAGTAAAACTTGAATCCATTGTACTGTACATCATCTATATATACACGCTACAGTCCAGCTAACTATCTAACAGAAAACACGTGAATAAGCCCAATAAATATGTCCAGCTGGCATTGAAAGCTCATGTGTAATCCTTGTCCCTGGAATCACTTGCCACGCTAGCATTCCAACTTCCTGAAACTAGTCAAAAATCAGTTCCAATGCTCAGTTAAAGTTCTGCGAAGTGATAATGGAGCTGAATTTACCAGCAACATCTGTCAAACACTCTTTGCTGAGCATGGAATCATTCACCAAAAGTCTTCCCCCTACACCCCACAACAAAATGGTATTGTGGAACGCAAACATAAACACTTGCTTCAAGTGACTCGAGCTCTGCTTTTTCAGTCCAAACTGCCTACCAAATATTGGGGGGACGCCCTTCTTACTGCCACCTATCTCATTAACCGTTTACCAACACACACACTTCACTGGAAAAGTCCCTACGAGATTCTTCACCAAAAGGAACCAGATCTTCATCATTTAAGATCTTTTGGTTGCCTTTGCTTTGCCACAAATATCTTACCCCATAAAGATAAGCTCAGTCCTAGGGCCATCAAAGGAGTATTTCTTGGTTATCCATCAGGGCAAAAGGCCTACAAAATTCTTGATACTCAAACCTGGACCACCTTTATTTCCCGAGATGTCATTTTTCATGAATCTATTTTCCCTTTACACAAAGATAAGTCTTCCTTCATTCATTCTGAAGACATAATACCTTATCCTGCCCTTGATTTACCCATTCATGATTCCTTTTCTCCTTCTACTTTACCCTCTAACATTGACCCCCCCGACATTACTCTCACATCACCGTCGCATTCTCCACATTCTGAAACAGAACCATTACAACCTGAACCATCACCTACTATTTCATCAGCCCCCATTCTCCCTCTCACAACCCCTGCACCTACTCGAAAAAGTTCCCGCCCTAAACAACCTCCTACTTGGATGAATGAGTATGTGTCTTGCTCTGTACAGCCTGCTTCTGCAATCTCCTTGCCCAGTCACCAGGTACATTCCTCTTCTCATAATCTGTCCACTTATTCTTTTGTTACTAATCCTCAATTTTCCCCCAAATACCTTTGTTTCCTGGCTAATCTAAACAATGTCAAAGAACCACGCACCTATGAAGAGGCTAGAACTTCACCAGAATGGGTTCAAGCTATGAGCAATGAGCTTAAGGCCCTTGAACGCAATGCTACCTGGGACATTGTTGAGTTGCCCAAAGGAAAGAAAGCTGTGGGCTGTAAGTGGATTTACAAGGTCAAATGTAAAGCTGATGGCTCAATTGATCGATTCAAGGCCCGTCTTGTTGCCAAGGGTTATACCCAAACTGAAGGGATCGATTATTTCGATATCTTTGCTCCTGTTGCCAAAGCTGTTTCAGTTCGCATTCTCATTGCTATTTCTGCAGCTCGTTGCTGGCCCTTGGAGCAACTAGACATTAATAATGCCTTCTTACATGGAGTGTTGGATGAAGAAGTCTACATGAAACTTCCCCCCGGGTATTCTGTTGCTGCCACCAATCAAGTCTGCAGGCTTAAGAAATCTTTGTATGGTCTCAAGCAGGCTTCCCGGCAGTGGAATGCTCAACTTACTTCTCAGCTCCGCAGCTATGGCTTTGTGCAATCCCCTCATGATCACTGTGTGTTCATTTTCAGCAAGGATTCTGTTTTCATGATGCTCCTTGTCTATGTTGATGATGTGCTTATCACAGGTTCTACTCTGGCTGAGATCAACAAGGTCAAGGCTTTCCTTGATTCTATGTTCACCATCAAAGATCTTGGTCCGGCAAAGTTTTTTCTTGGCATAGAGATCATCCGAACCCCTCGAGGCATCTATCTTAATCAAAGGAAGTACATTCTTGATCTTCTCTCCACAGTTGGCATGAGTGGATCCAGATCGGCTACCACTCCTTTACCAAAGAATCATTCATTTCCTCATGAAGATTATTGTGGTGATCTCTTGGAGAATCCGTCTCAGTACAGAACTTTGGTTGGTCAACTCCTATATCTTGGTTTTACTCGCCCGGATCTTACTTATGCTGTCCAACAACTGAGTCAACACACCCACAATCCCCGCGCTGCGCATTGGACAGCAATGCTTCATGTTCTTCGTTACTTGAAGTCTCAAACTTCTCAGGGTTTGTTTTACTCAGCTGAAAATGATTTTCATCTAGCTGCCTACAGTGACTCTGATTGGGCCGCTTGTCATGTTACTCGCAAATCTCTTACGGGTTACTGCATCTTTCTCGGCCCCTCCCTCATCAGCTGGAAAACTAAAAAGCAGAACACTGTCTCTCGATCTTCGGCTGAGGCTGAATATCGTAGTCTTGCAGCCACCGTTTGTGAACTGAAGTGGATCACTTACTTGTTGGCTGATTTGCATATTCATCCTTCTCTTCCCATTCCTTTATGGTGTGACAATAAGGCTGCAATTCATATCTCTGAGAACCCGGTGTTTCACGAGCGAACGAAACACATCGAGATCGATTGTCACATTGTCCGGGATCAACTCAAACTCGGTTTCATTTCCCTCCATCACGTCTCCTCTCGTTTGCAGTTGGCTGATGTTTTACCAAATCCTTAAGTTTCCCTTTGTTTCATTCATTCATTTCCAAGTTGGGCTTGGTAGATTTCCACCGAGCACCAACTTGTGGGGGGGATGTAGTGAATATTGCTTGCATAGAAGCTGACGAGGACTGGAATGCTAGCGTGGCAAGTGATTCCAGGACAAGGATTACACATGAGCTTTCAATGCCAGCTGGACATATTTATTGGGCTTATTCACGTGTTTTCTGTTAGATAGTTAGCTGGACTGTAGCGTGTATATATAGATGATGTACAGTACAATGGATTCAAGTTTTACTGATTGATAATTCGCTTCACAAATTCTATTTGATGTAGTGAATATTGCTTGCATAGAAGCTGACGAGGACTGGAATGCTAGCGTGGCAAGTGATTCCAGGGACAAGGATTACACATGAGCTTTCAATGAGCTGTATGTCATCAGTAAGTTGGATATTTCCTGTATGTTTGACAGTCTTGATGCTGCCATCGGGTAGAAAAATAGGGGTGAATTGGGTAGTGACTTTAGGAAATTGTATGGCTGCAATGTTAGAACACATGTGGTTTGTGGCACCACTATCCAATATCCAGAACCACGCACCAAACGAAGCAGCAGAATTCAGCATATGTATATGACTTATACCTGCAAAATCCATCATGTGAGCAAAGTTAACCTGTTCAGCTGCATCTGTGTTAACTTGGTGCTTTCCTCTCATTATCTTGCCCACTTCTTGCTGCAAAATATTCAGATTAGCCAAGATGGTTTGCAGGTCATTGGTTTTATTGGTAGAAGCATCAAACGAAGACTCTGCTGCATTCATCACATGTCTCCTTTCAGAATTCTGCAGCGGTTTGTGAGTTGGTTTATGCATCTTTTCTTTGTATTCATTCCACCACTCCGGTAGGCCATGAAGCTTGAAGCACATTTCCCTGTTATGACCATTCCTTTTGCAATGATCACACCACAATTTCTTCTTGTCTTCTTTGCTTATGAATGTGGCAGCAGATCTCTTGGGGATATCTCTTTTCTGTACCATGAAGGCGCTGCTCTCTGCAGATTCCCGCAGCATCATACTCGATTTCTTCTGGCTTTCCACATTCATAACCATAGCAAATGCCTTCATCATCAGGAATTGGTTCCATCATTAGAATGTGGTTCTTAACTCCATCATATTGTTCATTCAAACCTAGCAGAAACTGCATTAGTTTGTTTCTCCTCTCCTTTGCTTCAACGTGGTGCTTTGCTTCACAGGTGCATTGAATTGGAGGATCAATGTAGCTAATCTCATCCCAGCAGCGTTTCAGCTTCGAAAAATAGAGATCTAGAGGCAAATTGTCTTGCGTGATGGAAATGATTTCCCTCTGCAGATTAAAAATCTGTGGACCACTCGAGGTTCCATACCTACGCTTCAAGGCTTCCCATAGTACTTTTGCATTGGTTGAAAAAGCATAACCAGCAGCAATTTCTCTAGTCATTGAATTAAGGATCCAAGAGACAATCATGAAATTTACCTGCTGCCAAGCATCATATGTTGAATCAGTTTGAGCTGGTTCCTTAATTCTGCCATCTATGAAGCCTAATTTCTTCTTAGCTCCTAAGGCAATCTTCATAGCATGACTCCAAACCGCGTAGTTGCTGCTGGTAAGTAGATTTGTCACCAGAACCATACCAGGAGAATCTGAACCATGAAGATACATCGCATTCTCCTCTGTTCCATGATTTTCATCCGCAGCAGAGTTGTTGTTTATCGTCTCCTCTTGATTATCAGCCATTTTCAAGCAGCAAATGAACGAGAATAGAAATCAAAACGAGGTTGGTAGCAAAAGAAATAGCAGCAATAGATGATAACGAGGATCGATCAAGATATTTTCAGCAGAATCAAAGCAGCAGAATCGAATTGCTTCTCAATTTCAGCTGCGAATCCATTTGCGAGAGAGCAATGGCTCTGATACCATGTTGCGATCGAAAATAGAATTTGTGAAGTGAATTATCAATCAGTAAAACTTGAATCCATTGTATTGTACATCATCTATATATACACGCTACAGTCCAGCTAACTATCTAACAGAAAACACGTGAATAAGCCCAATAAATATGTCCAGCTGGCATTGAAAGCTCATGTGTAATCCTTGTCCCTGGAATCACTTGCCACGCTAGCATTCCAGTCCTCGTCAGCTTCTATGCAAGCAATATTCACTACAATAAGAGCTCGAAAGGTCATCAACAGGCTCGCGAGTTTTTTTTTAAAATTTTTTTAATTAATTTTTATTAATTCTTTATTTTTTAATTAAAAAGCTCGAGCTCGACGAGCTTCATGAGCTCGAGCCCAGAAAATGAGCCGAGCGGCTCGGCTCGACTCATTTACAGCCCTAGTTTTGATTATTAACGATCCTCTAACTGTTGACGCTCAAAATTTAAAATGCCATTTTGTGTTTTGAACTTTGCAAAACAATTTCTCTTTAGTTCTTTTGGCCCGGTACATAACAAAAATGAAAGGTTTTGCAAAGTTTACAAATCAAAACGATACTTCAAAAGTGTTGGCACCAAATTTTCTTTTTATTACCGAAAAATATAACCAAAAGCGTTTACCGAATGTGAAGCTAAAAACTTACAAAAGAAAACTTTTTATTTTCTTTTAGTGGAATTCCAAAACATTTATAATAATTTGAAAGAAATTGTGTGGAAACAAAAGTTGCGTGATTTGACATCATAGTCATGTATGCAATATACACCCCTTTTATACAATTTGATATTCAAGTGGAGAGTGTTAATTTTGTAAGCACCGTATTATTTTAATGTTTTAGTTCTTGAAATGTCGATTAATATCTAAGCGGTATCATGTCTTCGCAAATTTTCAAGTTTACACGTTTTTATGATCTTGGGCCTTTATTTCTCTACGTTTTTTCAAATAAATGATATCGTTAATGCTTATTTTGGTCGTAACAACCACTTCAAACAGTGAAAACATGTTAAACTTAAGTTAGTAGATATAAATGGTGGTAAAATTTGAACTTTTTTAATTAACTATATTCTAATAATACTTTTCTAATTTTGGGCCCTCAAAATTTCGGGGCCTAAAGCCATTGCTTTACTTGGTTTACCCAAAAACAGGCCATACTTTTCCAATTATCTTAAAGGAATTAACACTTCTTTTTTTTTACGGTCCCGAGGTATACCAACATAGCCCGGTTATGGGCTAACCGCCAAACACTCCAGAGGTGGGACTAATCCCCGGGGTCAGATGTATACTTCACAAATCCACCCGACAACGATAGTTATGGGTCATAGGCCCACAGAGACTTCTCAAAGGATAATGTGAGAGGTGGGATACGATTCCTTGACCTCTTTGCCACATGACTTTGCGGTCTCCCCTCAACCATTAGGACAAGGGGCCATTGGCTCAGGAATTAATACTTTTTCAAGATTCGATCTTTTCATACATTGTCAGGGTTTTGATTATAATCATCAGAGATTCTTACGTTACAATTTACATACAAAACAAGTTTTTATCTTTCTTCTTTATCTTTAAGTCCGTCTTTAATATGACACGCAATTGCGCTAACTTAGAGGGGAAATTGGGTCTAGTCTTGCGTGTTCTTTGGTCAAGATTATATAATTAATTTCATATGTGTGCATCTTCGTTTATTACAACCATAGTAGCTAACGTGCCCAAATGCCAAGTAGTAGCTGTCCGTCGCCTTCCGTTGAATTGAACGTACAACTTCATCGCGTGTTTTTAGGCGCACTCTTTCTCTTATTGTTGTTGTTTTGCTATTTACAAGCTGCATATTATTAGTGATGCGATAAACGGTCCGGTCAAGCTCAATAATAACCAATAATATCTTTAATGAGATATTTTTTAATCATGAATAGATATCTTCCAGCAGCTTATACTCAAGTAAATGAGCCTCTCATTATTAGTTGGTTCCCATTGACAATTTTATTTTTATGATAACATTTAAGATTTGATTTGACTTTTTTTTTTCTTCCATAACGCATCATTCATGCATGTGCAGACTGGTCAATTACAAAGAAAAAAACATGTATATATAAAAATTCAACTTGTATATATATCCTCGAGTAAAACTCAGCTCTGCGTTGAGATAATATTCAAATAAGGAGCCTTTCGTCACATCATTTTTGACTACCTTTGAAAAGTCCAACATCGATCCAACATCGACCCAACATTATTTTACAGTTAACACGAAAATATTTATTTGTTTGTAATTTGTTGAAGTACTATTTCATGTTCAACTCGTTGAAATCGCTTTTATTTCGTAGAACGAAACGTGTGTCGTCATGGCATGGCTGCTTTATTTTTTTACTCTGGCGGCTAATTTCGAAGTATAATATAAAATAATATAATCTATATCTCCATTCCCCATGTTGTTGCATACAGACAAGCATGTCTGCACACATGGAGTGGGAGTTGGTAGTTTCCAAGCTCATTTCATTTCCTTCTACTTCAAGCCCCACAAAACTCTCTCTCTCTCTCTCTCTCTATATATCTATCTATATATATAATACACAGATATTCTCTGCAAACAGCGAAACAATAATATCTTTGAATATTAAACACTATGAATAAAATCAAACTAGCCGTAATATCTTTTCTGGTGCTTCTCCTAAGCTGCGTAGCTTACAGCCGTTCGATCAAGGACGAAGATGCAATTCTATCATCTTCGTCGTCTTCGTCATCGTCATCATCGGCTTTTCTATCATTACACGGCTTAACGAAGACAGAGAACTGTGAGCCAACTTATGGAATCTTACCGTGTTCCTCTAACGCTTGGGGGCTTCTGTTTCTGATTGTCGTGTACGAAATTCTTCTCTCCTTCGGAGGAAAATATGTTGGGATGGGATCTGAGCTCTTCTTCGAAATCATCGGCCCTGGAATCTTCGGAGGAAGCTTGTTTCAGATTCTTGGCACAATCCCACAAATCGTCCTTGTTCTTGGTAATTAACTACAAACTCTTTTTATTCCTACGTTTTATTTATTTACTTTTTTTTTCTAAAGTCGTATCCGTCTTTTTTCTCCAAGATATTTAAAAACCTACTTTAGAAAATAGTTTCTTTTGACTTGTGTAATCGTACGGTGAATAGCCTTTTCAAGATTAGTTTGATAATTTGCGTAAAAGAAATCTTAGTTGCTAATCCCTTAATATAAGCGTTTCCGGGCCCTCAAGAAAACATTATGAAGTTATGACAGTCAAATAATGATAATCTTTTTTAACACGTTTTGTGGAAGATTCAATTTTAACACGCTAGATGGAAGATTCAATTAGCCATTGAAGAGGTCGTATATATAGCGAACTATTTCTATTCGAAAATTGTGGAATAACCACCTCTCAATATGCCTTATATTTTAATTTCCTTTTAGTCTATGTTGATTTGTTTCTGGTTTTTTCGTAAATTGATGGTGATATGTATCCATAATCTTTTTACATGACCTTATCTAAAACAAGGGAATGTATCAGGACGACACTCATTATCATACCGGAATATAACATTGTAAGATGCACAAAAAAAAGAAATACTTTAGAAAAAGTATCAATCTTTTCTTCTTTTCTTCTTTTTTTTTTCCCCTATGATTATCTTTCCCAAAACGCCAAAATATACCGTTGGAATTATCGCATGGAACCAAACGCAAACACCACTAGGATGAATGAAGCAACCCAAAAGCAAATTGCACAAACCAGACAAATGCACTACACAATGCTCCAATAAGGATTAAACGAAATCGAATATTTCAACAATTCCGTGCATATATCTTTCCTGTATTCTTATTACAAATCAGTGCAGCTAAATAATAAGCTAACTTCCCATGCATGTTCAATTTTTCGAAACAAATAATTACAGTATCGGCCCTCTCGGGTTCGCAAGAGGAGGCTCAACAGCGAGCCAAGCTCGGGATGGGCTTGGTGGCGGGGACCACCGTGATGCTTCTAACGTTGATTTGGGGCACATCGGTCATCCTCGGAAGCTACAACCTTTCCGATGCTGTAATAGCTGATGCAAGTGGAAGCCAAAAGGATGCTTCAAAAACAGGTGCTTTATTTATTAACATACTAATTAATTTCGCGATTTCGCAAAAAAAAAATCGCATGAGCAATTATACATATACTTACGGTTTCACCAGGTTTTGGCGTTGTAACGGACGTCGAGACGAGCTACATTGCGCGCATAATGCCGTTCACTTTGATCCCATTTCTCTTCATTCTCCTGGCGAACGTCATCAGCGCTTCTTCGGCGAGACGAGCGATCATACTCGTCGCCCTCCTTTTCACATTCGTCTTGCTGTTCGCTTACATTTTCTATCAGGTGATAATAAGTTTGCCAAAATCGAAATAATTTTCGAATTATCCCTTTAGGCTCACTCAGGGTTATATATATATATATGATTGCGCGCGCCCTGCTTGTACAGATATTCCAGCCGTGGATTCAGAACAGGAGATTCGAGTATCTGATGAACAAATACGCCAAAGATAAGCTGCTTACGCTCCTGTCGAGAAACGGCAAGCCCGATAGTCGGAAGATACAACAGTACGGCTAAGTTTTCTCTTCTTTTTTTTTTTCTTTTTGAATGATCACTTCACCGGAAAGCTTAAGCTTGTAGGGAGCGTATTGTTTTTAAAATTTAGGTAATATATATTCTACACGCCCATTCACTAGGCTGATTTCTTTGTTATCTAGCGTTTTAGACGTAAAATTTAATGGGTAGTCGTGAAGATTTGCACCCACGACCTCTATACATGGGCGCCGATACCGTATTGAACGATATCTAAAAGTTTAAGTTTGTGGGAAGCATATCGTTTTTACATTACATTTCAAACATTGACAAATAAATTACTAGCGGGTCTTATAACGTTAGAGAGTTTATCGTAAAATTTTGCAGGCTTTTCGATCGGATCGACAAGGACAAAAGTACGTCGTTATCAGCAGCAGAACTAAGAGTCCTGCTATTAGGAGTAAGGATCGACGACGATAACCTGACGACGGACAGAGACGTAGAGAACGTCTTGGCGTCGTTTGATACCTCTGGAGACGGGCGCATAGGCCGAGACGAGTTCATCCGAGGCATGCAAGATTTGGTCACCAATCTCTCCGATCAAGATCCCGTCCGCATAAAAAAGACACCCCACATCGCTTCTCAGGTAAACAAAAACATAAATAAATAAACACGATATTAGGCTTAATTATTTTTCTAGTCCTACATATTTGAGGGAGTTTACACTAGTGGCAATTCCGAGAGATGAGTTCCGAAATTGTTGCTTTAGGACAATAGAAATTTCATCATGAAGACGTCGAGTATCAAAATTGAAGCAATTTGAGGATAAAAAGTTTCAATTATTGTAAATATCTTTATAACGCCACCACCCCTACTATAAATCACCGAAAAAAATAAAACGATAGTTTCTTAAGCTTAATAATTTTTCTAGTCCTATATATTTGACGGAGTTATAAAGACACACCTAAATTAAGAAGTGACAATTCCAAGACGATGAGTTCCGAAATTTTTTTGCAATTTTAGGACAATAAAATTTTAAAATTAAGACATCGAGTATCAGAATTGAGGCAATTTCAGGATAAAAAGTTTCAAAGTCTGGCATAAGTTGTCCTCAAAATGCTTCACTACTAAAACTTCTTGTCACAAATTGCAACTCTTAAATTTAAACATCCTAATAACGCCACCACCCCTACTATAAATGACCGAAAAAATAATTACGCAATTTGTAGCCTTCTAACACTTACATTATGAATAACCTTGACCGAACCGCAGGGCGCGAGCGATGCAGCAACGCAAGCGCTCTTGGGAGGGAGCAATAATGTCACGGCCCCGAGCATGAAGAGCAGAGCTACTAATTCATGGACGAATTACGTCATGGCGTCTTTCCTCGTTATAGTGGGCACTCTCATGCTTTGCCTATTGGGACAACCTTTGATCAACAGCGTCGTATCTTTCTCAGAAGCCACGAATTTATCTTCGTTCGCCATCTCTTACCTTGCGATCCCCTTCGCCATGAACTACGGAGCAGCGGTTCAGTCGATAGCTGCCGCCAGACAGAAGACGCAAAAATCAATCTCTCTGACTCTCTCGGCGGTACGTACGAGCCGTAAATATATATTCAATGTTTATATGTCGTAGTTTTGGCTCATTTATTTATATCTTTTTTTTTTATTGCGCAGCTTTATACGGGAGTGTACATGAACAATGTCATAGGACTGATAGTGTTCTTGGCGCCGGTTTACGCGTTGAATTTATCGGCGAATGTATTTTCGGAGATTTTGGTCGTTTTGGTAATTTGCGTCCTCATGACGGTTCTGGCGAGCGTTCGCACGGTTTACGCCCGCTGGATGGGCTACGTCGTGCTGCTTTTGTACCCGATATCGCTTGCTTTGATCTATTTCGCTACCGCCGTCCTCGGATTGCCGTAAAACGTAAAATGGAGCCCTCGGCCATCGTTTTTTTTAAAAAAAATATATTTGCTTTGTATAAAATTGTGTGTAGTAGGCCTTAGTTTTCTTTTTTTGGTATTAAATTGTTGTGTCTGAAATTCCATCTTTGTACTATTACGGTTGCATAGAAAAAAGACTGCAGTTAAATATATTTGAAGATTTTTTACGTGTTGAGTAAGTTTGGGTATCTTAGTTCTTTGAGTAGGTATTTGTATTTGTATACATAAATCTTGAATTTTAGGCCCCGAATAAAGAGGTTTATAAGTTTCTAGTTTATATTACTAACCATGCATGCATTCTTGTCATTATCAAGTAATATGAAACGCATTCTTCTTTGTTCTTACCCCCATGAAAGCATAGCAAGATTGATCGTTGTTTCAAGAGGCCTTTTCCTTTACTATCCTCGCGATCACGTTGGTAAATGTAAAAAAATAGATCTTTCTATTTATTTGTTTGAGTGAGTATATCTTTCTATTAATTTAAAATTATGGATTAGGTGAAATGATAATGCAGGGTTATTTGAAATATGATGATTAGAAAAATTGGCATTCCACGCAAAAACAGTTGTCATTACTTTTTCAACTCTTTGTGTCCACTTGCTTGTAAGTTTTTATAAAACCAAGACTCCATTAGATACTACAAGTTACAGCTGATGTTTTTATCAAAATTGTTACAAAGGTACTTACACTAATCAAAGCTTTGATCGCATGTAACCACCCTAGTATTATACCCGCAAGTTGTCTGAAGTCACAGCCCTCAAACGCGAAAAGTTGGTATATACAAATTAGCCGCCCACTATCTTCACATGGTAATAATAGCAGCCGCGCAGCCTATAAAAAGTCAATCAAGATTGCTTTTTTTTTTCCTCTTTATTTTTCAAATAAGCAATGTCTTCCACAGCTTTGTTCTTCTTCCTCGTTTCGCTACTCTTTTCATTGAACGCCGGCGTGCAAAGTCGCGTACTTCAGCTCAACTCCTTCGTCGACGGTCAAGATTTGATCTCAGATGGGATTACTATCCATGAATATGATCGCCAGCACTCAAATGAATCTTACATCGTCTCAGCCAAATCCTCGGGTCCGAGCAGCTGCGATCACCAATATGGATTCTTGCCTTGCGCAGAAAACGTCCTCGGATATATCTTCAACATCGCCGTTTACCAAGGCCTCCTTATATTCGGAGAAAAGCAAATCGGCAGTGGAAGTAAAGCGCTTTTCGCCGTTATGGGGGTTGGGAAAATAGGCGGCATCATTTTTCGAATACTCATGTCTCTTCCAAACATGATGCTTATGATCAGTAAGTGAATAATGCATATAGTGTTATATATGATCCTATAATGTTCTTTCGTTTTTGCGCTTTTTTTTTACTTATTCGTGTTCTTAACGCTTCATTTGGTTCGAGGAATGTATGGTGGAAAATAAAATAGGAGAGAAGTTGGTTTTTCATTAGTTTTCTTTCGTTTTCTCACCATTTGGCGATGAAATTAGTATCCCTTAGTTTTGTGTTAAAAGTAAACTAGATTTTCTTTTCTTTTACTTATCTGTTTATTTGATCAACCAAACATGAAACAAGTTTTTCTTTTCTCTTTCATTTTCTTTTTCTCTACTAATTTTCACAACCATACACACCCTAAAGATCATATTCTGTGGCTTTTATTACAGTATCCGGGATTTTCAGCAGCAAAAATGATGCGCAGCGCACGGTCTCGCTAGGGGTCGGTATATACGCTGGAATGACGGTGTTTAGCCTCACTCTTCAGTGGGGTTTGTGCGTCATATACGGAAGGCGGGACTTGATGGCGAAGAAATGGAGCCGCGCGTCTTCCCAAGATTCTAACTGCGTGCCTAACGTCAAAGATAAATTAGTAATCTTGAAAGGTAAACCCGAAATTTTGTTAATATGTGACATTTAAAAGAAATATATTATGACGAAGACGGTGATGATGCAGAAAGTGGCGTCGAAATTGATCAACAGACGAACGACGCGGCTCGAATTATGCTTCTATCTTTAATTCCTTACATAGTCGTGCAACTGGGCAAGATGTTCGTAAATACGAAAAGCGGGAATCATGTCTTAACCCCGATAGCTCTAGTCGTTTCGTCCTTGTCTTTGATTGCGTACTTTGGCTATCAGGTGAGGTTTTGGGTCTCATATGTCCCAGTTTGTCGCTTTTTTTTTTTTATTTCTTTCTATTTCGAGGTTATCCTCACTCAATCAGCTATGTGCGTTTTTTTTTGTTTTCTAATGAGGTTCTTTTTGGGTACAGATTTTGAACCCTTTGGTGCAGCAGAGGAGTTTGGATTACTCCAAGTACGAAATCGTTCGGAAGGGTTTTTTGAAGCACATCGAAAAGCAGGGAGAGTTGGTTAACGAACACGGAGAACTGAACACAGACGTCGTAAGGAGGTAAGAAATCCGACCAACTATTCTTGCATTGATGCAATAACTATCTCGGTTAATTGCGAAAAATATTCGACTCTTATGTGCAGATTATTCGATCAAACGGATATAGACGACGATCACAGGATCACGAAGAATGAATTGGAGGGTTTGGTGGTTAAGATATTTACGACTGGGGAAGGAGATGTCGACTGTTCTTACGCCGTTTCGGAAATAATGAAAAAGTGTGATAAGAGCGGCGATGGTAATATCAGCCAAGGCGAGCTAATCAACGGCATCCAAGAATTTGTAGCGGAAAACGACGTTTCGTCCAATGGAGTAAATGAATCTGCTTCGGATATAATTAAAGAGGCAAGCAAGCAAGCAAGCGAACAAATCTTTTCTTGCATGAAGAAATTGAATGTAGTAACTAAATTTATTCTCGACGATTGACAGGCTTTCCATATATTCAAGCAGAAGAAAGGCGCCGAAGACCCAGAAATGATCGATCGAATAATGTCAAAGATCATGAAACACGCCGAAATCCAACTATTAAAGGGCCAATCGCTCATTACACAAGACGGAAAACCGAATGTCGAGCGCATTCAGACGTAAAAATAAAACTTTTTGGTTCTGTGTCATTTATGTAGGTAGAGATTAACTACCTCGTGAGTTTGCCTGCATAAGTCCATTTTCATTGCTTGATTTTCCAGCCTCTTCAACCAATTCGACTCGGACGGAAACAAATCAATATCAAAAACCGAACTCGAAAAGATGATTGGCGCCGTAGACTTTGGGAATTTTCAGATGAAAAGAGGAGACATCGTAAAGGCGCTGGTCAAAGATTTCGACAAGGACAAAAGCGAAGCCATCGACGAGCAAGAATTTGTTACAGCAGTGTCAGAACTACTCGACAAGGCCATCAGAGTAGCTAACACCAATGATACGACCAAAGTCGTGGATCAGTTCGACAAGGTATAATTCAAATCCATTTTTGCACTTTTTCAAAACACTAAGAAAAAAATTCGAATTTTACGACAAAAAATATTCGTCGCATTATTCTGCAGATCGTCTGGAAACAAGAGGTTCATGACAACGTAGCGCTGTTCAAATCTCTAGTTCGAGTATTGTTAGGCGTTGTGATTCTGACATTTTTAGGAGGGCCGCTCATGAACAGCATACTGCAGTTATCCTTCGCCTTTAACTTACCATCTTTTTCAATCTCATTCGTCGTCGTACCTTTCGCAATGAATGCGAGGGCCACGTTAGCAGCTATCTCTCCAGCTAGTCAGAAGAGTAAAACAACTGCTTCTTTGACATTTTCGGAGGTACTTAACGTCTCTCTTAACAGTTCTGTTGATATGAGACAAATATTTTTTTGAGAATTAGTGTGGGAATCAATGATCGATGTTCTAAATCGACAGATTTACGGCGGAGTAATCATGAACAACATTGCGGGGCTGACGACATTGTTGGCAATAGTATTGGCAAAGGATTTGACTTGGGATTTCACAGCAGAAGTTTTCGCAATTTTGTTCGTCTGCGCCATAATAGGCATTGTGGCGTATTCGTGCACCACTTATCGTCTATGGACTTGTTTGCTGGCGTTTTCGCTCTACCCTTTTTCTCTGGGTCTGTTTTACTTTGTTCAAGTCTTCTTGAAATGGAACTAAAAAGACGGACCTTTGTAAGAAAGAAAAATGATGTCTGTGTAATAATGCCACGGCCCCGAGCATGAAGGGCAGAGCTACTAATTCATGGCGAGTGACCTCAGGGCGTCGTTCCTCGTCATAGTGGGCACTCTCATGCTTTGCCTATTGGGACAACCTTTGATCAACAGCGTCGTATCTTTTGCAGAAGCCACGAATCTATCTTCGTTCGCCATCTCTTACCTTGCGATCCCCATCGCCATGAACTGCAGCGCAGCAGTTCAGTCGATAGCTACCGCCAGACAGAAGGTGCACAAATCAATCTCTCTGACTACGTCGGCGTTAAGCCCTAAATTTAATTATATATATTTCGAGAACCTTTATACGGCATTTGGCTCATTTGGTCAATCTCTTCCATTTGATTTCGGAATAATCCCTCAATTTTTAATACGACATCTGAGCGAGTTCGATTATGCCCACTGTCATCCGATTCATATGTCTACGTGTTAGGCCAATCGTGCCACACGCAAGGGGGAGTGTTCAGATTATAATTTGCGGTTTGTCCCACATCGGCAAGCTCTTAATCAACTTCATATATCAGAGGCTTTCTCCTCATATCACATTGGTTTTATGAAGGATCCCTCGATTTCTAAAATGGTATTAGAGCAAGCTTCCTCTTACCGTCACTAAATTCTTATGTCCACGTGTTCGATCAGTCATGTCACGCGTGAGGGGGCGTATTGAGATTATAATTTGAATTTTGCCCCACATCGGATAATTCAAGCTCTTGAATCACTCAATATGCGGAGGTTTTCTCTTCTTATCACCAATTGGTTTTAGGAAGGTCCCTTCGATTACTGATATTGTTATCAGAGCAAGCTTTCGCTTACCGTCACCCGATTCTTATATCCACGTGTTAGGTCAGTCATGCCACACGTGAGGGGCGTTTGAGATTATGATTTGGGCTTTTTCTCACACTGAATAATCCAAGCTCTTTAATCCACGATATATATAAGGGGCCTTATACTCCAATCACTAATTGGTTTTAGGAAGGACTCCTCAATTTCTAATAGAATGTATTTTCGGAGACTTCGGACATTTTGGTAATTTGCGTTCTCATGACGGTGATGGCGAGCGTTTGCACGGTTTACGCTCTTTTGATGGGTTACGCCGTTCTGCTTTGGTACCCGATATCGCTCGCGTTGATCTACTTCGTCACCACTGTCCTCGGATTTCCGTAAAAAGGTGCCGTCGGGCTCTGCTGCTTTTGTTTCTGGCCTATAATTCTTGTATTAAATCGAATGTAAGCCTTGTTTTTTTTTTAATGTAGCAAGTAATTGTGGTCGTCTTTGTACTGTGACCTGTGGCATATATTAAAGATTGTAGTTAAAATTGGACGATTCATCGTGTAATTATGTTTGGTATCATAATTCTTTTGAATATATTTTTTGTCCACATCCTGTACTTTTCCGTTAGGGTTTGCAATGCAAATCCAACTGTGCTATGCTACGACGGTAAAGCGCCATATGTTTTTGCTTTTTGTGATTTCTCGATTTTTTCGCTTTCGTATATTTGAACCTGGACACCGTTCTTGTTGGATATATCTTGGAAACTGCGAACACTCGACAACATCGACATAAAAATGAAGTCAATAATCGTTTTGGGAAACAAAGATGGTAACGTGCAATAACCTGCCAAGTAATCCATATTAGGATACGCTCATTCAATATATTTGATTAGTCGGGGGATTCGATCATGTGATTTCCCAACCAAAGCGAAGATCAATATATCATCTGTGACCACAAGCCAAAACCTCGTTCGCTATATTTTTTTTTTAAGTTTCTATCGTTCACCTAGTATAACTTTTTACCATGAAACGATTAGGTAACTAAGCTAGGTCCTTTTGTTTACAAAGGTCACTCTTTACGAATTATTGTGGACTCAAAGTCCTTGTGATCACGTGGCTAAATGTAAAAAAGTATATATAGAAAGATACCTATCTTTCGATTGTCCGTGATTAGGTGCAAATGATAACACAGGATAATTATTATCATTATATAATATATGATAATAAGAACAAAATAGTGGCATTCCACGCAAGAATAGTTGTCATTATTTGTTTAACTTGCCTTTCTTTGTGTCCACTTGGTAGTATTTTATACATTATATTCAACCCTCCATCAGGCGCAAGTTGCAGAAGATATTTTTATAAATTTTTACAATGTTGACGTTAATACAAAGCTTTGATCACATGTAACTACCACGCTAATGGCGTTCTTGATTGATAAACCAGTATTTTTCATAGATCGTGTCCACATTTGGGTGTGCATGGAAATCACGTGTAAAGCGTCATGTTCGCAGCTTGCTGAAGTGTGTAAACAACTGATCTGAGAATCGATGCTGTCTAAGTGTTTGTCGAAATGAAAAGAACAAGAACAAGAAGATTTAACGTGGTTCGATCGTTAAAGATCTACGTCCACGGGCCAAGAACCAATTCCTTCGATTATTCTTTGAGTACAGATTTTTTCTTTCATAGTTACAAAGCATCAACAAAACAGAGCTTTTCCTGTTATGAAAAATGAGTTGAAGAAGATGATCGTATGAGTGAGTTGTTCCCTCGCTTTTGAGCCGTTTCTGTTGAGAGCTCGCATTCACGTTTTTTCCCATTAGTTGACCCGCCTATTTTCAAGTAGAAATCGTCACCACCAACTGTAGTTTCATAAGTACTTGGTTCCAGCGATTTCCCTTTGTTTACTGCGACGATTCTTCAGACTTGGAAAACTCTTGCATCATCTCTCTTCTTCACAGCAGACTCCACAGCTCTTCAATTTGAGTTTGCTCCTCACAATTCTCCACCTCAAGTCAAATCTCTGCTCCTAGTTCTTGGCCATCTTCCCTTTAGTGTCAGGGAAAACTCAGACAACTAATCCGCCTCAAACACAGCTCAAATTTCGTTCTTGAAAGTGGTTTAGTTATCATATCAGCAGGGTTGTGCTCTGTGCTGATTTTCCTAACTTGCACATCCCCTCTTTTGATAACATCTCGGACGAAATGGAGCTTCACATCAACGTGTTTCGTCCGCTCATGGTATACACTATTTTTCGACAACTGAATTGCCCCTTGATTATCACAGTACACTTCAATGAACGGATGATCAACACCCAATTCATTCACAAGTCCCTTCAGCCATAGAGCTTCCTTTACAGCTTCAGTGAGTGCAGTATATTCAGCCTCTGTAGACGACAGCGCCACTATCTTTTGAAGGCTAGCTCTCCAACTAATAGCAGTTCCAAACGAAGTGAACACATAACCTGTTAATGATTTCCTAGAATCTAAGCAGCCTGCATAATATGAATCTACAAACCCAGTTACACGAACACTGCTGTCCTTGATTTCTTGAGCACCAAATATCAGTCCTCGATCCACAGTTCCTTTTATGTATCGCAGTACCCACTTTAAGGCTGTCCAATGCAACCTCCTATGATTGTTCATGAATCTACTAACTATGCTAACTGCATAAGACAGGTCAGGTCTTGTACAGACCATGGCATACATAATAGAGCCAACTACATTCGCATATGGAATATACCTCATGTACTTGACCTCTTCTTCTGTCATATCATCAGTGCTTGCACTTAGCTTGAAATGAGAGGCTATTGGAGTTGCAGCTATCTTGGATTCACCCATCTGAAATTTATTCAACACCTCAGTTAGATAAGATTTCTGGGATAAAGACATTAACCTCTTTGGTCTGATCCTCTGAATTTCCATTCCAAGAATTTTTCCAGCTGCGCCGAGGTCCTTCATTTCAACTCTGAGTTTAGGGAAGCTTTCAACCGTTGTATCTGTCTCATATCCCTGCATGCCACTAACATATCATCCACATAAAGCAGAAGATACATCATACACCCGCTGGGACAGCCTTTAAAATAAACACACGCATCAAACTTACTTCTTGTGAATCCATTTTCTATCATGAACTTATCAAACCTTTTATTCCATTGTCGGGGTGATTGTTTCAGACCATAAAGTGATTTCTTCAAAAGACACACCTTATTTTTATCCTTACTTTCAACATATCCCTCGGGTTGATTCATGTAGATGGTTTCTTCGAGCTCTCCATAGAGAAAAGCAGTTCTAACATCTAACTGTTCCAGGTGTAGATCAAAGTGAGTAACCATGGAGAGAACAAACCTAATAGACCTATGTTTTACTACTGGGGCAAAAACTTCATTGTAATCAACCCCGTCCTTCTGTGTAAAACCTCTAGCTACCAACCTAGCTTTAAACCTCACAGAATCATTCTTGCAAGAATCATGTTTCTTCTTATAGATCCATTTGCAGCTCACTATCCTTTGGTTTTTAGGTCTGTCCACCAAAACCCAAGTCTGGTTCCTATTAAGTGAGCTAATCTCTTCATCCATTGCTTTTTTCCATTTCTCACTTTCACTTCCCCTTACAACTTTACTATATGACCTTGGTTCCCCACAAGTAACTTCTTCAGCAGCAGTAAAAGCATAAGCAATCAGATCGGCATAGCCATATCGAGCTGGAGGTTTAACATGCCTTTTAGCTCTGTCCCTAACAAGGGTGTATTCTAATGGATCTTCCCCAGAGTCATTTGCTGCTTCTTTTTCGCTTGATGACATAGCATTCTGATCCAAGCCATCATTAATTTGATAACCATCCTCAGCTTGAGGCTCCACCTCAATCTGTGCTTTATCAGCATTTTCAAGTTTTCCTGTCGCAGTGCTGATTTTCTCTTGAGTCTTGTATGCCTTCTCCAGCTCATTAAAGACAACATCCCTACTAACTATACACTTCCCCATACCAGGTTCTAGCACCAAAGCTTGTACCCCTTCACACCTTCGGGGTATCCCAGAAACACACACTTACAGCTCGGGCTTCTAGCTTGTCAGTCTTAGAATGTGCATAGGCTGTGCACCCGAAGATTCTTAGGTGTTGTAAGTTTGGTGGACGCCCTGACCAGATTTCTTCAAGTGTCTTGAAGTTAATAGCCGTAGATGGACTCCTATTTATCAAATAGGCAGCTGTTACTACTGCCTCTACCCAATATCTTTTATGCATCCCAGCAGCTAAGAGCATGCACCTTGTCCGTTCAAGCAAAGTTCGATTGTACCTCTCAGCTAGACCATTCTGTTGTGGGGAGTAAGGCACTGTTTTATATCGTGTCAGCCCTTCACTCTTACAGAACGCATCAAACTCTTTAGAGCAAAATTCCAATCCATTGTCAGTTCGAAGCGTTTTAATCTTCCTCTCAGTCATAGTTTCAACTTGCCTCTTCCAGTCCTTAAACTTGCTGAGCGCTTCATCTTTGGTCTTCAATATCATCACCCAAACCTTCCTTGAATGATCATCGATTACTGACATGAAGTATCTACCACCTGACAGTGAGTTTACACGAGCAGGCCCCCTCAAATCTGCATGCACATAGTCTAAAATCTGTTCTGAAACCAGTTTGCCTGAGCTGAATTTAACTCTGTGAGTTTTCCCGAGTACACATGATTCGCAGAAATCCAGCCCAGTTACCTTGCGCTCCCAAACAGTCCTTGCTTTGATAATTCTATTAAGCCTTTCTCACTAACATGTGCTAACCTCTGATGCCATACATAAGCTTGGTCATTTTTGTTCACAGCCGCAGCAACAATGTTTTCTGTTGGTCCATGCAGAAAATATATACCATTATACCTGGATCCCTTCATGACTACTCTTGATCCTTTATTGATTCGAATCTGTCCCGATTCCACCTTGATGGTATATCCCATCTCATCAAAGGCCCCAACTGAGATCAGATTTCTTTTAATGCCTGGTACATACCTTACTTCCTTCAGTTTAACCTGGCACCCATCATGAAGTTTTAACACTATGCTTCCAATGCCTTGCACCTTGAGTGGGTTATCATCTCAAAATAATGCTGTGCCTCCATCCATCATCTCTAAATCTTGAAACCACGATTTATTGTTGCTCATGTGAAAGGAGCACCCTGAATCCAAAATCCAAGCTGTTACTGATGGCCTTCTTCCCACAGTTAAAACTTCAGCCGAATCATACCCATCCATCATTACAGATGCCTCAGCTGTATTTTTATTCATCCCCTTATGGTCCTTTTGTCGATTTGGACACATCCTCTTGATATGTCCTTCCTCATGACAATGATAACATTTTATCACTTTGCTTCTTGATTTTGATCTTCCAAACTTCTTTCCTTCTTGAATTCTCTCTTTTCTGATCTGCCTCTCACATGCAAACCTTCAGCCACAGATGACTTACTCTCAATCTTGTTGTTTAACACCTTCGAGCATATCGCAGTTTGAACATCATCAAGCTTCACAGCCTCTCTGCCGTACAACAGAGACTCTCTAAACGTCGAGTAACTCTTTGGCAAGGAACAGAGGAGAAGCAAGGCCTGGTCTTCATCCTCTAGCTTGACTCCTACGTTTTCAAGATCCAAAATCAACTTGTTGAATGTATCAATTTGCTCTTCGATCGGCCTTTCTTCAACCATTCTAAAGGAATTCAGAGACTGTTTGAGATACAATCTGTTGGCTAGAGACTTTGTCATATACAGATTCTCAAGTTTCTCCCAAAGCTCCTTCGCATTCTTCTCTTTAGATACCTTTCTCAGCACCATGTCGCCTAGGTTCAAAATTATGGCGCTGTGAGCCTTTTGCACAAGCGATTTCTTCAACATATCAGCCATTGCCGCTGGCGGAGAAGCTTCACGATCCAAAGCGTCGATTAGTCCTTGATGTACGAGCAGAGCTCTCATCTTGACTCGCCATAATCCATTCAACCCCGTGAATTTGTCGATATCAAACTTAGCCGAACTCATCTTTGCGTGTCTTGATTCCACTCTCACCGCACCAATTGATGAGAATAATCAGACTTTGAAATTAGAGATTCGCAGCTTGCTGAAGTGTGTAAACAACTGATCTGAGAATCGATGCTGTCTAAGTGTTTGTCGAAATGAAAAGAACAAGAACGAGAAGATTTAACGTGGTTCGATCGTTAAAGATCTACGTCCACGGGCCAAGAACCAATTCCTTCGATTATTCTTTGAGTACAGATTTTTTCTATCACAGTTACAAAGCATCAACAAAACAGAGCTTTTCCTGTTATGAAAAATGAGTTGAAGAAGATGATCGTATGAGTGAGCTGTTCCCTCGCTTTTGAGCCGTTTCTGTTGAGAGCTCGCATTCACGTTTTTCCCATTAGTTGACCCGCCTATTTTCAAGTAGAAATCGTCACCACCAACTGCAGTTTCATAAGTACTTGGTTCCAGCGATTTCCCTTTGTTTACTGCGACGATTCTTCAGACTTGGAAAACTCTTTCATCATCTCTCTTCTTCACAGCAGACTCCACAGCTCTTCAATTTGAGTTTGCTCCTCACAGTTTTACACTCGAAAATCTGCGCAGCAGCAACGTATCAATTTCTTAATCTTACAAAACAATTTGACAAATATAAAATGATACAACATCGACATAAAATAAATTCAGTAATCGCTTTGGAGGGATGAGTTTAGAAGATGGTATTAGTTTCGTTAGATTATATAAAGGACTGTATGAGTTTTTTGCGTGTTTGGTTGATGTGATTAAGTAATGTGGGTTTGGACGGTATTAGTTGTAAATAAATACAATTCAAATTTACCCTTTCTTAAATAAAAAAATTAGGTAGGGAGAGTGTGGGAGAGAGAGGAAGAGAGATAGAGGGAGATGAAGAGAGGAGGGAGGGAGGGACGATTAAAGGAAAAAAAAAAGAAAAAGGTAAATAACATTTTTAATAAAAATGATTAATAATAAGATGTGATTAAATAAAGGGAGGGTAGACGTTCCTCTAATTAATATCTTATAGGGTATAAATTAAACCTTATCTTTAAATAAACCTTCCAACCACATTGTTTTAGTAAATCCTAATACTCCCTAATACTGTCAATATGGCCCGCGGTCCGATGGCAGTGCGGGCTTTGATTTTTTAGGCCCGCCAGGGGGCGAGCCAGCCGTGCGGCTGGGCCTGCCCGCCATTATTGTATTTATATATTATATAGAAAATAAATATTAAATATAAAAAGGAATATTAAATGAATTAGATTATAAATTAATAATTCATCAATTATGTCTAATTAATATCATATTTGTTATCAAATACATAATTAATAGCATATTTATACATAATTTTTTAATAAGTACCATAATTAAATAAAAATATTAGTAAATTAAAATTTTATTAAAATAAAAATAGCAAAAATTAGTTTCTAGGCGGACCGACCAAAGACTTTGTCAGCTTAGTTATAGTGTTTTTATTATTACGTAGTCCAGTTATTGGGTAGTTATTAACTCTGTCACATACACTCTTCTTACTATGAAACGATTAGGTAAGTAAGCCAAGGTCATTGTTTATTGAGGTCATTCTTTTGTATTATTCTATGAGCCCTTAAACGTTACAAAAAATATATCTTTCTATTTATTTATATCCATGATTCGGTAGGAATGATAGTGAATGATTATTATTTTAAAAATACGATACTAAAATAATTGGCATTCCACGCGGAGCAGTTGGCATTATTTTTTAGCAACTCTTTGTGTCCACTTGGTAGTAGTATATATTTCTTTATTATATTAAAGCTCCATTTGGTGCATGTTAGAACGGATAAAATTCATAGGTGTGATGATGTTTACGGGTATTTTAACACTTGACGGGGGGAGGTGTAACGATTTTCGTTCGTTGGAATACGGAGTGGAATACAAAGAGTGGAATAGGTGATCTCAAGCGATGACCAATAGCCAATGAGGCTTGCTCTAGTGGTCAAGGCACTCAAAGGTCATGTGACTATGAGGTTGTGGGATAAAATCCCTCTCTTACATTTCCTTTGAGAAGTCCCCATGACCCTAAGATCCATGACTATCGTTGTTGGATGGATTTGAAACGTATCCATTTGAGCCGGGATTAGTCCACCACTGAACCGTAAAAAAAAAAAAGAAAAAAACTGATGACTAATACAATGTTTACACCAATCAAAGCTTTGATCGCATGTAACCACCTCGCGAACAATAAACAAGTATATTTCTCATCTCATATATCGTTCACATTGTAACAAACCTAGTATTATAATCGCATTTTGTCTCAAGCACAGACAGGAAAGTTGATATAAACTAGCCTCCCATTGTCTTCATCGACGAGCATCGCAAAAACATCCAGTCAACGAACACCTTCTCTTTTCTTATTCCATCATCAATGGCTTCCACAGCAGCTTTGTTCTTCTTCTCTTTGCTGCTCTTTTTACTCAACGCCGGCGTAGTGCAAAGCCGCTTACTCCAGCTAAACTCTTTCGACGGCCAAGATTTGATCTCAGACGGGATTACTCACGATGATGGCCCAACATACTCCGTTAATAACCAATCTTACATCTCCTTGGAATCCTCGGCCCCGAGCAGCTGCAAGCACCAATACGGCTTCTTGCCATGCGCAGAAAACGCGGCCGGCTATATCTTCAACATCGCCGTTTTTCAGGGCATCCTCATATTCGGAGAAAATCAAATCAATAGTGGAAGTAAATCGCTTCTCACTGTTATCGGAGCTGGAAGAATCGGCGTCGTCATTTTTCGAATACTCACGTCGCTGCCAAGCATGATGTTTATCATCAGTAAGCACCAGTATTGTTCTTATTCGCTTTCTATAATTGTCGACTTTGTTCTTTCTTACAACAGATTGTTTTCTTTGCCCGCATTTTATTACACAGTTTCTGGGGTTTTCAGTAGCAAACAAGACGCACAGCACACGGTCTCCCAAGCGGTGGGTATATACGCTGGAATTGTTTAGCCTCACTCTTCAGTGGGGTTTGTGCGTCCTATACGGTACGCTACTACGGAAGGAAAAGAAATCGAGCCAAGCGTCTTCTAGTCAAGATTCTAATTCTACGCCTAGCAGTGTTAAAGATGAACAAGGTACGTAAGCCCGAAAAATTATTCGTTATGTTGGAGGACGATGATATTGACGATGAGTATATATGGTTTCGAATGTTTGTGCAGAGAGAGGCATTAAGGCACAGACGAACGATGCGGGAATTATGCTTCTATCTTTGATTCCTTACGTAGTCGTGCAACTGGGCAAGATTTTCGCCAACACGAGAAGCGGGGATCACGTCCTAATCCCGATAGTCCTTGTCGTTTCGTCCCTGTCGTTGATCGCCTACTTTGTCTATCAAGTGAGTTTTTCGGTCTCGAATTGTCGGCCTTTTTTTTTTTTTCATATCCTCAGGTATCTTCACTCAATAGCTATGTGGCCTTTTCTTTTCTTTTTTTCCTTGATGAGGTGCATTTTGGGTACAGATTTTGAGCACTGCGGTGCAGAAGAGGAGTTTGTATTACGCCAAGAAAGAAACCGTTCGAAAACATTTCCTGAAGCACATCGGAAAGCTGGGAGAGTTAGTAGGTGATGAGGGAGAACTCAACACCGGCTTCATAGGAAGGTAAAAAAAACTCTATTCGTTTCGTTGATGTCATAAATATTTCGGTTAGTTGCAAATACTATTAATCGACTTTATGCGCAGATTATTCATTGAAGCAGATGCAAATGGGGACAAGCAACTCACGAGGAAGGAATTGGAGAAGTTGCTAGTTAACGCTTTTACGACTGGGGACGGAAACATCGAAAGTTTGAACGCCGTTTCGGAAATAATGAAAAAGTTCGATAAAAGCGGCGACGGTAGAATAAGCGAAGACGAGCTAATCAGTGGCATCCAAAAATTTATAGACGAATCGTCTAGCGTAACAAAAGAATCTGTTTTGCAAATGGTTCATGAGGCAAGCAAGCAAACCTTTTTTTTTTTTCTCTTACATCGAAATCGAATGCAATGAATACCTAAAATCTATTTTTCGACGGTCGACAGGCTTTCAAGAGACCCAAGCGGAATGACAACAACGAAGACCCAGAAACTATCAATCGAATAGTGTCAAGGATCATGAAACACGCCGAAATCGAATTCTTAAAGCGCCAATCCCTGATTACACCAGACAAAAAACCAAACGTCGAACGCATTAAGACGTAAACAAATGCATGCATGTTTTTTTTTCGTTTATGCATAGGTAGTTTACCTTTGTGAGTTTGCCTGCATAAGGCCGTTTTCATTGCTTGATTTTCCAGCCTGTTCAACCAATTCGACTCGGACAGAAACGAATCGATATCAAAAACCGAACTAGAAGAGATGATCGGCGCCGTAGACTTTGGGAATTATTTTCATATGAAAAGAGGAGAGATCGTAGAGACTCTGTTCGAAGATTTCGACAAGGACGGAAACCAAGCCATCGACAAGGAAGAATTTGTTGAAGCAGTGTCCGAACGACTCGACTTGGCCGTCAGAGTAGCTAACACCAAGGATACCACAAAAGTCGTAGAAGAATTCGACAAGGTAAAAAAAAAAAACTCAGGTTTCCCTATTGTCGCCACCTTCAAAACCAAAGAAAGGCCATTTTCTTTTTTTACAAACTGTATTATTCTGCAGATCATGTGGGAGGACTACGGCAGCTTAGCGATCTTCAAATCTGTAGTTCGAGTATTGCTAGGCATTGCGATTCTTACGTTCCTTGGAGGGCCGCTCATGAACAGCTTACTGCAGTTATCCTTCGCCTATAACTTACCATCCTTCTCAATCTCATTCGTCGTCGTACCTTTCGCTATGAATGCGAGGGCCACGTTGGCAGCTATCTCTCCCGGTAGTCAGAAGGATGAAAAAAGTGCTTCTACGACGTTTTCGGAGGTACTAAGTCCTTCTGATCTGATACGACGAAAATTTAAGAAAAAAAAATAAGAAAAACAAAAAAAAAAATTTCTGGAATTAATGATGTTCCAATCGACGACAGATTTACGGCGGAGTAATCATGAACAACATTTCGGGGCTGATGACGTTGTCGGCAATAGTAATTGCAAAGGACTTGACTTGGGATTTCTCAGCAGAAGTGCTCGCAATCTTGTTCGTATGCGCCATAATCGGCACTGTGGCGTATTCGTGCACCACTTATCGTCTATGGACTTGTTTGCTGGCGTTCTCGCTCTACCCTCTCTCTCTGGGACTGTTTTACTTTGTCGAAGTCGTCTTCAAATGGAACTAAAAAAAGACAGACCTTTGTAAGAAAATAAAACGATGATGTCTGTGTATTATATTCTGCGGAAAGCCCTTGAGTGATATAAGGCAAGGCACCCTAACATCGTCAGAACCACACGATGTTTATATGAGAAGATAGGTGAATGTTTATATAAACCACCTTTGACTTGACACTAACGGTTCGATATAGTATGGGGAGGGGACAAAGATTAAGTAATTGTATGTGCAGTAGCAGCAACAGTATTCATTCTGTTGGCTTTGTTGGATATTCTCAAAGCCGGACTGACAAGTTGAAAAAAAAAAACCAAAAAAAAAAAATTCAGCAGCCCAACGTGGCTATGAAAGTCAAGGAAAAACAAATCTCAATTGATATACGCATGATTAGCATTAAGTTCTTGTTTGTCTTTTGCTATCTTATATGTACTATATATATGATTTATGCATGTATTGTAAGAGGGGGGTTTAGTGACAGAGATCATTGAGTGGGTGAGTGTAACAAAAGAAAAGCTACGTACGTACGTAAGAGTGAACAAATAAATAGAAATTATCTTGTTCTCCTTCTCCTCATACGATCTCCACTCACCAAAAATTAAACCACCCCAAAAGTACTCTCAGATAAACCGATCTTTCGTCAGTTCAAAAAACAACATGCTTCAATGGGAAGCATTATACTTCAAATCCATCATAATCAGCTTCGGCTATTCCCTAGCGCAGGCATTGAATTCTCATCCTTTAAATGGACTTTTAGTCTCTACCAAGATCCGACGAATTTCACATATCATTTTCTTCATGTGGTTGAACGATTTCACCAAGTACCACACAACGATGAGATATCTTCATCCCAACGCAAGCATAGAATCCATGATAACAGATTTCCAGGATGATTTCCGTGATAACACTAGATTTCGTTCCTCGTTTAGTTTTGCTTGAGATTCAATAGAGATACGAAGCTTGTTTGATGGGGGCCGTGTACGTACGAACCCTCGGTGGGAGTTGAAATGTAATTCGTCCTCCTCCAAAATCGGCTTAGTTTTAATTAGTCAGTCCATTTTTTGTACGATGCGCGATTCGATATGAATAAAACATAGTCCGGGTATTTGGGTAGTTTATCAACTATCACAGATACTCTTCTTACTATGAAACGATTAGGTAACTAAGCCAGCGCAGGTCATTGTTTCTTGAGGTCATTCTTTTGTATTAATCTATGCACCCTTGTGATCACGTTGATAAACGTAATTTAACAAAAAATATATATCTTCTATTTATTCATAATTAGTTAGGAATGATAGTGCATGATTATTATTTTAAAAATATGATAATAAAAACAATTGGCATTCCACGCAAGAGTTGTTATTATTTCTTTAACACTGTGTGTCCACTTGGTAGCACATTTCTCTATATTATAATCAATCCTCCATATTCGGTGCAGGTTACAACTCTGAACTGATGTTTTCATTTACACCAATCAAGCTTTGATCACATGTAACCACTACGCTAGCATCGTTCTTGTCAATAAACAAATATTTTTACAGATCGGTCACATATTGTAACGAACCTAGTATTATACTCGCAAGTTGTCTGAACACAGCTCTCAAGCACAGACAGGAAAGTTAATATAAACTAGCCTCCCACTGTCTTCATTGATGAGCATCGAAAAAAAGTCAGTCAACGAACACCTTCTCTTTTCTTATTCCATCATCAATGGCTTCCACAGCAGCATTGTTCTTCTTCGTTTTGCTGCTCTTTTTACTCAACGCCGGCGTAGTGCAAAGCCGCTTACTCCAGCTAAACTCTTTCGACGGTCAAGATTTGATCTCAGACGGGATTACTCACGATGATGGCCCAATATACTCTGTTAACCAATCTTACATCTCCTTCGAATCTTCGGGCCCGAGCAGCTGCGATCACCAATATGGATTCTTGCCCTGCGCAGAAAACGTCCTCGGATATATCTTCAACATCGCCGTTTACCAAGGCCTCCTTATATTCGGAGAAAAGCAAATCGGCAGTGGAAGTAAAGCGCTTTTCGCCGTTATCGGGGTTGGGAAAATAGGCGGCATCATTTTTCGAATACTCATGTCTCTTCCAAACATGATGCTTATGATCAGTAAGTGAATAATGCATATAGTGTTATATATGATCCTATAATGTTCTTTCGTTTTTGCGCTTTTTTTTTACTTATTCGTGTTCTTAACGCTTCATTTGGTTCGAGGAATGTATGGTGGAAAATAAAATAGGAGAGAAGTTGGTTTTTCATTAGTTTTTCTTTCGTT
The DNA here is from genome assembly GCA_027422505.1 of Craterostigma plantagineum. Lineage (NCBI taxonomy): Eukaryota > Viridiplantae > Streptophyta > Magnoliopsida > Lamiales > Linderniaceae > Craterostigma > Craterostigma plantagineum. The sequence continues at coordinate 2,256,146 of JAPQWV010000043.1, read as the reverse complement.
TTCTCACCATTTGGCGATGAAATTAGTATCCCTTAGTTTTGAGTTAAAAGTCTTTTACTTATCTGTTTATTTGATCAACCAAACATGAAACAAGTTTTTCTTTTCTCTTTCATTTTCTTTTTCTCTACTAATTTTCACAAACCATAGGCACCCTAAAGATCATACTGCGGCTTTTATTACAGTATCCGGGATTTTCAGCAGCAAAAATGATGCGCAGCGCACGGTCTCGCTAGGGGTCGGTATATACGCTGGAATGACGGTGTTTAGCCTCACTCTTCAGTGGGGTTTGTGCGTCATATACGGAAGGCGGGACTTGATGGCGAAGAAATGGAGCCGCGCGTCTTCCCAAGATTCTAACTGCGTGCCTAACGTCAAAGATAAATTAGTAATCTTGAAAGGTAAACCCGAAATTTTGTTAATATGGGACATTTAAAAGAAATATATTATGACGAAGACGGTGATGATGCAGAAAGTGGCGTCGAAATTGATCAACAGACGAACGATGCGGCTCGAATTATGCTTCTATCTTTAATTCCTTACATAGTCGTGCAACTGGGCAAGATGTTCGTAAATACGAAAAGCGGGAATCATGTCTTAACCCCGATAGCTCTAGTCGTTTCGTCCTTGTCTTTGATTGCGTACTTTGGCTATCAGGTGAGGTTTTGGGTCTCATATGTCCCAGTTTGTCGCTTTTTTTTTTTTATTTCTTTCTATTTCGAGGTATCCTCACTCAATCAGCTATGTGCGTTTTTTTTTTGTTTTCTAATGAGGTTCTTTTTGGGTACAGATTTTGAACCCTTTGGTGCAGCAGAGGAGTTTGGATTACTCCAAGTACGAAATCGTTCGAAAGGGTTTTTTGAAGCACATCGAAAAGCAGGGAGAGTTGGTTAACGAACACGGAGAACTGAACACAGACGTCGTAAGGAGGTAAGAAATCCGACCAACTATTCTTGCATTGATGCAATAACTATCTCGGTTAATTGCGAAAAATATTCGACTCTTATGTGCAGATTATTCGATCAAACGGATATAGACGACGATCACAGGATCACGAAGAATGAATTGGAGGGTTTGGTGGTTAAGATATTTACGACTGGGGAAGGAGATGTCGACTGTTCTTACGCCGTTTCGGAAATAATGAAAAAGTGTGATAAGAGCGGCGATGGTAATATCAGCCAAGGCGAGCTAATCAACGGCATCCAAGAATTTGTAGCGGAAAACGACGTTTCGTCCAATGGAGTAAATGAATCTGCTTCGGATATAATTAAAGAGGCAAGCAAGCAAGCAAGCGAACAAATCTTTTCTTGCATGAAGAAATTGAATGTAGTAACTAAATTTATTCTCGACGATTGACAGGCTTTCCATATATTCAAGCAGAAGAAAGGCGCCGAAGACCCAGAAATGATCGATCGAATAATGTCAAAGATCATGAAACACGCCGAAATCCAACTATTAAAGGGCCAATCGCTCATTACACAAGACGGAAAACCGAATGTCGAGCGTATTCAGACGTAAAAATAAAACTTTTTTGTTCTGTGTCATTTATGTAGGTAGAGATTAACTACCTTGTGAGTTTGCCTGCATAAGTCCATTTTCATTGCTTGATTTTCCAGCCTCTTCAACCAATTCGACTCGGACGGAAACAAATCAATATCAAAAACCGAACTCGAAAAGATGATTGGCGCCGTAGACTTTGGGAATTTTCAGATGAAAAGAGGAGACATCGTAAAGGCGCTGGTCAAAGATTTCGACAAGGACAAAAGCGAAGCCATCGACGAGCAAGAATTTGTTACAGCAGTGTCAGAACTACTCGACAAGGCCATCAGAGTAGCTAACACCAATGATACGACCAAAGTCGTGGATCAGTTCGACAAGGTATAATTCAAATCCATTTTTGCACTTTTTCAAAACACTAAGAAAAAATTTCGAATTTTACGACCGTCGCATTATTCTGCAGATCGTCTGGAAACAAGAGGTTCATGACAACGTAGCGCTGTTCAAATCTCTAGTTCGAGTGTTGTTAGGCGTTGTGATTCTGACATTTTTAGGAGGGCCGCTCATGAACAGCATACTGCAGTTATCCTTCGCCTTTAACTTACCATCTTTTTCAATCTCATTCGTCGTCGTACCTTTCGCAATGAATGCGAGGGCCACGTTAGCAGCTATCTCTCCAGCTAGTCAGAAGAGTAAAACAACTGCTTCTTTGACATTTTCGGAGGTACTTAACGTCTCTCTTAACAGTTCTGTTGATATGAGACAAATATTTTTTTGAGAATTAGTGTGGGAATCAATGATCGATGTTCTAAATCGACAGATTTACGGCGGAGTAATCATGAACAACATTGCGGGGCTGACGACATTGTTGGCAATAGTATTGGCAAAGGATTTGACTTGGGATTTCACAGCAGAAGTTTTCGCAATTTTGTTCGTCTGCGCCATAATAGGCATTGTGGCGTATTCGTGCACCACTTATCGTCTATGGACTTGTTTGCTGGCGTTTTCGCTCTACCCTTTTTCTCTGGGTCTGTTTTACTTTGTTCAAGTCTTCTTGAAATGGAACTAAAAAGACGGACCTTTGTAAGAAAGAAAAATGATGTCTGTGTAATAATGCCACGGCCCCGAGCATGAAGAGCAGAGCTACTAATTCATGGCGAGTGACCTCAGGGCGTCGTTCCTCGTCATAGTGGGCACTCTCATGCTTTGCCTATTGGGACAACCTTTGATCAACAGCGTCGTATCTTTTGCAGAAGCCACGAATCTATCTTCGTTCGCCATCTCTTACCTTGCGATCCCCATCGCCATGAACTGCAGCGCAGCAGTTCAGTCGATAGCTACCGCCAGACAGAAGGTGCACAAATCAATCTCTCTGACTACGTCGGCGTTAAGCCCTAAATTTAATTATATATATTTCGAGAACCTTTATACGGCATTTGGCTCATTTGGTCAATCTCTTCCATTTGATTTCGGAATAATCCCTCAATTTTTAATACGACATCTGAGCGAGTTCGATTATGCCCACTGTCATCCGATTCATATGTCTACGTGTTAGGCTAATCGTGCCACACGCAAGGGGGAGTGTTCAGATTATAATTTGCGGTTTGTCCCACATCGGCAAGCTCTTAATCAACTTCATATATCAGAGGCTTTCTCCTCATATCACATTGGTTTTATGAAGGATCCCTCGTTTTCTAAAATGGTATTAGAGCAAGCTTCCTCTTACCGTCACTAAATTCTTACGTCCACGTGTTCGATCAGTCATGTCACGCGTGAGGGGGCGTATTGAGATTATAATTTGAATTTTGCCCCACATCGGATAATTCAAGCTCTTGAATCACTCAATATGTCGGAGGTTTTCTCTTCTTATCACCAATTGGTTTTAGGAAGGTCCCTTCGATTACTGATATTGTTATCAGAGCAAGCTTTCGCTTACCGTCACCCGATTCTTATATCCACGTGTTAGGTCAGTCATGCAACACGTGAGGGGCGTTTGAGATTATGATTTGGGCTTCACACCGAATAATCCAAGCTCTTTAATCCACGATATAGATAAGGGGCCTTATACTCCAATCACTAATTGGTTTTAGGAAGGACCCCTCAATTTCTAATAGAATGTATTTTCGGAGACTTCGGACATTTTGGTAATTTGCGTTCTCATGACGGTGATGGCGAGCGTTTGCACGGTTTACGCTCTTTTGATGGGTTACGCCGTTCTGCTTTGGTACCCGATATCGCTCGCGTTGATCTACTTCGTCACCACTGTCCTCGGATTTCCGTAAAAAGGTGCCGTCGGGCTCTGCTGCTTTTGTTTCTGGCCTATAATTCTTGTATTAAATCGAATGTAAGCCTTGTTTTTTTTTTTTAATGTAGCAAGTAATTGTGGTCGTCTTTGTACTGTGACCTGTGGCATATATTAAAGATTGTAGTTAAAATTGGACGATTCATCGTGTAATTATGTTTGGTATCATAATTCTTTTGAATATATTTTTTGTCCACATCCTGTACTTTTCCGTTAGGGTTTGCAATGCAAATCCAACTGTGCTATGCTACGACGGTAAAGCGCCATATGTTTTTGCTTTTTGTGATTTCTCGATTTTTTCGCTTTCGTATATTTGAACCTGGACACCGTTCTTGAATTTTTTGGATATATCTTGGAAACTGCGAGCACTCGACAACATCGACATAAAAATGAAGTCAATAATCGTTTTGGGAAACAAAGATGGTAACGTGCAATAACCTGCCAAGTAATCCATATTAGGATACGCTCATTCAATATATTTGATTAGTCGGGGGATTCGATCATGTGATTTCCCAACCAAAGCGAAGATCAATATATCATCTGTGACCACAAGCCAAAACCTCGTTCGCTTAAGTTTCTATCGTTCACCTAGTATAACTTTTTACCATGAAACGATTAGGTAACTAAGCTAGGTCCTTTTGTTTACAAAGGTCATTCTTTACGAATTATTGTGTACTCAAAGTCCTTGTGATCACGTGGCTAAATGTAAAAAAGTATATATAGAAAGATACCTATCTTTCGATTGTCCGTGATTAGGTGCAAATGATAACACAGGATAATTATTATCATTATATAATATATGATAATAAGAACAAAATAGTGGCATTCCACGCAAGAATAGTTGTCATTATTTGTTTAACTTGCCTTTCTTTGTGTCCACTTGGTAGTATTTTATACATTATATTCAACCCTCCATCAGGCGCAAGTTGCAGAAGATATTTTTATAAATTTTTACAATGTTGACGTTAATACAAAGCTTTGATCACATGTAACTACCACGCTAATTGATAAACCAGTATTTTTCATAGATCGTGTCCACATTTGGGTGTGCATGGAAATCACGTGTAAAGCGTCATGTTCGCTCTTTTTTTTCTTCGATTTCTCGATTGTTTTTTAGACTTTGAAATTAGAGATTCGCAGCTTGCTGAAGTGTGTAAACAACTGATCTGAGAATCGATGCTGTCTAAGTGTTTGTCGAAATGAAAAGAACAAGAACAAGAAGATTTAACGTGGTTCGATCGTTAAAGATCTACGTCCACGGGCCAAGAACCAATTCCTTCGATTATTCTTTGAGTACAGATTTTTTCTTTCACAGTTACAAAGCATCAACAAAACAGAGCTTTTCCTGTTATGAAAAATGAGTTGAAGAAGATGATCGTATGAGTGAGTTGTTCCCTCGCTTTTGAGCCGTTTCTGTTGAGAGCTCGCATTCACGTTTTTTCCCATTAGTTGACCCGCCTATTTTCAAGTAGAAATCGTCACCACCACTGCAGTTTCATAAGTACTTGGTTCCAGCGATTTCCCTTTGTTTACTGCGACGATTCTTCAGACTTGGAAAACTCTTGCATCATCTCTCTTCTTCACAGCAGACTCCACAGCTCTTCAATTTGAGTTTGCTCCTCACAATTCTCCACCTCAAAGTCAAATCTCTGCTCCTAGTTCTTGGCCATCTTCCCTTTAGTGTCAGGGAAAACTCAGACAACTAATCCGCCTCAAACACAGCTCAAATTTCGTTCTTGAAAGTGGTTTAGTTATCATATCAGCAGGGTTGTGCTCTGTGCTGATTTTCCTAACTTGCACATCCCCTCTTTTGATAACATCTCGGACGAAATGGAGCTTCACATCAACGTGATTCGTCCGCTCATGGTATACACTATTTTTCGACAACTGAATTGCCCCTTGATTATCACAGTACACTTCAATGAACGGATGATCAACACCCAATTCATTCACAAGTCCCTTCAGCCATAGAGCTTCCTTTACAGCTTCAGTGAGTGCAGTATATTCAGCCTCTGTAGACGACAACGCCACTATCTTTTGAAGGCTAGCTCTCCAACTAATAGCAGTTCCAAACGAAGTGAACACATAACCTGTTAATGATTTCCTAGAATCTAAGCAGCCTGCATAATCTGAATCTACAAACCCAGTTACATGAACACTGTTGTCCTTGATTTCTTGAGCACCAAATATCAGTCCTCGATCCACAGTTCCTTTTATGTATCGCAGTACCCACTTTAAGGCTGTCCAATGCAACCTCCTATGATTGTTCATGAATCTACTAACTATGCTAACTGCATAAGACAGGTCAGGTCTTGTACAGACCATGGCATACATAATAGAGCCAACTACATTCGCATATGGAATATACCTCATGTACTTGACCTCTTCTTCTGTCATATCATCAGTGCTTGCACTTAGCTTGAAATGAGAGGCTATTGGAGTTGCAGCTATCTTGGATTCACCCATCTGAAATTTATTCAACACCTCAGTTAGATAAGATTTCTGGGATAAAGACATTAACCTCTTTGGTCTGATCCTCTGAATTTCCATTCCAAGAATTTTTCCAGCTGCGCCGAGGTCCTTCATTTCAACTCTGAGTTTAGGGAAGCTTTCAACCGTTGTATCTGTCTCATATCCCTGCATGCCACTAACATATCATCCACATAAAGCAGAAGATACATCATACACCCGCTGGGACAGCCTTTAAAATAAACACACGCATCAAACTTACTTCTTGTGAATCCATTTTCTATCATGAACTTATCAAACCTTTTATTCCATTGTCGGGGTGATTGTTTCAGACCATAAAGTGATTTCTTCAAAAGACACACCTTATTTTTATCCTTACTTTCAACATATCCCTCGGGTTGATTCTTGTAGATGGTTTCTTCGAGCTCTCCATAGAGAAAGCAGTTCTAACATCTAACTGTTCCAGGTGTAGATCAAAGTGAGTAACCATGGAGAGAACAAACCTAATAGACCTATGTTTTACTACTGGGGCAAAAACTTCATTGTAATCAACCCCGTCCTTCTGTGTAAAACCTCTAGCTACCAACCTAGCTTTAAACCTCACAGAATCATTCTTGCAAGAATCATGTTTCTTCTTATAGATCCATTTGCAGCTCACTATCCTTTGGTTTTTAGGTCTGTCCACCAAAACCCAAGTCTGGTTCCTATTAAGTGAGCTAATCTCTTCATCCATTGCTTTTTTCCATTTCTCACTTTCACTTCCCCTTACGACTTTACTATATGACCTTGGTTCCCCACAAGTAACTTCTTCAGCAGCAGTAAAAGCATAAGCAATCAGATCGGCATAGCCATATCGAGCTGGAGGTTTAACATGCCTTTTAGCTCTGTCCCTAACAAGGGTGTATTCTAATGGATCTTCCCCAGAGTCATTTGCTGCTTCTTTTTCGCTTGATGACATAGCATTCTGATCCAAGCCATCATGAATTTGATAACCATCCTCAGCTTGAGGCTTCACCTCAATCTGTGCTTTATCAGCATTTTCAAGTTTTCCTGTCGCAGTGCTGATTTTCTCTTGAGTCTTGTATGCCTTCTCCAGCTCATTAAAGACAACATCCCTACTAACGATACACTCCCCCATACCAGGTTCTAGCACCACAGCTTGTACCCCTTCACACCTTCGGGGTATCCCAGAAACACACACTTACAGCTCGGGCTTCTAGCTTGTCAGTCTTAGAATGTGCATAGGCTGTGCACCCGAAGATTCTTAGGTGTTGTAAGTTTGGTGGATGCCCTGACCAGATTTCTTCAAGTGTCTTGAAGTTAATAGCCGTAGATGGACTCCTATTTATCAAATAGGCAGCTATTACTACTGCCTCTGCCCAATATCTTTTATGCATCCCAGCAGCTAAGAGCATGCACCTTGTCCGTTCAAGCAAAGTTCGATTGTACCTCTCAGCTAGACCATTCTGTTGTGGGGAGTAAGGCACTGTTTTATATCGTGTCAGCCCTTCACTCTTACAGAACGCATCAAACTCTTTAGAGCAAAATTCCAATCCATTGTCAGTTCGAAGCGTTTTAATCTTCCTCTCAGTCATAGTTTCAACTTGCCTCTTCCAGTCCTTAAACTTGCTGAGCGCTTCATCTTTGGTCTTCAATATCATCACCCAAACCTTCCTTGAATGATCATCGATTACTGACATGAAGTATCTACCACCTGACAGTGAGTTTACACGAGCAGGCCCCCACAAATCTACATGCACATAGTCTAAAATCTGTTCTGAAACCAGTTTGCCTGAGCTGAATTTAACTCTGTGAGTTTTCCCGAGTACACATGATTCGCAGAAATCCAGCCCAGTTACCTTGCGCTCCCAAACAGTCCTTGCTTTGATAATTCTATTAAGCCTTTCTCACTAACATGTGCTAACCTCTGATGCCATACATAAGCTTGGTCATTTTTGTTCACAGCCGCAGCAACAATGTTTTCTGTTGATCCATGCAGAAAATATATACCATTATACCTGGATCCCTTCATGACTACTCTTGATCCTTTATTGATTCGAATCTGTCCCGATTCCACCTTGATGGTATATCCCATCTCATCAAAGGCCCCAACTGAGATCAGATTTCTTTTAATGCCTGGTACATACCTTACTTCCTTCAGTTTAACCTGGCACCCATCATGAAGTTTTAACACTATGCTTCCAATGCCTTGCACCTTGAGTGGGTTATCATCTCAAAATAATGCTGTGCCTCCATCCATCATCTCTAAATCTTGAAACCACGATTTATTGTTGCTCATGTGAAAGGAGCACCCTGAATCCAAAATCCAAGCTGTTACTGATGGCCTTCTTCCCACAGTTAAAACTTCAGCCGAATCATACCCATCCATCATTACAGATGCCTCAGCTGTATTTTTATTCATCCCCTTATGGTCCTTTTGTCGATTTGGACACATCCTCTTGATATGTCCTTCCTCATGACAATGATAACATTTTATCACTTTGCTTCTTGATCTTGATCTTCCAAACTTCTTTCCTTCTTGAATTCTCTCTTTTCTGATCTGCCTCTCACATGCAAACCTTCAGCCACAGATGACTTACTCTCAATCTTGTTGTTTAACACCTTCGAGCATATCGCAGTTTGAACATCATCAAGCTTCACAGCCTCTCTGCCGTACAACAGAGACTCTCTAAACGTCGAGTAACTCTTTGGCAAGGAACAGAGGAGAAGCAAGGCCTGGTCTTCATCCTCTAGCTTGACTCCTACGTTTTCAAGATCCAAAATCAACTTGTTGAATGTATCAATTTGCTCTTCGATCGGCCTTTCTTCAACCATTCTAAAGGAATTCAGAGACTGTTTGAGATACAATCTGTTGGCTAGAGACTTTGTCATATACAGATTCTCAAGTTTCTCCCAAAGCTCCTTCGCATTCTTCTCTTTAGATACCTTTCTCAGCACCATGTCGCCTAGGTTCAAAATTATGGCGCTGTGAGCCTTTTGCACAAGCGATTTCTTTAACGTATCAGCCATTGCCGCTGGCGGAGAAGCTTCACGATCCAAAGCGTCGATTAGTCCTTGATGTACGAGCAGAGCTCTCATCTTGACTCGCCATAATCCATTCAACCCCGTGAATTTGTCGATATCAAACTTAGCCGAACTCATCTTTGCGTGTCTTGATTCCACTCTCACCGCACCAATTGATGAGAATAATCAGACTTTGAAATTAGAGATTCGCAGCTTGCTGAAGTGTGTAAACAACTGATCTGAGAATCGATGCTGTCTAAGTGTTTGTCGAAATGAAAAGAACAAGAACAAGAAGATTTAACGTGGTTCGATCGTTAAAGATCTACGTCCACGGGCCAAGAACCAATTCCTTCGATTATTCTTTGAGTACAGATTTTTTCTTTCACAGTTACAAAGCATCAACAAAACAGAGCTTTTCCTGTTATGAAAAATGAGTTGAAGAAGATGATCGTATGAGTGAGTTGTTCCCTCGCTTTTGAGCCGTTTCTGTTGAGAGCTCGCATTCACGTTTTTTCCCATTAGTTGACCCGCCTATTTTCAAGTAGAAATCGTCACCACCACTGCAGTTTCATAAGTACTTGGTTCCAGCGATTTCCCTTTGTTTACTGCGACGATTCTTCAGACTTGGAAAACTCTTGCATCATCTCTCTTCTTCACAGCAGACTCCACAGCTCTTCAATTTGAGTTTGCTCCTCACAATTCTCCACCTCAAAGTCAAATCTCTGCTCCTAGTTCTTGGCCATCTTCCCTTTAGTGTCAGGGAAAACTCAGACAACTAATCCGCCTCAAACACAGCTCAAATTTCGTTCTTGAAAGTGGTTTAGTTATCATATCAGCAGGGTTGTGCTCTGTGCTGATTTTCCTAACTTGCACATCCCCTCTTTTGATAACATCTCGGACGAAATGGAGCTTCACATCAACGTGATTCGTCCGCTCATGGTATACACTATTTTTCGACAACTGAATTGCCCCTTGATTATCACAGTACACTTCAATGAACGGATGATCAACACCCAATTCATTCACAAGTCCCTTCAGCCATAGAGCTTCCTTTACAGCTTCAGTGAGTGCAGTATATTCAGCCTCTGTAGACGACAACGCCACTATCTTTTGAAGGCTAGCTCTCCAACTAATAGCAGTTCCAAACGAAGTGAACACATAACCTGTTAATGATTTCCTAGAATCTAAGCAGCCTGCATAATCTGAATCTACAAACCCAGTTACATGAACACTGTTGTCCTTGATTTCTTGAGCACCAAATATCAGTCCTCGATCCACAGTTCCTTTTATGTATCGCAGTACCCACTTTAAGGCTGTCCAATGCAACCTCCTATGATTGTTCATGAATCTACTAACTATGCTAACTGCATAAGACAGGTCAGGTCTTGTACAGACCATGGCATACATAATAGAGCCAACTACATTCGCATATGGAATATACCTCATGTACTTGACCTCTTCTTCTGTCATATCATCAGTGCTTGCACTTAGCTTGAAATGAGAGGCTATTGGAGTTGCAGCTATCTTGGATTCACCCATCTGAAATTTATTCAACACCTCAGTTAGATAAGATTTCTGGGATAAAGACATTAACCTCTTTGGTCTGATCCTCTGAATTTCCATTCCAAGAATTTTTCCAGCTGCGCCGAGGTCCTTCATTTCAACTCTGAGTTTAGGGAAGCTTTCAACCGTTGTATCTGTCTCATATCCCTGCATGCCACTAACATATCATCCACATAAAGCAGAAGATACATCATACACCCGCTGGGACAGCCTTTAAAATAAACACACGCATCAAACTTACTTCTTGTGAATCCATTTTCTATCATGAACTTATCAAACCTTTTATTCCATTGTCGGGGTGATTGTTTCAGACCATAAAGTGATTTCTTCAAAAGACACACCTTATTTTTATCCTTACTTTCAACATATCCCTCGGGTTGATTCTTGTAGATGGTTTCTTCGAGCTCTCCATAGAGAAAGCAGTTCTAACATCTAACTGTTCCAGGTGTAGATCAAAGTGAGTAACCATGGAGAGAACAAACCTAATAGACCTATGTTTTACTACTGGGGCAAAAACTTCATTGTAATCAACCCCGTCCTTCTGTGTAAAACCTCTAGCTACCAACCTAGCTTTAAACCTCACAGAATCATTCTTGCAAGAATCATGTTTCTTCTTATAGATCCATTTGCAGCTCACTATCCTTTGGTTTTTAGGTCTGTCCACCAAAACCCAAGTCTGGTTCCTATTAAGTGAGCTAATCTCTTCATCCATTGCTTTTTTCCATTTCTCACTTTCACTTCCCCTTACGACTTTACTATATGACCTTGGTTCCCCACAAGTAACTTCTTCAGCAGCAGTAAAAGCATAAGCAATCAGATCGGCATAGCCATATCGAGCTGGAGGTTTAACATGCCTTTTAGCTCTGTCCCTAACAAGGGTGTATTCTAATGGATCTTCCCCAGAGTCATTTGCTGCTTCTTTTTCGCTTGATGACATAGCATTCTGATCCAAGCCATCATGAATTTGATAACCATCCTCAGCTTGAGGCTCCACCTCAATCTGTGCTTTATCAGCATTTTCAAGTTTTCCTGTCGCAGTGCTGATTTTCTCTTGAGTCTTGTATGCCTTCTCCAGCTCATTAAAGACAACATCCCTACTAACGATACACTCCCCCATACCAGGTTCTAGCACCACAGCTTGTACCCCTTCACACCTTCGGGGTATCCCAGAAACACACACTTACAGCTCGGGCTTCTAGCTTGTCAGTCTTAGAATGTGCATAGGCTGTGCACCCGAAGATTCTTAGGTGTTGTAAGTTTGGTGGATGCCCTGACCAGATTTCTTCAAGTGTCTTGAAGTTAATAGCCGTAGATGGACTCCTATTTATCAAATAGGCAGCTATTACTACTGCCTCTGCCCAATATCTTTTATGCATCCCAGCAGCTAAGAGCATGCACCTTGTCCGTTCAAGCAAAGTTCGATTGTACCTCTCAGCTAGACCATTCTGTTGTGGGGAGTAAGGCACTGTTTTATATCGTGTCAGCCCTTCACTCTTACAGAACGCATCAAACTCTTTAGAGCAAAATTCCAATCCATTGTCAGTTCGAAGCGTTTTAATCTTCCTCTCAGTCATAGTTTCAACTTGCCTCTTCCAGTCCTTAAACTTGCTGAGCGCTTCATCTTTGGTCTTCAATATCATCACCCAAACCTTCCTTGAATGATCATCGATTACTGACATGAAGTATCTACCACCTGACAGTGAGTTTACACGAGCAGGCCCCCACAAATCTACATGCACATAGTCTAAAATCTGTTCTGAAACCAGTTTGCCTGAGCTGAATTTAACTCTGTGAGTTTTCCCGAGTACACATGATTCGCAGAAATCCAGCCCAGTTACCTTGCGCTCCCAAACAGTCCTTGCTTTGATAATTCTATTAAGCCTTTCTCACTAACATGTGCTAACCTCTGATGCCATACATAAGCTTGGTCATTTTTGTTCACAGCCGCAGCAACAATGTTTTCTGTTGATCCATGCAGAAAATATATACCATTATACCTGGATCCCTTCATGACTACTCTTGATCCTTTATTGATTCGAATCTGTCCCGATTCCACCTTGATGGTATATCCCATCTCATCAAAGGCCCCAACTGAGATCAGATTTCTTTTAATGCCTGGTACATACCTTACTTCCTTCAGTTTAACCTGGCACCCATCATGAAGTTTTAACACTATGCTTCCAATGCCTTGCACCTTGAGTGGGTTATCATCTCAAAATAATGCTGTGCCTCCATCCATCATCTCTAAATCTTGAAACCACGATTTATTGTTGCTCATGTGAAAGGAGCACCCTGAATCCAAAATCCAAGCTGTTACTGATGGCCTTCTTCCCACAGTTAAAACTTCAGCCGAATCATACCCATCCATCATTACAGATGCCTCAGCTGTATTTTTATTCATCCCCTTATGGTCCTTTTGTCGATTTGGACACATCCTCTTGATATGTCCTTCCTCATGACAATGATAACATTTTATCACTTTGCTTCTTGATCTTGATCTTCCAAACTTCTTTCCTTCTTGAATTCTCTCTTTTCTGATCTGCCTCTCACATGCAAACCTTCAGCCACAGATGACTTACTCTCAATCTTGTTGTTTAACACCTTCGAGCATATCGCAGTTTGAACATCATCAAGCTTCACAGCCTCTCTGCCGTACAACAGAGACTCTCTAAACGTCGAGTAACTCTTTGGCAAGGAACAGAGGAGAAGCAAGGCCTGGTCTTCATCCTCTAGCTTGACTCCTACGTTTTCAAGATCCAAAATCAACTTGTTGAATGTATCAATTTGCTCTTCGATCGGCCTTTCTTCAACCATTCTAAAGGAATTCAGAGACTGTTTGAGATACAATCTGTTGGCTAGAGACTTTGTCATATACAGATTCTCAAGTTTCTCCCAAAGCTCCTTCGCATTCTTCTCTTTAGATACCTTTCTCAGCACCATGTCGCCTAGGTTCAAAATTATGGCGCTGTGAGCCTTTTGCACAAGCGATTTCTTTAACGTATCAGCCATTGCCGCTGGCGGAGAAGCTTCACGATCCAAAGCGTCGATTAGTCCTTGATGTACGAGCAGAGCTCTCATCTTGACTCGCCATAATCCATTCAACCCCGTGAATTTGTCGATATCAAACTTAGCCGAACTCATCTTTGCGTGTCTTGATTCCACTCTCACCGCACCAATTGATGAGAATAATCAGACTTTGAAATTAGAGATTCGCAGCTTGCTGAAGTGTGTAAACAACTGATCTGAGAATCGATGCTGTCTAAGTGTTTGTCGAAATGAAAAGAACAAGAACAAGAAGATTTAACGTGGTTCGATCGTTAAAGATCTACGTCCACGGGCCAAGAACCAATTCCTTCGATTATTCTTTGAGTACAGATTTTTTCTATCACAGTTACAAAGCATCAACAAAACAGAGCTTTTCCTGTTATGAAAAATGAGTTGAAGAAGATGATCGTATGAGTGAGCTGTTCCCTCGCTTTTGAGCCGTTTCTGTTGAGAGCTCGCATTCACGTTTTTCCCATTAGTTGACCCGCCTATTTTCAAGTAGAAATCGTCACCACCAACTGCAGTTTCATAAGTACTTGGTTCCAGCGATTTCCCTTTGTTTACTGCGACGATTCTTCAGACTTGGAAAACTCTTGCATCATCTCTCTTCTTCACAGCAGACTCCACAGCTCTTCAATTTGAGTTTGCTCCTCACAGTTTTACACACGAAAATCTGCGCAGCAGCAACGTATCAATTTCTTAATCTTACAAAATAATTTGACAAATATAAAATGATACAACATCGACATAAAATAAATTCAGTAATCGCTTTGGAGGGATGAGTTTAGAAGATGGTATTAGTTTCGTTAGATTATATAAAGGACTGTATGAGTTTTTTGCGTGTTTGGTTGATGTGATTAAGTAATGTGGGTTTGGACGGTATTAGTTGTAAATAAATACAATTCAAATTTACCCTTTCTTAAATAAAAATTAGGTAGGGAGAGGGTGGGAGAGAGAGGAAGAGAGAGAGGGAGATGAAGAGAGAGAGGGAGGGAGGGAGGGACGATTTTATTAAAAGGAAAAAAAAAGAAAAAGGTAAATAACATTTTTAATAAAAATGATTAATAATAAGATGTGATTAAATAAAGGGAGGGTAGACGTTCCTCTAATTAATATCTTATAGGGTATAAATTAAACCTTATCTTTAAATAAACCTTCCAACCACATTGTTTTAGTAAATCCTAATACTCCCTAATACTGTCAATATGGCCCGCGGTCCGATGACAGTGCGGGCTTTGATTTTTTAGGCCCGCCAGGGGGCGAGCCAGCCCGTGCGGCCGGGCCTGCCCGCCATTATTGTATTTATATATTATATAGAAAATAAATATTAAATATAAAAAGGAATATTAAATGAATTAGATTATAAATTAATAATTCATCAATTATGTCTAATTAATATCATATTTGTTATCAAATACATAATTAATAGCATATTTATACATAATTTTTTAATAAGTACCATAATTAAATAAAAATATTAGTAAATTAAAATTTTATTAAAATAAAAATAGCAAAAATTAGTTTCTAGGCGGACCGACCAAAGACTTTGTCAGCTTAGTTATAGTGTTTTTATTATTACGTAGTCCAGTTATTGGGTAGTTATTAACTATGTCACATACACTCTTCTTACTATGAAACGATTAGGTAAGTAAGCTGATGCGGTCGGAAAATGACGATCTACCGCCGTTGAGTCACGAGCTGCCTTCTTCCTCTTTCCGTGGTCTCTTGCCTTTCTGTTAGCTGCTGAAACAGGATTAGGGGTGGGGGCGTTTTCCCTCTTGCCTTAGTCAAGAGGGCGTTTCCATTTTCCAGGTGTAAATAGTAAGGATGTAAAGCAATAATGGCGTGAAGTGATAAAATGGCTAAGTGTAGTGAAAATGGTAGAGTAACGGTGTCGACGGATGGCGCACCCTAGGGGTGACTAACGATATTTATAGTTTTCCTAAGAGCGTACCTGGTCTTCAGCAGTTTCCCCACGTTTGCCGTTCTTCCCACGATCATCATCTTCCCACGTTCATGCTCTCCTCAAGCTCATGGCTCTCCCACGTTCATCCTCTTTCCGAAAAATCCGTGTGAATGCGTCAAGACAGTTTCCCTTCTTAAGTAGCCTCCTCGGGCGTTCTTCCCTAACAGCTCCTTGGGTGTTCTTGCCAGACAGCCCCTGGGGGCCCCTCGGGTACTCTTGCCAAACAGCTTCCTGAGGCTCCTCGGGCATCCTGCTTTCTGGACTCCTCGGGCATTCTTGCCAGACAACTTCCTGGGCTCCTCGGGTGTCCTTGGCAGACAGTTCCTGGAGGTGCTCTTGCCAGACAGCTCCTGGAGGTGCTCTTGCTTGTCAGACTGCTCCTAGAGGCTCCTCGAGCGTTCTTGCCAGACGGCTCCTGGAAGTGCTCTTGCCAGACAGCTTCCTGAGGCTCCTCGGGTACTCTTGCCAAACAGCTTCCTGAGGCTCCTCGGGCATCCTGCTTTCTGGGCTCCTCGGGCATTCTTGCCAGACAACTTCCTGGGCTCCTCGGGTGCCCTTGGCAGACAGCTCCTCGGGTGTTCTTGCCAGACAGCTCCTGGAGGTGCTCTTGCTTGTCAGACTGCTCCTAGAGGCTCCTCGGGTACTCTTGCCAAACAGCTTCCTGAGGCTCCTCGGGCATCCTGCTTTCTGGGCTCCTCGGGCATTCTTGCCAGACAACTTCCTGGTTCGTCCTCTTTCATCTGGGTCCTCTTCCCTCTTTCTGGTTCGTCCTCTTACTTCTTTCTGGTTCCTCTTTCCACTGGGCCATCTTCCCTCTTTCTGGTTCGTCCTCTTTCCTTTTTCTAGTTCGTTCTCTTTCCATATTTTAAAGGACTCTTCTTGTCACCCTCCGGGTGTATTGTCCCGAGGGGGTGGCACACCTCCTGTCCCTCGGGCGTGTTTCCCGAGGGGGTGGCATACCTTCCGTCCCTCTAACAGATTCTACCGAGGGGTGCATTTCTTCGTGAGCTCCCTCTTCCCTCGCAAAACTTCCCGCCTCATTCCCTTTATGTTGTTTAACGCCTTCTGAGTATTTCGTCAAGACCCGGAAAATCCGAGGGTAACAATAGTCCCCCTTTTAAACAGTCCAAAAGAGTGTAGTGAATTTTGGACGTAAAAGTAGTGACTGAATGCTCAGAAGTGTGTTGGTCGTGTGTAGGTCTGGAGGCGTAACTCGGGCCTTTTTTGAGAACTTCATCTTCACGTCTCATCCTAGGGCCTTGTTTTTGTGCTTCGAGTAAGGACTTAGTGCCTCATCCGAGGGCTTTAGTGCCTCATGCCCGAGGAATTTTTATGCCTCATCCATGAGGACTTTAGTGCCTCATGCCCGAGGGCTTTTAGTGCCTCATCCGCGAGGGCTTTAGACCTCATGCCCGAGGGATTTTAGTGCCTCATCCATGAGGACTTTAGTGCCTCATGCACGAGGGCTTTAGTATCCATTTCTGCTCTGTCCGCGAGCATGCCTCATCCGAGGGCTTTAGTTCCTCATGTCCGAGGACTTTCATTCCTGCTCTGTCCGCAAGCATGCTTCATCCGAGGGCTTTGTCTTTCCAGCTCTGTCCGCGAGCATGTCTCATTCGAGGGCTTTGTCCTTATTCCTGCTCTGTCCGCGAGCATGCCCCATCCGAGGGCTTTAGTGCCTCATGCCCGAGGGCTTTCATTCATGCTCTGTCCGCGAGCATGCCTCATCCGAGGGCTTTACTTCCTCATGCCCGAGGGCTTTCATTCCTGCTCTGTCCGCGAGCATGCCTCATTCGAGGGCTTTGTCTTTATTCCTGCTCTGTCCGCGAGCATGCCCCATCCGAGGGCTTCCGAGGGCTTTCATTCCTGCTCTGTCCGCGAGCATGCCTCATCCGAGGGCTTTGTCTGCATTACGTCCAAGGGATTTAGTGCCTCATGCCCGAGGGCTTTTGTGCCTCTTGCCCGAGGGCTTTAGGGCCTCTTGCCGGAGGGCTTTAGAGCCTCATAACCGAGGGCTTTTTCTTTATTCCTGCTCTGTCAGCGAGCATGCCTTGTCCGATTGCAATTTTTTGTTTCTTGAACAACCTCGCAGGGAGAAATAAAATACTTCTCATTGAAATGCAATGTATACATGTAGAGGAAATTCAAAAAATGAAAGACTAGGAAATGAACGAAATAACTCCCCTAGGGAAAATATCTCCCTAGCCCTGAGGGGTGCGTCTCCAGTGGGTCGCCCTTGTCAGGCTCTTGCATCTCGGACTCTTCTACGCTCTTCCCTGTTCTATCCGTTCCGTCTTTCTCTTTCTACAAGCTTCGCCCGGGCCTCAGGGTTCTCCACAATCAGTCGTTCCAACTCATCCTTCAAATGATAGCATTCCTCTGTAGTGTGTCCATACTCATGATGAAAATCACAATAGGTATCGGATACAGGGTTCCTTGGTCCTTTACTCGCACCGAATGGCCTTCTGATGTAGTTGTAATCATCACATATCTCCAAAGCTCGGGCATTATCGACTCTCCAGAGGGTATTAGCTGGCCCATTCTCTTGGGTAGTTGCTGGAAAGTTTCCATCCCGAGGGGTTCTTTTATGCTCTGGAGGGTTTTCATCCCGAGGTGCACTTCTGTGCTCTAGAGGGCTTTCATCCCGAGGGGCTCTTCTGTGCTCACGGTCTCGAGGGGGTGATGCCCGAGGCACTCTCTTCTCTTCTTTCCGATGACATTGTGCCTCTTCCACTCGTGCATATTTCTCCACTCGTGCGACCAATTCCTCTATGGTGCTCGGGTGTTTCTTCACTAAAGATCTAAATAGATTGCCCTCTTTCAGCCCATGTTGAAAGGCTCCTATAAGCAACTCCGGAGTGACATTAGGGATTTCCATGGCGATTTGGTTGAAGCGCTTGAGGTATTCCCTTAGGTTCTCTCGATCACCTTGCCTCATCCTCAGTAATTCCACAGCGGAAGAGGGGCGTCTGCGACAACTGGAAAAATACTTGAGGAAAGCCGTAGTGAGGTCGTGAAAACTTTTTATTCCCCCAGGAGGTAGCAAGGAGAACCACTGTTGAGCTCCTTTCACAAACGTTGTTACAAACAGTCGGCACTTGATGGAATCGTCCAGTTGGTACAGCGTCGCTTGCCCTTCGAAACTTGCTAAGTGATCCTCGGGATGTCCCGTACCATCGTATTTACCCATTTCAAAGAGACGAAAATGAGGCGGTAGAGGGACCGCCATGACCTCGGCCGAGAAGGGTGATCCTCGGGGAAGAGGGGATGGTTCCTGAGGGTTGGTTAGTCTTTTCAGCTTCTGGATTTCTTCCCTCATCAATATTAGTTCGGCCTCTTGCCTTTCCGCCAGCCCTCGCTTCTTAGCCCGAGGGGAGTTTGGTTCCTTCCCCCGCGTCCTTCCTTCTTCCTCGGCCCTTGATTCTGCCTGTTCTTCCCTTCGTTCCCCTGAGGCATTTTCTTCTCGAGGACTCCCTGGTTCTTTTCTTCCCGACCTCTCAGCCACTAGGACCTCCACATCAGCTCTTATCTTCCTTATCTCTTGAAACTCTGGGCGTCTTGCAAACGCCGCATCCACCGTCGTAGTCATCATTTGGGCCAAGTCCTCCATGTTCAGCACGCCACCCTCAGGCGATGTTCGATCGGCTCCGACAACCATCAGATGAATTTTTTAGGAATAATACGTTCCCACAGACGGCGCCAATTTGATGCGGTCGGAAAATGACGATCTACCGCCGTTGAGTCACGAGCTGCCTTCTTCCTCTTTCCGTGGTCTCTTGCCTTTCTGTTAGCTGCTGAAACAGGATTAGGGGTGGGGGCGTTTTCCCTCTTGCCTTAGTCAAGAGGGCGTTTCCATTTTCCAGGTGTAAATAGTAAGGATGTAAAGCAATAATGGCGTGAACTGATAAAATGGCTAAGTGTAGTGAAAATGGTAGAGTAACGGTGTCGACGGATGGCGCACCCTAGGGGTGACTAACGATATTTATAGTTTTCCTAAGAGCGTACCTGGTCTTCAGCAGTTTCCCCACGTTTGCCGTTCTTCCCACGATCATCATCTTCCCACGTTCATGCTCTCCTCAAGCTCGTGGCTCTCCCACGTTCATCCTCTTTCCGAAAAATCCGTGTGAATGCGTCAAGACAGTTTCCCTTCTTAAGTAGCCTCCTCGGGCGTTCTTCCCTAACAGCTCCTTGGGTGTTCTTGCCAGACAGCCCCTGGGGGCCCCTCGGGTACTCTTGCCAAACAGCTTCCTGAGGCTCCTCGGGCATCCTGCTTTCTGAACTCCTCGGGCATTCTTGCCAGACAACTTCCTGGGCTCCTCGGGTGTCCTTGGCAGACAGTTCCTGGAGGTGCTCTTGCCAGACAGCTCCTGGAGGTGCTCTTGCTTGTCAGACTGCTCCTAGAGGCTCCTCGAGCGTTCTTGCCAGACGGCTCCTGGAAGTGCTCTTGCCAGACAGCTTCCTGAGGCTCCTCGGGTACTCTTGCCAAACAGCTTCCTGAGGCTCCTCGGGCATCCTGCTTTCTGGGCTCCTCGGGCATTCTTGCCAGACAACT
The DNA here is from genome assembly GCA_027422505.1 of Craterostigma plantagineum. Classification (NCBI taxonomy): domain Eukaryota; kingdom Viridiplantae; phylum Streptophyta; class Magnoliopsida; order Lamiales; family Linderniaceae; genus Craterostigma; species Craterostigma plantagineum. The sequence goes on along the minus strand of JAPQWV010000043.1, from coordinate 2,235,731 downwards.
TCCTGGGCTCCTCGGGTGCCCTTGGCAGACAGCTCCTCGGGTGTTCTTGCCAGACAGCTCCTGGAGGTGCTCTTGCTTGTCAGACTGCTCCTAGAGGCTCCTCGGGTACTCTTGCCAAACAGCTTCCTGAGGCTCCTCGGGCATCCTGCTTTCTGGGCTCCTCGGGCATTCTTGCCAGACAACTTCCTGGTTCGTCCTCTTTCATCTGGGTCCTCTTCCCTCTTTCTGGTTCGTCCTCTTACTTCTTTCTGGTTCCTCTTTCCACTGGGCCATCTTCCCTCTTTCTGGTTCGTCCTCTTTCCTTTTTCTAGTTCGTTCTCTTTCCATATTTTAAAGGACTCTTCTTGTCACCCTCCGGGTGTATTGTCCCGAGGGGGTGGCACACCTCCTGTCCCTCGGGCGTGTTTCCCGAGGGGGTGGCATACCTTCCGTCCCTCTAACAGATTCTACCGAGGGGTGCATTTCTTCGTGAGCTCCCTCTTCCCTCGCAAAACTTCCCGCCTCATTCCCTTTAAGTTGTTTAACGCCTTCTGAGTATTTCGTCAAGACCCGGAAAATCCGAGGGTAACATAAGCCAAGGTCATTGTTTATTGAGGTCATTCTTTTGTATTATTCTATGAGCCCTTAAACGTTACAAAAAATATATCTTTCTATTTATTTATATCCATGATTCGGTAGGAATGATAGTGAATGATTATTATTTTAAAAATACGATACTAAAATAATTGGCATTCCACGCGGAGCAGTTGGCATTATTTTTTAGCAACTCTTTGTGTCCACTTGGTATATTTCTTTATTATATTAAAGCTCCATTTGGTGCATGTTAGAACGGATGAAATTCATAGGTGTAATAATGTTTACGGGTATTTTAACACTTGACGGGGGGAGGTGTAACGATTTTCGTTCGTTGGAATACGGAGTGGAATACAAAGAGTGGAATAGGTGATCTCAAGCGATGACCAATAGCCAATGAGGCTTGCTCTAGTGGTCAAGGCACTCAAAGGTCATGTGACTATGAGGTTGTGGGATAAAATCCCGCTCTTACATTTCCTTTGAGAAGTCCCCGTGACCCTAAGATCCATGACTATCGTTGTTGGATGGATTTGAAACGTATCCATCTGAGCCGGGATTAGTCCACCACTGGACCGTAAAAAAAAAAAAGAAAAAAACTGATGACTAATACAATGTTTACACCAATCAAAGCTTTGATCGCATGTAACCACCTCGCGAACAATAAACAAGTATATTTCTCATCTCATATATCGTTCACATTGTAACAAACCTAGTATTATAATCGCATTTTGTCTCAAGCACAGACAGGAAAGTTGATATAAACTAGCCTCCCATTGTCTTCATCGACGAGCATCGGAAAAACATCCAGTCAACGAACACCTTCTCTTTTCTTATTCCATCATCAATGGCTTCCACAGCAGCTTTGTTCTTCTTCTCTTTGCTGCTCTTATCACTCAACGCCGGCGTAGTGCAAAGCCGCTTACTCCAGCTAAACTCTTTCGACGGCCAAGATTTGATCTCAGACGGGATTACTCACGATGATGGCCCAACATACTCCGTTAATAACCAATCTTACATCTCCTTGGAATCCTCGGCCCCGAGCAGCTGCAAGCACCAATACGGCTTCTTGCCATGCGCAGAAAACGCGGCCGGCTATATCTTCAACATCGCCGTTTTTCAGGGCATCCTCATATTCGGAGAAAATCAAATCAATAGTGGAAGTAAATCGCTTCTCACTGTTATCGGAGCTGGAAGAATCGGCGTCGTCATTTTTCGAATACTCACGTCGCTGCCAAGCATGATGTTTATGATCAGTAAGCACCAGTATTGTTCTTATTCGCTTTCTATAATTGTCGACTTTGTTCTTTCTTACAACAGATTGTTTTCTTTGCCCGCATTTTATTACACAGTTTCTGGGGTTTTCAGTAGCAAACAAGACGCACAGCACACGGTCTCGCAAGCGGTGGGTATATACGCTGGAATGACTGTGTTTAGCCTCACTCTTCAGTGGGGTTTGTGCATCCTATACGGTACGCTACTACGGAAGGAAAAGAAATCGAGCCAAGCGTCTTCTAGTCAAGATTCTAATTCTACGCCTAGCAGTGTTAAAGATGAACAAGGTACGTAAGCCCGAAAAATTATTCGTTATGTTGGAGGACGATGATATTGACGATGAGTATATATGGTTTCGAATGTTTGTGCAGAGAGAGGCATTAAGGCACAGACGAACGATGCGGGAATTATGCTTCTATCTTTGATTCCTTACGTAGTCGTGCAACTGGGCAAGATTTTCGCCAACACGAGAAGCGGGGATCACGTCCTAATCCCGATAGTCCTTGTCGTTTCGTCCCTGTCGTTGATCGCCTACTTTGTCTATCAAGTGAGTTTTTCGGTCTCGAATTGTCGGCCTTTTTTTTTTCATATCCTCAGGTATCTTCACTCAATAGCTATGTGGCCTTTTCTTTTCATTTTTTCCTTGATGAGGTGCATTTTGGGTACAGATTTTGAGCACTGCGGTGCAGAAGAGGAGTTTGTATTACGCCAAGAAAGAAACCGTTCGAAAACATTTCCTGAAGCACATCGGAAAGCTGGGAGAGTTAGTAGGTGATGAGGGAGAACTCAACACCGGCTTCATAGGAAGGTAAAAAAAACTCTATTCGTTTCGTTGATGTCATAAATATTTCGGTTAGTTGCAAATACTATTAATCGACTTTATGCGCAGATTGTTCATTGAAGCAGATGCAAATGGGGACAAGCAACTCACGAGGAAGGAATTGGAGAAGTTGCTAGTTAACGCTTTTACGACTGGGGACAGAAACATCGAAAGTTTGAACGCCGTTTCGGAAATAATGAAAAAGTTCGATAAAAGCGGCGACGGTAGAATAAGCGAAGACGAGCTAATCAGTGGCATCCAAAAATTTATAGACGAATCGTCTAGCGTAACAAAAGAATCTGTTTTGCAAATGGTTCATGAGGCAAGCAAGCAAACCTTTTTTTTTTTTCTCTTGCATCGAAATCGAATGCAATGAATACCTAAAATCTATTTTTCGACGATCGACAGGCTTTCAAGAGACCCAAGCGGAATGACAACAACGAAGACCCAGAAACTATCAATCGAATAGTGTCAAGGATCATGAAACACGCCGAAATCGAATTCTTACAGCGCCAATCCCTGATTACACCAGACAAAAAACCAAACGTCGAACGCATTAAGACGTAAACAAATGCATGCATGTTTTTTTTTTCGTTTATGCATAGGTAGTTTACCTTTGTGAGTTTGCCTGCATAAGGCCGTTTTCATTGCTTGATTTTCCAGCCTGTTCAACCAATTCGACTCGGACAGAAACGAATCGATATCAAAAACCGAACTAGAAGAGATGATCGGCGCCGTAGACTTTGGGAATTATTTTCATATGAAAAGAGGAAAGATCGTAGAGACTCTGTTCGAAGATTTCGACAAGGACGGAAACCAAGCCATCGACAAGGAAGAATTTGTTGAAGCAGTGTCCGAACGACTCGACTTGGCCGTCAGAGTAGCTAACACCAAGGATACCACAAAAGTCGTAGAAGAATTCGACAAGGTAAAAAAAAAAACTCAGGTTTCCCTATTGTCGCCACCTTCAAAACCAAAGAAAGGCCATTTTCTTTTTTTACAAACTGTATTATTCTGCAGATCATGTGGGAGGACTACGGCAGCTTAGCGATCTTCAAATCTGTAGTTCGAGTATTGCTAGGCATTGCGATTCTTACGTTCCTTGGAGGGCCGCTCATGAACAGCTTACTGCAGTTATCCTTCGCCTATAACTTACCATCCTTCTCAATCTCATTCGTCGTCGTACCTTTCGCTATGAATGCGAGGGCCACGTTGGCAGCTATCTCTCCCGGTAGTCAGAAGGATGAAAAAAGTGCTTCTACGACGTTTTCGGAGGTACTAAGTCCTTCTGATCTGATACGACGAAAATTTAAGAAAAAAAATAAGAAAAACAAAAAAAAATTTCTGGAATTAATGATGTTCCAATCGACGACAGATTTACGGCGGAGTAATCATGAACAACATTTCGGGGCTGATGACGTTGTCGGCAATAGTAATTGCAAAGGACTTGACTTGGGATTTCTCAGCAGAAGTGCTCGCAATCTTGTTCGTATGCGCCATAATCGGCACTGTGGCGTATTCGTGCACCACTTATCGTCTATGGACTTGTTTGCTGGCGTTCTCGCTCTACCCTCTCTCTCTGGGACTGTTTTACTTTGTCGAAGTCGTCTTCAAATGGAACTAAAAAAAGACAGACCTTTGTAAGAAAATAAAACGATGATGTCTGTGTATTATATTCTGCGGAAAGCCCTTGAGTGATATATTAATGAAGGCAAGGCACCCTAACATCGTCAGAACCACACGATGTTTATATGAGAAGATAGGTGAATGTTTATATAAACCACCTTTGACTTGACACTAACGGTTCGATATAGTATGGGGAGGGGACAAAGATTAAGTAATTGTATGTGCAGTAGCAGCAACAGTATTCATCCTGTTGGCTTTGTTGGATAATCTCAAAGCCGGACTGACAAGTTGAAAAAAAAAAAAACCAAACATAAAAACTTCAGCAGCCCAACGTGGCTATGAAAGTCAAGGAAAAACAAATCTCAATTGATATACGCATGATTAGCATTAAGTTCTTGTTTGTCTTTTGCTATCTTATATGTACTATATATATGATTTATGCATGTATTGTAAGAGGGGGGTTTAGTGACAGAGATCATTGAGTGGGTGAGTGTAACAAAAGAAAAGCTACGTACGTACGTAAGAGTGAACAAATAAATAGAAATTATCTTGTTCTCCTTCTCCTCATACGATCTCCACTCACCAAAACTTAAACCACCCAAAAGTACTCTCAGATAAACCGATCTTTCGTCAGTTCAAAAAACAACATGCTTCAATGGGAAGCATTATACTTCAAATCCATCATAATCAGCTTCGGCTATTCCCTAGCGCAGGCATTGAATTCTCATCCTTTAAATGGACTTTTAGTCTCTACCAAGATCCGACGAATTTCACATATCATTTTCTTCATCGCGTGGTTGAACGATTTCACCAAGTACCACACAACGATGAGATATCTTCATCCCAACGCAAGCATAGAATCCATGATAACAGATTTCCACGATGATTTCCGTGATAACAGATTTCGTTCCTCGTTTAGTTTTGCTTGAGATTCAATAGAGATACGAAGCTTGTTTGATGGGGGCCGTGTACGTACGAACCCTCGGTGGGAGTTGAAATGTAATTCGTCCTCCTCCAAAATCGGCTTAGTTTTAATTAGTCAGTCCATTTTTTGTACGATGCGCGATTCGATATGAATAAAACATAGTCCGGGTATTTGGGTAGTTTATCAACTATCACAGATACTCTTCTTACTATGAAACGATTAGGTAACTAAGCCAGCGCAGGTCATTGTTTCTTGAGGTCATTCTTTTGTATTAATCTATGCACCCTTGTGATCACGTTGATAAACGTAATTTAACAAAAAATATATATCTTCTATTTATTTATAATTAGTTAGGAATGATAGTGCATGATTATTATTTTAAAAATATGATAATAAAAACAATTGGCATTCCACGCAAGAGTTGTCCTTATTTCTTTAACACTGTGTGTCCACTTGGTAGCACATTTCTCTATATTATAATCAATCCTCCATATTCGGTGCAGGTTACAACTCTGAACTGATGTTTTCATTTACACCAATCAAGCTTTGATCACATGTAACCACTACGCTAGCATCGTTCTTGTCAATAAACAAATATTTTTACAGATCGGTCACATATTGTAACGAACCTAGTATTATACTCGCAAGTTGTCTGAACACAGCTCTCAAGCACAGACAGGAAAGTTAATATAAACTAGCCTCCCACTGTCTTCATTGATGAGCATCGAAAAAAAGTCAGTCAACGAACACCTTCTCTTTTCTTATTCCATCATCAATGGCTTCCACAGCAGCATTGTTCTTCTTCGCTTTGCTGCTCTTTTTACTCAACGCCGGCGTAGTGCAAAGCCGCTTACTCCAGCTAAACTCTTTCGACGGTCAAGATTTGATCTCAGACGGGATTACTCACGATGATGGCCCAATATACTCTGTTAACCAATCTTACATCTCCTTCGAATCTTCGGGCCCGAGCAGCTGCGATCACCAATATGGCTTCTTGCCCTGCGCAGAAAACGTCCTCGGCTATATCTTCAACATCGCTGTTTACCAAGGCCTCCTTATATTCGGAGAAAAGCAAATCGGCAGTGGAAGTAAAGCGCTTTTCGCCGTTATGGGGGTTGGGAAAATAGGCGGCATCATTTTTCGAATACTCATGTCTCTTCCAAACATGATGCTTATGATCAGTAAGTGAATGCGCATTGATAGATCGCTCTAACGTTCTTTCGGTTTTGCGCTTTCTTTTGTACTTGTCCTTGGTCTTACCACGCATCGTTTTGCGCCGCTTTTTATTACACAGTTTCTGGGGTTTTCAGTAGCAAACAAGACGCACAGCACACGGTCTCGCTAGGGGTCGGAATATACGCGGGAATGACTGTGTTTAGCCTCACTCTTCAGTGGGGTTTGTGCGTCATATACGGAAGGCGGGACTTAAAGGCGAAGAAATCGAGCCAAGCGTCTTCCCAGGATTCTAACTGCGTGCCTAACGTCAAAGATAAATTAGTAATCTTGAAAGGTAAACCGGAAATTTTGTTAATATGTGACATTTAAAAGAAATATATTATGACGAAGACGGTGATGATGCAGAAAGTGGCGTCGAAATTGATCAACAGACGAACGACGCGGCTCGAATTATGCTTCTATCTTTGATTCCTTACATAGTCGTGCAACTGGGCAAGATGTTCGTAAATACGATAAGCGGGGATCATGTCTTAATCCCGATAGCACTAGTCGTTTCTTCCCTGTCTTTGATTGCGTACTTTGGCTATCAGGTGAGGTTTTGGTCTCGGTTTGTCGCTTTTGTTGTTCCATTTTTTTTTGCATATCTAGAGTTATTCCCACTCGATCAGCTATGTGCGCTTTTTTTTTCGCTAACGAGGTTCTCTTTTTGGGTACAGATTTTGAACCCTTTGGTGCAGCAGAGGAGTTTGGATTACTCCAAGTACGAAACCGTTCGAAAAGGTTTCCTAAAGCACATCGAAAAACAGGGAGAGCTAGTTAACGAAAAGGGAGAAATCAACACCGGCGTCATAAAAAAGTAAAAAAAAAACCCAACCAACTATTCGTGTGTTGATGTAATAAATTTATTTGCACGAACTTGATAGACCGAGAGTTTGTGGTTCGACTTTTACGTGCAGATTATTCGCTCAAACAGATGCTGATGATGATCAAAGCATCACGAAGAAGGAAATGGAGGATTTGGTGGTTAAGATTTTTACGACTGGGGAAGGAAACGTCGACAGTTTGTACGCAGTCTCGGAAATAATGAAGAAGTTCGATAAGAGCGGTGACGGTAATATCAGCCAAGGCGAGCTAATCAAAGGCATTGAAGAATTTATAGCGGAAAACGACGTGTCGTCTAGCGGAATAAATGAAGCTGCTTCGGATATGATTCAAGAGGCAAATCAACAAACCTTTTCTTTCTTTTTTGCATCGAAATTGAAAGTAATAACTAATTTCTTTTTTCGACCATCGACAGGTTTCAGAGATATTCAAGCAAAAGAAAGGCGACGAGGACCCAGAAGTGGTCGATCGAATAATGTCGAAGATCATGAAACACGCCGAAATCCAACTATTAAAGGGCCAATCGCTCGTTACACAAGACGGAAAACCAAACGTCGAGCGCATTCAAACGTACTAAACATGCGTAAATTAATTTTTTTTGTGTCTGTAGATGTAGTATTTACCTTGTGAGTTTTGCCTGCTTACGTTTTCATTGCTTGATTTTTGCAGCCTCTTTAATCAATTCGACTCCGATGGGAACAAATCTATATCAAAATATGAACTCGAAAAGCTGATCGGCGCCGTCAACTTTGGGAAGATGAATAAGGAAGACATCATAAAGGCGCTGTTCAAAGATTTCGATAAGGACAAAAGCGACGCCATCGACGAGCAAGAATTTATTACAGCAGTGTCCGAACGACTTGACAAGGCCATGAGAGTAGCTAACACCAAGGACACGACAAAAGTCGTGGATCAATTCGACAAGGTGAAATTCAAATCCATTTTGTCGCATTTCAAACCCCTAAAAAAAAAAATCGAACTTTTACGACGGAAAATACTCGCATTATATAACTCTGCAGATCGTCTGGAAACAAGAGGTTCACGACAACATAGCGCTGTTCAAATCTGTGCTTCAGCTTTCGCTAGGCATTGTGATTCTTACCTTCCTTGGAGGGCCGCTCATGAACAGCATACTGCAGTTATCCTTCGCCTATAACTTACCATCTTTTTCAATCTCATTCGTCGTCGTGCCTTTTGCTATGAATGCGAGGGCCACGTTGGCAGCTATCTCTCCAGCTAGTCAGAAGAGCAAAACAACTGCTTCTTTGACATTTTCGGAGGTACTTAATGCCCCTCTCTTAATAGTTCTGCTGATATGAGACAAATATTTTTTTTGAAAATTACTGTGGGAATTAATGATCGATGTCCTGAATCGACAGATTTACGGCGGAGTAATCATGAACAACATTGCGGGGCTGACGACGTTGTTGGCAATTGTAATAGCAAAGGACTTGACTTGGGATTTCTCAGCAGAAGTTTTCGCAATTTTGTTCGTATGCGCCATAATAGGCATTGTGGCGTATTCGTGCACCACTTATCGTCTATGGACTTGTTTGCTGGCGTTTTCGCTCTACCCTCTCTCTCTGGGACTGTTTTACTTTGTTCAAGTCTTCTTGAAATGGAACTAAAAGACAGACCTTTGTAAGATGGGAAATAATTCTGTGGAAAGCCATTGAGTGATATAATAATGAAAGCACCCTACGATCCATTTCTTTTCACACCTGATTAAGTTTCACGAACATATACTTTCTTTAGTGGATAGAACACGAGAAAAAAAAAAGAAAGAAAAAGCCCATAACAAAATATTCTGAAGGCTTGCCGCGGCGCTGGAGTCGTCTACTCTATCTATATAGCTTGCACAAAGTTGCGACGATCCGTTGGTTTTTGCTATTTGGGATCGAATATGTTGAGATTATAAAATTGGGGCTTTTCCCAAATCGACTAATTCAAGCTCTTCGAGCCAGTATATGTTTATAAAAGAGGTTTCTCACTCGATTTCTAATAAAATTCATTTTACGGATGTGTTTTGCAAATTACGGATTGCTCGAGGCCTACTTGAAATGTTCGTCCTCCTCCAAAATCGGCTTAAGTTTAGTTGTCAGTCGGTTTAACGCAGTATGATGCACGACTTATTTGAATAAACATGTCGGATTAGTCTTAGATGTTGACCTAAAACGCTCAATTTAGTCATGCAAATATATACGATTGACATCTACGGGGGCAATAGTTTGAAAAAATCGGGTTCGAAGTCGGCCGTTGACCACAGTTACTGTTCAAACCCTAACCTTAGCTGTGTAACCTTTACTGTTCGGTTACGATTTATAGAATCTGAACTGTGGACGTTAATCGGCGATTTATTTATTACTTGTATTTAAAAAATGGTGCTACTATTCACACGTCATATTGAATAAAAAATACTATTTATGCCCTCATTACATTAAACACTTTACATACATAGTGCAACATGACATTTAATATATTAAATACTTTACATACAAGCAATAAACGACTTGTATAACAAGATAGTGCATTAATTGTTCAACAACTATAATTTTGTTAATTAATTTATTTTTTATTAACATCTCATTTAATAAAATTTTATTTTCACATTAATCTACACTTTTACTCTTTATTTAAAGTATTACTTAAATTTATTAATACTAATAACTAACTTATTTGAATAAGAATAATCATATAAAGTAATATTTTTTATTAACTTATACAATTGAAAAAGAGTTACAATTTAATTTAGAGTTACAAGTTAATTTTGTTAAATACACATTATATATAATATTTCTATGTTGTATCAATACAATTCATTTGTCAAACAAAAAAAACCATACTTATATATTTTGCTGAATTATAGTATAAAATTATATATTTTTAGAAGTTAGTGATATTATTGGTTGATAAAAAAGTAGCAATTATTTACGTTAAAATTTCTCTATGAACCGAATGCAATAATATGAGAGAGAACCAACAAATAAAGCATTAACTAAACTTGAAAACATACTATTTTTAGTAGTATTTATTTTAGTAATAAAGAGGGGGTGTATTTAGTAGATAGGGGGTGTGAATAGAATTACCTATTGAGATATGACACTTGATCCGCCAATTACAAACCAAAACCGGGCGGTTAACCGTCACACTATTGTTCTTCGAAAATTGACCCATTCGACAAACCACGGTCTAAAACAAAAGACAACCCTTATCATAAACACTTAATAAATCAAGTAAAACATAAGTTGACAAGGAAATTTATAAGCGTCGTCGCTTGCTTCACGACTCATCTTACAACACCCTCCGATATTTCGCAGCTTATTTCCACGATACATTTCTTACCCACACAAGCAAAAAGCAAAAAACCGTACACAAAAGAAATTAAAACTTCTTCTCCCAATGATAATTGATTGAGTCAGTTTATTGACCAAAAATCAAGAATCCCAAATAGGCCCAAAAGCTGCAATTCCTTCCTTCTTACACGCATCGACCACGTCCCTACTTCCCTCGGGATTACTCGTGACAATCACAACCTCAGCCCCAAACCTCTTCGCCGCGCCGACGCTCATCTCAGCCACGTTTGGCCGCCCAAGAACCGCCGTGTCGTGCACAATCACCTCGTCCTGCGAACGACCACTCATCCACGCCTTAATCTCGCCGCCGAAGTTCTGCTCGACGTTCTTCGTCACCCAAAGCAGACAAACCTTAGCCCTACAAGGCTGCAATAAAAACGAAAGGAACACACAAATCCCCGAGCCAGTCGCCACCAACAGAACCCTTCCGTACATATTGGTCAGGTACGGCAGCCCAGCGAAGTGAACCTTACGAACCCACAAGTGGCTCGGCGGGTTCGACACGAGGGCTCGCGTGAAGTCCCCCACCGCCCCCGCGAGCATCATGTGCTCGCTCTTATTGTCGGAAATGATTCCAAACGCGTGCCACTCAGACAAGGGAGAAGGGCTGATTCTTCCCAAGATCCCAGCCTTAATCCCGCCATCGAATTTTATAATCGAGGCGTGGCCCGAGGAAGAAGAAACCCTAACTGGGACTCTTCTCACGGTGAGCCATGGGAGTAAGATGAGCACGGTGATCCCTAGGGTGAACCAAAACTCTTGAGTTCTCAGCAGCTTCGATCCTATGTTGTCTGCGTAGGACTTTGTCTGAGGATCGTAGGCCACGGTTAGGGTTACGAAGGCCCAAAGTAGGGCTAAGGCGGCCCAGCCCGCGAATCTGTGCGTGCGCTCGAAGACGTTGTGGTGAAGGTGGCGGACTAAAGGGAACGCTGCCAGCGAAGAGAGGCACAGAAGCGCCAAGATGGTCGAAGCGACAGCTATAATTTCTGGCGAGGTTTCGCTTCTGTTCTTTAAGGTGAGGACTAAAGCGTAGACCAGCCATGCAATGGAAGAAACGCCGCACCCACTGTGTATTCCTCCCAGGGATTGGAGGAGAGAGGTGGTCATCGTCTTGAGCCTCAGCGGGACCCACGGCCAGCCCAAGGCGTTCACGGCGAGCCAAAACACGACCCTTAGGCACGCCTCGCTTCGACAGAGGACCAAGGCGAAGATGTTCCCTACGGAGAATAGAGCAGCGTGGTTCCTCGCATAAGGGAACTTCCCATTAGCTGCGAGAACGAGGCCCGTAATGTTCAAGACAAGGCAGACGAAGAAGAGACGTTTGTAGACTGTGAAGAGTCCCTGGTCTAAGAGTATGACCGATAGCCTTGAGTGGGATGACTGAGGCTTCTTGGCTTTGTTATTTGGCGCTGGTTTTTGTGGTGGGATGATAAGCAAAGGCTGAGGCGATTTTTCGACGCATTCTTGGCCTTCTTCAATGCTCATAAGAGTGACATCGTCTTCGTCGTCATCATGTTCTTCGTCTTCGACGTCGCAGAAATGGCTGCTAGCGCGGCTCATGGATCTCTGCATGAGATCGGAGGGAGACGGGACGATTCTTGAAATGCTCCCAAATGGAAACCACGATCTTCGGCTGATATTAGGGTTTTCGTTATTAGGGTTTACGGCGCTTGGAAGGGCGAAAAGGTCAGAATGTGGTTTTATTTCGAAGGCTACGCCTCTGCAGCTCGAGAACCTTCCTATTTTTTCGGGGTTTTCCATGGCGATGAAATAGTGGTAATTAGTTATGGAGTAGCTTAGTCAGTTGTAAGGAAAAGGAATGAGATGATAGAGTAGTTTTTATTTGTTGGTGCGATTTGATTCGATGAAGATGGGGGACTATTTATAGGAAACTGCATGGACTTGGAAATTGATTTAAAAATGCATGTTGCTTGCAACAACATTTTTTTTATGTAGTTTTATTTTTTTTTTTGTACATTTGATTATATTGACTGGGTCAATCTTAGTTTATATTTGTCATTGTTAGTGGAACGTTTCTTTCTCCTCGGTACTTTTTTTCCTCCAAATGGGTCAGTCACCATTATAATCTTTCTCCTCATTACTTATAATAGGGAATTTATACTTTATATTCTTTTAGTTGATTTCCAAGACGATTGAGATAGATTTATATTTATATATTTTATACTTTTAGATTGATTTTCCCAATTATTATACTGGTCCCTACGTGTTTATTTAGAGAAAAAGGTCGCCAAGTTCTATTGAATCAAATCTGTTGACTTAACGAGGATAGATTTCACTTCGTTAGGTGATCTATTTTGAACCATGTAACGGCTAGAAGGTAGTTATATCAGTTACTGCCTGTAGTAAAAATTAAGTGGTTTGACATGGTCTTTTTAATATTGTTCGATTTTCTTAAAGCAAAAAAGTATTGTAATAACGGAAGAAAATGTAATGGCATTCATATACTTTGTCAAGCACACGAACGTTAATTTAACAACGTCAACAAAGACAAAAGAAAATCATTCATTTATTTTTTGATTTTTCTTGCGTCTTTCCGCGTAAGCAATTAGTCGTAGAGAATAAAAATATTAAGTTGCGGTCATTCGGGGGAAGTTTGGATTGTTGCATCATTCGTGGAAGTGCGTGCGAAGCTACAGAATGCAAGAATTTCACTGCAACATCGCATGTTTGAGATTCTTGTACCATGATTATTGGCATGTTCTATATTTGATTATTTGATAGAACTATGTTAAAGATGCTTTGCGTACAAACGACCACATTTCCTAAGAAATTTCGGAAATTAATGACGTATTAAATTCATGACGTCATTAGTTTAATATGAGTTGCTGTTACTTGATTGATGTTTTTATTGTAAATATGGATTCAATAATAATTGTATATCACACCTATTAACTAATTAAGAGTGAATGGGGAATTAATATCGTATAGTTCGAGAAAGTTGGAATTATTTTTCTAATTTAACATTAATCATATAGGAACATAAATGAGAAATATGACGTGAGTGTTGTAAGCAATAATCAGAACTTTTCATTTGCATCTTACACCATAAAATTTTCAAACCTTTGGCGCGTTTAGTTTTCAAAGATATACTCGCTTCGTATGATTTGGTGTGTTATATTATAAGAAGTTTGTTGGTGTATCTTGAAATAAATTTACATATTCCATAAGTATCGTGAGCTGAAAAACGTTGCCTTAAGAGTCATAGGATTCAGACTATCATTGACTATATATTTGGTTTTGCATCCCGCATAAATGGTCGATATATACATTGTTTTGAATTATACCTATAGACGAAAAATTATCTTTTAGAAAAGTTAAAATCGATTATTGTTCTATAACGTCCTTTAAACAGCAATGCACTCATTATAACTAATCTTTTAGTTTACATATTATACTTACTATGCTATTTGGAATAAGAGTTTCTATACTTACTATGCTATTTGGAGTTTCTTTCTTCATTTATTGATTAGAATCGAGAGGGAAGAAAATCATTCTCCACCAATCAAGCTCGCACGATTATATTTAATGAACAGTGGGATGTATCTTGATTTGGAAAAAAGTCGATGATATGGTATAAAATAAATTAATGTTACTACTATTAGTTATTATATAATAAAGAGGATGGTAAGTAGTTGGGCTGGAGTATTGAACAATAGTTGTCACTGAATTTAAAGCTTACTTTAATCGTCGATTGAATGCTTCAGAAATCAGAATGACTATATGCTCAGCCTCACTAATAGGAATAAGATATAATTAATTAGCTCATAGTAACGCATTTTATTTAACTATATCTTTATATTGACAATTGGCCATGTCAAACAAAAATTACAGAGTTTCCCACTAACGACTAAGTCATTCCTCCTTCCATTAACTATAATAATCTCCAACCAATTGTAGGAATAAAGATATAAGAATGACTATGATCGCGAATGGTCAGTACATGCATGGAGTTGCATGTGATTCTATATCTAGTTGGTTTTTTAGCTTAAGTTCAGAAATGATAGATTCTAAAAAGATTCGCAATATATGTAGTATATGCGCACGCTAGGGTTACGCTGTTCATGTTCAACTCTCTTCAATTTTGGCATTGCATCATATGTTTTCTAGGAAAACGGCTAGTCAACGTCTTTTAGATCCAACAAAATGGTTGACTTTGTGGGCATTTTATTACCGGGTCAACCAACACCGTGCCACCTATTTGGATGACTATTATTTTAATTATATTATGTGGTCATCTTGTGATTTATAGTTTGGGGCAACTTCAATTAATCTCATTCCCTTATTTTCTATCAACTAACTCCTCATTCCATATTATTTATTAGCAAACTCCCTAAATCAAAACAATCTTACACATAACTCCCCATGGACGATTTTGCCCCTCTATTAATTTCCACACCCTTATCCAAATTTGTAGTGCCAATATACGTATATTTGTAGTAACGATGTATAAATGTTCGTGGTACCATTCCGTGAGCCCATGGACGATTTTGCCCCTCTACTAATTTCCACACCATTCTCTTTCCTTACCTAAACTTGTATTACCAATATACGTATGTTTGTAGTACGAATTTATGGATATTCGTGGTACCATACGTAGGTTACTTGTAGTATCTTTTCCGTACCATGTGCTTAACTATCACAACTCCTATCCTAAATTGTAGTACCACTAAACATATATTTATAGTACTAATATATAGATGTTCGTGGTACCTTATCATAAGCTAGTGTGGTACCATGAGTAGGTTACTTGTAGCACCAATATCTATGGTAACAGTCACGGACCAAAATAATTCAGATGGCGTCGAAAAAATTCTTACCCAAACTTGAAGTACCAATATACGGTGTTTGTAGTACCAGTGTATATATGATCGTTCTACCATACCGTGAGCTAGTATAGTACCATACATAGGCTACTTGTGGTAAACATATGGTACGGAAAAGAAACCACAAGTAACCCACGTATGGTACCACACTAAGTCACGCTATGGTACCACAAACATCTATACATTAGTACTACAATCATACGTATATTGGTACTTCAAGTTTGGGTAAGGAATTTTTCTACGGCATCTGAATTATTTTTGGTCCGTGACTGTTACCATAGATATTGGTACTATAAGTAACCTACGGATGGTACCACACTAGCTTACGATGTGGTACCACAAAAATCTGTATATTGGTACGACGTATATATGTATATTGGTACTACAATTTAGATAGGAGTTGCGATAGTTAAGCACATGGTACGAAAAAGATACTACAAGAAACCTACATATGGTACTACACTAGCTGACGGAATTGTACCACGAACATCCATAAATTCGTACTACAAACATACGTATATGGATACAGCAAGTTTGGGTAAGGAGATAGAAGGGTGGAAATTAGTAGAGGGGCAAAATCGTCCATGGGTCACGGAATGGTACAACGAACATATATATGTTGGTACTACAAACATACGTATATTGGTACTACAATTGTCCGTGGGTGTTGACAGGTTTTTTGGTAATATTGTTATCTTATAAGGCTAAAATTGTCCATTACGGAGGTATTAGGTAGTTATGTGATTTAAAAGTTTGAAATGGGGAGTTTAATGATAAATGAATTGGAAATGGGGAGTTAGTTGATTAATAGTTTGGGAGTAGGGATTTATATGTAGATTCACCTTATCGTTTTTTATATATTATACTAGTTAATTACTCGTGCAATGCACGGTTTGCAATCTCTATAATTATTATATATTAATAAATAACTATTTTGAGTGAGTAAATTATTGTGAAATGACGTGTGAAGTGGGTAGTTTTTCATATTATAGTTTTGTAATTTATAATAATAATAAATTACTATGGGACATGTGGAAACATACGAGAATACTTACATTTCTATAAGATGGTAAATGGTGTAAAAAATTCGGTTTCTCACTTTGTGGGTTTTTCGTGATTAACAAAATCGAATTGACAAAAACTGAAATTGAAGACTAGTTATGTGGGTTGTACAAGAGTGAGCTTGTAAATCAAAGTCTTTTAGGGTAATCCTTCAGTAGTGGAAGAAAGTGGGATGAAAAAGAAGTTAACCCTCGAACTTTCGAAAACAAATCATGTGCATATTCCAAACCGATTATTACACCCACACACTCCATTTCACAGTTGTTCTCTATAGATTTCCAACGTAATTAAGTCCCACCCTTAAATTGATAAAGGACAATTGGTCCAAATCGAACCGATTGGCAACCCAAATTGCAACGTACTTGGAAGACCTACATCTTTTCTATTCTATCAAGGGTGTGGGTTAGGATCAGTGTTTTAAAAAGCGTTTTGTAGCGCGAAACGTAGCGCGCGATCGCGTGTTCTCCCGTAAAAACGCGTCGTCGCGTGTTAAATTTAGCGTTTTATTTTTTTTTGGTTTTTTTCGTTAGCGACGGATAATCCGTCGCACCAACTGTTTCTTCTTTAATATTTCTGTAGCGATGGATTTCCTCGGTAGAATAAAACATCTTATTTATGATAAAAATACGTTATATAGTGACGGATTTCCTGGGAATAATAAAAGCTTGTCAGAGTCCAATTTTTTTTTTTGAATAATGTCAGAGTCCACGTTAGGTCGGACCAACCAATTTATTTTTTTCTGTAATTATTATATTGACTTCTACCAAATAATTAAAACATCTTTATTTTGAGTAATTTATATGATAAAAATACATAAGCATATCCATTTTATTCCTTATTTCATGACGATCATGACGGCATACATATCATATATTTTTTGATATCAATATAATTTCGATAGTTATAAGAATAATTTTAATGGCTTATTTTAATTGGACTGGTTGTAAATTGAAATAGGAATGATTTTATAATTGATATGGGCTATTTTACTGTTGGGATTATATACTTTTTAATATATCATTTATAGATATTTAAATTTTAGATTTTAATCAATTATTTATTCCTTATTTCTATTTCATTGAACTTTAGAGAAAATATTGATTATTTAGTCTATAACTACAATAACGACATAAAAAGTGACCATATTTATATTTATTATATATTATACATAATTTATTATATTATATCTAGCTTATCCGAAATACTCACGCAATGCGCTACGCTATTTACGCTATACGCTACCGACCCTAAAACGCGACATATTGCGCTTTGCGCTTTTTAAAACATTGGTTAGGATAAACCGTCAAAGCCTTTGGCGGGGCAGGCCAGAAAAATGAAGGCCCGCCCCACACTATAGGCGGGCAACGGGCCTGCTCCGCTCAAATGAAGAGAGAGAGAGAGAGTAAAAAATAAAAATAAAACTTAAGCTCGAAATAATTCTAATAAAATCTAGTCTCATTAATAATAATTTATTTATATTATTAAACTTGATTAAATTAGAATCGAAGTTAAAAAATATCAAAAAACCTATATAATTTATTTATATCAATATTTAAAAAATTATTTTATTTATACCTGACGGGCCTGTCGCGGCTCGCACGGGCTGGCACGTCTAGGCCCACTCCTTAAGTGGCAGCCTGCATGCCACTTTGGCGGAGCTAGGTCTATCTTGCAGGCTTAATATAATAGAATTGATAATAATAATACTAATGATAATCATAATTAGAAATAATTGTCAGAGTCAAGTCAGTCAAATACAAGTGGAATCAAAGCATCCATGAGTGGTCTTGGAGCAGCAGAAATTTTTGAATCTTTTTTAACTTGTTTGTGGTGATTTTGGACCGAATTAGAATAACTTGTAATGTATTTGGAAATAATAATATAGTGGAACAAGACACTTGATCAAGTTGACCGTAGTCCGTAGAAGTTAGAACTCATAAGAGGAACAAAGAATTAGTTTTTGTCCTAAAGAGGAAAGTGCTCGTCTATTTCACGGACTTGTGATGTGGAAGTTTATACATGATTGAAATATGAGATAGTGGCATTTCTCAATTATGGGTTCAGGTTATATATATTAAAAAAAATCGATTTTGTCATTTTTCAAAGGCTAAAATACCCCCGATTTCGCCGAAATGCACATAAATTCCCTTGGTTTTTTTTGTTGTATGTTACTTCCTCGTGGTTTAACTAATGTTGCACCGTACTCCTCGGGCAGCAATTTTTGCCCGAAATTGGATTAGACACGCTCTTACTGCATGTGGGTTAAGCTTGGACCATATTATTTACTGTTAAATGACCAGAATAACCCCAACTATTCACCTTCTTTTCAAATGATAACCCCCGGCCCTCTCTAAATAAAAACTGCTCCTCGGGGGGTTATCATTTGAAAGCAGGTGAATAATTGGGGTCATTTTGTTCATTAATAGTAAATTAAAATAATATGGTCATATGAGCGCATGTAATCCAAATTTCGGGAAAAAGCTGCTGCCCAGGGTTATCATTTGAAAAGAAAGTGAATAGTTAGGGTTATTCTGGTCATTTAACAGTAAATAATATGTTCCAAGCTTAACTCACATGCAGTACGAGCGCGTGTAATCCAATTTCGGCAAAAACTGATGTCCGGGGGTTACAGTGCAACATTAATTAAACCACGAGGAGTACCGTACAATAAAAAAACCATTGGGGTTTTTGTGCATTCGGCGAAACCACGAGGGCTATATGCATTTAGCCTTTTCCAATTATATAAAGATGCGCAAAATTAAAACTTTGATTATTCCATACCTAAAATAAAAATAATAATAACTGAACTGCACTTACGTCCGTCAACCAAATCCAAGCCCTAGAAGCTCAATTCGATTCTTTGGACCAATTGGGCAAAAATTAAATGTAAACCCAAACATAGCCCATAAATTGGCCCAAACCTTAAAACGCTAAAACCTGAGAACTTTTTAGCTCGAAATGATTATTTTTCATCAGCAAGGCTTTAAATGTCCCGCGAACGGTGCCTGCTCTTAATCTACCGTCAAATAGCTATTTGTTGAAATGGGCGTTGGCTACGATCAACATGGTCATCGTTGTTCTTGATGACCGATTACGCGTAGGTTTTTGGTTTTCTATGTTGTTGAAATTCTGTTTTTTCATTTTCCCTTCTTTTATTCCGTAATTTTGTTGATTGGATGTGTTCCTTCTTAGGTTAGCTGAAATCAGTGAAACGATCGAGCTCATTAGTATTGTCCCTTGGATGTTTCAGGTAATATGCTTTGCCCTTGGTTAGACGAACATGAAACTGAAACAGTAGGTCAATTTGGGATTTCCTAAGCCTCCCTAGGGTCAATTTAAGTATCATATTCTGCAGTTCGAATTGAATTAGTTGCTTGATATGTTCGAGTAGTATGTTTGTGTTGAAGAAATTGGGGATTAGGAAAAGAAGATCAATCGATTGCTCTTCGAACTCAGGTCTTAACACAGCCTATGTTTCTTTTTATGCTTACAGTCTAAATGCAGAACAGAAACTCTCTTCAAATATATATCGAACAAATGCAGGCAATGAATCATAAACAGCAGAAGACAATTCTTTCTTCGTTTCCTTTTCCTTCTTCACATTACAAGGGATGCGTAGAGCAGCTGGTTCCAGGTATCGGGCAGTCCGGGCAGGCACCAGTGGCTACAATCCACGCCCGAGTGATCGCCGCTGTAAGAAGAAGGGTGACCATCTTTTCTCAGCTGAGACAACGTCGTAATATCGAGCAAGAACACATGTTTCTTGATTTCGCTCAAAACCCTATTCAAAACGTCGACCTCGGGCGGCGTTCCCCCTGGATATAAAGAACCCGAGAGCGGCCCTTTTTCGCCGTTGCAGTTTCCTGCCGACGACCATTCCCTCCCCCTGTGAGTTATTTAATTTGTACCCTTTTTATTCAAAATATGGACCTTCATCATGCTATACGCAGATTAATTTTACTCAGCATTAGAAAATTGAGAGATATATGAGTTTTTTTCCTTACTTACCGGTAATGAGTCGGAGAGATTCCTTGGAAGAACACTTTGGTTTTACTAGGGTCGACGTTTCGGTCAACCCACCGACCCCAAGTGGTCATTCCTTTGTAGAAGGCCATTAGGCGATTCATGTCTTTGGATATGGTGGGACCATCTCGTATGTAATCCCACCTGCAAAAAACATGAACAAATTGAGTCCTTAATCGTATAGACCTCGTGAAAAAAGAACGAAAAAAGGTGATGCCACTCATTACGGTTGAGCTTTTCCTGTGTGTGTCCACCAATGCCACGAGTTGAATACGAGTGTGTCCATTCCATTCCATGCTTCCTCGCCTTGCTGGATAGAGCCTAAGTTCAGTACTCTGCCTATGCTTTCTTTGGTTATGTCCACTAAGTAAGGGGAGTGATAGAGTAGTAAACTCACTCCATGATCCTGCAATTCATATATCAGAACACAACTGTTCAATTGCCAGATTCTATGATGATGATTATAGCCTATTTTATGACAGACTTTTTATTGCAGGTTTGAAAATCTGACCTGAAAGGTAACGGAAGACAGCGATTCTTGCCTGACGAAGCTGGTCTTAGCATTTGGAACCGAAGCATGGATCATACAAGCCAGAGATTCCCATTGATTCAAACTCAGAGAATCACCGACGAACATTATCTTCTTCCCACTAAACCTCTTCAAGAAATCCAGCCCATTGAACCTGAATATGATTCAATGCAGGAAATTCGACCAAGCAAATGTTATTACATACGTACACGTACATGTACATATAGACGACCAAAGTTAATAGTATGTCCATTCCATACCTGGGCAAGATGCAAGAATCGGGTTTCCAAGCATACTTGAGGTACTGCTTATCGGGCCTTCCATATTTTATACAGTCAAACTGGGGATCTATGAAGGGGCAGGTTGAAGATTCGTAGAGAGGATACGAAGCATCGATGACCCATTTTCCTTGAAATATATTGCACCCATTTACCTTTTGCTGTTTGCTTCTGTTAATAATGCTGGTTGAGTTATTACCATGGACAGTTTCTGCAGATGCATTGTACAGTTTTTCGAACAGAAACAGAATTATAGAAATGGCCTGAAATAGTGTCATCAAGTTCTTGGTAATAAAACTCATCATTTGAGTTGAGGAGAACTGATGAAGAATGCGGTAATAAAGAAAATAGCCGTCTTCTTTCTTTAGGAATAAGTTTAATGAATTTAGTCACACCCCAACCCAATTATGGTCTATTATTTAAGAATCATGTTTTTTTTTATAATTGTAGATGTAATTAGCCTTAACCTTAGTTATAAAATAGAAATGTGCATTTATTATTAATGTACGCACAATAAATATGGCTTGACTTCACATTATTGTCGAAGATGTAACGGGTAGATTACTCAATCCGCCACACTATTATTGTCATCACTAGGATGTTTGATTTATAGAGTTACAGCTTGATAATTTGGAATGTACGAAAAAAACTACTACTATAAAAAAAGCCATTTGTATAAAAATGTCTGAAAAACATTATTGCTACGTTTGTAGTATGTTGCTGAATCATTTAAACGCATGCAACTGCCTTTTTGGAGTACGATGAAAAATCACGTGTAAGAAAAAAAAAAAATATATATATATATATATATATATATATATATATAATAAGCTTTATAGTTTTTTTCTTGGTACTTCGGGGATTAGGCCAACAGAGTCCTCATCGTGACCCGAAGGAATTTTTTTTTTCTTTAATGGTGTGTTTAGTTTGATGGATAAGGTAGGATGAAGGGCCAATTATCCAAGTATATATTGTTCACTTCCTAAATATCACTTTCCACTAAAGCCCGAGATAAGTGTTGGCCCGTTCTAATAATCCATTGTCTGCAAGATAAATTATCCGAAGGATCTGGCCAAGATATTTAATCCAGCCCATTCTACTAATAGTGAAATGACATAAATACCCTTGAAGATTACACAGAAATTTAAAACCAATTTCGAGCCAAACGCGATATACCCAATTTCATCTCATTGGAATCGGATTCAGCTCTTTCGAAATGAACGATCAGACGCATACATGAAATATTAATTTCTGATGCGTTGGATGCATCATTTTCTTCGCATTTCTTGAATCCCAACTGAAACACAAATCGGAACCCTAACAATAAATTATTTTCAAAAGGGGCTGAAAATTGCAACTGAGAATTTTATAGGGAAGCTCGTTGTTAGTTGGGATGAGAAACTGCGATGACAATTTGATCGATTCGTCCGTTAGCTCGTAGTCAATTTTGATCGTGGAGTGCAGGAAGATCGGCCGAAATGAATAGTCATCATCGTTTGCTTTGTACATGTACGGGGGTAACATTGTAATTTTGTCATTGGTGAAATATATCATATTATTCTTATCTTGCAAAGCAAACAAGACTATTTATCGGAATTGAACAGTAAAAATATAGATTATAATCTCTAGATAAAGACTATCTTGAGTTGTCCTATCCAATGTACTAAACACAGCATGAGAATTAATTAAGATTGTTTGTCGTAGGTTCACTGTGAATATGGATGAGTTCGTGATGTTTGGATAAGATTAGACATTGCAGAATACTAATTAGCAAGTTAAAAGCCAGAATCCAATATTATTATGAATCAAGATTTTAACGATTCTATTTCTTTTCTTGCAATAAAGTAACTTTGAGGCGGCTTTATATTACAACATATGCCTTCTCGAACATGAAGAACAAAAGGACATTGAATAAGAGGTACTTCACTTCGTCATATAATAAAGAAAAAGTAAAGTTTTGTCTTTTGGCATTTGATTCTTTGCAGAATTCTCCTTGATGTTCATCCTCTTAAGGATCAGATCCGAAATATAAAAAAGAGCTTTTGTTGAATAGAATTTGTTTAAAAATAAAGTGCACATAAATTCGAAAACATGATACATTATCTACTTTAACTTATATATATATATATATATATATATATATATATATGTGTGTGTGTGTGTGTGTGTGATATAAAAATGAGTAAGATAAGGATGAACATGGAAGATATCGTAATAACACGGACTAATTAACATATACAGCCCATAAAAGATAATTTTATGATAGATAAACAAAGATTAAGGGGGTATGTGCAGATAATGACAACTATGAGAAGATAAATGCAACATGTGATTTATCTAATTATTTATAATCAAATATGATTTTTATCTTGGGGTGAAACTCAGTATCAAGCTCATGATTGTCAAGTTCGAGCTTCTTTGCTCATGATTTTTAGCAATTTATTTTTAAATCAAAATCTAAAGCTTCGAACTTTAACCCTAGAAATTGACCACATCAAGAATTATGACCAGTACTATTTGCACATTTATACACGTGCAATAATATATAAATAGAAGAGAAGAATATGTGTTATAATTATTTTTATAAATAGAAGAGAAGAATACGTGTTATAATTATTTTTATGTAGAAATTGTGTTCCTATATTTAATCAATTCATTAAAAATTAAAATTAGTTCTAAATCTAATATGTATTAAAAATATATTTTTTTATCATTATACTAATAATAGATATTAGGTGGTTATACTAATAATAGATAGTAGATGGTTATTAACTTGAGTGTTTTTCAATAATTATTAATTGAAAAAATTAAGATTGGCTAATTGTACACCAAACCGCCGCAGTTTTTAAAAGGTACAATTAATATAAAGTATAGACATTAATGAACTAATTACGAGTTATGCATCGTGATAACTAAAAACCAAAAAACCTATCAACTAGTAGTACAAACATGTATATGTACACCACGATACCTAATTAATTATATACTACTAATCAGGCGACTAATCAGTTATTATTTTCCCTTTCAGAAAACTTCCCCTAATCATTTCCTAAATTAATCATTAAGGAAAGAACTAGAGGACGACAAACATGGAATATTAAATTTTATAGTAGCCCATCGATCAGCAGCTTTGGCCATTAACTAGATAGAACCGGCGCATCTCCTCCTCTTCGCCGGAAAAAGTTGCCGGAAACCGCCTTCTTCCATCGCACGCCACCCTTCCACCATCCTTTCGTACTCCATCCGATCCTCCTCCGCCGGACCGCCGCCGAACATGCACCCCTCCGCGGCACTCAGGCACGGCGGCTTAGCCTTCCGGCGACCAGCTCCGACGGGGACGTTCCTCAGGGCGCCGCCGGCCGTCCAATACCTCTGACATCCCTTACAGAAGTGCCTAGGCTGATTAACGTTGTAGTTGTTAAAATAGCAGAACTTCGTCTCCATGCTTCTACATCTCGGACATGGTATGATCTTATCAGGCCTTTTGTCGGCCGGCGACTTCGTCTCCATATTAATTTCTTGATCTTTATTTATTATCTGAGGCGATCTTTCTTTTACGGTGATCGTGGCTCCGAAAAGCTTGATCTTTGGAGATGGCGAGCAGTTGGTTTTCATGTTATTACATTCTTGTAACTCAGCCATGGAGGTTTGGACAAAAGGGATATGGGATTTGTGTTGTTAATTATGATGGATTAATGTCTATGTAATAGATAGGCTCTTAATTTCTGACTGAGGTTGTTATATATAGTTGGTACGCAATAAAAAAGCGTAAAAAGTGCATTTCAATATCGTTAATTTACAAGCCGTGCATTGAGACATTTTGTTTATCTTCTCATATTCGTTTTATCGATAATAATCATATGTAAAAGAAGTGTTGCATTTTTTAGAGCCGCCATCAGCAAAACAAGAAGTGGGGTGAAGTGGGAAAGATGATGCTGAACTTTATGTCCGCATAATTATTCCACGTCATCATTTTATTTGGTTTCAAAGTCTATGAAAAGTAGGTGCAAAGCCAGGAGGGTTTTCTCGAGTACAAAGTATGTGTTAAGTTAAAGTTTAAAAAAGAGAAAAATAAAAAGAGATAAAGCTCAAAAAGACGTTTGCTTTTGATTTGATTTACATATATAACCCACTTGCTTTATTCTAGAACAGATTATCAAACATCAAATATCATCTATTTGGGTTTTATGATTTGAGACATTACACTTCTTTATAGGATTTGAGGTTCAAGAAAAATAGAAATCGAATTTGACAATGATGAGCTCGAACTTGAATTTGATGAGGGTCACTAAGTATATGTGTTTTCAATTTTGGGTCAGTATATATGTTTTAAGTTTTTGGGTCGCTATATTAAATTTAATTTCGCATTCATAAAAACATAATGACCCAAAATCGAAAACATGTAAACTTAGTGACCCAAAAATGAGAGGGTGACCCAAATTTGTTTTGACATACATAGTTAGTGACCCTACTTTTGCAATTATCAAACATAGCGACCCAAAATTGAAAACATGTATACTTAGTGACCTAAAATAATAATTTGGCCAAATAAAAAATATATAGAATGAATAAATCCTTCGAAACAGATTCCTTTTATGGCAATGCTTTTGCTTTTGGCTGGAAATTAAATAGAACTCTAATTACTCCAAAGATTATAAGATTTGTTCTCCCCCTTTTTCTTTTTCTTTTTCAAATCCACCTTTTGCGTGTTGTTTAGTTGTGCTTTTAGTAGCAAAAGTGGCATTATTTATGGGATAGCTTTAATAAAAGCATTCTTTTATCAATGTTTAATATCAAATCGAGTGGACTCATAATTTCCCATTTTCCAATCTTTTTCTTTGACTCGGCTTTTGCAAAACAAAGGTTTTCATCGTGTGATTATCAAATGTATGTAAATAAAAGAGACGTGCACTTTTTCTTTGGCTTCTTAATGCAGAAGAAAATGAAAAAGCTTTTCTTTTTCCTCCTTTTGCTTCTCAAAACGCTTACATATTTTAGTTATTTTTACCACCATTATGAACATAAAAGCACTTGACCGTGCCTTGGCTTCAAAAGCAAAAGTTAGTAAACGATATCATTCATTTTATCTAGTGTTACGAATGCCGAGCTGAGTCATGTAACAAAAAGATGCATGGATTTATCGATATTGTATTGTATACATTATACATATCAAGTATAGGTAAAAGCCAGAGAAGATTCAAATGATCCTCCAAACCATCAAAAAATAATTTTCTTACATATAATTGTATCTTAGGCAATTGGTAGAGGGACGAATGGGTAAATATATGGCTTATATGGGCAAAGCTTCGGAAAAATAGATGAGACATATGCAAATCATCTGAGAAGAACAACGACAACAATGATCATAACAGATCAAATTCCACGAAATCTCTACTAATCTAACAAACGTTAACAAGTTTCCGCAATTCTCTCATGCAAGTAAAACTAACACAGATGCTATCGTAAGTTTATCGAGGCAAGAAATAAAATCCAAAGCCACTACGCTCCTTCGATTCGCTAGCAATATATGCATCTGCAGATTCAAGTATAATTTTTTTCCGTAAAACACTACGAACTAGTAAAGCATCAAAGCACTCGAAAACAAGCCCAACGAAGATAATACATAAAGCTAGTTGTAACCAAACGTTCGATAGTAGTGAAAAGAGGACTAACCTCATAAACGAGCATTACGATTCGTCGTTACCATCAGACGACCCATCATCCCTCTTCGCCCTTTTCATCTTCTCCAACTGAACTTGAGTGTCCATAAACAATTGCATCCTCTGAACTTCCATTTCTTTAGCAAATTGCATCCTCTGTTTCTCCATCTCAATCATCTGCCTCTGTTTCTCCATCTCAATCTTCTCATACATTTCTGCAAACTTCTCGATGGCTCTCGCCAACCGCTTCAACCCAATCTCGTCGCCAACGCCTTCGCCTTCCTCATCTTCCTCACTTGTGTTAACCCTATCTTCATCATCAACCCCATTATCTTCATCGTCCTCATCGCTCGCTTCGTCATCGTCGTTCATGGCAGCAGCTGCAGCAGCCACGGCTGAGTAATTCCTCCTGAAATTGAAGAAATTCTGTACTTTTCAGCAGGATGAATCTATTCTGTGTTGGAAAAGAAATCGAGTCTAATTGTGTCGAAGCACAATGTTCAATCCTCACACAAATTGACTCAAACGCTCGATGTTCAACACAATTCACACAGTTGGTAGGAGTTATTCGCTTAGAATAAGTAGAAACTACGACATTTCAGACCCAAATTCTCTTTCTATTCAAGAGAATTGAAGGATAGACAAAACTTTCAGATAAAATCCAGATATAAAGAGAGCAAAATAGCTACAAAACAAAAAGCACAGAAGTTCCAATCAAACGAAATTCATCTACAAATCCTACCTGAAAAGGGACTCCTCTGGCCCAGGCGATGGTGAAGGACGCTTCTGAGGCATAACCATGGGAGAGGTATAAGCAACAGACGACATAGCTGGCATCATCGGTTTCCTGTAGGGCAAAGGTACAGCCATAGGCGGCGAAGGCAGAGAAAAAGGCATCGTAGACTGAATCTGAACGGAAGACGAAGCCGCAGCCGCCGCAGGCGGCAGAATCATCAAAGGCATCGCCATAGTCGGAGGCGGTTTAGGCTGATTCTTGTAAACAGATCCGATCAAGTAGTCCAAGCGCGAAAAGAAAGGCCACGGCGACGTTAGGGTTTCGTTGGACTCCGCGATCTTCGCCTTCTCCGTCTTGTACTTCTTCTTCAGAGTATCGATCCGATTCTTGCACTGAACATCCGTACGGCTCGTCTTCTTCGTGTGTCCGTGGAGCGCGTTGACGGCGTCGGCCACCTCCTGCCAATCCTTCTGACGGAGGTTCCCACGGTTGAGCTCCAGAAAACGGCGGCCCCACGCCTCGACTAACGTCGCCGTCGCCTCCTCCGTCCAACAATCTTCGCGGGACTGCACCTGGCGCGACGGCGGCGTGGCGGTAGGCGGCGGCTGGGGCGTCGGAGATTCCGTTAGGTCACCCATTGGACGTCAGGGGTAAAATAGGGAATAGAGGCAAATATCTGGTTGGGAAAGAAGGATGGGATTGCGTGTGAAATAAGAGGAGTCGCCGGGGGTAGGGCGCGTGGGGTCGACGGTCACGCGATTTCGGCATATTGCCCAACTAACGGCGTTTAGGTTACGTCGTACTTTCGATTGCCTTGCGGCGATTTGAGTTGAAATCTTTCTTTTTCCTTTTTCGATTAATTTCGACTCACTGAAGGGGGATAATAACAAGTTTGGTCCTTTCTTTTTCTTGGCTTTCATTTTCTGGGCACGTAATTCGACATTTCGCCTTCGCCTCTCTGTAATTTGGGAAGAAGCATACGAAGAAGAAGAACAATGAGCCTCTTCTCTCCGACTGCTCCGCTGAATCGGCTCGCCGGCGTTTATCTCCTCTTCTATCAGAGTCGAATGTTCCGCACATCACTGTCCAGGCGAATATTGCTTGCCGGCGATCCTAATGCTTCGGCGGCAACTGCCATTGAGCAGTGGGTTGGAAATGGAAAACCCATCCACAAGCATGAGCTTCAGAAAATCATTAACGAGTTATCTAGTTATAGAAGGTTCAAGCACGCACTTGAGGTAATAAACTCCAAGCCACCCAGTGCAATATTGATTATTCATGGAATTATCGCCACGTATGTTTTGGTTTTGGGTTTTCGCCTCTTTTCACAAAATTACCAGTCGCCGCCCTAGCTTTGAATTTGAATTGTTCTTGATTCTTCAGTAAAATCATTAGGTATCTCTATGGATGAGTAATCAAGGAAAGCTGCAGATGAATCCATTCGATGTTTCCGTGAGGCTAAAACTAATATACCATGTTTTTGGGATCACAAAAGCTGAGGATTACTTCGACAAGATCCCAGAAAATTCCAGGACATTTGGAGCCTATCTCGCCCTTCTGAACATCTATAGCATGGCCAACTCTGCAGACAAAGCAGAGTCCATCGTCCAAAAAGCCAAAGAATTAGGCTACGCCACGAAGCCTATATGGTACAACCTTCTGATGAAGCTGCATTATAAGCTAGGAAACAAGGAAAAGCTCGCCAAACTCTTGGCCGAAATGGAAGAGAAAGGCATGCCATACGACGAGTTTACTCATCATATATGCTTCCTTTCGTACGCCAAAGATTCTGACATCAATGGCATGGACAGAGCCTTAAGAACTATGGAATCTAGCCGAGGTTTCGTACACTGGCGAACTTACGCAGCTGCGTCAAAGTTTTACTTAAAGGCTGGATCGATCGAAAAAGCTCTGCTCGTGCTGGATAAATTGGAGGAAAAGCTGACGACGAACCCTAAAGATAGAACCCTTTTGCTCATTCACCTCATCGACCTCTACGCCGAGGCTGGAAAGAAAGGCCTAATGTACCGAGCTTGGAATTCTTACAAGCCCAAATCCAAGGCTATGGTCAACAACAAGGTTTACCTACACATGATACAGTCGTTGATTAAGCTGGGAGAAGTTACAGAGGCGGAGAAGATCTTTCAAGAATGGGTTACCAACGAAAGGTGCTTTGATTTTCGAGTGCCCAATTTGCTTATCGACCATTACTGTTCGAACGGCGAGGTAGAAAAGGCTGAGGAGGTAATAACGAGTGGGATATCGAAAGGAGGTGAGCCTTGGATGGCGACGTGGTGTTTCTTGGCTTATGGGTATCTCAAAGAGGGCAATGTGGATAAGGCTGTTGAAGCTTTGGAGAAGGCTGTTTTTATATGTCCTCAACGTTTCGAGCATCGAAAGGATGCGTTGACGGCTTGTCTGAGATTCTTGCGGGGCGAGGCGTGTTTGGAGGAGAAAATGGAGGCGTTGGAGTTTGTTAAGTCGAACGTTTCGTTGAAGGTGGTCGATTTTTGTGGCCTTTGAGTCGTGAAGAATTATTTTCCTAAAGAAAAGAAATTAGTTAAACATAGACGAAGTTCGGAAAAATGCTTCATCAGACAGTTGATGAACAGAGGTACGAGGTTGAAGACACTCAACCAAGGGGAAACAAGATGTAAACGTTAATGTTGGAAGATTAATTGCCCAAAATGTGATTTAGTTTGGCACTTGTTAAGATCAGAATACTATATTGTTATGAAAATAGAATAAATTAAAGCCATGTTTTTAGGTCTTCATCGTAGCTATACGGAGTTTGTGTATTTGATTTAACTTTTTATAAAAATCTATGTTCAAGCTAAAGTTGACTTGATCATATGAGTAGAGTTAGTCTATTATAATAAGAGACAGCTGGTTCTACACCAAACCCTCACCAACCCAATCAAGAAAATAGAAAGCAACTCAATTTCCATTTTCCACACACAGCATTATCATCGGAAGATACAAAGAAACATGTTGAAAAAGATCCACTAAATCAAAAGACAGAAAAACTCGCAATCGCTGTATGTATATATATAGATGCTTACAAGACATATATCCATGCATATATGCACGCAATCACAGAAATCTTTATACAAAATGTTATCCTAATACTCAATTAAACTAAAGACCAAGTACTTGTAAGATCTCACTCCAATGCTCTCCAGGCAGCATATACGGTCAGAACTTAAGTACTAAGCCTTCGCTTTCTAATCTCACTATATATATTCTGATAAATCGTAAAGGTATATATGAGTTGAAGCATTTAACTCTCCCTAGGAATGAGGGTTTAAAGAAAGTGAAAGCATGGTGTCTATATCTGAGTTGTCTCCTCCACTACGATTGCGAGCATTGTGATCGTCATTGCTCAATCTTAGGTTCAAAGTAAGCTGCAAATCTGCAGCCACCTTTTCGTTATAACCGATCTTCTTATTCTCATCGCCGTTCTGTCGATAGTGACATAATAATAAGCATATAAACACACATAATGTATGTATAATATATATATATATATATATATATATATATGTGTGTGTGTGTGTGTGTGTGTGTGTGTGTGTGTGTGACCACGAAGCGTTTATAATTACCTTGATAATAGAAGGATCAAGATTTTTGTCTGGCTTCTGATGAACCATATTTTTGCCAGTAGTCCAACTGAGCACTTTTGGTCTTAAATTTTGCAATGTGGGATAAGGCACAACGTTGGAAATAAGGGTTTCCTTCTCCTTAGAGTAAATGTTTGGTGTCAAAGATTCTTTTGGGGTCCATCTTCTTTCTTCAGGAAACTGATTCGATATTGATATTAAGCTCTTTCCTATGTACGGAGACCAGTTCTGGCATCTGTTTACAGGTAACCTAAATGCATTATGAACAAAAACTCTATGACAATATTATATAATGTCATAGCATGAAATGAATGCACCTCTGCCTTGAGGAGAAAGATCTATGGTTGTACGGGCGATGAAATTGCGGGTTTTGAGGAAAGTTTGAGTGCTGTTCTCTTGCAAGAACGATACCGCCATTCTCCGACCTTAACTGATGATGAAATAACGAACTGCTTCTGTCGTAATAATTCCCAGAAAAGTAGCTTCGGACATTGCAAGCCCTATTCCCTTGACCTATCACTGCTTTAATTTCACATGGGATCAATGATGAATCGAAACTTGAATAAATGTAACCAAATAGTTAATGAACAGCTGTAAGTTTTTGGTATAGACCAATCAATATATATTATAAATGGAAGTTGTTAAGCTATTTTCTTGGTAAAGACCAACATGGATTCAACAAATTGAAGTATTACAAAAGTACTAACATAAGAGAGGATTTTATAACACTCAAATTACGTACCTTTCCCCGATTCATCGAGTTTCTTGTTTCGATACATCTGAAGGTGACTTTTGACATGAGATATGCTAAGTCCTCTTACATTCATTAGCTGAAGCAATGCTTTTGGAGTGGCTCCTGCATAGATTAAGCAAAAATTGATATCCATAAAGATTGCAGACTAATAATTATGAGAAATGAAACAACTTTATGTAAGGAAAAAAAAAACCAAATTTATTTATGATAAACGACGCTTACTTTCTTGCCCGCCTAATCTCTCGATAGCATTAACAAATGAGTAGTGTAGTTCACTCGTCCATCGAAGCCTTGGCAATTTTGAGCGTATGTATGGTCTAACTCTATTATTCTTCTTCTCATTTCCATCGCTTGCTCTCTCTCTATTAGTTACCTCATCCCCATCAGAGATATTGTTAGTATCTTCTTCGTTCAAATCAATGGAATATGATGATGTATTCTCCGATGAATTGCACGATTTGTTTAGATCTTCGACGTAACCGAGTTTAGTTTCCTCTCCTTCGATCATTTCGTCTTCATCAGCCATTAAAAGTTAAGAGGATGAATTGAAACTTTAGTGTTTGCTGTGGAAATTAAAAAGAGAGAGCAGATTGAGAAAAATAGCAGATTAGTTTTCAATCTATTAGTGGAAATACTATGAGGGACATGGTAGGTGTAAGATTTCTTCTCTTTTTTTTTTGGATAAAAGTACAGATATACAATTTAATATCTGAGAAATACATAACTTCAACTACAAGTGACGTATATGTAAATGCAAAAGCTGATCATGATAGAAGATATTGATTATCGTAAAATTTTTCATCAGCCTCCCAGCCGAATCATTCAAAAGCAAAACGAAGAACATAAAATGAAACTAATGAAAAATCGTACGTAATCACAAAAAATATAATAAATCGCTGTATATTTGTCCATATTTGTTCCTTGATCTCCAATGAAAGGTGAAAAAAGAGACAGAAACCCTAAATATATGATACAAACCTTAACCCAAAAAACCTAATATATAAAGACATCATTAAACTCTTTTAAGCAGCTGGTTCGATCAACGTCTAGATTAGATTGGATATCCAACGAAATCAAGGTATTTTCAAGAAACTTGTTTGTAGTTCGGAAAAATTCGATAATATCGAAATTTCAATCAACCCTAAATTAGCTTAAACCATAAAAGCAAGATTTCCATACAATCAACATACGTGATGATCGATGGGTTCGATATATCTTCACTTTCTACTTGAACTTGACCATGATCTCGCGCTTCTTTAATCGCAGTTACTCGAAAGTTTGAAGTTTTCGAAAAGCTATTAGAAAGTGAGATCTATGTGCTTGTACGATTCAAGATCAAGAGGGCATGAGTCTCGGAGAGAGAAAATGAACCAAAAAGATGAGTAGTATTTATGACAAGGCTTGATTTGATTATTCGTCATAAATTAAGGTTATTATCAAGAATTTCTTGCAATAGGTAAACTTTCTTAATGAACAACATAAAATAATTCAGCAATCACTGGTCGTGCTGTGATCCACTTGCTCTGTCTAATTATGTTGGACCAAATAATATATAAACATTAAATAAAAATCTACTTTAAATCCGTCGATATTATATGTTTAAATTCATTAGAAACATCGGATAGCAGAATAGAATGTGACACCCTATAGACATATTTAGTATTGTTCACTTGTTGCCAAAAAACAAAAAAACTATTTTAATCAAAATGGTAATAACTAATATCACTATATCGATTGGAATTTTCCTTTTACATAAAGAAGTTAAAAACCCTAAATTTTGTTTAATCAAACTTCCACTCAGTTGGTTGCAATAATTCTGCAATAATTGTTGCATTATTGTAACAGACGATTTGGGGGCCCTCAGTGTTTAATATCATGTGACTTTGTGAAATCTCTATTTTTTTGTTAACGTAAAGTTAAATAATTTAACAGTTGTCTTTGATCTTAATTGCTTGACTTTTCTAGTGACTCGTCTAACATTACTCGTGAAATGTAAACCAAAAAATAAAAAATAAAAATTTATGGGCAGCATATGCAAAAAATGCCAATGTCAAGAAATGACATAGAAAGAAGGTTCCTTCAATTTGTTTATCTTTACCTAAAACAAAGACTCTATTCCACCATAAATATTAAATTCAGCTTCCTGTCCCCATATATCTTTATTAACCTTCATTATGAATGGGACTCGCAGAATTAAATATAACTTTTCAATTTATCTTATTTACTATAATTGACATGGAATTAGAAAAATATTGATTAATGATTACCCAATCGACGTAAACATCACGATGGAATCTAATTAGTAATCCTTATCAATTTTGTTCGGAATTTTTTCCAGACGTGTTTTGTAGTCTATTCGTCACCGTTTATGTAATATTTACTTATAGACTAAATGAATTTACTTGGTAAATTCTAAGGCCCTTTGTGACCAAACCAGAAAAAAAAATAAAAATTACCTTGCGATCGAAAAATATTTTCAAAAAACAAAAAAAAAATAACAGAGGAATCTGTAAGCTTATTCTAAAGATATATCATTCTAAAGTAGTTCTATGATTGAATTCAAAAGAGATGCCATCAAATGTGAGAGCGCGGCTATGCATCAATCACTTATAATTGCATGCATGCACATCAAATCAAAGCTCAATTAAAAGTAATTTTATTATTATAAGTTCATCGACCACCATATGACTCATAATTCTCTGAAAGGACTCTTGAATTTCCAAATTAATAGTTATAAATTATTTTTTTCTACTAACAGACAGCAGCACAAGTCTTCATTCAAAATTGGTTGGTGACACTAAAGGACACCCGCAACTGGCTGCTTGAGTTGTTATACCATATGATGACCACAAATTATTACTAGTTACTATTATAATAGTTACTAAAATTTAATATTGCTGTCATGCAACAATTATATTATTTTAATTCTTCAATGACATATAATCGAAGGTATTAGAACATTTTTAAAAGGTTTGGCAACGAACAATACGCATTTCCTTTGTCTTATCTCGTCCGCATGGAGTTGACTTTTCGGGTTAATGTAAATTGTCCGAATATTTCAAGGAACCAATTTTTAAAATGACGTAAGTGAAATTTCCAATGATGGGGGACATGCATGCAAAAATCTAACGCACAATAATGTAATCGGGTACATTATTTTATTCAACAATGATGACTCTCGTGCAATTTTTATTATTATTATTATTATTATTCATCACTTAGAGATCAAACCAAATAATTACGTTTCAAATTCATGTGAATCTTTAGCCCGATGCCCGGGCCCGAAAGCCCGTTTGTCATGAACCATGATCGTATTCCATTGAAGTGAAGGTAAAATCCCTTTTGAATTTGAAAATATTAAATATACCAATTATTAATATATAATATCCATTGAAGTGAAGGTAACTCACTTTTGGATTTGGAAAAGGTATCAACCAATGCTTTGCTACATCACCTCTTATATTGCAATATGTGGCACCGATAAGTGGCACATACAATACAAGGTGTCCTACATAAGTTGTTAGCACCATTGGATCTCTCTCTCTCTCTCTCTCTATATATATATATATATATATATAATTGCCTGTCATATTTAGGTAGAATATTTTCTTATGTGCACTATATTAAGATGATTAAGTTATTCTGATAATGTTATAGAATTTGGCATTTAATTTGAAATAAATTTAGATGTTTCACTTCTTTCTTTTGAAATGGCCCCCTACCAAGTTAGCGATGAACTTCCTACGAATGAACTCCCACCATCACCGGCCTACAATGTAGCAATTTTTCTATAAATAAAACTAATTATAAATTTAAGAATATGATTATATAAACCAACTCAAATTAATAATAAAAAACTTCTATCTAATTGTTGCGTTAGGATCTGTCGCGAGGGACAGAAGGAAAATAAACGTGGATGAGTGAAACAAGTATTCATTAGATAATTTGATCAATCATTTTTATCCTAATTACATCATCGACATGTCACCAACACGTCAACGATTTCAATTCAAAAATGGCTCATCTTTTATGTCTTAAATACGATAAAATAATAGACTGACCCAATTGACGAGAATGGGTTGGTTAAAAAGAGTTCATTTATTATTATTTATCAAGATTCAATAACACAGCTCGAGTTTTTGCCTTTACAAACTGTTCTTTAAAGACACACCCAAAGTATTTTCTGTCCAAAACTATTGTCTAACATCGTATATAAGAGGGTTTATTTATGTCTATGGTTTTTTTCTTCTGCTGCAACAAGGTGATGATTCCTAGTGCCAATATTGAACGTCCTACTATTTCAATTTATCCCTTGAGAAAATCAGCATTGAATTACGCTAACCAATCACAGAACCACACAAATCTCAAATAAAAATTCAAACTTGAAGCCATTAGCATTTCATCAACTCACAGCTCAGTTACTACCTTTAGGCTTTAGGACAGGAAGAAGGCTGTTATTGCTCTTACAAGTAAATAACATGTTTCTCCCAATTCTATCTATAAGAAAAATTGAAGCCAAAACACAGAACATCATGAATCCAACTTCATTACTATACTACTCCATAATAACACATCATATAACTCTTGTGCGGAAAGCAATTTATACATCAAAGGGCAAATATATATACGTAAGTAAGAAACACATACTCTTCGATTCTTTCGCCCGCTCCTTCGCCTCTACTCCGTGTCCGAGGGCAGGTAAGAAGAAGCTTCCGATAAACCAAGGCTCAGCAGCCCCGGCCTCAATTCCCTGTTACAAAACTCCTCATACTCACCTCTATCCCCGCCCTTCTTCTTCACCTCCACCACCCTCAAAGAAGGCGTAAGCTCGAAAATCTCAGCAGCAATCGTCAGCGGCCCCTTCACGCCATCCCTAGTGCCTTCAAGACTCACCCTGCAATCCTTCTTCCTCACCGTAAAGCTCACCAATTTCGCAATCTCCTCCAATTTCGATATGATGTTAGAAACGGGCGCGCCCGAAACGAATCGGGCCCCACCGCCTTCGGCTCCTTCCTCGAACAGGCCCGAGAGGTCAAACCCCTGAGAGAACGATATGATGTCGAATGCGTTCAAGCTCGCTGGTCTTGGGAGGTTCCCTCTGTTTATCCTTCGCCTGCTTTCCAGCTCTGATTCTGTCTCGGACAGGGATTGATCGGACAGTAAATCTATGTCGTCGATGGCTTCTTTGCTAACCTTAATGGAATCTCCACCAGCAGCGAAAAACTTGTCGTCGTCAAAGTAGAATTTCACGTGGCTAAACCCCTTCCGAAACCACTTGTTCTCCATTATTTCGGGTATTGTAATCCTAGTCACGGGATTTGTGTCTAACAACCGCCGGCAGAGGCGAGCTAACTCGCCGGAGAACCACCTAGGGCAGCGAAATTCGCCACGGTAGATCTTTTTGTACATGGCCATGACGTTTTTGTCCTGAAACGGAAGGTAACCTGCCATCAGAACGAAGAGGATGACACCACAGCTCCATATATCCACCTTGGCGGCGTCGTAGCCCTTCCTAGAGAGAACCTCCGGCGCCACGTAGGCAGGCGTGCCGCAGAAGGTGTGGAAGAGTCCGTCCTGCTTGATCTGCTCGGAGATCGCGCTCAGTCCGAAATCGGAGACCTTGAGGTTGTCGTCGTCGTCGAGGAGTATGTTCTCCGGCTTCAGATCTCGGTGGTAGACGCCGCGCGCGTGGCAGAACGCGACGGCGGAGATCAGCTGCTGGAAGTACCTCCGCGCGGTTTCCTCCTTGAGCCTCCCCTTGGCGACCTGATTGAACAGCTCGCCGCCCCTGACGTACTCCATCACGAAGTAGATCTTCGATTTCGTGGCCATCACCTCGAATAGCTGTACGATGTTAGGGTGCCGTTCGCGGCGGAGGATCGAGATCTCGCGCTTGATGTTCGCCGTCAGGCCGACCTTGAGGATCTTCTCCTTCTCTATGACCTTAATCGCCACGTTCTCGCCGGTCTTGACGTTCTTCGCGTGGTAGACCTTCGCGAACGTCCCCTGGCCGAGGAGCTTTCCGACGTCGTATCGATTGAGGAGCAGCGTGCCCGTGCCGATCTCCTTTATGCTCTTCTTCGGAGGGTTTGGGGCCTGCGCCGCCATTGAAGCTCAGCAAAAAATCGAGAAATCGAGGTGAGTTCTAAGGTCTAACAAGCGTTGATATTGGTGGACATCGTCGGCGGCGACGGAAAACGTGTGGAGTGGGGTGAAAATCGATCAAATGATTGTGAATGTGAGGCTGTGTTTGTTGCGTTATATGGAAAGGGATTTAATGTATAGATTCTTCGTAATTCACGATTTATTGGAAATTTTGATTTTGTAATAAATAAATAAATAATATCACGTTTTTTCTTGAAGTTACTACTATTATGTCTCCGCACAACAGCTGGACCATGAATGTATTTTGATGACTGCGTTAATGATTGCAACGGTTATCTTGGATTAAATATGTTATATATTCTAAATCGAGTGAGATGGGAAATTAGAAACGTCAAATTTGTTGAAGACTTGAGATTTGATTCGTGATTAGAAAATAGTATTTTCATGGTATTGTTTTTTTTATTCTAGTTTATAAATTACGTATCTGATTGTAATTTAGTTGAACGACGCACTTCATTCAGCTGGCGACATTTCAATTATGTAATAATTTGTCCAATGACGATGTGTCACGCGCTTGCTTACGTATACAATTTATCGACATTTTGTACCCAAACTTCCTCATTTCGATATCTACCACATAATCCCTGTAGATTCATGAAGTTAAACCTTAGCGGTTGAATTGAAATATTTATCAGGGAGACAAAAGTCAAATGGGTTACGAATCACTATAAAAACATATAAATCAAACTTACTCATGTTAAAATTGTGTTTTAATTAATTAAAAACAAAACTTATCGGTCCTTTCTAATAAGGGCATCTCCAACGCCACGTTTTAAGTTGTGTCAATAATAATGGTTGAATAATTAAAGAAACTGATTGGAAGGAAAGGACGAAGAGGACATTGAGGTCGATTGGGAAAAAAATTGCAGGGCGGTGTGGTCAAGAAGACAAGAGAATTTATTTACTTCATTTTCTTTTCTTTTTTAATTTATCTGTTTTCTGTTTTTTTGTATTCAACATTATTTATGATTTGCTTTTAAAAAACAAATTTTACGAATGATCACAAAATATTAAGTTTTTACTTTGAATATAACATTATTAATAAAAACACAATAAAATTAGATATGTTTTATGAATTAGTTAACAAATAATCTTGAAAATTATTCAAATAGATAACAACGTAACAAATTTGTGGTAATTTTACTTTACAATATAAAATATAAATAATATTTTAGATAATTTGATATTAT
The DNA here is from genome assembly GCA_027422505.1 of Craterostigma plantagineum. NCBI lineage: Eukaryota > Viridiplantae > Streptophyta > Magnoliopsida > Lamiales > Linderniaceae > Craterostigma > Craterostigma plantagineum. The sequence goes on along the minus strand of JAPQWV010000043.1, from coordinate 2,196,243 downwards.
TAATATTCTTTTACTCAAATATATTAAAATCTAAATGAAAATATCTACTTTGATAATAATATGATAATTTTATTTAACTATAAAAAATGATAATTATAGTCAGATGGTTAAATTATTATGAGTATTTTGGTAGAATATATTATAATCTAAATGTAACAAAAGATGGTTCATAAAATGATTGGAATTTTGAAGTGAAATTTTATATAAAAATAAAGCTCAAGCAAAAAGATAAAGGTGCGATTTTACAGACACATTGCCGAGTGGACTGAGAGGCACTGTTACATTGATTTTTCCTCGGTTTCTCCGGTGAAACCACCGCGGCCATGGCCAAGAAGAAGAGGATCACTAAACAGAGTCCCTCAACGCCGGACATGGGAGCGATCGCTACTGATGAGTTGAAAGGGAATACCTCACACACGCCCAAAAATCTCACTGAGCCTACACTTGAAACGATCACCAAATTGATTGGGCATTACGTTAGATCACCCAATGGGGGACAGGGAAATGAGGCCGATGTGACTATATTGGAACGTACACTACGTGAGCTGAAAGGGAAGAGTACATGTGGTGGTGAGGTAGATGACAACGGACGAGAACCGGGTAAATCAGTCTGGGAAAATTTTGACATCTCCAAACTGAGAAATGCGGGAACTAAATTAGGGTATGTCGAACCAGTTGTAACAAAAGGAGTTAAACTGGGGCAGATTGAGGCTGAAGATATCTCTGAGGAAATTGAATGCTGGAACACAACTATTGTTTGTTATGTCTTGGGGTCAAATCCCCCCTTTTCAGTGATGAACGGGTTCCTGAGCAGAGTGTGGAAGAAGTATGGAATACAGAAGGTCCTACAAGTGAGAGCAGGACTGTTCTTGGTCAAGTTTGATTCCCTGGATACTCGAGATAGGGTACTACAGGAGGAAGTACTGCAGTTTGACAAGAAACCTGTTATAATAGCCCCATGGACTCCTAACACACAGTTCAAGAAAGGGGAAGTTGGGAAAGTGCCTATTTGGATAATTCCCACACTTAGAGCTCAAGTATTGGGGAGCAAAGAGTCTCAGTAAACTGGCTAGCCTCGTGGGGAATCCCATCATGGCAGATGGAGTTACAGAGCGGAAGGAAAGAATACAATATGCTCGGATACTTGTTGAAGTGGAGCTGAAACATGAACTGAAGAAGACTATCTCCTTTATCAATGAATATGGTCAAATTAGTGAACAAGAAGTGGTATATGAATGGAAACCTACTAAGTGTGGGAAATGTGGCATGTTTGGTCATGAGATGGAGGTGTGTAGGAAAGCAGGGCCACCCCAAGTATGGAGGAGCAAACAACAGGAGGCACCTAAAGAAGTACATGAGGAACCCTTGCAATCTACCTAAAAGGACCAGTCTGCTAGCCTGGAGGTGTCAGTGGGGCATGAACTGGACAAATCACAGCTGGGGGGGACAAGAGGATAAGGGACAGTATGATGTCTGGCATGTACAGGGGAGGAAAAGAACACCCAAAGAACAGGGAGAGACTGAGAGTGGGAACTGTGCCCGAGATCAGGGTAATAATTCCAAGCCTATAGAGAGGCTTGGTTATTCCCCCCATGGATAAATCCTTCATGTGGAATGTGAGGGGTATGAATACCCCTCACAAACAAGCTGAGATTAGTCTGCTATGTAAGAAATTGCAGATTCATCTAGCTTGTCTGGTTGAGACTAAAATCAAGAAGGGCAATCTGGAATTGATACTAGATAGATGTTTTCGAGGCTGGCATCAGGTTAACAACCTGGACTGCCATTACAATGGGAGAATAATAGTAGTGTGGCAGAATGATTGGCATCTGAGTGTCATGAAGAAAACTGACCAGCTGATCCATATTAAATGCTCGAGGCAAGGAGAGGAATTCATGATGACATGTGTATATGGACATAATTGGGTGAGCTCCATGGTTAGTATGGGGAGATTTTAACAATGTTTTGAACATGGGGGACAGAATTGGAGGAGCTCCTGTAATGGCAGCTGAATATGAAGGCTTCAGGATCTGTCTTACTGATTGTGTTCTTGTGGAAGTACCTAGGAAAGGTAATCAGTTCACCTGGACTAACAAGCAGAATCATGAGAATAGAGTGTGGAGTAGAATAGATTGGGTGTTTGGCAATATACAGTGGGTTGAGAGATATCCAGATATAGAGGCACATATACTGGAGGAGAGTATCTCGGATCACACTCCCATTTTGCTCAGACAAGTGGGATCACAATGGCATAGTAAGAAGAGCTTTAAGTTCCAAAATATGTGGGTAGATGCACCCCACTTTTTGGAGCTGGTTTCTGAGATCTGGGCAGGCAGGTATGATGGTGGATGTGAATGGCAAATGATTCAGAAACTAAGGGATCTGAAATGCTCCCTCAAAGAACTGAATAGAACTCACTTCCCAGATATTGTGAACTCTATGGAGTGGAGTAGATTGAAACTGAAAGCAGCTCAAGAGAAGCTACATGGAGACCCCCTCAATATGGTATTGATCCAGGAAGAGAAAGACTGTGCAACAGAGTTTGAAAATGTCAGCAAGGCTGCAACAAAATTTCTGTCCAGAAGGCCAAAAGCACCTGGCTAATACAAGGGGATAGAAACACCAGATATTTCCATGCCTTGGTTAAGCAGAGGGTAATCAGAAACAGAATAGCTTCAGCCTATACTGAGACAGGGGAGCTACTGGATCAAGCTGAGGATATTGCTGAACATATGGTGGCTTATTATGAGGAGATCTTGGGGAACACAATGGGCCTTACCAGTGAAGTGAAGGATGAGGTTATTAAGTAGGGCAGGGTGCTCTCTGTGGAGGAGCAGATGGGACTGATCAGACCTTTCAGTAAGAATGAAATCAAACAAGCTATGTTTTCTATATCTAGTGACAAGGCTCCGGGGCCGGATGGATATAATAGTGAATTCTACAAGAAGGCATGGGGGGTAGTGGGAGAGGACATCATTCAGTTGGTCCAGAATTTTTTCCAGACAAACCAGTTGATGAAGACTCTAAACAAAACTGCTATCACTTTAGTTCCTAAGGTTGATCACCCAAGTTATGATAGGGAGTACATGCCAATATCATGCTGCAACACCATCTACAAGTGCATCTCCAATTTTATATGTTCCAGAATTAGAACAGTTCTACCTAAACTAGTCCAGGATAATCAGGGGGCTTTTGTACCAGGAAGATCCATTGCCCATAACATCCTTCTTACTCAGGAACTACTCAGGCTGAGAGGAGCTGTGTCAGCCAGGTGCTTGATGAAAATTGATCTGAAGAAGGCTTATGATATGATAGAGTGGAGGTTCATACTCAGCCTGTTACAGAAACTGCAATCCCTGTCAGAATGGTGGCTTGGATTGAGCAGTGCATAACTACAGTTTCCTACCAGTTATCTATCAATGGAGCATTGGAAGGGAATATTAAAGGGGCTCGGGGAATCAGGCAAGGTGATCCCATGTCACCATTGCTATTTGTTATGGTGATGGAATATTTAACAAGGATGCTTAGTTTGGCAGCTGCTGAGGGAGACTTCAGGTATCACCCCCAATGTAAACAGTTGAGAGTAGTCAATTTGTGTTTTGCAGATGACCTGATAATCCTCTGCAAAGCTCAGCACAGATCAGTTAAAGTGATCCTTGAGAGCTTGCAACAATTTCAGACTACAACTGGGCTGGAGGCTAATAATAGCAAATCACAGATTTATATTGCTGGTGTTTCTGCAGCAGTTAAACAGGAGCTGATTGCTCTCACTGAATTTGCTGAAGGCACCTTTCCAATGAGATACCTTGGTGTGCCTATATCACCTCACAAGTGGAGTAGAGCAGAGTGCCAGGCACTGGTGGATAAATTTGTTAAGAGAATCACTTGTTGGTCAACTAGGAACCTGTCCTATGCCGGAAGATGTTGCCTTATCAACTCAGTGTTGTTGGCTTTGCATAGCTATTGGGGGTCGATATTTGTCTTGCCTAGGAGTGTGGTTAAGCTTGTTGATCAAAAGTGTAGAGAGTTTCTGTGGGGCAGAACAGAGAAGGGGGCTAAGCAAGCACTGATAGCTTGGGATTTGGTATGAAAAAGGAAAAGCTGTGGTGGTCTCAACATCAGGAATTGTGGGGACTGGAATTATGCTTGCATAGGGAGACTCATGTGGGATATAGCTGGGAAGAAGGATTGTTTGTGGATTAGATGGCTGGATGGTGTATACCTGAGGGATGGGGAATTCTGGTCACACACTGCACCTAAGGATTGCAGTTGGACATGGAGGAAGCTGAACAAGATTAAGGACCTTTTCAGACAGGGATGTCAAGAGTAGAGGTGTTCATACGGTTTCGGTTTCGGTTTGCCGGTTCGTAACCGCCGGTTTGGAACCGAAATATGCTTAAACCGTAACCGAACCGTGGTTAACCACGGTTCGGTTATGGTTTTGAAACCGCCGGTTTCAACGGTTCCGGTTTGAAACCGCCGGTTACGGTTTCAAACCGGTTTTTCTATTTTTTTTTGTGCTTTTTGTTGTTTATTGGAGAATAATAAATAAATTTGATTTTGTTTTATAATGTATCTTCAAGTTCAATATTTTAAAAAGAATTGATTATTGCTTATAAAACTCAAGAAAATGTGAAAAAAATACAACTTAAATATTTTTAAAAACTAAAGATTATTGCTTAAAAAATCTACCATTAATCCCCCTATTTATAGAGAAAAATAAAAAATTTAAAAATAATAAAATAAATCATATAGTTTGGTGATATGATTGAATTTTTTATTTTTTTCTTTGTAAATGGTAATGGACAAACGGTCATATATATAAACCGTTTGAATTATTTTTATTATTATTTTAATATATAAACCGGCGGTTAACCGTCGGTTACAAACCGTCGGTTAACCGCCGGTTACAAACCGCCGGTTTCGGTTCTAGAATATTACGAACCGAAACCGAACCGATCTAAATGACGGTTCGGTTCCGGTTATAACCGGAACCGTTGACCCCGGTTAACCGAACCGTTGACCGCCGGTTCGGTTTCGGTTCGGTTCCGGTTTTTGAAACCTTCTGAACATGTCTAGTCAAGAGGGGAGATGGTTGGCTACTGCAAATGGGCAGTACACAGTCTCTTCAGGTTACAATTGGCTAGGCCGAACTAGAGAGGTGAAGTTTGAGCTCGCAGAGGCAGTATGGAATAGGTGGTCTGTCCCTAGACATGCTATAATGCTTTGGATGCTATTTCATGGGAAAATCTTAACGAGAGACGGACTACAGCAGTGGGGGGTAGAGGTGCCAGACACGAAGTGTTTACTCTGTGGGACTGAAGAGGAAACTATCAGTCATCTTTTCTTAAAATGTGAATTTAGCAAAGCTGTTAAAGAAAGAATACAGGAATGGATCAAAGGCCGAATAGCAGAGGATTTGGAGGGAGTTAAGAGGATCATGAAGCAACTGGGGAAGCGCATGCATAAGATCTGCAAAGTTAGAATATTGGTGATAGCTGCTGTCCTTTACATGATTTGGACTGAGAGGAATCGAAGATTGCATGGGGAGGAAGCGCGGGCAGTGGTTGAAGTGGTAAGAATAATTAAGCAAGTTGCATTGGATCAGATCATCAGCTTGAAGATTTTACGTAAAAGACAAGATGAACAGACGTTTTTAAAACATTTACTTAGCTAGTTTATCGGTTGGTAGTTGATGTGAGGAAACAAAAGTGTAATGTGCTGAACATTTGTGATACGTGGTAATGATAACTTCTTACCAAAAAAACATGATTGGACTTGATTACCGTGCAAACTCTTTACATGAAGAAATTGTAATGTAACAACTCTATATGAAATGGTTGTAAGTTAAAAACTTTCAATTGAAAGAATCACGACGCGGGATCTTAGGCTGTTGAAGAAAAGCTTTTTGATTAGGTGAAGATTCTGGGGATCAATGTCCAGGTTCTAAACGAGTAAATAAGCGTTGAAAAGCCTCCGGTCGGATGGATGGAGGACCGACCCGTGTTTAACGAGCGTTGGCGGGTTCTGGAGTGCCTGAGTGTCTGGCAAAGAGCTTTCTTCGCGTATAACAAGAGGTGAAGCAGCTAGGAAGTTAACGAGTGAACATCTTTCCGAACAAGGGAGACTGGAATGCTTACAACCCTTATCGACTAGATATAGAGATCGAATAGATGTTCATGGATAGACAAACATTCCATTGATTCTTTAATTTTGGTCTGAAAAAGCGATCCAATACAAAACACCCATGTTATTTGCTAGGAGATGCCTTATCTCTCGATGTCTTGAGGTTGAATCTAGTTTGTTCAACTATGCAAGGCAAGTCTTCTGCTATATATAATTCAATTATCTTACTATAGTACATACTAATTTAAAGAAGTTACTGCATTCGGCTTTAGTCTTCGAAGTAAAAAAAACATCGTACCTTAACAGTCACATACATAACCATATAAGAGTGTGTCTGCTTGAGAGTATTAAGGAGGATTATATGGGTTACAATTAAGTAGTGTTTGTTTGAAGGGTTATGTGAGATTTAGTTAATACCTCCTTAATATTCCGATTATGGTATTAACTAAAGCTATCCATCCACGTACCTTTTGCTAATCCCATGCATTTAAAATTACCATTTATGTATTAAATATTCAATTCAAACTATGGATAAATTTGTAATTGAGTTTAATTAAACTAATAAACATATGAAATTATCTACCAAATCCATCCGAGAACAATATTTGAATTCATCAACCAAACATCGTTAAAATTCATACACACTGTTATTTAAATCCAGCTAAAGCTAACCCATCTAAAGAGTTTTTACTTCCTTTCCTACAATTGTTAAGTTTTTTTTGTCAATAGATATATCCTAATCTGAACCATGCATGGCGCATTCCCTATGAACAAGAACCTATTTTCTAGAAGAAATAATAATCAATTGATGATAATAATGGAAGTTCAACAGACTAAAAAGGGGTCGATCCATTCATTCTTCTTGGAAATATGTACAGTCACGCTTAACATTAAGACGTCGCTTGGACTGGAATTGGACATCCCATCTATAAATTCCTCAATAAAAACGAAGAGTCAAAATATCACTAGCATCACAATCGCCGCCGTCTTCACAGCACAGTCACCACCATGTCGCCGCCGCCGCCGCACCCCTTCCCCAAAGCGAAGTCGACGGTCTTACCCGACCCTTCGGCGTTCTTTTCGCCGCCGCTTCTCAACAGACCATTGCCCACCAACTCATTCTTTCAAAATTACGTCTTGGAGAACGGCGACCAACCCGAGTACATACACCCCTACTTGATCAGATCCAAAGACTCAAAGCTGAGCGTTTGCTATCCTAGTAAGTTCAACAACTCGGCTTTCGTATACGAGGTTTTTACAGAGGACATAGTCATTTCTGCTGGGGACGATCCAATCCCATGTTATTGGACTAACAGTTCAGCCCATCTCGTTTCCTTTTTCAGTGATCTAAGTGTAACCCTAGACTTTCCTTCGTGTGGGCTAAGGTTCTTTCTCGTCAGAGGGAGTCCATTTCTAACATTTGGTGTGGAAAATAGCAGACTGTCTATATCCACAGTTGACAGTTCATGCCGTCCTTGACCTCAGTCCTACTCCTAGGTTCTTGCAGAAAGTATGCGATTAAGCTGAGTAACAATCAGGTGTGGAAACTCTACGCATCCTCGCCGATAAAATTGAGCCTTGGCGGGATTAATTGCATAAATTCTGATCCCTTTTTTGGCGTAATTAGAACTGCATTGCCCAATCGTGATGGAAGGCTCGAGAGTTTTCTCGATAGGTTCAGCTCATGTTATCCTGTGAATGGCCATGCGTCTTTTAACAGGCCTTATTGTTTGGAGTACACTTGGGAGAAGAGAGGAAAGGGGGATTTGTTAATGCTGGCACATCCTTTGCATCTAAAGCTTTTGTCCAAGAATGATTGCTCTGTGACCGTTTTGGATGATCTTAAGTATGAGAGTATGGACGGTCAGCTTGTCTTCGTTGTTGGGGATTCTTGGGTGCTAAAGAGCGATCCCATATCTGTGACTTGGCACTCTGTTAATGGCGTCGATGAAAGTTCTTACTCAGAGATTAAACAAGTACTTGTGAAAGATATCAAGGCGTTAGATTCTTGCTCTAGAACCACATCTTCATCCTATTTCTATGGGAAGTTAGTCGCCAGAGCTGCAAGGCTGGCTCTGATTGCAGAGGAAGTGGGCCATTTCGATGCAATTCCCGCGGCAGTTAAGTTCTTGAAAGAGACGATCGAGCCATGGTTAGAGGGCACTTTTGGTCCCAACTGTTTTCTCTATGATCCTAAATGGGGCGGGATCGTGACCAGGCAAGGCTCGCAAGATGAAAGAGCTGAGTTTGGGTTTGGAATCTACAACAATCACCATTACCACCTGGGGTACTTTGTCTATGGAATCGCTGTCCTTGCAAAGTTCGATTCTGCCTGGGGAACAAAGTACAAGTCCAAAGCCTACGCTCTAATGGCAGATTACATGAGCTTAGGCATGAAACAGAGCTCAGATTGCTACTACACACGCCTGAGGTGCTTCGACCTATGGAAACTGCATTCTTGGGCAGGTGGGCTAACTGAATTCGCTGATGGCCGTAACCAACAGAGCACTAGCGAAGCAGTGAACGCATATTACTCTGCTGCTTTGATGGGCTTAGCCTACGGGGATAGCAGCCTTGTTTCGTTAGCGTCTACTTTGACAGCCTTGGAAATCCACGCCGCAAAGACATGGTGGCACGTAAAAGAGGGAAGTGATTTGTATCCCAATGAATTCGTCAGAGAGAATCGAGTCGTAGGAGTTTTGTGGGCTAATAAGAAAGATAGCGGGCTATGGTTTGCACCTGCCTCGTGGAGGGAATGTAGGCTTGGGATTCAGTTGCTGCCTATTTCGCCGATTAGTGAAGCTCTGTTTTCTGATGTAAGGTTTGCGCGGGAGCTTGTGAGTTGGACTTTGCCTGCTTTGCGTAGGGAAGGCGTCGGTGAAGGTTGGAAGGGATTTGTGTATGCTTTGCAAGGGATTTACGACAAGAAAGGTGCTTTGGATAGGGTGAGGAGATTGAAGGGCTATGATGATGGGAACTCTCTTACGAATCTGCTGTGGTGGATCTTTAGCAGAAGAGGTGGATGATGATGGCTATCGATGCTACTAATGTATGCATTCAATAGGGTAGGTATTCTGTTGCTTTGTGTTCGTTTCTTGAAGATTCACCTCATTTCTTTCTTTAAGTCTGTAATATTTCTCATGCTTTCTGTCGTGGTGAACTTTCCGTAATACTTCTCTGCTCTCTGTAATATTTTTTACCAATCTTCGGCAAAGATCGGAACTTTTCGAGCTATGGATGGACAGGCCAATAATTTTCTCAAGAAATCAACAGACAAAGAGCCTAAGTCAAACGCGACTTTGTAATTAGGCAACATTATGAGGGGCTGATTGTATAGTTTACACCCACCACAATTGAGAGAGAGAGAGAGAGAGAGAGAGAGAGAGAGAGAGAGAGAGAGGACAAAGTGTAAGAAAGCAGAGCTGTAATCACATGCGATTGGTGTTTGGTCTTATGGGGCCATTCTCTTGCTGAGTCTTTCTTTTGTCTTTCACCGATAATTATGACCAGTGGACGAAGACTCGATGCTTTTCGCCAGCTATATTAGTTGGAAAAATTCGACATTTCCTTTTCTTTTTTCTTCTCGCCTTTCCGTTCTGTTTTTCTCTTTCAGTTATGCAAAAAACTTGAAGACGTCCCTGTTCGTACAATGGCTGACGATAATAAGGTAAAGGGCCTTTCTTTACTTTACCCCACTTTTCAAGCTTTGTCTGTTTCTCTCTTCTTTAGTTTCTTTCTCAAGAAATGCGATTCGTGTGAAGTACTTCTTTCCTTCTGCCCAAGTCTATCTTCTTGTCTTTCGAACCTTCAAGGGATTGCAGATCTGTTTCTTTCTTGTACTTGGAAAGATCTGTTTTCTTCAGCACAGTTGTGGTGAAAAAAGTTCAGATCTTTAACTTCGTAGCTGAATTTTTGGTAAAGTTTGCCTATTTCTTGTTTGATTTCTCCACCTGATGTTGATGGCTAGTTCCAAACTACTCTGCCTCGTCGCTTCTTACTCTGAATATAAATCAATTACTTGTATTTGCTATTGGGTTCATGATTCTTGATCTGATAAATATTGGGTCTGCAAAGATCTTGTATGGCTGACTATCTTCCTTCTATAGTCAGCTTAAGTCAGCTGATTATTTAACTTAATCATCATCATTTTGCTCAAAGCCACAATTCTTGATACTAATTTCACTCGATTAACCTGTAGATATCAGGCCATGTAATGGACGGCAATGATGCTGTCGCGGGTCACATAATTTCTATTACCACGGGCGGCAAGAATGGAGAACCTAAGCAGGTGAATCCATTTATCTTCTTAGTATCGAGTATCATGTAGTTTGATAGCTTATTAGTGTTTACTTTGATAAGAACAATGATTTATCGATGAATTCGTGACCAACGTGCTTTTCTCCTTAGCATTGCCCAGCTTAGCTTCCCCTATGTATTGATTTGAAAGAATTATCGATGATTTATTCTTCTTCTTCATGATCTTATGTCATTCTGGTCAGACCGTTAGCTATATGGCAGAGAGAGTTGTGGGCAATGGCTCGTTTGGAGTTGTGTTTCAGGTACGTATAATCGTATATCATATCCATGCTTGCTTAAGCGCTAATCTGTCTCAATTATCTGCATTTTTTTTCTTCGTATGTTGTATTTAAATTGTCGTGATGCCTCTGCATAGGCGAAATGTATAGAAACCGGCGAAACTGTGGCAATAAAGAAGGTATTACAAGACCGAAGATACAAGAGCCGTGAATTGCAGCTGATGAGGACTATGGATCATCCCAACATAGTTTCATTGAAGAACTGTTTCTACTCAACTACGACTAAGAACGAGCTCTTCCTAAACCTAGTCATGGAGTACGTCCCAGAATCCATGTTCCATGTTCTTCAGCAGTACAACAGCGTGGGCCAGAGGATGCCCCTTGTTTATGTCAAGCTTTACACCTACCAAGTTAGAGTTTAATCTAATTTCTTTCTTACTCGCTGATCTGTTCGGATGACGTATTCCTACGTTTGTTATTACAACGTTTTAATCTGGGATTTGTATGCCTTTTGCAGATATTTAGAGGGTTGGCTTACATGCACTCTGTTGCTAAAGTGTGCCACAGAGACTTGAAGCCTCAAAATGTCTTGGTATGCATATAATTTTGCTACGAATAAGCACAAAAAAGCACATCATTGTCCTTTTGTTGATATCTTTACGCGTGTTTTGTTTTTTGTGTAGGTTGATCCCATTACTCATCAGGTGAAAATTTGCGACTTTGGGAGTGCAAAAGTATTGGTAAGAACAGATTGTATATTTATTTTACATTGACATATAATTGCTCAAGTGTATATATGGAAATTTTACAAAAAAATTGATTATGTGTTATCAGGTCCAAGGCGAAGCAAACATATCATATATCTGCTCGAGATTTTATCGGGCGCCTGAACTCATATTCGGTGCAGCAGAGTACACAACTTCGATCGATATTTGGTCAGTTGGTTGTATACTTGCTGAGCTTCTTCTAGGCCAGGTGGGCTGTACCATTCAAAGTTGATTTTTTTTCATAGTTTATTCATCTATCCCTTTTTTTTCTAAGATGTATATCGAAAAATTTCTGCAGCCTTTGTTTCCCGGGGAAAATACCGTTGATCAGCTTGTAGAGATCATCAAGGTCCCATTAAAGTCTTCTTTCTGCAAATTATTTTTCTTCTATTATTTCGCAATTTACAATTAATGGGTTCGTTTTATTACAGGTTCTTGGAACTCCAACGAGAGAGGAAGTACGTTGTATGAATCCAAACTACAACGATTTTAGGTTTCCTCAGATTAAGGGCCAGCCCTGGCACAAGGTACTGCAGCAGATTAGTTTCTTCTGCTAATAGACGATATCTCAGAGTTTCATTTTGGCGTTTTATGCTTATTCCTTTCATTTTTTTTTTGTTTTTCAAACAACGATTGCTCATTGAACTTTTCAGATATTTCAAAAGCGTATGCCTCCAGAAGCTATAGACCTCGCCTCTAGATTGCTTCAGTATTCGCCTAATCTGCGTTGCACAGCAGTGAGTTTCTAATTCTATATTCTTTCCTTTTACAGATATTTCAATAGTATTATCCGTCTTTGTTATCGAAGTTGTTACATCTTAATATCTGATTTGCAGCTAATGTAGTTGATAACGGATAATCATTAATTACGGATGATCTCAAATCCCATGATTATCTCTCATGATTATCCGTTATCAGTAGTATTACGTATAATCTATTTTTCTCACTTCTTACAGCTTGAGGCATGCGCGCATCCCTTCTTCGACGAGATTCGTGAAGTCAATGTTAAGTTGCCTAATGGTCGTCCACTTCCCCCTTTGTTCGACTTCAAACAAGAGGTATTTTATCTACATTTATCATCAACGCCTTCCATTGACGATTCTGATGAGGAATTTCGACGTAGTATGCCAAACAAGAAAACCCAAATCTGCTAATGAGACATTATCTGATCATGGAAAAATCCTTACATCCTATGATATGTTCGACGCTCATTCGCTTGTCTTAATTTTCTGTGTTCTACAGCTCTCGGATGCATCTCCCGAGCTCATCAACAAGTTGATACCCGACCACATTAAGAGGCAAATGGGGATGCATTTTTTCGCTTCTTATGAAGGTATGACGACGTGAGTTTCGTATCAAGCACACATCGATCATGATCGATCTCAAGACCGTTTCGTGTTTTCCAACGGAAAGACAATCTTCGTATGTACTTGTTTCTGTAATGAAAGTATATGAGTGTGTAGTTTTCCCAGGTAAAAACCCCCCCACAAGGAGCAGTTGAAGGCGTTTATGATTATTATTATTTCTCATCTGTTTAGCTTTTGTATGTACTTTGTCTGCTGATGTTGTTGTAAACTTCTACAAATTGTTGCTTTAGATTGAAATGTAAAACTATTCCTTGGGAAGCTCTTTATCCTTGTTCGAAATGGTCGAACATAGCAGCAAAAAAGAGTCACCTTTCAAAAGAAAGAGAAGCCTAAGACTTGAGTAGCAGCTCTACTAATTCACCCTTCTTGAGTTTCGAGTACCCTTTAATCCCTTTAGACCTGGCGATTTCTTTAAGCTGGGCAAGCTTCATTTCCTCGTACTTCTCCTCTGTCTTCTTCTCACTGGGATCTTCATCTTCTCTTTCAGACAATTCTTGCCCATCAAACTCTGTTCCCTTGCTCGAAAGTCCTGGTAATGGAATTGGAGACTTTCTTGAGAAGCTCGACAATGGTCTCAACGGTTTCGTACCTTTCTCCACCATCTTATCCATTTTCTTGCCCAATATACTCCTCCCTGCAAAAAAGAGATGGTTAAAAGATTCACCCCAAAACATTTTTCAATGGAGGATTATAACTGTGTCGTTTTTCTAACCTTTGCCACGTGTCCTGGGCTGGCGAAGAACATCCAAGATTGACTCTGAAGAAGGTTTATTATTATTATTATCTTCGTCTGCCTTCGAAACTCTCTTCTTGGGATTTGAGCCATCCCCGTCAGATATGGAAGCTTGTATGCGCCTAAATAGGGCAAGAATCTCTTCCTTGTTGGGCGACGGAGGCGGCGCTCGGCGACCACCGTCTAGTTGCTGGAGGTCGGAATCTTCCGACCACCACCCATCTCCTCCCTGCGACGGCGGAGATACTCTTCTTATCCTTGTTATTTCTGCCAAATTGAACAGTAGGCTGCACCATCAAGAAATGAAAAATGATAAACTCAGTTTGTTTCATTCATCTGTGGATTGCATCTCCCTTTTTCAGATTATAAATACTCTTGCGATGTTGTATAAAAGAAGAACAGATGTAATGATTGTATACCTCTAAAAGTAGTATGTGGTTTCTTTCCAAATCTGTGGCCGGAGAAGAGATGAAGAGAAGGCAGATAGGCGGCGGAAAATCCCATTATTTTCTTGGCCAAGCTTTGACTAAATTGTTAGTTAGTATATGCGTTTTCATGGTGTTGTGGAATTACGTACGCCAGAAAAAAAATAATCTATGTTGTAAATTACGTGGGCATATCTTATCCAGATAATCACTACTCCTACCCTACCGTGGTAAATCTACAAATTTAGGAGACTTCTTTGACGTTTTTGTATTCAAGGAAATGAGTTTATAGATGATTTTCACAATGTGAAAGAGAAGTTTCCATCGTCTCCAATTTTTTTTTGTAATCTCGAGCGTAACGTTGTCGTAAAGAAAGAATATTCTCTCGGATACATTTAACTATAGTTACAAGTCAAAGTCGACAGCTGACATTAGCCGTCAACGCTGTGAAAAAAATAATGTTTTTTCTAAAACCAAGAGAGGGGAGTCATAATTATAATAGTGAAAATATATGTTAGTCCGCAGTTTCTTGCACATTAATAAGGAATTTAATAAGATATGTATCCATACCATATCCATGATTGAGCATCTTTTATCCAATGACACACCAATTAATAAATCACTGGCCTAACATCTTATTGCTCTAAATTATATCCAAGTCAAAATTAAATGAAAAGGATAACCACCCACTCGATAGAAGAGAAATAAAGTCAACCCCACCACAATCATAGCCTCTCACGTCCTTTTTCATAAATCAGCACTTTGAAAACATTGATCTAAACGCTCCCATTACTACACATCCTATAATTACACCTTCAACAGCATGACCTTTTCTCTCTATAGAAGATGTATGCATTACAATTACATTACGTTTATAATATGGATTTGAATTGCTGGGCAAATCTCCTTTGGCAGTGAGCTACGATATGAAAACAACAACGTTGCTGCAACGAAGTTGCAAAATTAACGTCGTTTAGTAGACTGCCAAAAGAGTAATTGCCCAGTAATTCATATACAAAAGTCCCATGATTCATTAAGTAGATAGACATCGTACATTTTTTGAGACCTCTGATGAGCAATTGGAACAGTTTCGTGTATTTATAGGCAGCTCCGTGGAAGCGTTTGTGCGTCGAATTCAGACATTAACATGCTTTGCTTTTAGGATATGAGTGGAAGCATAAGTTACTAGTAGGAGGAATAAAACCGTTCTTACAATTAAAGAAACTATTCCCACGTTTAGATAAATGAAGAAAAAAATTTTAGGCGTTTACATCGATCTAACTAATGTTTACGATAGTCAACCTATTATTGCGAGAATGATTCATATCTTAATAATAAAAAGCAAACAAGACAGGACATATATTAACTGAGCGAAGCATTCTCATGAAAGATCGATCGACACGTTCTTCTAAAGAAAAGCATATCCATAAGCACAAGAGATCAATGAAAAGGGCCACCATGTAAGAAGAGACAATGGCCCAAACAAAAGTAAACCAAAGGAATGTTTTGAAGCATATCTGGAGAATATCCCAGTGAATGTGCCAAGATCTATCACTATATTATATACATTTATGTGTGTGTGTTGGTTTAGCGTGATATTGAACATAGAAATTGAAGAACTGCTATAATAGTTCATGCATAAATATACATAGACCTATATCGTGGTGAATGCAATATATAAATATATATATGTATATATTATTGTGTGTGAAGTTCTTTCCTTGCAAAAGGAGGCCCGGTGACTCAATCCCACAATTCCCCTCTCTGCATTGCATTTTAAAATATGATGGTGAAATCAATATATAATACATTAAGACTTTCTCAACTATTTCAAGTATATTACAAAGTTGATAAATAAAAGAATAACATGGTTCTTAGCCTTGAGATGGACCCAGCAGTAGTGAGATTTTATGTATAACAAAGACTGAGATGGACCCATGATTTCCTTTTTTTTTCCTTGTCCGAAGACGTCTATTTGTTTTATCACGGTTTATTGTCACAAGTTAATACTAAATTCAAACTAGTGTACATTATTTTATCATTTAATCAAATATTACAAATGTTAAAAGTAGAACTAACATCGTCACGTCACGTGAATTATCTTATCAGATTCCACGAACGAAAAAAGACTTCACAAATACGATAAAACTATTATGTACATATACGATCTAGTGGTGGAAAATTGTGTGTGTATATGTGTGTGTGTGTGTGTGTGTGTGTGAGAGAGAGAGAGAGAGAGAGAGAGAGAGAGAGAGACAGAGACAGAGAGAGAGACAGAGAGAGGTGTTAAGAAGAGAGTGACAAAATTAGGGATAAAGAGGATGGGAAGAACTAATGACATTGAAATATGAGGATACAAGTAGACTAGAAAATGACCCATTATAGACCTTAAAAAATAGTTACGGCTCGAAAAAAAAACTATGATATAGAGCGATTTAAGGAGGTATGCTATTTCCTGCTTGCTTGGCTGCATTCATTATGTTTCTTCTACCTTTTTGGATGTGTTGCTTTGTCGCTGCGAATTTTCTACGCATGCAAATAATGTAAGAAAGATTTGAGAGGTCATGTCAAGGCTCAGGTTAATATGCTGTCCGAACATATATATATATATATATATATATATATATTATATGTATGTATTTTGTATAGTTTTCCTCGGTAAACAAAGAATGTATAAGAGAACTATATGAAGTCATGCAACGGTTACTTCCATTCCATGCGCACACATCGTTTACTGAAAAAGGGAAAAAGAATAACAGGATTTGCTAAATTTTTTTGGCCTTTAGTTAATTATCTAATTGTTTTTTATTAGGTTATTAATAGTTTTAAACTATGAAAAATAAGCAATTTCCCGACCATTAACCACGATTTGGTGACTAACGAGATTAGGGTTTTTGGCTTTAAGTACATATAAATTCAATACGATCGTCTTAATGACTGTGTCTCTAACCATAATTACTATCTTATTGACTATTACAAATGCAAACCTATTTAGTGCATAACGTAATTAAAAGGGCTTATTTTAGTAAAAAAAGTCCGTTAAACTCAACTATTGTACATTGTAAATCTTGAAGTGTGTTATTACCGCGTGCAATCCATGGCACATCAATTGCCGCAACTGAGGGTGCAAAAATATCAGAACATGTGATCATTCGCAGAGACGAACACTGTCCAAAAACCATGGGAGGAGAAGTGCCTTGAAAGACAAAACTGAAGAAAAAGGACGGTAAGCACTCGTGATTCCTATATTGTTATTTATTTTGTTCTGTTATTTACTTTGTTTATAGAAGATGTACATATAGAGGACCTACACAGATAGATTTTCTTTCCCCTTTGTCGAAATTTGCAGAATATTATTGATTCTTTTGGTGCCAGCAATTTGGTCTAATGCTCTGTATCCGTAATATTGCTGATGGTGACACCTCCTTTGTTGTACTATTTAGATAATTTTATATAATTACTTTTCGAAACGCATCCTATGTAATGTTCATGATATTATTTCGATTTTTCGGTTAGGTTTCAATAATAAATGATGATATATTAATAAAGAAAATATCTGGCGCCTAGGCTTTTCACCATCTATATTTGTTGTTAGGCCTACGCCGGGAGATAATCTTTATCGTTAATGATTTGTTGGGATAAATTAATCATCATAAGCAATTTTTTTCCTCCCACTCAAAACTCTCTGAAATATCATGAAAATATTTGATACCATGGTCTTACGTTATTACAATCCAAAGTCATGAGTTATATATTGATTAATAATTATAAATGATTGTATACGCCCGATATGCGGTTTTAACCAAGAGTGAACTATCACAATCATTGAACTATTGATGAGATAAAGTCAGTTACATTACATAGTGCGTCCTTATGTACCAATAATTACAGACCTTTTCCTATTTATTACTGATTGTATAATACTAGCAAGAATAATGCTAATATATTCATTACAAGACAGAACTCTGTCAGAACTCACATATCTTCACATTCCGTGACCCCATAAAGCACACCATATTCCCATTCCCTACTGCACGCTTTTTTGAGTCTCTATAAAAAGAGTGCTCCCATATTCGACATTTCACTCTATATTAAAAAAAATATATACATAGGACATTTCAATTTTCGTATTATTAACAATATGCCAAGTAAAATGCAGAAAAGGATTGCTCTTCGCAGAAAGCTTCGCGTCTTGAGAGCTCTTACCAACTCCACATCAGTAAGCACAAGTTAACTAATGATGTCTTAATAATCCTTTCTCGGAGATTTTATTATTAAACCACTTTTCTAATAAATATGAAGGTGAAGAAGAGCTCCATCATCATGGATGCTTTCCTCTACATATACAAATTGAAGCTTCAAGTCGAGGCAGTACGAAAGGAGTACCAAGATCTCATAAATCACATCCAAGTGAAAATAAATAACCTCTCTTTGTTCTTTATGGTATATTATATCCTTATGATTATATGAATAGCATGGGTTAAATTCTTGGGATAGGAAGTGAAGGTAGAGAAGCTTGAGACGAAAGGGCAGTTGATGGTGAAGGTCACATGCAAGAAAGTCGAAGAAATGTTAGTTTCGATAATCAAAGCCTTTGAAGAAATGAACATGAATGTCTTACATGCTAGGGTTACTTGCAAGCACTTCTTTGCAATGGAAGCTATTGTGGAATCGGTTGATGATGATAACGTCGTTGATCCCACGATTTTAAGTGAAGCAATCCTAAGTGTTATTCGAAATATGTGTTAATCTAATGTCCTAAATGTATTTGTAATATAGTTTGGAGTTTTAACTAGTACTTTGCTTTAAGAAATTTTTATTCTTGGCTATGTCAATTGTCATGTGAGGTGAGGTACAAACAATAACTTTCGGATAACATGTGGGCCTTTTGCAAGCCGCAATTGCTATTCCTCGTGGGAGGCCCAGACATAACTGCTCGAGCTCGATCTTTTTAAAGAATAAAAATATGGTGTACCTACGGAAAAATACCTATTTACATAAATTTTTTGAAAGTGAGACCCCATGTCAAAAATTTTTTCATAAGTACCCGTTCGATTGTGTGTACCATTTTTCCAGCCCCGACGTACCTTTCTGTATGTGCATTAAGTACCATGTCACGCGTATATATGGTACCCACATATGGTACCTATATACGATCTATATGGTACCTTAATGTGTATTGTATGATGTATCATTTTTTCACTATTACCTACCACAATATGTTTCCTGGTACCTAAATGTGTTCTATGACGTATTTGCGGCGGACGGGTACCAATCAGCAAAAATTTTGTTGTGACAAGTACCTGCATATAAAAAAAATCTGACAGTTGTCTGAGTTGCGAATTTTTTTATATAAGTGAATATTTATGTGTAAAGACCCCATAAAATATTAACAATTTAATAAAAATAAAATAAAATTAAAAAAAACTGGCGAGCCTATTCGCGAGATCTCGAGCTCTCATGTGTGGGCCTCCATTGGCTACAAAGAACCGGGCCATAAAAATGAACAAATGACAACTAACTATGAGAACCGATGGGCGATTCTTTACCAAGGAAGAGATAACATACGTTTATTAAAGTTGCTAAAAATATGGTCACATACATACATGTGCTGAAAACTCTACACATGAAGGATCATATCATAATAGTATGTGGGCACAAAATCATGTAGTTATCATTCACTTGCAATTGCAATGCCCACTGTTAGTCATTATTCGGTACAGTGTAATAATATTATACATAGTGGAGCCTGACAGCATGTGGAGGTGGAAAAAAGCCAATTTAGCAATAGAGAAATTTAGTCCATATATTTTTCCTTTTTTTGTATAATTATGAACAAAATATAAAAAATATAACATCAAACATAAAAGGAAATTAAAATACTATAAAATAGACCAGACACTTCATGATAAAAATGCTCGCATTAAAAATTGAGACTTTCCTATTTTAGTAACTGCTCCAGAAAAAAAAATAAATTAACTCATTGCTAATTGCTTTCGTATTTATTCATAAAAAAAGGGCATATATATAATTCACGTGGATTGAATATGCCATCTCCCTTGACCTCATTCGCTTTGGCTTCACTTGGCCTTATAATATTCCTTGCTATCTTCTTATCGTATCCCCATATATTTATTAATATTCTTAGAATTGTTATTGTTATCTTATTATTTTCTGAGCTTACTACTCTAATAATAATGTCCACCGTTTCAGAGATTTTATCATCAGAGTCGTCAGTACTAAAAAACTCGGAGAGAAGTATTCAACTAGTATCGAGATCCGCGTCGGAGAGATTGCTGAGCAAATTCAGCGACTTTTCAGAATTCAACTTCGATTATTCGCAAAGCGGCCTTTGGTCTCCTCCATTTCCAAGAAGCGTGTTTCTTCTCAGCTCTCCACGTCATCATATATCCACTCAGCAAGAAATGGTTCACAAGCTCAACACCATGCTAGACGAAACACACAGAAGAAGAAGAAGACAATCATCATCATCATCATCGTCGTCTTCAAAGCTATCTTTCAACGTATGTAAGAATAAATCCCATTTTTTTGAGATTAGCGAAAGAAAATAGTGACAGCAATTAAAATGTTATGATAATTCATATGTTGCTTTGTGCAGGCATGCTTGTGTTCTCCAAAGAGAATGTGAAATGGTTTCTTTCTTGGAGAAATGGACTCGGTTTGCGCCCATTCTTGTTTCCATGTACACTAGATAATATAATTCATGAGCCTTGTAAACTGATTTCCTAATAAATAGCGTATATTCGTTCTCATTTCGCTTCCTATGTTAGCAAGTAGATAAGCATAGGATATAACTCCGCTGTTCGTTAGATACCATGAATAACATTTTTTATTGGACAATCACATGCATCATGTTATAACTTTTTATCCACATTCAGAATACATTTAATCTCAGGTTCTTTGGGCTGGTATTTCTTCATTGATAGTCACGCATAACATATACTAGTACATTTTTGCACTATCAAATGTATTATAATATATAAATATATTATGTTAAATTTATTTAAACTTAAATAGTTAATTAAATTTAAATTGAAAATTTATTACGTAAGTATAAAGTAAAGGTATGAGAATTAACTAAAAATCATAATTAACTAAAAATAGTAATTAAAAGAGCGAGTGATTTGTTAGATTTTACTATTGATTTGTTTTATAAAATAGACCGACCAAGAGGCAGTTTATGGCTAATGTTGCTTAATAAAATAGAATTGATAATTTTTTCATTATTTTTATCTACTTCTACTTTTGTATATCAAACCCTATAATACGACGTTATCTCAGGTGGGTAATAAAAAGCGTTCTATTGCAATTTGCAGAGTTCATCGCAGAAATTTTTTTGAGCTAAAATGGTTGGAATTTTTTAGGAATTACTATTTACCGCCCCCTTTTTACTTGTTACCGCCCCCTAAAGGACTGAAAAAAGACTATTTTGCCCCTATGTTATTTAAAATAATTTAAAAAGCTAAAATATAATAAATAGTAAGAATTCCTATTTAAAGTACTGTACTACGCAACACTTTTCAAATCACACATCCAAATCAAACACCGAAACAGAGAAATTTGAAAATCGCAATGGAACGAGGAAAAGGAAAGGGAAAGGGAAAGGGGGTGCTCTCACGATTGGTAAGAAAATTGTCGTAAAATTCATTCGTATTTAATTAGATTGTCGAAAACGAGTTGAAATAGGCCGGAAAACGGTTGAAGGGACGCGAAATCGGGCCAAAAACGGCACGACCGAAATCCGATTTCGGTAGCCCAAGTGCCGACCGAAACATGATTTCGGTCGGCCAGGGTAGCGACCGAAATCGGATTTCGGTCACTGCCCTGGCCGACCGAAATCATGTTTCGGTCGGCACTTGGGCGACCGAATTTATTGCTCGGTCGCCGTAGTACCGACCGAAATCGGGTTTCGGTCGTAGCCTCGCCGACCGAAATCGGATTTCGGTCGGCCAGTATCCAACCGAAGTCGGATTTCGGTCGGGTAACGGGCTGACCGAAATCCAATTTCGGTCGAATAAATTTTTTTTTTTTTTAAAAAAAAATTATCTAATTGCAGGCGCTTGGTGGGAAGTCCCTGGTTGGAGGGAGCAGCAGATCCCCCCCGTTGGAGGGATCTGGAGAGCGTCATACGAGGGCGCGCGGCGTTGATGCATCCGTTCGTAGGGAACGGGAGGAGGCGAGGCGGCAGCGAGCGGATGATTCGCATTCCGTGTATGCGGAATACGATCCCAATGCGGAGGAGGAGGCGCACGCGGATGAGGAGGTGCCATACGATGCGGCATCGTTTCAGTCATCCGACGATGATGCGATACCGGTCTCCTCAGGTACATCCCTTCTTCATTATAAACTGACTTGCGATGTCGTGTCTTAACTATCATACCAACGTTAAATTTATTATGTGGTATTCGTAAAAAATAAAATAGGGAGCAAGCGCTCCAGGGTCGTAGATGACGATTCCTGGAGGGTGCAGGTGCTACAGCCAGGTGGTCCGCAAGATGGCGAGGTGATCCCTAGTTACTTGGGGCACATCGCGCCCCGCATCTGGATGGGTGAGGAGGAGAGGCCCTTGCTGAAGTGCGAGGGGCGGGCGTTAGTGCTTCGGCAGCTTAAGCAGTGGTACTGCCAATTCCCGCCGGAGACACAGAGCGAGATCGATGGCACATGCCTCTTACACCTCGCAGATGCGATGCTCGTACACTTGGACCAACCTCTTCTGTGCGCTTTTGTGGAGCGCTGGCACCCCGACACGAACACCTTCCACATGCCGTGGGGGGAGATGACGATCATGCTCCACGATGTCGAGCAGATCCTCCGACTCCCGATCGACGGGACGATGGTTTCGGGCACCCCGGACGCTGGCGACCAGCAGATCGCGGCGAGGGAGATTATGGGCGTATCCGCAGACGCCCTGAGGGGATTTTGGAGAGCAGGGTCGGTTGCGTCGAAAGACGTGATGCAGAGGATGCGGGAGGGTCGGCCGGCGGGATTCCAGGCCATCGCTTGGCTGTGGATTCTATTGGGGTCGACCCTGTTCGTCGACAAGAGCGGGAATCGGGTGAAGCCCGACATCATGCACGAGTTCTATCGCTCCCTGCCATCTGCCAGCCATTACTCGTGGGGTTCGGCTGCTCTTGCTTACCTCTATCGCCAGCTTGGGCTCGCAAGCCGAGCGGATGCTAGGGGTTTAGCTGGGTGCCTGTCGTTACTACAGGCGTGGATCTACGAGTACTTCCCATGCTTCCGCCCACACCGTCTACCCAATCAGGTGGAGCCTGGCCATGCACGATCACGCATGTGGTCCGTATCTCAGGTCGAGCGGACGGGACACCGATTATTTGAGATCCGCCGTCAGCTAGATGCGATGACAGCGAGCGAGGTATAATACCAATTTTTATTCTATATTCACGAC
Organism: Craterostigma plantagineum; assembly: GCA_027422505.1. Classification (NCBI taxonomy): domain Eukaryota; kingdom Viridiplantae; phylum Streptophyta; class Magnoliopsida; order Lamiales; family Linderniaceae; genus Craterostigma; species Craterostigma plantagineum. The sequence continues at coordinate 2,172,860 of JAPQWV010000043.1, read as the reverse complement.
AATTATATAATAATAACGAACTGTTATCAGGTCGCTTGGTTGCCGTACGGTCCCGATCCAGCGGCGCAGCACCTGAGGACTCTTTTCGTGGGCTGGGTTAGATATCGCGACATCGTGGAACCCTACGTACCCTCGAGAGTGTTGCGCCAGCTGGGTTACGTGCAGCACATCCCGCCGCCGATGACACCGCCGCAGAAGGCGTATATGCCAGCAGACCCGTCGAGGTATAAGGTCCACCATTCTGGCGATGCAGCAGAATTTGCTTGGCGGCAGTTCCCGTACGCGTACATCCTGAACCTGTCGTACATCAGCCGGGCGGCCAAAGAGTACCTTGGTGAGACCGTTGAAGGGTACATGGACTGGTACGAGCGGCATTCTCATCCTCGTCTGTTTTCGTCGGAGTCAGGATCCTCTTCGGGCGGCATCCCGCCCCGCAGCCATACCGACTATGTCCGTAATTTAATGCAATTTGGATTTTATATATTTGTATGTTTAATCAAATTTTATATGTATCAATTATGTGTGCAGTGGTACAGCTCGATGTATGCATTGAGCACCGAGATGCTAGCTACGCTGCAGCTCCACGACCAGGAGCAGACAGAGCGCTACAGAGACAGGCTCGACGACATGAACGACCGCTGGCGCAATGCCCCGTAATGTGCTCGTGGTTTATTTGTCCTTCTTTTGTGTATCGGACTCGTAATATTAATATTTATATAATAATATACAAAATAATAATATTTGTCCTTCTTTTGGTTTATTAAATAATATTATTAACAATAATAATATACAAAATAATAATATAAAAAATAATATTATTAAATAATAATATTATTAACAATAATATTATTATTAACAATAATAAGATAAAAACTAATTTTATTAACAACAATAATAATATACAAAATAATAAGATAAAAAATAATATTATTATTTAATATTATTAACAATAATAATATTAATAATATTAATAATAATATACAAAATAATAATATAAAAAATAATATTATTAAATAATATTATTAACAATAATAATATACAAAATAATAATATAAAAAATAATATTATTATTTAATATTATTAACAATAATAATATTAATAATATTAATAATAATATACAAAATAATAATATAAAAAATAATATTATTAAATAATATTATTAACAATAATAATATACAAAATAATAATATAAAAAATAATATTATTATTTAATATTATTAACAATAATAATATTAATAATATTAATAATAATATACAAAATAATAATATAAAAATAATATTATTAAATAATATTATTAACAATAATAATATACAAAATAATAATATAAAAAATAATATTATTAAATAATAATATTATTAACAATAATATTATTATTAACAATAATAAGATAAAAACTAATTTTATTAACAACAATAATAATATACAAAATAATAAGATAAAAAATAATATTATTATTTAATATTATTAACAATAATAATATTAATAATATTAATAATAATATACAAAATAATAATATAAAAAATAATATTATTAAATAATATTATTAACAATAATAATATACAAAATAATAATATAAAAAATAATATTATTAAATAATAATATTAACAATAATAATAATATACAAAATAATACAAACGGAATTACTTCATACTATATTTATGCATGAGTTGCAACCAATGTTCGAATCTGCTCTGATATCTAAGTTCCCACCCATCAAGTCGACGATCACGATACGTATGCCAATACGGATGCAACACGGGCATAGGAAAGTCTCCACGTAAATTCAGTCTAATATAATGCTGGTACTCGTCTCCAAGGTGCGCTATGACGATCCATCGGTTTGGTCCGTTGGCAGTCCGGGGGGCACGCAGTGGAAGTATCGTGAAAGAATGCATGTTGATGGTCGATCCGTTGCCGTACCCGTAGAGGGTAACTACAGCGTTCCAAATTGTCGCCACAGCCCACAGATCGCACGGTGTCAACATCCAGTGGTTTGCCAAGCAAGCCCCCCCTTCCCAGCGTATACGATCCAGCTGCATTTCCAATGAATCACCGTAATACAATGGCGCGTAAAGATTCCAATGGGCCTCGATTTCGTTCGCGACGTTATGCCTTAAGGTGATCCATTCTTCCTCGTCATTGTAAATATGGGAAGCGACAGCACGAAATCCGCAGTTGCCGTCCGCCACCACATCCTTATAACTAACTATATACGGATGGATGACTGATGTTACGTGGTGCTGCAAGCGGCTGTGGAAGAAGTTGGATTCACCTGTACAAAGTAATTTACAAGACTACATGATTTATCCAAGTTCGCATGAATACAGGGGTGAACGTTAAAAGTACCTGTATCCGTAGTAGAAGTACGAGAGCGCTTCGCAGACAAAGATGATGTACGGCCATGACTGGAACGACCCTGGCTGCTACGGCTTGTACTGCTGCGCCCTCCGCTGCGTCCCCCCCTTGGGAGTGCGTACTCCCAAGCACTTCGATCACGTTTCGTCGAGTCTCTTTTCTTTGGTCGACCTTTTACAGATGTCTTAACAACTGGCTCATTCCACTCTTGCGCCTCGGGATAGAGATGTTCGTGAACAACTCGATGGAGGCTACGCATAACGGCGGGATCGCGTGTTTCTGCCTCGCGCACGAGGTCGTAAAAGCGCTCCTGCTCAGAAATATCTGGAACTACTCCCTCGCCGATTGTGAGTGTCCTCCAGAAGTCGTGCAAGCATTCTAACGAAACTGGATAGTTGTTGTCCACGCATTGCTGGAGCTCGCAAGCACACGGTAGTTGGTGCGTACGTCGTACTACACATCCGCACCTGGAGTAAACTTCATTCGACAACTCTTTAGCCCGCCGCAGCTCATGTCCCATAATTAATATTGCATGGTGTGAAACTCTGTATAACAATGTTAGGAATGGAAATCCAGAGTTCGGAATAGGTCGTTTCGACCGGGACTCCTCAAGTGTCTGCATGTCAACAGTAACAAAATTATTAGATAATGAACACTGACACGTAATTATAATATTATTTACCTTTCTTATGCGAATTAACTGGTTTTGAATCTGCTCGTGCACCTTCACCCAGACGGTGTCAAGTGATCCAGTGGCGGAGTTCAGCCATCCTTTCAGCTCGCTATGAGCACTCTCCACACGACACGTAGTGGTGTTCCCGAAATGAAGCACCTGGTTCGTCCAAGCTCTGGCGAACTTCTCCTTATGCACCAACCACGTCTGCTCAACATAACTAACGATTTCTGAGCCGGGTAGCCAACGAAGACGCATGTCGTTCACTGCGTTCTCGTATTCGTCAACCGTCGGAGCTTCCACGACTGCTTTCCAGGACTTGTGCGTGAAGTGAGCTGCGGTCTTTTTGCTCCTCCCCCCCAACCAATAAATTTTGTTCTCCACATCTTTATAAATATGCCACGTGCACAGCAGATGGTGAGAATGTGGAAATACCATATGTACCGGTCGAAGAAGGCCCAACTCACGATCAGTGACAATCGCGGACGGGTGGACACCTGGCCCTAGAATATCCCTGACTGACTGCAACATCCACCAGTAACTTCGCTCGGTCTCGTCCTCCATGACGGCAAACCCACACAGAAAGTTGTGATTACAGGGAGTCATCCCTATAATCTCAACTAGAGGCATCTTATATCTATTTGTCTTGTACGTCGAGTCAATCCCAATAAAATAAGGGTACGTCCTCAGCAGTGCGAGTGACTCCGGGTGCGCGAGAAAGACATGTGTCAGCACATTACTCTCCTCATCTCTCAGCGCTTCAACAAAATATCCGGACTCTGTCGCCTGGTGCATCAACTGGCTCACGACGTCTCGACCCTCAGAACATTGCTTCTTCAAACGATCTCTGTAATTATATACATGTCGGATCGTCGCGTTATCCTCAGCGTGTCGAGCCCTCATCGCTGAGAGGATATGTGCTGGTTTCGCTTGGGCAGCAGCCATTTCCTCTACGACCTTCTTTGCCTGGCTGCTCAACCCACTCGTCTGGCGGTGACCCTCTGGATACTGTATCAGAGGGTGATTGTGTATGGAATTCTCCGGTGCACCCGTACGAATGTACCATTCCCTAGTAGCTGGATCTTGCTGGGCTATGACTACAAACGGACACCTGCACTTGTTAGACTTGGACATCCTCTCCAATTCATCGTCCTTGCCTCTATAACGTTCTCCGCGAGAACATCTAATCAATTTTTTTGCTCCACATTTCTTGTGCGACGAAATTATCACCTCGAAACCAAGACCAATAGCGACGCCTTTTTCGCCCAGTTAATGGCTTCCACGTCGGTCGAAAATCGTCCTCCTTCTCGGAAATGCTCACTGTAGTTTATCCCGTCACCCGTGGAATCCTCCGGGACAATCTCCGAGTCTGGAAAAAAATAAAAAATAAAAAAAAATTAAAAAAAAAAATTGTGACCGAAATCGGAATTCGGTCACCCTAAGAGGCGACCGAAACAAGATTTCGGCAGCCTCTTAGGGTGACCGAAATCCGATTTCGGTTGTCGCATGCCCGACCGAACAATTATTTCGGTCGGACTAAGTGGCGACCGAAAAACAATTTCGGTCACCACTTGGTCCGACCGAACAATTATTTCGGTCGGACCAAGTGGTGACCGAAATTGTTTTTCGGTCGCCACTTAGTCCGACCGAAATAATTGTTCGGTCGGGCCGAATTTTCCGATACAATCCAATGTAAGTTCGAGAATTCACGTCTATACGAATTGAATTTACGAGAATTTGCTTACCATTGGTGCTAGTAGACTGTTTCTTTTGACCTTTCAATTTCGAAAATAGACGATTCATTGAAATGTTTTAATTATTTGTTATGTTTGAATCTGATTTGGATGTCTGATTGCGATATCAGATGAGTGAAAATGACTTTAAATAGAAATTTAAATTAGAAAGGGCAAAATAGTCTTTTTTCAGTCCTTTAGGGGGCGGTGACTAGGAAAAAGGGGGCGGTGAATAGCAATCCAGAATTTTTTTCGTGCTGAAAAAATAGAAGATTAAATGAGACTTGAGATACCTTGTGAACTTACGCCACGTGTAGACTAATTGATCTCGTGATTAAAACTTAGACCATCTCCAACCGATAAACGCATACTCAAACTCAAACGCATCCTCAAACTCAAAATGCAGTAATTCTTCTCCAACCGATCAACTCATTCTCAAACTCAATAGACTGTTTTGTAATATTCACTTCCACACCAAATTTTACAAATTTCAATACTACCCACATATTTTACAACTTTACAAATTAGACTACTAAATATCATTTTTGATTTAATCGAAAAAAATTAACAAAGTTAATAATAAAAATATATTTATACATATATAGTTATATATTATTTATACATACATACATCGAAAACAATTAACAAGTGGGGGCAGGTATTACATGGTTAAGTCTAATCAAGAAAAACTTTGGTCTTCCCAAAGTGAATTCGTAGAACATATATTAAATGAAAGTAGGACTTTTTTCTGACAAATGTGCTGACATGATATGAACAGCCTTGAATTCCGTCATTTTTTATTAAAATAAATTATTTTAGGGGTTCTGTTGTAAGAGTTAAAAAGTTATGCGTTGGATCTTTTTGCAAACGCATACATGCGTTTTTTGCTCCGAAAAAACTGAAAAATCCCATTTTTGGTTTGCGTTTTGGTATCCATTGGACTACTTTTCTTATATGCGTCCCTGTTTGCGCATCGATTGGAGATGCTCTTAATTTACAAGTGAATAAAAAATATTTTCGAATACCATGGTCTTAAATGACAAATTACCAAAAATAAATTGAAGACTAGATAATCGCGAAGATCCAACCCACCGCTGCACGTGCAAGAACGTTGAATATTAAACTCTATGGTTGGGTTGGACATAATTAATTTAGTCTATTATTATTATTTTTGTTATACAGTTAATGTATAATCTCACTATTAAAGAGATTGGAAGAAGAATTTGCCCTTCTTAAGTCAATGAATTTGAAGAACGCTAGATAAATATAAGAGTAAATGGAATGATGCTTGAACAATACCACAGTCTCCTTATAGGTGCTCAAACTTTTGAATGTGCACTGTTGGCGAATACATCTTCTTGTTCACTTTGCGATTCTAACTCTCTGGAGACGGTGGATCACCTTTTCTTTACGTGCTCATTCTCTCGTCGTTGCTTACGCCTTCTGCGGCGCAAAACTCGGCTACAATGGCCTTATGTTGAATGGCGACGGGGGGTGCGATGGGCATCCATGCGCTGGCGTAGTGGCCATCTTTTCCATCTTGCTTGGCGTCACTTGCTTGCGTACTTGGTGTACCATATCTGGATGGAACGCAATCGGCGATGGCGAGAAGGCCGGTCGACATCACCAAATCGATTAGTCGAGGAGGTTATGCGGCTAGTCTGCTTACGTCTTTCTACTTTACACCCTAGATTTGCTTTTCAGCTTGTTGCGTTACGTAGAGTATGGCGTATTGCTTGGTAGACTTGCGACTTGTATGCGACAGTCTGTTGTCGCTTTCTGGCATTAGCACTCTGCTATTGCGTATGTACTCACTACCTTCTTATACACGGAAAATTCCAAAAAAAAAAGAACTTTTGAATGTGCCATTTTGGTTCTACTTTGCTATACCTGTCATTTTTTGTTAACCAAAATAGAACAGTTTTGCAAAGTTCATGTACCAAAACCACACATTTAAAAGTTTGAGCATCAATAATTTAAATATTTTCCAACGAATAATTAGAATTTTTTAAATGTGCCGTTTGGTACTCAAACTTTTAAATGTGTTATTTTGGCTCGATGATGGTTGAATTTCAAAAAAGTATAAAATTCTAAATATTAGTACTCAACTAAACAAAAAAATGACAAGTTTGCAAAGTGCAGGAACCAAAACGAGATGTTTAAAAGTTTGATCACTAACAATGGGACTGTGACATAGTTCAATATGACGTTTTGGCTCGAAGATGGTTGAATTTTAGAAAAATTCTAAATATTAGTACTCAAACTGTGCTAGTCTTGGTTCCTAAACTTTGCCAAGTTCCTTTGATTCTTTTACATGTAGATCAAATGAACGAAAAAAGTATTTTACATACCAAATTAGCTATTTCCATCCTCGCCCTTAGATATATAAATATAGATAGATAGAACAGATACCACACGCGCCCAATTCCTACTTTCCTTTGCGAAGCACCTAATACGAAAAGACTAAACACGTGCGCCACCCGCATTTCCAGGACATAATAATTATAATTAAATATTATTCTTCATAAAATTAAATTTATTAATTTTCAACTACACGTCTCTACAGTGGAGCCCACACAGCAGTGGCACGATCGTAATTTAACTGCATGTTCAAGTCCCAGAATATAATCCCACGCCCAATACAAATACAATTCCAATCCATCCTCAACTCTCAAATCACATTCAGACTTGAGCCCAAGCAGATACGTCAAAGAAAGACCGTTGTAGTAGTTTATAGCAATCTCATCTCTATTCCTCTTCAATCTCTCGAAGCTGTGTTGTTTATCGTGTTTGTAGCAGCTCTGTAATCGATGACGTCGTCGGGTACGCGGCTTCCTACGTGGAAGGAAAGGGAGAATAACAAGCGCCGGGAGCGTCGCCGGCGTGCGGTCGCCGCTAAGATCTTCGCCGGACTGAGGATGTACGGGAACTACAAGCTGCCGAAGCACTGCGACAACAACGAGGTACTTAAGGCGCTGTGTAATGAAGCTGGTTGGATCGTTGAAGACGATGGCACGACTTATAGAAAGGTAAACCACAGCTGAATCGTGTGTTATTTCTCGGTTCGGTGGTAACGGATACGGATCTGATGCGATGATGATAGAATTTTATGCGTGTGAAGACTGAAGAGTCGAAGTTGTGTTATATAATTATCTTTTTTTTTCTTAGTGATAAAAAAAATAGTGTGATGAGAGTTGTGAAGGTAACTCTGTGCTCGTTCGACGATGTGGATCGGTTGTGCTAACTTAAAGTCTTGCGTAGTCGGAAATAGATTATGTGTTTTCACGAACTATAGATTTTGATCGTTTATGCCGTATTTGGCTTCTGAAGAATGTGGATCGATTGTTAATTACGGTAACAAGTTGAGTAGATCGATACTGTTTATTACGATCTTTGATACTTGGGGTATCATATTAACTCTTCTAGTGGATTTTTAATGCTTTTATCGATTGATATACACTGTAGTTTTTACTATTTGTCATTTTTTTTACTTAAAGGTAGTAAAAGGACACAGCCTGAGTGTTAAGATGAGTTGTCAGATGCAGCATTGTGTGAAGCACATGTGAGAGTTATTGCAGTCTACATGCATTAGATCGATCTTTCACCGGTGAATGTGATTAGTTTTTGTTTTTTACCTTTGAGGAATGTTACGGACTTTGAAGATTCCTTCCCTTTTCTTCTTATTTTTTTTGTCCTCTGCTAAGTTTAGTCTCCAACTGTCAGACGCTTATCCGAATTTTGATCAGACCTTTGACGAAAGTGCCCTCAGCATGCTCTTCATTTTCTTTCATGAATCTCTCACGATTAAATGTGGCACTTGCATTATGTCATGCACGACTGGTAAACCCAGAATATGTACACATTGGTTGTGTTTATGCTTTCGATCTTCTGTACGATAAACCATTTACTCAATTCTCATCCTCCTCAGGGTTGCAAGCCCGTGCACCGCACAGATCCCATGGGCGGCTCAACCACCACGAGCCCTTGCATATCCTACCAACCGAGCCCAGGAACCTCCTTCAACCCTAGCCCTTCATCGTCTTCTTTCCCCAGCCCTATGTCGACCCGTTACGCCGCACCCGTCAACAACGAACCAAACTCTCTCATCCCATGGTTGAAGAATCTCTCCTCTAATGGTCTCCCTCCCTCATCTAAGCTCCCCCATCTCTACATCCCTGGAGGCTCCATAAGCGCCCCAGTGACCCCTCCCTTGAGCTCGCCCACCGCCGGCAGCCCTAGATTGAAAAAAGGCTGTAACAACTGGGAAGGTCAGCACCATCCCTTTTTATTACCATCTTCTTCGACCCCTCAAAGCCCAGGCCTTCGAACCCCACCCGATTCAGGGATGGTCTCGGGCGTTCAGACTCCCCAAGATGGGCCTTCTTCCCCGACGTTTAGCCTAATCTCGGGGAACCCTTTCGCCTTTAAGGAGCCATTGTCGAATGGGGGTTCTCGTATGTGGACCCCGGGCCAGAGCGGGACATGTTCTCCTGCTATTACGGCTGGGATCGATTGGTCAGCTGATGTCCCAATGGCTGATGCCATGTCAGCCGAGTTTGCGTTTGGGAATAGCGGTAATAATGCTAAGGGGCTGGTGAAGGCTTGGGAAGGAGAGAGGATACACGACGAATGTGGGCCCGACGAGCTTGAGCTGACTCTCGGGAATTCGAATACAAGGTATGATTTTAAAACACAGGGTTGAGAAATGGTAGTTTTTTTTTTTTCTGTTTGTTACTAAATATAATTCCAATTTCTGATTCTGAATGACAGGTGAAGAAGGAAGATTGAAGAAATGCGATGTATGTATGTATATCTTCTTTTACAGTGATTTGAGTGTTTCACTGTGGAACTACTATCACACAGTGCTTCCTCATTGATGAATGCTGAGGTGTTCTGGTGCCATGATACAGTGACTTGAACCAGCTTGCCTTTATTCTGCATTCCCTATCATTCATGAATTCGTAAATGGGAAAACTACTACATATGAGTTGTAAGAATGAAGAAATTTCATTTGGTTGAGTTGGTAAGTATCTCTGCAGTTAAATTTATTTTAGCAGATTATGATCTGGGCTATCTCGTAGGTCGTAATATATGCTGTATTTTGTATGATTCTGTGGTACCTCCAGGCTCCAATCCTGCTGTTCTGTTTTGTTGTAGATGTCTTATTTAGGCTTGCATTTGTACGTTATTCTATTTAATGTTGTATTCAATGATATTACTTCTTCACATGGCTACCTTGCATTATTTATGGTTATCTTACAATAATAGTCTTGTATATATTTTTCCTCAAATCTAAATCAAGAATTGCGCCAAGTCGTGGAATTTGCAACGAGATAAGTTGGGATTTTATTTTTCCCTATGAAAAATCCATACGAAAATTGATCAACTACAGAATTTGCGATGCGAATTACAAAATCCACGACTTTTATTGACTCTAGATAGGTCAACATCTTATTACAGCATTTTCTGTTCTCATGTACACAATCTGGGCAGTGTTCTAAGTGCAGAAACATAGCTAACCTCTATGAGCAGTTCGTCCAAGTCGTATCCTCGGAATGGCTAAGAAGGGTCTGCAACAGATGAGAACAAACGCTAGCTCTACCGTAAAAGTACTGAAGCTAATCCATACTAACAATATTCTCCTCCAAGACCAAATTAACCTTTTCAGAAAAGGAAGCTTCGACTCTAAAGCGACCGACGCTGAGTAAATCTCAGGTATCCCACCTGAAGGAAAGAACTCAGCTCTTTGTTCGATGGCCACTCTTAAGAAGGCAGATGGGTTTTTCCCCTCAGTAAAGCCACGAAACTTCACCTTCAAATCTTGGGTTTCAGACACATAGCCAGCTAAAATAGGAGCAGCCTTGAGAAAAGTCAGCAAAAGGCGAATGGGTTTGCTTCTAAACCGCAACATGCACGGGCGTTTCGAACTTGTGTGCGTTCTTCCTTCAGCAGTGAGGAGGTCTACTCTAACCTTCAAGAAAAAGGAGCACCATCGGCGTAAGTCGAACAAGTTTAGATCGCTAAACGAAGTGGTAAGAATAAGTTTAAGAAAAGACTCTTTAACTGCAGTAAAACAGCTACCTGAAAAATCCCGAGATTCTGATTGTAATAAGACTCTGGCAAAGCCAACGAAACGGTAACCTCAAACTCACGGTGAGGGGGTATGACCATCAATGGTACCGATGAACTTGGATTCTTCTCTTTGAAGTCGAAGTCTAAACGACTATCCATTCTCACGGGCTCCTCTACTACAACCCTCATCAGTAAACCACCAATCGCAAATGCAGATAACATCAATGCGAACATTACCATACATACGTAGCACAACCACAACAATGCCCAAACACACTTCAGAGCTAAACTCCACCAACCTTTTCGTTCTTTCAACTGCTCGTATATGAACGGGAAGATGTTCTTTACTGCTAAATCCCAAATCGTTCTGATATGCTTCGACAGATGAGCTTTCGCCCGCTTTGAGAACCCGAAAGGATCGCATACGAATGCGTAGAACGTATAAGCAGACCATACTGGAAATGTAAGAAACTTACACAGCAACGTAATTTGGAAGAGAATTGCCCTTAAGCTAGCGCCAGCAAACATGAGGAGGAGGCTGGAATGTGCTTCATCGTCTTCTCTCAAATGTAGATCTCCATGGCTCTTAGAACTCACTTCATTCCCATCATTCATGGCCACGTCTGCATTCGCATCGGTGATTGTAGAAACCTCATCGTTCGTGTAAATATCCACCCTCTCTTTTCCACTCTCCGAGCCGTCTTTAATCCCCACAAAACCCGAGTTTTCACTTCCACCATCACCCAATTTCTCCTGATCAAAACCCTCGGTTTTGCTAAAATCTTGGATCGGTAATTGAACCGAATCAATCTCAGGGCCAGCACCCAGCAGCCCTGATGGGTCAACATTCAATGATTTACGATGCTTGAACGATCGCCTCCTACGCAGGCCAGGAGAAATCCCAGCTTCGTCTTCCTTCATCTGCTCGTTATTTGGGAAATCTGAAACAGAAACGTCGCCGCTCGATTCGACAGCATCGGAAATAGTTTCTTCTGAATCGTCGAAGGGGAAGTCGTCGTAGCCGTCGATATACTCGCCCAATACGGCGTCTTTGACGTGGGGCACACTCAATTTCGCGTCCTCCATAAGTATGATGATGATGATGCTACCATGTATGAGTAGAACCTTCCAGCTTGATGAATGGTGATGATAAAGGGATATTTTTGCTTGCGTAGGTTGTACGCAGCCTTGCATCTCGATGTTGTACATTTGTTTAAACCGCATAAAATGTCAGTTTTTTTGATTGGGTGATGCAGAGAAAATTAGAAATTGTAATTAGATAAAGACGACGACTACCTCAGAATTAGGGGTGGGCGTTCGGGTTCGGGTATTCGGGTTTTACCCGAACCCGATCGGGTTCGGGTAATTCGGGTCGGGTAGTTCGGGTTATTTGTCGGGTATCGGGTTACCCGATACCCGATAATTATTAATCGGGTCGGATATCGGGTAGTAATTCACTACCCGATCGGGTTATTCGAGTACCCGATATATTATTTTTTAAAAAATATTAATTTTGTACATAACATTAAAAATATATAATTACATATATCAATATCTAACTTGAGTGATGTTAAAGTTTTAAATAATATTTCGACTAAGTTCTTATTTTAATTGTATAATTAAGAAGTGATATTTTATATCAATGCATATATAAATATTTAAAATATATACTCAAAAATTTATAAATAAACATATAAAGATATGTATGTATTATATTTATTGAAAACAAAATACTCAAATATTGTAAGTGATATCAATATATAACATGGATATTTTAATTTGTTTATTGAATTATAATATTTTTAGTCATATCCAATTAAAAAATCGGGTACCCGACTACCCGACGTCGGGTACCCGAACCCGATATATACCCGACAAGCGGGTACCCGCTGTAAATCGGGTCGGGTTCGGTTAGTGAAAATCTTAACCCGAACCCGAATTACCCGATGCCCGACTACCCGACCCGATGCCCACCCCTACTCAGAATTCAGATCCACTAAACTACCTCTGTAGTAGGAAAAGTCGAAACATATTATTCCTACACAAATTAAACATCAAATGTAACAAATCTTGAAACTTGGATTATTAGTTTGATTTTCTTGTTGAACTCTTATTTCGAGGTCATATCCAATGCATGCATGTGGTGTATGAGTAATTCACAAGAATGCATGCATTTATTCAGTTTGATGAACTAAAAAGGAAGATATTGGATCTTCAAACTAATTAATGTCATGTGAAATTATTAAACACATTGAGATACAAACATATTTATTTATTATTCTTTTTGGAAGTTAGAAGTAATGTAGAGAAAAAAAAATATCACATTTGAAATAAGAAAAGAAATAAGAATTGACGTGAGGAGACGTCTAAAAAATATATAAAATTAAATTATAATATAATTTTACGAGTTTATACTTTTAGGTAAAATGGTTATTTTATTCCTAGTTCTAAATGGGTCCATTTGTACTGTTATCATATATATGTTTTTCTCCCCAAATATGAGATACTTTGATTCAAGAAAGTGGCTTTGTTCATTTTAAGTTCGAACTTCCACGCTCGATGCTCTAACTTTGGCAATAATTGAAGATTTATCATGGTATATATTTTATTTAACTTTGTCCAAGTCGGTAGAACAATGGAATATCAGAATCACAGTGATGGTGAAAGCTGCACTTGGCAGCAACTTATGCGCCATCTTTAACTATATTCGGAAGGTTTTTATTTTAGGACCACAACTACATTCACCATCACCAAGATATATGTTAGAATTATTAAGGTTATCTTTTTTATATACAACTTCAATGAATACAATATTTTTTCCGTCTCCTCCGATAATTATCACGCTCAGTTTGCTTTTTCAAAGATGCGTGGTGAACAGTATAAATATATATGCATATAATATTAATACTGTGTCAGTTAAACTTGTCAATCAAGATTAGGTTGGCATGGAACTTACATAGTAAACTCAAGATAGAGTTTTAAATTAATAATGGAGTTGCATTAATTTTGTTAGGTCATTGCATTCAAGTGTAGCAGATTTCAACATCATCAACCCAAATATGACCATCAACTTAGCTCTTGGAGGTCCCCTTGTAAGAAAGAATATTGGTCCTCAATACAATTTCGGGAAACTACACTTTTTCCTTTTTTTTTTACATTCGCTTACCTAATCATATAAAATAATAAATTATTTCGATTCACACGTTTTTAATAATTACGAAGAACATAAAAAATATGTGGAAGCGAGAAAGTTTCATTTTATTTTCCTCGTAATTTTATTAGATATGTATTACGTTGGTCTCCATCATTGTGGGCTCATGCTAGATACGAATGGAGATTTTCTTGTTGTGGCCAACGAGGACTTCATCATCAATCAACTCTTCTTATTCATTTTTAACATTTATATTATCTATCTATATATATATATATATATATATATATATATATATATATTAATATATATAGAGATTTGCTATGGTGCCCACCTACCGTGAGCACCATAAGCAAATCTCTCAATTTTTTGCTTTTTTTTCGATTTCCAACACCGCCAACACCTCCGTAGACCCTCTCATTTTCATTGCTAACCTAAATCCACATGCCCAACACGTTAATTTATAAGAAAATTCATTATTTATTATTCACATGTGGACGACGTATAGAGGTGATGATTTTCTTAAAAATTAACGTGTTGGGCATGTCGATTTAGGTTAGCAATGAAAATGAGAGGGTCTGCGGAGGTGTTGGCAGTGTTGGGAATCGAAAAAATGCAAAAAATTGAGAGATTTATGGTGCTTACGGTAGGTGGGCACCATAGCATCTCTATATATATATATGAAATTAACATCGAGGTTTTTAGTTCTTGATTTGTGTTACAAACTGTGATATAAAACGCTTAAGGTTACAAAACTATGGAGATGAATCGTGTATTATTTCGTAGGTAGTCTATCATATGGTTTTTCTCTTTTTAAAAACAAAAATTATACAAACGATTTAAACAAAAATTTTTAGGTATGGTTTTGTAAGAAGTAAAAAGAACAATCACTTGGAAAAGTTGTTGAGTGGCATAAGGGTAACACTATATTTGTATTTAACTCATATGAACACATCTAAGTGGAGTAGGTTATTTTATTGTTTAACCTTATAAGAAAACTAGAATAAGTCAAATTTTATCTTAATACACGGCTGATGGTGAGAATTTGAAATTTGTAGTCCTTTCAAGTCTTTCTAACCAATCAGGCTTGACTCTAGTGGCCAAGCTGAGGCACTCAAAGTTCATGTGACTAGGAGGTCAGGGGTTCGAACCCTACCTCCCACATGACTTTGAGAAAGGCCCATGATTATCGTTGTTGGGTGGGTTTGCGTATCTATCTGACCTCGGGGATTAGTCCCACCTCTGGAGTGTGTGGCGGTTAGCCCATAGCCGGGCTTTGTGGGGATAGCTGGGGACCGAAAAAAAAGTCTTTCTAACGTGTTGAAAAAATTTTACTTCACCTTCATGCCCCATTGTCTATCCTATCGCCTAGTCATAAATATACCAATTGTTATTTTCTTTTTCATATTATATTGGCTTGATGGTTGTATAAAGAGAAACCTAGCAGCCAAGGCAAACCCCTATTTAACGAGTATAAATGAACTAGTAAACAAATCAAGAAAAGCACATTTAATTCTCGAGACAAAATACGTTCATGATTCATAAAGAATACATTGAATTATGCGTTATCTACGGAATAATGACTAGTGATCCTACTATGTAATGGACCCCTTTCTTTCAAATTATTTTTATTTCAATGGAAAAAGTAAATATACTTACCAACCAAAAAATCGTACAAGTGTTCGAACAACCCACATGAAAACCCTAATGAATGACCCCTTTAATCTTCAGTTTGGCATCTCACCTGTAAAATGCACTTTCATGGTTTTTACTCAATGACCCTTCGTATCCACTCGTTTCTCCAATAGATATTCTTTTTAGATGAAAAATCGAATACCTAAAATCATACCAAGTTGCTTATCATATTGTATGTCTGTATTTTATTTTAATATGTTCACCTATTTTCGTAACCTATGTTGATTTCTTTCTTATCTAACAGGAGAGTTATTTTCTTGGACTGAGTTGGGCGTTGTACTATGTTAGGATATGCGGAAATCCCCGATAATTATTTTACCCGATAAATGACGATAATAAATAAAAGAGATGAAAAATAAATTTGGACAGTGACACGAGATTTACGTGTTTCGGTCAGAATGACCTACGTCCACGGGCCGGAGGGTAGAACTTCTTTATTATGTGGAGATATTACACACACGTACTCTGACGTGATACAAAAGCAGCTACAACAATATAAAGAGTAGGCTACAGAAAATAATCAGAGGAGAGGAGAAGATCTGTATGGCTGTGGTGTTTTTTTATCCTTCGTCGAATGTATCTATTTATAGATAAAAGGCTGAGGAAATGGACAAGGCATCACCATCGCGTGAGCTCCTTAGAAGAGAAAACCAAATGAAATACGCAGCAGTAGTTTGATGACCAATCAATCCTCAAGTGTGTGCGCCTGATAAAAATAAAGCTGCCTTTCTTCTTTTCATATGCACATTTGGACTTCTCAAATAACGCGTGGAATTACTATTCATTTTTCAGCATCGAGGTCACATCACAAATCTCCACCTTGACCGAGATTCGAAATTACTCCACCTTAATTAGTAACATCTCCCTCCGACCTTAGCCCCACGGGCTAGTTCACCAACTTTAAAACGCCAATCAAGTCCAAGCAATGCTTGAACTTGGAAACAGGAAGAGCCTTCGTAAGAAAATCTGCAGGATTATCCTTTGTGTTAATCTTCTTGATAAACACCTTCTTATCTGCAATAATATCACGGATAAAATGATACTTGACATCAATATGCTTAGTCCTTTCGTGATACATCTGATCCTTAGTCAAATGAATCGCACTTTGATTATCACAGAAAATAGTAATGACTCCCTGACTCTGAGTTAATTCGCCGAATAACCTTGTCAACCATAATACTTCCTTAATCGCGTCAGTAATCGCCATGTATTCTGCTTCAGTAGTAGATAACGCCACTACATGTTGTAGAGTTGCTTTCCAGCTAACTACACAACCTCCAATACAAAATACAAAACCAGTAAGAGATCGTCGTTTATCGAGATCACCTGCGTAGTCTGAATCAACGAAGCCAACGAGAGTATCACTGTTTCTGCCAAACTCCAAACAAAAGCTTAGAGTACCCTTCAAGTATCTGAGAAACCACTTCACTGCTTGCCAGTGTTCTTTCCCTGGATTAGCCATATACCTACTAACAACACTAACAGCCTGTGAAATATCAGGACGTGTACATACCATTGCATACATAATACTGCCGACTGCACTCGAGTAGGGAACTCGTGCCATGTACGCTTCTTCCTCATCTGATGATGGTGACTGAGCAGCGCTTAGCCTAAAATGGCTAGCAAGAGGAGTGCTGACTGCTTTGGCATCGCTCATGCCAAATCTCTCCAAAACCTTTCTGAGGTAACTTTCCTGGGTCAGGTGCAACTTACCAGCTCCTCTATCACGTTTAATCTCCATACCAAGAATCTTCTTAGCTGCTCCTAAATCCTTCATTTCAAATTCACCATTCAATAAGGCCTTCAACTGATGAATTTCTGCAAGATTCTTAGCCGCAATGAGCATATCATCAACATATAACAACAGATAAATGAACGAACTGTCATTTAACTTCCGGAAGTAAACACAACTATCATACTTGCTCCTGGAGAAACCATGACCCAACATGAAAGAATCAAAACGTTTATACCACTGTCTTGGAGACTGCTTTAATCCATATAAGGATTTCTTCAATAGGCAAACTTGGTCTTCCTTGCCTTCAACTATGAAGCCTTCAGGTTGCTTCATATAAATCTGTTCATCTAAATCACCATGTAAGAACGCCGTCTTGACGTCGAGCTGTTCTAACTCCAAATTATACATGGCAACGAATGCAAGTAATACACGAATAGAGCTATGTCTAACGACAGGTGAGAATACGTCATTAAAATCAACACCTTGTACCCGACTATAGCCTTTCGCGACTAATCGTGCCTTATACCTTGCATCGTCTGAACCAGATAAACCTTCTTTCTTTTTGAAAACCCACTTACATCCGACTATTTTCTTTTTCTTCGACGGCGGCACAAGAATCCAAGTACCATTCTTGTGTAGAGACTCCATTTCTTCATTCATCGCTACCAGCCACTTATCAGAATTATCATCGCTTATTGCCTCCGAATAGGTAGAAGGTTCGCCGCCTCCACCTGTTTCTTGCGCCACTGATAAAGCGTACGAAACTAAATTTACGTACCGCTGTGGTAGTCGAATCTCCCGTCTCTGTCTCTCTCTGGCTATAGAATATTCCTGCTCGACGCTTTCATCTTCAACAGGATCTGAATTAGGTTCTGGCTCATCCCCTTGACCTGTTGAACTCGTAGCAGGGTCATCTGAAGGATCTTTGTTGATCTCAAGCTCCACCTCGCTGTGTACACTATCCTTCTTTTCTTCATTAGAAGAATTAGTAGACTCATTTGAAGGATGTAACATAGAAGACTCGTCAAATGTAACATCTCTGCTAATTATGAATTTGGGTGACTTGGGATCAGGATTATATAATCTATATCCTTTCACCCCTGAAGCGTAACCGAGAAAAATACACTTCTTAGCTCTAGGCTCTAACTTTCCCTCGTTTACGTGCATATAAGCTGGGCACCCAAATATTCTTAAGTTGGAGTAATCAGCAGGAGTACCTGACCATACTTCCTCAGGAGTCTTGAAATTGATCGGTGAACACGGTGAACGGTTGACAATATAGCACGCTGCAGCGATAGCTTCAGCCCAAAAATCATTTGTCAACCCAGCATTGGAGATCATACATCGAGCTCTCTCTAAAACCGTCCGGTTCATGCGCTCGGCAACACCATTTTGTTGAGGCGTCATTCGAACAGTGTGATGTCGAGCAATTCCTTCATTCTTGCAAAATTCGTTGAACTCGCTTCCGCAAAATTCTAAGCCATTATCTGTCCGCAACCGCTTGATCTGTTTTCCTGTCTGCTTTTCAATCAAAGCTTTCCATTGTTTAAACGTTAGGAAAACATCACTTTTCTGCTTAAGAAAATAGACCCAGACTTTCCTTGAAAAATCATCAATGAAAGTCAACATATATCTTGCACCACCTTTGGACGGAACACGAGAAGGACCCCATACATCAGAATGAATATAGTCCAAAGTACCTTTCGTCCTGTGGACAGCTGGCGAATTGAAGCTGACTCGTTTCTGTTTCCCGAAAATACAATGTTCGCAAAAGTCCATCTTACCAGTACTTTGACCGCAAAGTAGGCCCCGCTTGCTTAAAATCGTCAAGCCTTTTTCTCCCATGTGTCC
This sequence comes from Craterostigma plantagineum, assembly GCA_027422505.1. Taxonomy (NCBI): domain Eukaryota; kingdom Viridiplantae; phylum Streptophyta; class Magnoliopsida; order Lamiales; family Linderniaceae; genus Craterostigma; species Craterostigma plantagineum. The sequence continues at coordinate 2,153,594 of JAPQWV010000043.1, read as the reverse complement.
AAGTCGCATATGCCATAATCGCGTGGTATCAACCTCCGGGGATGTCGAAACTGCAGCGGAACCTGTAACTGTAGTTCCCTGCAAAATATATAAATTTCCAGACCTGCAAGCTTTCATCACGACAAGGGCACCTCTGGCAATCTTTAAAACTCCACCTTCACCTGAGAACCTGCACCCTTGAGATTCAAGTGTGCCTAAAGAGATAAGATTTCTCTTCATATCTGGAACATGTCTGACTTCTGTGAGTGTTCGGATGATTCCGTCGAAATCTTGATCCTAACTGTGCCTTTACCAACAACTTTACACGGAGCATCATTTCCCATTAAGACATATCCACCATCAAAATTTTCATATGTGGAAAAACAGTCCCGACTCCAACTTATGTGGTAAGAACAACCCGAATCTAAGATCCACTCATTATCAGACCTAACAATATTTGCAGTTGCTACAAAAATAGTTCCATCGCTCTCATCAGCAGCTAAACTAGCTTCGGCGGGTTTACTAAATTGCTGATTATTTTTCTCCTTATTTTTTAATTTAAAACAATCAGCTTTAATGTGTCCCTTTTTCTTGCAAAAATTACAGACTTTATTTCTGTACCTGGATTTCGACCTTTCTTTAGATCTGCTATTTTCAGCGTCTCTACGTTCTGGTCTTCCCCGTGCAAACAGGCCTTCTGCCTGGCTACCACTAGTTTCTCCCGTAATATCCCTGTCTATCTGTTCTTTCGATTGCAACGCAGATTTGACACTAGAATATGATATCGTATCTTTTCCATATATAATAGTGTCACGAAAATGCTTTAAAGACGAGGGAAGGGAACACAACAATATTATGGCCTGATCTTCGTCCGTCACTTTTACTTCTACGTTCGCCAAATCAATAATGATAGAATCGAATTTATCGAGATGCGAAAGAATAGAAGTACCTTCCATCATTTTCATACTGTAAAGCTTCTGCTTTAAATAAAGCCGGTTCTCCTTAGTCTTCTTCATGTAGATCGCTTTTAACGCATCCCACATACCCATGGCCGTCGTCTCCGTGGCAACTTCTTGTAAAACCTCGTACGAGAGATTCAATATAATAGCCGATCTGGCTTTCTTGTCCAATTCATTAAACTGATCGTCCTTCATTTCGGTTGGTTTCTTCTTTACGCCTTCAAGCGCCACCTCACAACCGTCTTGAATGAGTATGGCCTCCATCTTGAGACTCCACATTGCAAAGTTGACATTTCTGTCGAACTTTTCAATTGACATTTTTGTTATCGTCATGGTGGCTAAAAAATAAATCGGGTTGGCTCTGATACCAATTTGTTAGGATATGCGGAAATCCCCGATAATTATTTTACCCGATAAATGACGATAATAAATAAAAGAGACGAAAAATAAATTTGGACAGTGACACGAGATTTACGTGGTTCGGTCAGAATGACCTACGTCCACGGGCCGGAGGGTAGAACTTCTTTATTATGTGGAGATATTACACACACGTACTCTGACGTGATACAAAAGCAGCTACAACAATATAAAGAGTAGGCTACAGAAAATAATCAGAGGAGAGGAGAAGATCTGTATGGCTGTGGTGTTTTTTTATCCTTCGTCGAATGTATCTATTTATAGATAAAAGGCTGAGGAAATGGACAAGGCATCACCATCGCGTGAGCTCCTTAGAAGAGAAAACCAAATGAAATACGCAGCAGTAGTTTGATGACCAATCAATCCTCAAGTGTGTGCGCCTGATAAAAATAAAGCTGCCTTTCTTCTTTTCATATGCACATTTGGACTTCTCAAATAACGCGTGGAATTACTATTCATTTTTCAGCATCGAGGTCACATCACATACTATATGTCGAACAACTAGTACACTAGATGACTGCATCTCCAATCGAGAAACTCGTTTTGAAACCCACAGACTCAAAATGCAGTAATTTTTCTTCAACCGTTAAACTCATTCTCAAACTCAAAGGATTTTCGAAATATTCGCTTCTACACAAACTTTTACAACTTTTCAATACTGGACACAACCTTAAAAAAATAACATTTTTAATATTATGTTCATCTAAATATATAAAAGAATATTACTAGTATTTTTATATATCTTAAAAACTTTTTCATTACTGTTTAAATATTTTTATTTATTTTTTTTATTTTTATAAGGTTGATTTAATTATTAAAACAAATAAATGCAATTACTAAATAAAGAACTTACTTTATGAGTTCAAACGTATCATGTGCTTGTTGGAGGAGAGGGAAAGTATCTATGCGTTTGTCGGAGGAGAGTGAAAATACAAAACTCTTTTTGATGATTTTGAGATTCGATGGAAATGATTTTAGGATCTTTTATGAGTTTTCCATTGTCGTTGGAGGCGATCTTAGTTTCGAATGTTAACGATGATTTCTATCATATTTTAACTTTAAATTTGTGAGTTTAATTATTCATGTTTATCTTTTTTTATCATTAAGGAAGACATGATTCACGTTCATCATTTTTCATAATCAGTCATATTTCTCAATTCTAATAAATGGGTTATATATATACATAAAGGAATTTTATAGTGCTCACCTTATGTGAGCACCTTATGTGGGCACCTTTCGATGTGGCACTGATTCATGCCATGTCGATATGCCACATCAAAATTAGATGATATGTAACACTAATTAACACATTCTATGGTCATTGATCGACATATCGGATGATGATGTAGAATGTTTACGCATCAATACCGCATAACAGGTGCCACATAAAACGTAAATATGCCACATCATCGTCCAATATATCAATCAATGACCGATATAATATGTTAATTAGTGTCACGTATCATCTAATTTTGATATGGCGTGTCGATTGGCACGAATCAATGCCATATCGACAAATGCCCAAGTAAGGTGCTTACATAAGTTGGTCACCATAAAATTCCTCACCATGTACATATATATAATTCTGTTGGTTCATATATAATGTATCCACAAACGTCTAAGTTGTTATACATAGAAGTGAGATAACGCTCTGCTACATCTTTCCATGACAGTTGGGTTGACTGTAAATTATAGTTAGACAATTTCCAGGCTAAAACTAAAAGGCTTAATAGCGAATGTCCCATTTGGCTAACTTACCGAAAAATAATAAAATAGAAAAAATTTGAAAGAATATAACTTTGAGGAGAGAAAAGAAGCACACGCCGTATCATATTTCAAGAATATATTTTCGAAAAAAAAAAGGTGTGTTAGCGAAATGATCTAAAACATTCGTCCATAAATAGGAGTCAGACAGAGGGATGAATTTATATTTGGATCTTGATAAATTTGATATTTCCACCTTGAAATCTATCAATAATAGAAACGACTTCCGTTCGAATATTTTCTTAATGCGTAAATTACACTCTTAAAAGACATTTGGCATACAAATCTAGTAATACCAATCAAGACCATTTTACTGTTATCATATATTAAATTTATTCTTATTTTACCAATTGCACTACTGTTACATACAAATAATTATCATCAATAGTAAATTGAAAAGATACAGAGGATGTCACATGGCAGAAGTCTTATGTTTTGTCATGGCCAGCCCTCATCAATCTTCTTGCAGACTTGCAGTTAAATTTTATGAGAAATATGATAAATAAATAAACTATACCCTAAAAATGGAAAGAGAAAGCTAGGCCAGAACAGGTGTGACTTCAATACAATACTTACAATACTAATTAGGGCATCAATATTGACAAAACAATATGTAAGTGGTTAATTCCTTATTTTAAATTCACATTTTAAACTCGAAAAATAACCTCTCATCAGATTAAACTAAATGTATATCCCATCGTTAGCAAAATTCATGGAGCTAATTAACCAAATTAGTGTAAGGAGGAATTATGATTTGATGGGAGATATGAGGGTTCTTTTGTGGTAATAATGCCATTTGTCATAAAGTTTGGATCTTTGAGCGCTACCTACTACCTAGTCAAGGGTTCCATTTTAATCTCTTGATATATCATTTTCAGTTTGTGAAGTCTGTTTTCTACTTTACCAACCTTTATTATTTGCTTCCCCTAACCCATAATTATACGAAATAACATAGAAAGTATAATAAAAAAATTCATGTTTACTGCAATAAACCTAGAAACCCTTGCTATGATTACTAATTATTATGATCATGTGTGCTTTCTGTTTACCGTCTATAATGCTTCATGACTAGAGAACCCTCCAATAAAGAGATGCTTGAAAATCAATGCGCATGCACATCAATGAGACATATCACACACCCTTGTAGTTAAAATAATACGTACAGTGTAATAAAATAAAATAAATGTTGAATAATATCAAGAAAATAGCTTTAGCAAATGCAACGAACAGAAGAAAATGCCCTTTCCTTTATAAATAACAAGCTAACTATGCTTGCAACCCATAACACTTTCTGCATCAACCATCCTAGTTTTGTAAAGAAAACAAAGAATCAGAAAAGCATATAAGCTTCACCTTCATCACTTCCAAAAATCTTCAACCCTTTATCCCTAATAAGGTCAGAGAAGCTACTAAGCTTGTTTCCTTGTAAGAAAGTAAATTTAAGCCCTAAATGAACACTCTTGCAAGAAACGTTCAAAATTAGCTGACCCAATTGTTTATCTAGGCTAAAATTCAAAAAAGATTTCATCTTTAGCCTGATAAATGGATTCTGCTTTCTTTTTCATACAGAATGGAGCTTCAAGGCGATCCATCAAGAGAAATCTCGCAGGAGAGGAAGAATGGTAGAGGAAAGATTGAGATCAAACGGATCGAAAACACAACTAATCGACAGGTCACCTTTTGCAAGAGACGTAATGGTTTGCTCAAGAAAGCTTATGAATTGTCTGTGCTTTGTGATGCCGAGGTTGCCTTGGTTGTCTTCTCTAGCAGAGGGCGTCTTTATGAATACGCTAACGACAGGTAACTTAACTTTTAGTTGAAGATATGTGAAAAAATGGGTTTTTTTGAAGCTATTTCTTTGGCGAAAGATGGTTCATTTCGGTGAAGGTTTTGATCAGGGGTATGGTTATTCTTTAATTTCCTATTTAAGAGAGGACAAAAGAAGGATCTTGAGAGCTTTTCTGTGTTTTTCATAACTTTGTCAACTTAAAAGGAGTACGTATGGAAGTCGTCTCATCTTTGACAGAAAATCGTGAGCTTATTGTTGGTTTTGGGATTTGGGATTATGTTACAGAAAATTAGGGAAGTTTTGTTTCGGACAGTAAGAATCCCTGTTATGAACAGTGAGATGAGTGCCTTGAAGGTTCTTTACTATTTATTCAACTGTCACAATTTTATATAGTTCTAGCTAGCAAGAACTAAAGATTTAATTTAGTTTTTGGTAGAAAACAATGCTCGGCTTCAGCTTCCTACGTTCTTGATCCAAATTACTTCTTCTCCTTCTCCTTCTCCTCCTCCTTCTTCTCCTCCTCCTTCTTCTCCTCCTCCTCCTTCTTCTTCTTCTTCTTCTTCTTCTTCTTCTTCTTCTTCTTCTTCTTCTTCTTCTTCTTCTTCTTCTTCTTCCTCTCTCTCTCTCTCTCTCTCTCTCTCTCTCTCTCTCTCTCTCTCTCTCTCTCTCTCTCTCGTGTGAGAATTTTAGCAAGGTGTCGAGTTTTCATTTGATCTTATGACACTTCGCAAATTAGAATTTTGCCCTCAACTTGAGTTAAAAGGCGCACTTCAAGAAGGAAATGAGATGTCTAACTCTTTATTAGGGCTTTTTTTGTCTTCTTCCTTTTCTGTTGATGGATTTATTCTCTGAGGTTACAAAATCAAACTTCTATTTTAGATCTGAGCTTCGGATGCATATTTAGTTAAGAGAACAGTTTCCACTTAGGCAATTATTTTTTTTTCTGTTTTTACACAATATACAAGTAGTTAGATTAGGGTTTCAAACCCACTTATTTGTATTAATCTATATTGTCCTTCTGTTTCTCTCTTTCTTTTATCTTTTTTTTTTGCACTATGACCATGGGTTTTCTTGCACTAACTAGTTAGGATTAAACTCGGGAAATAGATCTGTCTGAGTCATAAGAATCTTTGGTCACGTCACTGAAAGATTTTCTTGTTCTTGACTTATGCCCAGTATATATATAATCTCAGTAAAAATAATTAACACCTTCATTAATCCATCTATCAGTTTCTTATTTATGACACAAAGTTATTTATCTTATATATGGATTAAGTTGAGACAGAAGCTCTATATTTCATTCATCTCTTTTATGTTACCTGACTTTGAGGCTTTCACAAAGCTTCTGAAACTGTTCAATCTAAATGAGGAAAGTAGCAGAAGTGAAAGGGCGAGTCAAACCAACGTTAATTACTTAGGAATAGTCATCTCAATTTTTTTTACTAAAGCCCATCTCTTATATGAGTCATTTTTGAGTGAGTAACAAGAGAAGTCAGAATTCAGATAAATTGAATTTCTTCAAATGAAATTTGGTGGTCTTGAGTGGATTGTTTTACAACCTTTTTTCGTCTAAGTTAGGATAAAAACTTTGAATGAGATATTGTCCAAATAGACATGTTAAGTGAGGGTCCCTTTTTCATATGAAAGTCATGAGTTCGATCCCGCTTAATAATTCTTTAACTTTGGACACTCGTGTGGACTTGGAAAGAACAAACATGTTAGGATAATTAGTCGCTGCATTGAGATTACTGTCAAAAAAACAAAACAGACAATGTCTTAGAAATATTCGATATTTACAAAATTCTAAAACAATAAAGAAATAGGGTTAAGAGGTAGTAAAGATTTTGGATTATTGGTATTATCCATTGTATATAACAATGTTGTGCCCTAAGATATTTTAGATTGGCCTATCATATTAGTCAGTAGCCATTGCTTTATGCAGCCAATCACCTCGACGAAGTTAAGGTTTAGGCATCAGAATAGAATCAGACCGACTGTAATTATTTTCTCTTTTTACTATATTAAATAATGTCACACATACAGGATAGAATATATTCTGAACCTCAAGAAAACACTTCCTTTCAGTCATTTCTTGGTTACGGTTTCTGACCTTTGGTTTTTGCTCCATAGATAGAAGACTGTTAATCTGATTAAAATCCCACAAGTAACGTTAGTTCATCCTACATATGTCTACTTCTCAGTTGATTTACTGACTTCATTATTGTCCATTAAGAAACATCTTACCTACCACATTGATGCTTAATTTTCTTTTTGTTTTATTTTTTTCTCATAAATATATATAATTTGAAGTGTCAAAGCAACCATTGAGAGGTACAAGAAAGCATCTTCGGATTCCTCGAACAACGGTTCTATATCTGAAGCCAATACTCAGGTATACAAATATATATCTGTGAGATTTTCGATTTGATGTGATTTGCCCTCATGACATATTTTTTAATGTGAATTTTTTATGTGGAAGTATGCCAACTCTATTAAATTTTAGTTCATTTAAGGATACCTTGTATGATCATGAGCATGCAGATTCATTACAATCTCCTCAATCGTGTTATAACACACACACACACAATGTACTAAATTGCTTCGACTCGATTAATATTTCGATCTCATTTATTAGTATTATCAGCAAGAAGCTTCGAAACTGCGAGCCCAGATAAGCAATCTGCAGAATCATAACAAGTAAGAAAACATGTATAAGCTAATTTCTTTAAACTATTAACCCATTGTAGTAAAAATCTTATTCCAAATAAACAATGGCTGCATTATTACTATCCGACATTCTCTTTGCGTATAGGAACATGCTCGGCGAAGCTTTAGGTGCTTTGAATTTGAAAGATCTCAAGAACCTCGAGGCTAAGGTCGAGAAAGGAATCAGCAGAATCAGATCCAAAAAGGTAATAATGAGAGACTATTTTCATATAAATTAGATCTCTATATTCTTGAAAACTCAATCAAGAAAAAAAAACGACCGCCAAAATAATATTAACACGCACATTAAAACGACAGAACGAGCTGCTGTTTGCAGAGATTGAGTACATGCAGAAAAGGGTAAGTTAATACCATTCATTCTCTAACATCAATCATATATAATAATGACTTCATCAGCTAACTGAGAATAATATTTCTTTCTTGCAATGTATAAAATGATTCGGCAGCAGGAAATTGACTTACACCACAACAATCAGTACCTTCGAGCAAGGGTAAGATTGGTTATAAATAACTATACACGCAAAAGATACTGTTAATGTACTTATTTAATGGTGATTATAGATAGCTGAGACGGAGAGAGTTCATCAGCACCAAATGAATCTCATGCCTGGAAATTCCGAACAATATGAGCAGCTTGTTCAACCATCGCATGATGATCCAGCGAATGCCTTTGATGTTCGTAATAATAATAATAATCATAATAATATTGACTATCTTCAAGTGAATGGTGTTCATCATCAAGGCAGTAGCAGCGCAGCCAACGACTACCCTACATCACTGCACCTTGTGTAAGAAAGAAGCTAGCTAGCTAGCTTAGCATCAAGAAATGTATAATTTAATTTCATTACTTTATTGCATCAAGAAATAATCGTTCTTTTTGTATGATGATACTTTCCACAACAGCTAGAGCTGGAGATCGCGAGATAAAGATTGTGCATGGAAGCGAATTATATATGTTGGTGAATTATCGGGGTTTTTTTTCATATTTAACGCATGTTTGTATGTTCGAATACGAGGTTCATTCTCTTATTCTTGTCCGTGTGAGTGTTTCTTGAACTCGAAAACGTTTACTGTATAATGGTGTGTGTATCAAAGCTGTGACTTTTGCTAGTGTTGAAATTAATAAAAATCGAAGCATTTGTGGCTGATCATCTGCTATAAGTTTGATTATTGCTGCTATTATCTGTTATTTATCTTGAAAGTAAGTCTAAAGGGACAATATTACCTAAGTGCAGTGCATCCCAATTCCTTAACATCTGTTTATAACATAGGAGTTTGAACTTAAATCACTTGGGATTTGTAAAATCGACGCACTACGTCATCAGCGAATGTTGAAAATAATAATCCTTGGAGAACTAAATCCGTCCATTCAAAGCAGCACGAAATACGTTCTCTTTGTATCGGGCATTTTCTACCAAAAGGTTCGTTTTTTTTTCCTATTTCCTGTAATAATAGTTAAATGATGTACGATACATGAAATTTTAATTAAATACACAACTACACGACAACGAACAACGTTGGATTACGGAGCACATTATAGTTTTGTTGCCAATTATCTGTCGATGTCATTTTAATTCGTGTGCTAGCTAAGTAATATATATATTAACTTAATAAGTGTACTGTTGGGATTGGAAGTTTATATAAACTAATATTATATTATAAATTAGGTGGGCCACCACATGGCCTCGACGACATGTGATCCTTTACGGCGCAACATTAGCCGCCCAATAAGCCGATCGCTTCCTAATCATTCTCGGCTCATCGTTTTAGCGCTCGCAAATTTCTAATTAATTGTTTTACTTAAAATTCTTAGAATATTTTAATAGTTCTTCATCAATATATTTTGAGAGTTACTATTCACTGCCACCTTTCTACTTGTTACCGCCTCCTAAAGGGCTCGAAAAAGACGTTCTTGCCCTTATGATATTTATAATTAATTTAAAAAGAAAAAACTATAATAAATAGTAAAAATTTCTATGTAACGCCCTTTTCCACACAACACTTTCCAAAACATATATCCAAATCAGACTAAAAAATAGAAAATACTCAAATCGCAATGGATCGCCGACAGGGACATGGAAAGGGAAAAAGGGTCTATTCTCACGACTGCTAAGCAAATTGTCTAAAAATCATTCGTATGTAGATGGATTACCGAACACGGGTCGGAATAGTTCGAAAAAACGACCGACCGAATGAAATTTAGGGCCGACGCCTGGCACGGCCAAAACACAATTTCGGCCGCAACAAGTGACGGCCGATACATAATTTCGGCCGTGATTGTTGCGGCCGAAATTGTGTTTCAGCCGTGCAAGAGCCGGTCGAAATCACGTTTCTTTATAACTGCAGACCAGGGGTGGGAATTCCCTACTCGGAGGGAGCAGTAGATCCCCCGTTGGAGGGATCTGGAGAGCGTCACACGAGGACGCGCGGCGTTGACGCACCGTTCGTAGAGAACGAGGGGAGGAGAGGCGGCAGCGAGCGACTGCTTCTCAGTCCGTATATGCGGATTACGATCCGCATGCAGATGATGACGTGCCGGATGATGCAGCATTGTTTCAGTCATCCGATGACGATGTGCCACCGGCCTCCTCAGGTAATTCCCTTCTCCTCTATAAACTGACATGCGATGTCGTGTCTTAATATGCGTAAAAGAAATTAAATTTATTTTTGCGTTATTCGTAAAAAATGAAACATGGAGCAAGCGCTCCAGGGTCGTAGATGATGATTCCTGGAGGGTGCAAGGGCCACAACCCGGTGGTCTAGATAATGACGAGGTGATCCCTAGTTATCTGGGGCACATCGCGCCCCGCATCTGGATGGGTGAGCAGGAGAGGCCCTGTTGAAGTGCGAGCATCGTGCGTTAGTGCTTGGGAAGCTTAAGAATTAGTACTTCCACTTCCCGCCGGAGACGCAACGCCAGATCGATGGCACGGGGCTTGGGCACCTCACAGATGGCATGGTGAGTCACTTGGACCAGCCTCTACTGTGCGCTTTTGTGGAACGCTGGCAGCTCGACACGAACACCTTCCACATGCCATTCGGGGAGATGACGATCATGCTCCACGACGTCGAGCAGATCCTAGGTATCCCGATTGACGGAGCGACGGTATCGGGCACCCCAGACGTCGCCGATGGGCAGATAGCGGCGAGGGAGATTATGGGCATCTCCGCGAGCGCGCTGAGGGGTTCTTGGAGAGGCGGTGGGGTTGCGTCGAAAGAAGTGATGCAGAGGATGCGGGGGGTCGGCCAGCGGGGTTCCAGGCCATCGCTTGGTTGTGGATTCTCTTGGGATCGACGCTGTTCGTCGACAAGAGCGGGACCCGTGTGAAGCCTGACATCATGCACGAGTTCTACCGCTTGTTGGCCTCTGCCAGTCAGTACTCGTGAGGTTCGGCCGCTCTTGCTTACCTTTATCGCCAGCTTGGCCTTGCAAGCCAGGCGGATTCGAGGGGTGTTGCTGGGAGCCTCTCGTTACTACAGGCGTGGATCTACGAGTACTTCCCATGCTTCCGCCCACACTGTCTCCCACATCATGTGGAGCCTGGCCAGGCACGATCACGGATGTGGTCTGTATCTCGGCATGAGAGGACAGTCCACCGTTTGATTGAGATCTGCCGTCAGATAGATGTAGGGGTGTTCAAATGTCGGCTAACCGACCGAACCGAACCGAAACCGCGTTTCGGTTCGTACCGAATACCGAACTGTAGTTACGGTTCGGTTTTCGGTTTGTATTTTGATAACCGAAAAAAATTCGGTTCGGTTTCGGTTTTGTACCTCGGTAAACCGAACCGAACCGAATAACCGAATCCTTTTTTTTAATTTTAATTCATATATATTATTATATAAAATATATAATGATATATGTCTTATTTAATAAATTAATAGTATAGCCGCCATATTTAATAAATATGGAAAATATTAGGTAAATCATAAATATATTCAAATATATATGATAATATATATTTATAATATAACTAAAATTAATATATTTACTAAAATATGGAAAATATGGGGTAAATGAAAATTTTATACAAATACAAATATGATAATAAAAATATATAATTAAAATCATATTAATATTATTGTTTTTTTATTTTTTTATTAAAAATTCGGTTTTTTGGTCGGTTAACCGAACCGAATCGAAAAAAATTCGGTAAAAACCGAAACCGAAACCGAACCGAATTATTTCGGTTCGGTTTTCGGTTTATGAAATTCTCGAACCGAACTTTCGGTTCGGTTCGGTTCAGTTATTACCGAATGAACACCCCTAGATAGATGTCATGACTGCAAGTGAGGTATCTTAACAATTTATATTCTGCGTGTCGAGCCCTCAGAATAGTCATTCTTCAAACGATCTCTGTAATTATATATATCTCTGATCGTCGCGTTATCTTCTGCGTTCGAGCCCTCATCGCTGAGAGGATATGAGCTGCTTTCGCTTGCGCAGCAGTCATTTCCTCTACGATCTTCATTGCCTGGCTACTTAACACACTCGTCTGGCGGTGTCCCTCGGGATACTATATCAGAGGGTGATTGTGCATGGATTTCTCAGGTGGCCCGTACTAATGTATCATTCCCTAGTAATTGAATCCTCCTGTGCTATGACTACAAATGGACACCTGCACTTGTTAGACTTAGAAACTCTCTCCAATTCATCCTCGTTGCCTCCATAACGTTCTCCGCGAGAACATCTAAGCAATTTTTTCGTACCGCATTTCTTATGCAACGAAATAATCACCTCGAAACCAAGAGCAATAGCGACGCCTTTCGCCCAGTTAATGGCTTTCACGTCGGTCGGAAATCGTCCTCCTCTGCGAAAATGCTCACTGTAGTTTACCACGTCGCCGATAAAATCCTCCGGGATGTGGACTTTCCTCTCCTCGTTTGAAAAATAAAATGACAAGGCCGAACAGATTTTTCGGCCCCATGTAGAGGCGACCGAACAGCAATTTCGGCCCTGCATGAGAGGGCCGAAATAAATTTTCGGCCGTCGCAGTTCCGGCCGATTTAAGATTTCGGCCGGAACAGCGCCGGCCGAACTATATTTTCGGCCCCCTGAAAATATTTTTCGGCCCGCACAAGGTGATTTTCGGCCGGGCATTTTCGGCCATCTCATGCAGGGGCGAAAATTTTGTTCGGTCGAACCTTTTTCCAAGCGAATCTGATCCATGTTCGATACGACATCTACGTACAAACGAATTTTACGATAATTTGCTTACCAGTCGTGCCAATAAACCTTTTCCTTTGCCCTGTCCCTTTCCCCTGTCGTCGATCCATTGCGATTAGAGTTTTTTTTTGTTATGTTTGAGTATGATTTGGATGTGTGATTGCGATATGGAAAGTGTTGTCTGGAAATGACTTTAAATAGAAATTTATATTCAAAAAGGCAAAATCGTCTTTTTTAGCCTTTTAGGGGCGGTGACTAGACCTGGGCTTTGTGCCGAATTGGGCCGGTTTTGGGCCGGTTTTACCGGTTCCGGTTCAACCGGTTCCGGCACTCTTCCGGTTCCGGTTCTGCAGAACCGCGGAGCTGGACCACGAGCCTTAAATGGACCGGTTCCGGTTCCATTTAATTTAATTTTTTTTATTTTTTAATGTATTTTTCGAATTAAAAAATAATAATAAAGAGACATTTGGGCCGGTTCCGGTTCGGAACCGGAACCAGGAATCGGAACCAGTAATTCGCGGTTCCGAGTTCCGCGAACCGGCCTAGTTCATTTTAACTGGGCCGGTTACCGGTTGCAGAACAGGATCTAACGGTTCCGGTTCTGGGCCGGATTAGTGTGCCGGTTTTGGGCCGGTTCCGGGTTGGACGGGCCCAAAACTCAGGTCTAGCGGTGACTATGAAAAAGGGGGCGGTGAATAGTAATCCAGTATATTTTTCTCATTTCATTAAAACCCTTTGGCGAGGCTCGTCGTAAATAAATCGTCTACATATCGTATTTCTTTTTTCTTTTTTTTTTTGGGCATAAAAATTAAAAACAGTACGTCAATTTGTAAACTTAGTAGTTTCCTCTTTTCAACTTCCAATTTTGTTGAGCTTTGCATTATCCTTTGTTCTTACTACAAAAGTCAACAAATGATAAGCAGTTTACGCCTTTCGTGTTGTGGATATATCTAAGCATAGATTATATAAAACTATTATCTACATATAAGATTATTAATTGTACGGACCAATCGACGCCAACACACACGCGCACATAGTAATAGACTCTCTAAAAGTAATTAAAGAAATAGACAAGCTGTACAATCGACCACAAGTCCTTTTTTTCGATTAAATTTTCTAATAGTTATCCGTACACGCAAACGGAACATCGACTTTAGCATAGTTCTTTCTTCATCACACGAGTGCAAATATTTAAATGATTTTACACTCATTTTCCTATGAAGATGACAAAATAGTCATTGGACTCATTCAAATTTTTCTCCTTTGTTTTCTTTCTTTTTGTCTATGTTTGGTTTTTTATCATTTTTCACTTTGATGCATTTCTTATTACGCACCAAACGTTGGAAACCATTGGACGGAGGAAGTTTTTTCGTAAACAATTAAATCATACCTAAGCGACCATACTATTGATAAAATATTTTCAATAAGTAAATACCAACTCAAAACAAGAATACCTACATTTCGCATTTTCAAGAAAATGCCATATTTTGTCTAATATTTCAAACCCACAAAGTTACACATTCGAACTTGTGTATATGATTAAGATAATTCCGAAGAATAAAAAAAAAGAATGAGTATAAAAACAACCCTTTAATAATGTGCATTATATTACAATGTATAATGAGTTCTGACTTGCAACCAGTTTGTAATAATAAATTGGATTGATTTGAAACTTTTCTTGATGTAAAATTGCAATCCGAGAGAAATTCGTCGGAGTGATATTTAAAACCAAACACGCAGAGATAATAAATAAAATGTTCAATCATATAAGACGCGATTATGTATTTCTACTAAATAAATACGATAAAAAATGACTGTATGTTTCGTAAAAATTACCCGGATATATAGCTAATTGTTTCGGCAAAATAATTAATGACATTATATCAAATAAAAAGTGATTGTATTTTCAGTTTTCACCAAAAATAATCCGTACGTTATCAGGTATCACATCACGTGATTATACTTTCTATAAAAATTACCGGATTATTATATCATCTAAAACTTAATGATAATTTAGCCAAAATAGCTCGAATATCATATCATAAAAAATGTAATTATATTTTTCGTGAAACTTATCCGAACATCGTATAAGATAAAAAGTCGTCAATTCGGATAGCATATCAGATAAAAAAAGTGATCATATTTTTCGAAAAAATTACACGGAGATTGCCAAGTGACCACTTTTCCTAAAAGGTTAATCCTTGGGGGAGTGCATCACTTTTTAATTTTATATAATTTATTTCCAACACGCCCCTCAGGTCTATGCTGATTTCTCTATTATCTAGCATTAGACGTGCAACTCTTCATAAATGGTGGTCGTGAGGATTCGTACCCAGGACCTGCAGGTCCCTAAGTTCTGATATCATGTTAAGTGATCACTTTTCCTAAAAGGTTAACCCGCATCACTTTTCAATTTTATATAATTTATTTCAACAGAGATCATATAAGATAAGAAAGACGTGAGATACGTAAACAAAATTAACCGTATATTACACAAACAAAACGCGATTACATTTTTCGTCAAATTAAGTGTATATTATATTAAATAAAATATGCATAACCTTGAACAAAAGTCAAAATCTCTCACAAAAAAAAATGAAAAATTACAAAGAAGAAATAAAAGAGCTGACGCCAGCAATCTAAAATCCATACACACAATCAATCAATCATTTCATCAAACACCTAAGTTGCCCTATAAATACCGCAGCAGCATTCCTCATCCATATATAGAGCTTCATCTTCCCATGGCAGTAGAACTTCAAGAGTCCGAAATTCTCTTCCCAGAAGAAGACTATGAAGAGAATCAAGACATCGATGAACTCAACGAGGATTCAAATAAGGCTCAAGACAATCCGAGAGAAGAAGAGTGCGACAGCTACAACAAGCGAAGAAAGCTAAATGAAACAGTTCGCAGTGCTCCTATAGATGTCCCAAAAAATAGTCTCGGATACACAAGCTTCCATGACGGCGACGGCGACGACGAAGACGGCGGCGAATTTGTGCCTCCAAACGTCGTCGTACAGAGGTACTGGGCTAGAAAGAGGATCATGGCGTATTCTATGTGCAGTGGGCGAGGAAGAACTCTCAAGGGAAGGGATTTGAGGGAATTGAGGAGTAAGGTTTTTAGGCTGACTGGTTTTGTTGAATCCTAATAATGAGCGTAATTACAAAAAACAAATAGTAATTAATTGGTTTATATGATTTGCTTTGTTTAAGAGCTTAGGTATTTACAATTTTTTTTTTGTAAATAGGAAAAAAATGGAGAGGTAAAAAGATTAGATCTTGCTAATTGCTGATTATGATTTAGTAATATGTATATTGCCGCCCTTTCGTCTTGGTTTTCGTAAACGAATGTTATTGAGATTTTTTTATAGTGTATTTTACTATTGTTAAAGGAAAATACTTGTTATATGTAAAGTAACAATTTATGAGATGATCTTCTGACTATATATTTATTGCTATTTTAATTACTCGACAAACTTAGAAGCAAAACCCTTGCCATACTGATGTGGCAAATTGTTGGATAATTTTTTTTATTCACTTCGACGCAAAATTTGAATAAAATTCTATGTTATGAGAGAACTATGATTTTCGGCAGAACTAATTAATTCTCATGATGTATAAGTTATAAGAACAATTGAATTGCTGGAATCGAAAGATACAATATAAAAAGACCTAACCTGTCTAAATAAAGTCATTGCATGAGCTATGACTATCTATATGTAGAATATTTGACACCTTGATTAATTAATTGTCGTTGTCGGCTTAAAGGGCAAACATGATTTTATAATAAATATATATACACACACAAGAGAATATTATGTGGGCTTTATTAGTAATTAATCGCACATGATTATCCAAAGAGAATGATTAGGTGCTTATTTGACAATACGTGTTTTCAGTGATATATAGGTATGAAATTCGTGGCGGCTTCTAATATAATGCACGACATTTTTGTTTTTTATTCATTTCCCAATATCTATAAAAAAATAAATTGTCAATAAACAAATAGTTATTACCGTTGATTCAGTTTCATATTATTACACGTGTATGTGATAAAGGCCACAAACTTCAGTTTGCGGGATGCATTATCTCTTACACTAGTTCATAATTAGTATTTATGTGATTACATTGTTTTGCTATACCTACCATTGATATTATACGTATATACACTAGTAATTAAATAGTATTTGCTGACATAGTTTCCAAATCCAGAAAACGGAACAGATAAAATATTGGATCACAAAAAACTTAATACAAGGCCTTAGTAGTTCGCTCACGTGACCTGTTCTTGGTGTGTGAAGTGGTCCCGTTCGATATGGATGTAAAACACTAAGTATAGACTAGATATTGGGTAAAATGTCGGGGTAACACTCAACCTAACATTCAGGTGCACAGCGAAATATAATTAATTACTTAGTGACGAAATTTAAACGAACACGAGATGTAAATCTGTGCAGCAAGTCAAAAAACTTGCTGCGTGCCTCAAGGCGCAAAACTCCACTATAAAGATGGATTACAAACTATCAAAAAGGATAGTCAAAAACACGTCTAGCAAAACCTACGAATCAAAAAGGATTCTGCAAACTACAAGATCTTTCGACCTCTGAAAAGCTAGACTAAAAGACAACTCTCGCAATATGTAAAACTCGCTCAAACTCGATATGTGTTTCGCTCATCGTTTTCGCTCAATATGTCGCTCAAAGTTACTCCTTGAAAGCTCTCTCGAAAGTCGTACTTTGCAGCTCGAAAATAACTCTTATTTAAAGGTCTTGGCTCCATCTTGAATTGGTAAAAAGATCCCTTGAATATCTTTTCAAATATCTCTTCGAAGATCTCCCTAAATATAGTATATATTTAGTTCGATATTCTCATCTCATTGGTCGATCTCTTATTATCTATTTATGGTAAACTGATTGACTGATTCTCCTTGATATTCAGATCTTCTAATTATGGTAATTGCTTGACTTGATCTCCTTTGATCTTCAAATCTTCTATTTATAGTAATTTCACTTCCTAAATTCGTTCAAGCAACTCCACACGCTTTCCACACGGTTTGGACTCATTTCAGCACTTTACCATGTCCTGCATATCAATAAATAAAGCTACAAAAAAGGTTAAACGGTTTTGGGCATGAAAGATAAAATCGAATGTTGACAGACAACAATGTTGGCTGAAATGTTAGCCCAACATTGTCAAAGCTGAGCTAGTCAACATTAACAGTGTGGCATATGATTGTTGTTCAAATGTATGATATATGTTAAATGGTCCAATTTCTATCCCACAAATATTTCTTTATTAAAGATAATCATGAGCCATACAAAGGAAAGGTGTAATAATTTAGATGCTTTTATGATAACAACGAAAGCAATGTAAAACAACTAAGTCATGTATTTGTAAAGGAGTTGCGCGTAAGTTTTGTGGTATATCATTGCTTATGATTGGATAGGAAGTATATAATCAGTATGTGACACGATTTACTTTCTGTTAGGATCACGACAGTGAGATTGTCATTACAAAAATATAAATAATACATGCGATTTTTATTAAATGTATGTACCTAACTTACACCGTGCAGTAAGATATTGAAACGTAAGCACTCGAAGTGGTGAAACAAAACATCACATTGGCCTTCCTCAGGGCGTGTGTGTTGTTTAGCTCGATTTATTTTGGATATTTTCCACATAATATACGCTTTAAGTCCAACGTTCAAATGATAAATAATTCATATTTTTTTCTTTTATAGTCTTGCATATTTTTCCAAAATATGATGAATAGTTATTACAAAGTAAACGGAGTCATCACAAAAGGGCACTTGAGCATTGTCAAAGAACAAATTCAAGTTTTAATGGTAGATAACAAAAGCCGAAGATTCTCGTATAATAATTATTACATTTGAAAATTGGTTCTTGAGATCGATGTACGTCTACGTAATTAACCCGCCGAAGAACCTGAACGAAACGAAACGAAACGAAATTAGTGTTAACTGAAGAGTTATATATTCCTCCTAAATCATCGCAGTTACCTGATATTTTCGCCTCTAATGTTGATTCCGCCGACGAAAAGCACATTGAGAATGGTTTAGATCTCAGTCGTCGATTTATATGCGAATTTGCTCATGTCCATGACACTCTTTAGGCCATTCCTGAGATCACATAAGAGATTGAATAAATTTTTCTATAAATAAAGGCAAAAAAATGAGATACTAATGAAATGACTAACCTTTTTGTTGTATTGTTTTTGATCTCTTTTAGAGGTGCACGAAGACCCGAGGCACGGGAACCAGTTGGATTGTACCTAAACGATGATATCATTGAAGCAAACTTATCCATTGATTTCTCAGCTATATTAGTGTAACGATCCAAATGGCTAATGTTGCAGCAGAATTTTCCTTCTTTGGCATCTGTATCTTCCTCGATGTCTGAGTTGCAAGTACCTGAGAGTAAATTCAAGCCCTTCAGTTCAGTTAAAGTGGTGCTTGCCTGGCAATTTAATAATATGATTAAGGTCGAAAGTATATCATGATTCTCAGATAATACACCATTAGGCATGTTTGGTTTATGGGAAGAGAAATACCTAACGGTATTATATGTCTGCCGTTGGTATCTTCCTGAACCTAGAGATGAAGGAATGGCAGTTATGCAAAATATAATGTAGCTAACATATGTCATAATAGTTGGTGGTTGTGTATAAAAAATAACCACAAGATAAACTTACCGTGGGGCTAAGAGTGGAATAGATTCTTCTTCTCTTTGTTGCAAATTCAGGAGAACTGTAGTCACATTTTTCAGTAACATCGCCGCTGCCTATTACTAAGTCTTCAGATTCAGGGTCATCGTTCCCGCTCAAAGAAGTTTCTTCGTCATATGAACTCCTCATACTGTTTATTCTCTTGCTTTCTGTTTTAGTCTGAGGATTAGGTTTATGCATAGTGTTCCGTCGAAGAAAGGAACTCCTTATAGTAGTCGGTCTTTTCTCTTCTTTTCTGCATGTTCCTTCAAGCAAAGAAGAAAATAGCTTATGTTCTTGATCGGTGATAACATTCTCGAATTTGTCCAAACTTTTCGCCTCACTGTCACTCTTGTTCTCCTTTCCATCTTCCTCTGCGCTGGACTTCATGAAATATCGACTCCTCACTACAACATTCTTATTTTCCGACGCTGGATTCCGTGTTTTTCCATCGAACTCGATATCTTTGGGTAACGATGTGCAAGGCTTACATAGTGGTCTCATTTCTAGGTTGTCTCCTGGCCCTTTTTCATCATATGCTCCTACTCATATAGATGTATTTAGCAACTGTTGTAATGACTGAGAGCATTTGATTCAATCCTTGTACTTACCATTACATAGTGAGTCTGTGAAGGCAAAGTCATCAATATTGGCGACATGTTTCACCTAAACATAAAAAATCATATGGGATCTCTCAAAAGCTCTGATCGTTTGCATAACCGACAGATATAACTTGGAGTCGAAACATATAAAAGAAACTGGGAGGCAGATGATTCATAAAATGTGTAGCACGGACCTTGTGTTTTTTGAATACTTCTATGACAGGTCTTGAAGTTCCACTTTTCTCATTCGTATGCGCAGGTGTAATTCTCGGGGCTCTGAAATTCCTCTTTGCCTCAAGAGAAGCAAAACCTTAACGTGTTAAGGGAATGAGAGGGAAAAATCTGATCATCCAGTTGATCATGTAGGTCATTAGAGGAGAAGAGAGGATGCTATCATTTTTCTAGAAAATTAA
Organism: Craterostigma plantagineum; assembly: GCA_027422505.1. Taxonomy (NCBI): domain Eukaryota; kingdom Viridiplantae; phylum Streptophyta; class Magnoliopsida; order Lamiales; family Linderniaceae; genus Craterostigma; species Craterostigma plantagineum. The sequence continues at coordinate 2,133,048 of JAPQWV010000043.1, read as the reverse complement.
TACAAGAAAACGGAAAAGACAAGGTTATAATATGAATCATGTGGATACAGAAGTAGTTGGTCACGAGATTCTTCTGCACAGGCAGATCGAGCTTTTTCTTCTCATCAATGTGCTTGGAAGTTCTCTGGTACGCACTTTCAGCAGCAATAATAGGTTGCTCCTATATGTCAGAAAAAATGCAATTCCTTCAGGAAACCCCAACTCTGTGGTGAGTGATGTTACATATAACAGAAAATCACTTAGGAGTTAGGACCTGCATTGGGGCCTTTGTAAAGGGATCAAGGTCCCCTCGGGCGACACCTACAGCTACATGTTGGGGCAATGATGTGCGCTAGTCAAGGAAATAGTTCATTACATGGAACATAGCTGTACTCACTCATTGAGACTATAGTATGGATTGTAGCAAGCTACACAAAAGGATATGGTCCTAAGAAATCTAAATCATCATCAGCAACCTCAGCAGGTGGCTCAGTTAAGTGTACAATATCCTTGGACTCGTGATCGTAAACTCGTTGATGCTTGAAGGTCAGAATAGCTTTCTTGAAAGATTCTTCATAAGCAGGGGTTATTTCTATGCTGTTGTATTTTAAATGCTTTATCACCTGCAAGCAAAACCCTTCTTAAATACATGGATGGTGAAGAAAATATACTCAACTGCCTCATTTACTTTGTCGTGACTCTTGAATTTCTTTATCAGAGCATGTGCTTTTTTCAGGCCCATTCCAGGCAGAGACGGCAAATAGTCACAGCCACTTAGAATACACATCTCCAGCAACATCGTCTGGCTGAATCCTGATAAATCCAGCTCTTTATTGTGATGTAGAATCGTGTTTTTAAATTCAACGCCTTGCCCAAATTTATCCATTTTGTAGATAATCTATACATCAAGGAGATATCGAATGTGTAAGTAAAATAGCAGAACAAAAGGCATTAATATTATCAGCTAACTTATACCTAATGCTTCAATTCAGTCACATGGAGAATTAAAGTTAGAAAATGTAAAATTTTGAAAATCTCACTCTTGGACAACCAAATGCAATTAAATCTGAATCTTCCGTTATGACTGCTTCAACATGTTTGGTGATTGCCAAAAACGTCATTTGCGCATCTGCCTCATATGGGGCCACAACATAAGAGACATTCTCTTGTTTCAAAACCTGCAAAAAAAAAGTAGGAGATAAGATAATATGAGCAGCTTAAGGTGATGTAGAAACATTACAAACAGTTCTACCTGGATAAGATCATGAGCAACTGAAGGTGATATATCAACAGCCTTCTGGTAAAATTCAAATGCAGCTCTCAGATTTCCATTTGATTCATGCTCCATGGCACGGGAAAGGTTTTCTTTTCTTGACCTGCACGGGCAATGCCACCAGATTATAAAGAATCAGTTCGGTAATTAGACGATGTGAGGCTTTTAACTATCATGGAAGAAAAACAAACTAAACAATAGCGTGACAACTTATCAATAGTTTCTCAAAGGCATTTAAGAATACAATTTTAATACCGGCAGAAAAAAACATTTACCTAGCCCGCTTGACCTCTTGTTCGCCCTTCATTGGTAAAGGACCTCCATCAAATACAAGAATTGGTTTAACCCCGTAATGACGCAGCAAATTCACTCTATGCATACAGTAGCTGATATGCCTACAAAACAATTATGATAGACGAGCCCCATCACTCAATTCTGATTTCCATATAAATCCAATATCCAATAAAAGATGAAGCAATGCAGCATCCATAGAAGCAGCGAAACAACTCAAAAACGACAGTACGATTCACAAAAAAGCAAACTAAGCAATCCCCACTGGTGAAAGGATGATACGGCAAACACGAAAAATTTAAAATATATATTACTTGGACGTGGGTTGTCCTTTGCAGAGCTCGGTGCTGCAACTAAGAGCGCCTTTGTGCAACCAAGAATACGTGTCGACCGCTACAAAACAACCTTCAAGCTCCTTAATGTGGATGGGATTCATAATCGATTTTAACAAGGGCAGCAACCCTTGTATTCCCATCTTCGATTGGCGCCGAAAAATTCAAAGACCAATGCGACTCCCTTGAACGTGATTATAGTAGTAGCCTGTGAATCCGCGAGTGGAAGCTGAACTCATACAAAACCCTAATCTTGGAACTTTGGTGGGAAATGGGGATTTATTGGAATCCTCATTCCAAGAATAGGCGGGAAAGGTTGAAAGTGTTTGTTGATGAAATTGCAGGTAGGGGTAAAAAGCATAAAATCGTAGTTTTTAGGGACAATTTGGTACTTTAGATAGATACTTTTGGGCTTTGGCGCAAATATATGGCCCATCCATATCGCTGCTCGAAAAAAAAATACCGCCCAAAGATTGATTGAATAAAATATTATCGCCCGCGTAATTATAACTTGAGTATCTATTCAATCTACTAGAATTTTTACACATTCAAATACATGTGCATGTTAACTTAAAATAATAATTAGCTACAAATAGAAAGCAAATTTGAAAATATAAAAATGCTATGATGTAGATGATTTTCTTTCAATTCTATATTGCTTTTTAAAAAATAATATAAGTTGCCAGACCAAAGACGGTTTGTCCGAGTACTAACACTTAATAAAAGAGTATAAATTATATTATATTAAAGACGAAGGGTGGCAATAAATGTCATATTTGATATATAGAATGTTTGCAATTTATTCTTGTATCTATTATTTAATTATTCTAATAATTATCATTTTCAATACTAAATATTTTATATTGTACTTAAATCCAATTATTTTTCATGTATATATTAAAAAATTATATTACATCTATTAAACATTAAAAATTATAAATATCAAAATTCAAAGTAACAATAAATATAATTTACGCACATACATAGAGTGTACGAAAAAATAAATAGTACTACGAAAAACTTAAAAAATAATTCGTTGATGTATATTATTTAGAATGATTGTTGCAACATTGATTTTTTTTAACTCAAATACCTCTAATGTAGGATAATAATCTCATAACATGGAAAGAGAATAACACAGGTAGTGTTATTATCAATAACACTATTTCAAAAGTAAGTAAGTTTCTCACATCATTACAAAACTAATCAACTTTTCTGTTTAAATTATTATTATCTTCAGTTTTAACCACAAATCTTTCTAAATTGATTACTTTTTTTCACCACCATTATCTCAAATTCTAAACACAATTATAATTGATGCGGTCGAAAATTGACCTACCGCTAAACGGACTAATGAGCCTCTTCCCGTCTGGATTTTGCCGCGCTGTTTCCGTATAAGAACTGCAAAACATAGTGAGGGTAGGGGGGTCGTTTGCCCTCTTGCCTAAGTCAAGAGGGTAGGTGCCGAGGTGTGAATAGTAGAATTTGTGGTGCAAAAATGGTAAAAATCTGGAAAAATGCGTAAGTGTCTAGAGTGTGTGTAGAAGTAGCAGAGTAAAGATGTTTTTCAGAAAAAGCGTCCTTGGACTGTGGACGTTTCAGTTGTATTTATAGTGCCCTGAAGGACGTACCTAGTCTCTAACGGTTATTCCCCACGTCTGGCGACTCTTGGTGGTTTTTCCGTGTTTGGCACTCGTCAGCCTGGTTCTAGGCGGTTTCTCCCACGTTCAGTTGGGTACGTGCATGTGGAAGCGAAGTATGGCCACGATGGACTGTACGGCTCACGGGGAGATTATCTCGAGAGGTCGGAGCTCCTCGGGATATTTCCCCTCAAGCTCCTAGGGATATTTCACGGCTGCCCTTATGTGGCGCGAGGCCGAAGTGGCTCTTCGAGCTATTATCTCGAGGACGTCCTCGCGATGGCCGTCGTGGTGCGGGGTCGAGGTCGGTGGCTCCTCAGGGAATTGTCTCGAGGACGTTCTCTTGGCAGCTGTCGTGAAGGCTCGTGGTCCGCGGCTCCCTGGGAATTGTCTCGAGGGGTCGGAGTCTCCTGCTCCTCGAGATACGTTCTCGAGAACATCCTCCGCGAGCCACTCTCGTAGCTTAAAGGGTCGGGTCTCGTGGCTCCTCAGGAAGCCTTCTCGAGGAATCCCCGCGACTCCAAGGCTCGACATTTACGACCCCTCGGGGAAGGTAAGGCCACTCCCTAGCGCGCGACGTCCCTCATGTTGAATAGATTCGCGAATTTGGGTCGTTGTTAACTAACTTTGAGTACTTTGCCATTGACCCGGAGAATCCGGGGATAACAATAATAATTATTATTTTAGCGAGAATATTCTTTTTAGCAAATCTATAAACTAAGAAATCTCATGTTTCTTACTTTGTAATTTCATACCAGAAAATTAATATCAAAGATATTAACAAGAAAATAACATCCAATTAAACATGATCTTAGAGTGCAAGAATTTTAAAATTGACCCATTTTAATGTTCGAATTGATTTTAGAATTGATATATTCGAGGCGATATAGTTTTGTGGTGAAGATAGAAACAATATTAAGTAAAATTAAAAAAAAATGATTAGTTATGTAATGATATAATAAAAGGATAAAAAAATTTGTAATAATATTATTCAAAATAACCTAGTTGGGCCACTTTCTCTAACATGGAATGTCAACTGAAACATCCACCACCGACAGACTTATACTACCATAACCTTAGCTAGAACAAACTCGTCCGAACTAATGTCATCATCTGTTTTTGAGACCAAAATGCTCAGTAGCAAAAGCAAGTTAGAGTTAAAATGTAAAAAGTCTCTCCGAATTGTTATTGTACAAAATATGAGTATCTCTCTAATTATTTTCTGATATTACTATAACCGTCTATATTTAATTGAGTACTGTTTAACCCTATTACATAACATCATGAATATTCAGCAAATTATTCTCTTGAAAACAAAAGAGAAAAATCTCCACGACTAGGGGTGGTTGGCACGGTATACCGTACAAAAACTGTGATACCGTATACCGTACCGAAATTTCGGTATCGAAAAAATCATACCAATACCATATCAAAATTTCGATATACCTTAAATTTCGATACGGTATCATACCGAAAGTTCAGTAACGTATTGGTATCATACCTTCTATACCATTCACACGGAGGGTTTTTTTACCATGTGTGTCTCGTAACTCGCTAATTCGTTGTTTTTGAATTTTTAGTCAATTCAAACTCCTTATGCCCCAATAAGATGTATTAATAATACCAAATTTTCCAAAATAAAAAGATTGTTAATTCATAAAATTACATTAAATAATTTACATATTTTTATCAGTCTACTTAGTAAGACAAAGAACTTTACATAACCAAAAAATCAAAGTTGTAAAATTCGCTAGGCGCTAGTCGGGCGCCCGGGATAGGCCTTGCGCCTAGGCAGGGCTTAGGCGGCAGGCGAAAATTAGGCAGTATATATATTTTCTATTCTATTTATTTATAACATATCATATATGCTAAATTCTACCAAATCAAATGTGTATTTAATTTATCAAACCACTTTTAAAAAAATAATATCAATACCAACAATGAAAAAAATGAAATTAATACAAAAATAACATCTTAAGGATGATGTTGGACGAATTTATTTTATTTTTAATTTAATAATTTAGGCAAATCACATGCAACACCTTAAATCAATAAAAAAAAAAGTTAGTCTTTCGCCTGAAAACCAAATATGGAACGCACGTGAAGCAACACAGGGAGAGGGAAGAAATAGATAAATACAATTGATGTTAGTCCCACACCGATTGTAACATGCAATAAGAGTGGGAATGCTTTCTATATAAACCCACGCAACACATTGAATTGTTCCCACTGAGTGCTTGCCAAAATCCAAGCCCAACGTGTCCTGATAAGTTCTTTTTATTATAAATATTGATTTAGTCGGCCGATTAAATCCCGACTAATCGGCCCTAATCACCGGATTAATCGTTGGTTGATCGGGGGCGATTTTTACAACAATGCAAAAAACAAATATATATACAGATTAGTTAAACAAACGACTATTTAAAAAATATTGAAACAAATATGTATTTGTATTTTTTTTTTAATGTAAGTAAAATATGATGAACCTAAATAATCTTAAAAGTTGTATATATTTAATAATTTGTGAGCTTAATAAATTTATGAAATTTATAATACTTTATTAATTCTATATTTTTTTAAAATAATATAATATATACAGTTATGTATATATATAATATTAATAATTTTAATATTTTGATATTGCGGTATAATCGATATACCTAATTTTTAAAATTTTCATACAAATTTCGTACTGAAAATTTTCGATACGATATCATACCTCACCAAAAACTTCGATATAAATTTTTTTTCGATATTTTCAGTACGTTTTGATACGATTGATAAGTGAGGATTTTACGAACATTTTAGACCCGAAAAATTGCGTAATTCCATAGTTATTTGTCTAAATGTCCGAAAATATCCTATTTGTACTTTCATATTTTTATAGGAAATGGCGCAAAGTGATTAAAATCGGGAAGGTTCGGACTTGAAGGAATTTGAGAATCCATAAGCCGAAATAACAACCCAACCAATTCAAGCCCAAAAACAACAAAAACAGCCCACGAATTACAGCCTTTTATTTCAGCCCATTTAGCCCATTAATCAGCCCGAAGACATATAAATACAATACAAATAGATACACAAAGGGAGAGAGGAATCAATCGATCGACAAAAGAAGAAAATGACCGAGACATAATCCGCAAAAAGGACGAAAAGAAGACGGCTTTGATATCTTTTTGTCGAGCACTAAGAGCAGAGAAAAAGAGCAACCGATTGAAATCTGAGGGATGCATGAAACGAAGAAAAACAGCTCGAGAGAATTGAGGATGTCTTGTCGCTTGTGTTTCTCCTCATCTATAAATACGTTTTACAAAGAAAGAGAGAGGGGAGGCGCACTGTGAACAAAATCTGCGCAAAGAGAGAGACCGAGAGGTTGAGCAGCTTGAGAGGGCGTGTTGGGGCTGTGGGCTGCTGCAATTTAGGAAAGGAGCGAAGGAGGAGGCTAGCAAGAAGCTCTGACAGAAGGCTCGGTTTTGCTTGAGGTATTAAACCGGACTGTTGTGGCTTAAGACGCTCATTAGGGTTTCTTTCCACCATACGGTGCCATCGATTCAACACCAAGCACCTTCCTTCTTAGTCGCCCACCACCTGTTCGACGAAAGTATTGTGAGGGCGTAATTATTCTATCATTTATTTTACTGTTTTAATTATGTGTTTGATTAAACGTCTGTTGTTTTTATGTTTTAATATGTGCGCTTAAGTTTCTATGTGATTAAGGCCGTAGTAGGTCGGATTATGAATTCGTAATATTGATGTTCGTATTTTATTTAATCATATGAGTTGAGTTACGTATTTCTTATTTGCGCTAAATGCTTGCATGTGCCTGATCATCATATGCATGAGTCTTGATTGGTTTATGAGACTGAGTAAGTGATTAAACCGGTTAGAACAATAAACAAGGAATACCACGACGTAAAACCGACCAGCGATGGAATTCGGTTTCGTCCGTGTGGTTTCCGAGACCTTAGGTGCCGAAAACGTCTAAACTCGGGGAAATTCATAAAGCCAAATGCATGCGAAGTAACTACAGTCATATAGGGATATAGTTGATTGGTTCACTCTCGCTTAGGGTTGCTATACACGCGAGAGCGGGTAGCACGTACGTTAGGAATTTCTACCTTAACTAAATTTATATTGTTTAGATAAAATCGGTCACATTAATACGTAGGAATATTCTGTGCCGAGCACGTGCCTTGATCACATCTGTTATCTATTTGCTATCTTGTGTTACTTATGTTATTTGTTATTTACATTTTTATTTATTTTATTAAAATCCACAAAATATAAAAACTCGTCTTAGTCTAAATTAAAATTAGGAATATTATTTTAAATTAATCGAGCTTTCCTCGTGGATCAATACTTGGACTGTCCATTTTATACTACTTGCACGACCTAGTACACTTGCTAGTATTCGAGCGTGTCAAGTTTTTGGCGCCGTTGCCGGGGATAGCGGTAATATTAATTTTAAAATATATTCTATTTTAGTTTAAACATTTTTAGTTCTATTATTTTTTTAGTATTTTCTACAAAAAAGGAGTTTAAAAAAATTATATAGAAAAAAAATATATTTTATCTTGATTATTATTGTTATATTTATCATTACTTTTATTAATATTATTATTATCTGTAGTATTATTTTTTTTCTCTATATAAATATTACTATTTTTCTATATTAATTTTATTAGCCATGTACAATCACATCTATTATTCTTCAGCGGCAGATCTACCTATGTATGGAGAAAATGAGGTTAACGACATTATTGCAGCAAAGTTTGAGGCTATTCATCGGAGGATAGACGAGATGCAATTTCAGCGCTCACAGGCCACACGTCGTGTTCATCACAGTTGGAATTCAAATGAATTCTACGAGGGTCCATCCTGCGAGGAGCCACGAGAATTTTATAATGAGCAGTTTGCTCCACCTGAAAAGGAGAAAGCCGCCTGGGAGATACTCGAAAAGGCGGTAGAACAGACGGATAAAGCGCTCGAGAGACAGGTCGAACAGAACCGTAGAGCTGAAGAGCTACACCGAAATTTCGATGCTGCTTTTAACAAAAGTTCTCAACAATTAGAAGCATCAATGCGGAGTTTAATGGCCCATGTGGAGAAGTTAATAATTGAAGAATCTGAATGCAAGCATGAAGCGCTCTCGAACCACACAGAGACAGATCCAGAAGAAGCCATTCAGTTGGTTTGTGGAAAGATGCTAGAACCAGTGTTGGAACCAAATGAAGTTGACGATGAGATCGAACCTAAAAAAGTCGATCAACCCGCAGAGGCTACTGTAGATTTCATTCCACCAAAGCCGAGTCCTCCACCAGTCTGGATTCGACCACCTTTTCCAGCAGCATCAGATGATTTGTTATCAAGGAGCAGCAAAATTGACGAACAAAGGATGATAGTTCTCCCCGAAGAATGTTCAACATGGATACAGAAGAAGCCACCGAAGCTTAATAATCAGGGAAGTTTTTATATTCCACGTTCTATTGGGGTTCCTTTATTCTCTAATTTATGCTATATAAGTGTTAGCATTGACGCAACACCTCTTTCATTTTTCAGAAAATTGGCACTCGGTGAGCCAAAGCCTACCTCGATGATTCTCCAAATAGTAGATAGATCAATTACGTCTCCACGAGGAATAACAGAAACTGTACTGGCGAAGTGTTCTTCATCTTTCAAGGAAATATCGCCTGGAGAGAACACCTACAAACTGAAAGACCTCCAGCACAACAAGGTGGAGCAAGAAACTTTCGATCCAGTTTTACGAGATTATATGAAATCAACAGATCACTCAAAGAGCATAGTCACGGAGGAATTAGCTAAGATGTTGGTGATCGTCGATTTTGACATTAGTTGGGATCCGAAAGTCGACCTATGGAGAGAGTTTAAAGATTGTAACCACAGGAACCTATATCATTCCGAGATCAAACTCCTCTCCAAAAAGGTGAAATCAAAATGTTCAGTACTGCAACTGAACACACAGGACCGTCGATCGTCTACATGAACAGGAGTCGAGCTATCGACTATAAAAAGAGCGCTTCTTGGGAGGCAACCCAAGCACTATCTATGCATTATTATTTCATATTAAAATCTTATATCTATTGCATCGTATCTTAAGTGTGTTTTGCTTTTAAAATTATTTTCTAAAATTTGTCTCACATGCCGTCTAGTTATGTTTCCTCGCAGGCTCAAATTCAGTTTGGGGGTGGTTTGTTCGCAGAGCTAGCTCAATCTATGAAGGAACCGAAGTCTTCTCGCGACTCGCTTCGCATCGATCAACGCATTATTCAGGGCAGTGTCACTTAAACTCTCTCTTTGCTTTACATTTTTTTTTTCACATTGAGGACAATGCGAAAATTAGTTTGGGGGTGGGGTGACACATGCTAGATTTGATATCGATCTCTTTGGTCTATTAGTTGGTTTAATTGATCAATGTTATGATTTGAATGTCACGTATGAAAACTCCTGCCAATGATGAAATTTTTTGAAATTTTGCCTGTGTCGAGATAAGATTCAGCTAATTGTGTGTGAAAGTTCTGCATGTTACGTGTTTTGATATTAGCATGATTATCTGACCACATTGATTACTTTAGAAAAATAGTACGTATCATGAGACACAAACCAGAAAATATTGTGAATTTTGAGCCAATAAAAAAAATTAGAGCAACTCCCTATTTGCTCGACGTGTTTTCATGAGTGCCACGCATAGTTTGATTATTTTCGAACTTGCTTTGTTATGCATGTCAATATCACTTTGTGGATTTTTGTGTACGAAAATGATAAAGGCGCTTAGGATGAGTCACTGGCCTAAATATCTCCATACCCGATATATCTATCAATTAGTGAGCTCCTTTGAGCCTTATTAGCCTTATTTGTTGATTTGGAGCCACGATATTTAGCCACATTATCTCGTTATTTTATCCTTCATCCTCGAACCATTGTCAGCATGTTAGTTTACTAATCGCTTTAGAGTATTGAGTCTATTAAATTAGAGGAAAGATACGGCATGTTATATCTGGTTGTGGTAGTATATTTTATTAAAAAAAGAGAGCGGAAAAAAAAAGAAAAAGAAAGAAAAAAAAAGTATAGAAAAAAAAGAGAAAATATATTTAAAAAAACATTTTATTTCAAAAAAAAGCGTTACAATAAATTTTTGAATTAGTGTCTTGAGTTCTTAGTAATAGTTTTGAGTGCATTTTTATAGTAGTATGAAGTTTCTGTTATTTGATGTCGTACTTTGTTGGTAGACGAATAAAGCGACTTAGTGACAAACATGATTGACCATTTTAGCCACTTATGCCACATGTCACACCCTTTACCCCGAGCCCCCTTACAACCATGGATTAAGACCTTTTGATTCGTGCATGAGATTCACTGGTGCATTATGACGTGATATATTTGCAAGCATAGGGTAATATCATTCTATGTTGTGAGTTGAGCGCTTTTCTACAGATCCCATTAAACACTTCGAGCGAATTGAGCGATCCATGTGAGAGTTATCACTTGATACGTCTAACGATCTGGAAATATTTTTTGTGCTATGACATGATTGCGAACTATCATTTCATGTCTCGTGTTTAGCTGGATCATTCATTAGTTGATGACGATTTCGACCGATTGTGTTTTTGCTTTTCTGATAATAAACATGAGAATTCATTTAGTGACGTCGTAAAATCCTAACTTGATTTAGTTTATTCCGCTTTTACGATCGAGGACGATCGAAGCTAGTTTTGGGGTTGTTGATAAGTGAGGATTTTACGAACATTTTAGACCCAAAAAATTGCGTAATTCCATAGTTATTTGTCTAAATGTCCGAAAATATCCTATTTGTACTATCATATTTTTATAGGAAATGGCGCAAAGTGATTAAAATCGGGAAGGTTCGGACTTGAAGGAATTTGAGAAATCCATAAGCCGAAATAACAACCCAACCAATTCAAGCCCAAAAACAACAAAAACAGCCCACGAATTACAGCCTTTTATTTCAGCCCATTTAGCCCATTAATCAACCCAAAGACATATAAATACAATACAAATAGATACACAAAGGGAGAGAGGAATCAATCGATCGACAAAAGAAGAAAATGACCGAGACATAATCCGCAAAAAAGGGACGAAAAGAAGACGGCTTTGATATCTTTTTGTCGAGCACTAAGAGCAGAGAAAAAGAGCAACCGATTGAAATCTGAGGGATGCATGAAACGACAGCTCGAGAGAATTGAGGATGTCTTGTCGCTTGTGTTTCTCCTCATCTATAAATACGTTTTACAAAGAAAGAGAGAGGGGAGGCGCACTGTGAACAAAATCTGCGCAAAGAGAGAGACCGAGAGGTTGAGCAGCTTGAGAGGGCGTGTTGGGGCCGTGGGCTGCTGCAATTTAGGAAAGGAGCGAAGGAGGAGGCTAGCAAGAAGCTCTGACAGAAGGCTCGGTTTTGCTTGAGGTATTAAACCGGACTGTCGTGGCTTAAGACGCTCATTAGGGTTTCTTTCCACCATACGGTGCCATCGATTCAACACCAAGCACCTTCCTTCTAGTCGCCCACCACCTGTTCGACGAAAGTATTGTGAGGGGCGTAATTATTCTATCATTTATTTTACTGTTTTAATTATGTGTTTGATTAAACGTATGTTGTTTTTATGTTTTAATATGTGCGCTTAAGTTTCTATGTGATTAAGGCCGTAGTAGGTCGGATTATTAATTCTTAATATTGATGTTCGTATTTTATTTAATCATATGAGTTGAGTTACGTATTTCTTATTTGCGCTAAATGCTTGCATGTGCCTGATCATCATATGCATGAGTCTTGATTGGTTTATGAGACTGAGTAAGTGATTAAACCGGTTAGAACAATAAACAAGGAATACCACGACGTAAAACCGACCAGCGATGGAATTCGGTTCGTCCGTGTGGTTTCCGAGACCTTAGGTGCCGAAAGCGTCTAAACTCGGGGAAATTCATAAAGCCAAATGCATGCGAAGTAACTACAGCCATATAGGGATATAGTTGATTCGTTCACTCTCGCTTAGGGTTGCTATACACGCGAGAGCGGGTAGCACGTACGTTAGGAATTTCTACCTTAACTAAATTTATATTGTTTAGATAAAATCGGTCACATTAATACGTAGGAATATTCTGTGCCGAGCACGTGCCTTGATCACATCTGTTATCTATTTGCTATCTTGTGTTACTTATGTTATTTGTTATTTACATTTTTATTTATTTTATTAAAATCCACAAAATATAAAAACTCAGTCTTAATCTAAATTAAAATTAGGAATATTATTTTAAATTAATCGAGCTGTCCTCGTGGATCAATACTTGGACTGTCCATTTTATACTACTTGCACGACCTAGTACACTTGCTAGTATTCGAGCGTGTCAACGATAAGGACAGTATATCGGTATTTTGATATATTTTTCCGGCCCCATCCACGACATTAACATTTTTTTTCTGTGATTTTTTTAACAACAAAACATAGTGTAGTTGTGCTAATCTTAGATCAACATATTGATAAGTATCTCGAGTGGAAATTAATTTGGGATCGTAAGAAGATAGCCTCAGAGATCTTGGTGGATAAGGATCATCAGATAGGAGAAGAGAAGAATCTCCAATCAAGAGTAGCAAATATAAAATCTCACATCATCGGCTTTAAAAAAGAACTCAACGCAAAAGAAAAACAAAAAAGGGTTTGCTCGTTAAAACATAAATCTGTAATTGATGAAATTTAGAGGCTCAGACATCCAAGGAAGGGATAAAAGCAGCACAAGCTCTCAAGCCCGGCGAAAGGCGAAAGCTCTTAGTCGGCCACTGCGAATGTTCTTGAGAAACTAAGCCTTTCGTTTATCATCACAGCCACGTACAAGCATAACACAGCACACAAAAACGCAGAAAGAATGAAAAAAAACAGTGATGAAGTGAAGGGATTAAGATTTAGGGTTTGCTTGCTGTCGATGTGTGTGCCCATTGTTTATATAGGCAAGCATGTTTCTTTTGGGCCGTAGGCCCAATAAAAATTTTTAACCCTTCGGTTCGCGAAATTTGTGCGCAAAAACGTGAACAATGTTGTATTGCAGTCAATCGAATTTGAAAACGATTCACTCGCACGAGGACATTAAGAAAATATCAATATTGATAAATGATTCAAGAAATCGAGTCTGATTTCTTTTCTTCAACAATTCAAGATGGAAATCTCTTTGAACAAACATAGTAAGCATATTAATATAATAATGTTGAAAATGGAGAAAAGTAAACGTATGCCAATGGAAAAAAGAGAAATTGTTAAGAAGTGATTAGACATATAAATAAGGAAATATGATCAAGTATGAGAAGATGATTGTATATGATGCCGTCGAAAATTGACCTACCGCGGAAGTGGACTGACGAGCCTCTTCCCGCCCTTACTTCGCCGCAAATTCCGCCTGAGAATTGTAGAACAGGGTAGGGGTAGGGGGTCGTTTGCCCTATTGCCTTAGTCAAGAGGGTGTTTCCGTTTCAAGGTATAGAGAGCAACGCAAAAATGACATGAAGTGATAAAAAAAGCTAAGTATGTGGTAAAAATGGTAGAATGACGGTTTCGACGGATGACGCACCCCAGGGGTGTCTGACGATATTAATAGCATCCTAAAGCGTACCTGATCTTCGGCGGTTTCTTCCACCTTCAGCCGATTACGCGTGTGTGGGGGTCGTGCGTGGCCACGATCTCAACTGGTTCCGGGTCCATCACGGTTTCTCCTCATTCGGTCGGTTATGCATGCGTAGGGGTCGTGTGGCCACGATCTCATTTCCCTCCTCAATTCTCGCTAGGCGTCGCGATATGCCTTGGGACCTTGAGCGATCGGCTTTCCTTGCTCCTCGGGCTTCTTTCCTACGGACCCCTCGGCCGCCCTTGCGTTGTGGAGGCTTCGGGGTCTGCAGATCCTCGGGGAATTTTCTCGAGGACGTTCTTCTTGCTACTGTCGTAACATGAAGGCTCATGGCCCGCGGCTCTCGGGGAAATTATCTCGAGAGGCCGGAATCGGCAGCTCCTAGGAATATTTCTCCGCGGACATCCTCGCGGCTGCCTTCACGGGTCGGCCACTCCTCGGGATATTTCTCCCAAGGATATCTTCGCGGCTGCCCTTAAGTTGCGCGAGGTCAAAGTCGGTGGTTCTTCTAGATATTATCCCGAGGACGTCCTCACGGCGGCCCTCGTGGTGGGTGGGGTCAAGGTCGGCGGCTCCTCTGGGGGGCGACCTGAGGGCATGGTGTGTCACCTCGACTTCGCAGTGGTTCAGTTTCCCTGCTCTTCGAGATTCCTCCTGAGGGCCCTTCTCGCGGCCGCCCTCGCGTTGCGAGGGCTTAGGAGTCTGTGGCGCCTCGAGAATTTGATCTAGAGGACCTCCCTCACGGCTGCCCCTGGGGCTTAAAGAGGTAGGAGTACCGGCTCGTGAAATTGTCCCGAGAGGCTTGCTCCTCGAGATGCATTCTCGAGGACATCCCTGGCGAGCCGCTCTCGTGGTTTGAAGGGTCGGGTCTTGATAGGTCCAAAGCGTGCTCCCTTTGCGGAGATGTCCCTTAAGTTGGTTAGATTCGCGGGTTTGGTTTGTTATAACTAACTTCGAGTATTTTGCCGTTGACCCGGAGAATCCGGGGATAACAGTATATATATATTCCGAGTCTAAAGTTGATAATATTGCCCAATTCGCAGGTATTATGTAACCTTGTAGAATTGATACATGTGTTACAAATCTCGTAGAAACATTTCTGATAGTATCCCCAATGTATTTAGAGTACCAATTATAAAATCCTATCCAAGAATAGTTGAATCAAATCCCTATTAACTCAAGCCCAGATAAAACACAAACCTGGAAATTTAAAGTATCATCAGTCTTGGCCTATCTTTCTTTCTTTCAGCCAATCATTTTCTTGCAGCAGCAGCAGCTTTTTGGATAGGAAAAGGATGAGCTTCTGTATTAAAAACGTACTCATCCAAAGGAATAGTGCTGATGTCCGCGAATAACAAGTACAGATACTTTAAGGTTTCGCCGAGGAAGAAAGTTTCCATTTTGTCCCTTCTCTGTGGAGGAAGAACAGTGACATCGTCCAGCGAAGTGTAGCCTCCATTTTCAACCTTTGAGTACTTTTCGAATGCCTCGAAGATCTCCCAACCCCACTCACGATATCTGCACGCAGACGTATATTCATTTCTAACAGTTTCACAAACAGAAAAATTTCCCAGATTTTTTTTTTAATTTTCAAGGCGACTATCGATGTAACGAACGAGGACGTACTTCGGATCTTCAGTGATGCGGAAAAGGACAAAGAGTGACTCGACAGTTTCAGGTCGCAAGAGATTGTGACGATCTAGAGGTTTAATGATTATATCATCTTTGTATTTCGAATTTTTATTTCCACCGCCGTGGTCGCCTTCATCATGTCCCTGCTTCACGTGAAAATTAAAATCGTAAAACTGCAAATAATTATATAACAATGTGTCGAAAGAAGAAAAAAGGTTGGCTGCTTTACCTCGATATTGAAATATGCAATTTCCGGCGCAAGACCAGTGGCAGTCACAGAATACATATGGTAGCATGTTTTCGCCAGATCTTCGGCGAGCTTCAAGTTTTCAAGATCTTCAAAAGTGAGCAAGTTTTCTCTCATAGCCTTTTCTTTCGTAATGCCCTTCGTCGCACCAAGAGCAAGTGTGCCCGGAAGAAAACAAACCTACAAGGATGTTGCAAGGAGATCGCTCATAAGCATTTTTGTTTAAAGAATATCATGTTGGATAATTATGAGGCAAAATCTATGAGATTTTAATTGTAAAAACGAGGACAGGAAAGGTAGCAACTAAGTTAAGGGCAAAGATACCAAATGATCCATCTTTGGGCTGAAATCACCATCAGGGCCATTAGGCAGTTCTCCCACAAATACCAAACCGTTGGGCACAGATTTTCGAACGAGGAGCTCTTTGACACCTCTCATTGATTCTTGGTACATATCATGCAAGAATGTGAAATTACTTTCTTGGTTTTGAAGCCAAACTTTCATGAGGTACTCATAGTAGCTATCGCCTCTTGATCCGAGCCTAATATTATCCCCACTAAACTCGCCAGAACGAGGGCTGCGATGAAAACAAACATACATTAAGGAAAATACTGCAGATAGGTTATTAGAGTCGCTGAGATTACTATGCTTTTGCAGCGTAAGGTCACTTTGGTTCTTTTTTAACACCGTGCCTCTTTAAATGACAACTCTCATGTTTTATACTACCCATTATGAGAAAAGAAGTTCCATAAAGAAGTTGCACTCATAAGAAAACACCAAAACAAGACAAAAATAAGCAAAACCTACAAAGTAAAATAGAAAAAAACATTCTTACTTAATATATATTGGAACCAGTCCCTTGACCTTTGGCAGAGTCTTCATGTGGGCCAAAACCTTCATGGACTCCAGCGAATATATTGGATTGCCAACCAAAGTGCTGAGGTAATTGAACTCAAGTTGCAGAGTAGAAACTTCAGATGTGCTACTTAAACCATCAGGCGCAGGATGGGCAGTTCTGTCACGAAGAACAACATCACTGAAGGGAATAGCTGAGGGACTCGACACAAAAGCAACAAGCAAGCGATCAGCCAAATTCTTAGCATTTTCAAGATATACTTCTGGCTTAGGTCCTCCTTTTGTTGAAGCATTAACACCATGTTCACCTCCACTTAGATGATAAGCGCTCAAAAGTCCACCGAGAACACGTATAGTAGTTTCAAACAAATTCACTTGGCCCTTCCCATTGATTCTTTCGGGGAGTTTTTTCTCGATCCAATTACCTGCTTCGTGAACTATTTCATCAATCCCCATGATCATGGCAGTGTCAAGAGCATCCACAACAGCGGCACCTAAACCTCCTAGTCCATCAACTCCTCTGTGGCTCAAAGGCATAAGCTCGTCGTATCCCATTGCATATTTACTATAGCCAGACCAAGCATGGATAAAGGCTTCTCTAACCTTTGTTTTCCTCGCACTCCAATCTGGCCCGAGATTAATATTCTCAGGGCTATGAATCGACTTGTTCCTAGCTTCTATTTCATCCGGCGACAGTCGAGGAGGAAGCCTCGGTTGATGTCTCCAAAATTTTCTAAACCTACCCTTTCCATCGGTAAAAAAGTTTTCACCTTCTTCAGTGCCAACATTTTTTGCTACGTCGTTTGATGGAGGACTGTGAGTAGTATGCGTTAGCATGAGATAGGCTACTCCACATATCATTAGCAGAACGAGGAATCTCCCAGTACTGCATCTTACACATTCACGCTTCAAATTGCTTCTGAAAATGCTTTGAGTGATCACCTGAACAGACAATGGATCAAATAAGATAGCAACTTTAGATAGGTACAAAATCAAATATTTAACAGTGGCCGTCTTCACAATATTTGAATAGTTATTCTCAGAAATTAATGGATGTTATCTTCTCGCATAATGCATCGATTTCACATAAATCTCCCGGCGATCGGTAAATTCGACTACATATCTACCACAGAGACAAATTTCAGAATTTCCATTACACAATACACATATTCCGCTAGCTATCAGCAAAACATTTGAATGCAAAACCTTAACTGCATATACAAAATACCATTCCATGGGCTCAATTAACATCTATATCAAGTAAAATACTCCTTTTTTCCAATTCATAAACCCCTGATTTAATTAATTGAGAGAAATAATCAATAAAATCAATCAGCTGCAAAAAACCCACCATGATCTTCTTATGAAAAAAGGGAAAGAAAAAAAGCCCGAGCAAGGAGATCTGAAAACTTCAAAACGAACCTTTAATATAGATCGATGCCGAAACTTCGCATTGTCGTAACCCACATCTTTCATTGAATAGGGCAACGGTTTCGACATGCTAATTAATCAGAACAGCGTTTCAAACGTAGCTTAAATAAACCTCAATTTCGTAAATGTGTAGAATTCAATCTAGCCTGCCTATCCACGAAACCATACATTAATCATTCTACTCTTTCCCTATCACGTCATAATTAACAGATCAACCCCAACACAACAGACATGATGATTGCAACAGTTGATAACAGTAGGAAGTTCGCATCACCGACGAACTAAGGCTCCTATAAATGTTGACTACACAAATTCTACGGCTAACTCTAGGAAGAAGCTCATATATGTTCTCTAGCTCGTCGTAGAGCACAAGACGTGGGAACACAATCAGAGTTCAGAGACCATTTTCCAGCTGACAGATTTGCTGTTGACGACGGAGACCGAGTCTTTTCTACGGAACTTAACGGCCCTTTTAAGCTCAAGTGGGCTTTAATTAGACGAAAAAGACCAGCCCATTAATGCCCAATGCTAATGGATAAGGCCCAATAAAGGCCCAAATTACAAAGACTACAAATAATAATCTCGTGCTTTTCACTAATGGACATTTATTCAGAAATATTCACGCTCAGCTCAGTACCACACGCGCCGTCGTTCATCAGCTACAGCTCTTCAGAAATCAAATGATCCTTCGAGCTCGAGCGCTTCACTGGCGCCTCAACGCCTTGTCAGAGACGCATGTAATTACCTATCTGACTGGTATCGAACTCGTACGGTTAAGGCGTAATTGCTTCGTTGTGATACCTTTCAGGTGGCTTTGGGTATACTCTTGCGAAATCCAAATAGAGCTCATGGATGGTAAATCTGTGTTCCGTCCGTCATATACGATGCATTCTGCAATATGGTTACACCCGTATTTCAATTTATTTGCTGTATATAGTTTTTTGCTTTGTTGATCGAAAACCGATAGCAGGGTAACACGAAATGCTGATTTCTTGTTGATGAGGGATCATGTTGTGTGGAATCAATGTTGAAAATTTTTTGCAGGTCAAGTTTATGCGTAGCTGATGTACCTCAGAATCAGAACCTTGACGGTCCTTCAAATATGAGAAGGCTTAATGGCATCAGGGCTTTTTGTACAAGCCAAGGTGCATTTGGTTTGGATATTATCATATGAAGTTAGAACTTATGGGAATGTCTTACGAAAGATATGTTAGCATTAGATAGTAGTACATGTGCAGCTAGATAAATTTACTTCATGTGGTGAAAGATATGTTAGCATTGAAGTTCTTTATCATGAGACAGTGACTTGTAGTGTTCTAATATTCTCAGTTAAATTCATTTCGAGAGAAAATAAAAGTAGATTTTTTTTCTATTCTGAATTTGAGTTCCTTTTTTCATTGTTAATGTTCTCCATTGGGAGTTGTCTAGCTAGACAGTTATTGACTTGGATTCAATCTTGATCGATGTTTAGCTGTAGCTGAAATTTGATTCTTGAAATCATACGGTTTTGCTTCTTTGGTTTCCGAATGAGATACCTCTCAGTTGGGTCGAATTTACGATCAGATTCCTGGGTTGGTTTAATGAATTTGGTGTTTCTTTGCGTTACTCTCACTCAGGTCTCCATTTAGTTACTGATTAAAACAAGTATTGTTTTCAGATTTTGATTTATATATTACCGCGTTGGGTGCTAATATTTTTGCAGATTTATCGATCAAGAATTGTGTACCGTGCAACGCAAAGGACCTGAGGCCCATGACTGAAGAAGCCGCCAATAATTTGATTCAGCAGGCACGAATTGCTACACTATCACCCTGAGTCTTTTCAAACTCAGTTCCAAATTCTTTGTCGTAATTGAATAAACAACAGGTCCCTGGATGGAATCTCGCGAGTGAAGATGGTACATGGAAGCTTCACCGTTCGTGGAAAGTAAAGACCTTTCTCAAAGGAATGGAGTTTCTTCGCCTTGTAGCTGAGGTTGCTGAAACAGAAGGTAACAACCACATTACAGAATGTACTCACGTACACATATGTATATACATCTGACATTAGTGTGGCTAATTCTTTTACTAGTCTTCCACTTCACGTGGAGACGCTGTGCGTAATAATGGCTCGTGATTTGTTCAGGTCATCACCCAGACCTTCATCTTGTTGGGTGGAACAATGTAAAGATCGACATATGGACACATGCTGTAGGTAAGTAACATTAATCTGATTTTCTTCGACCTTACACTAAAGAGCGACTACGTTTGAGAAGCCACTGTGGTTATTACACTCATTTAAGGCTCATATCTATTGCGATCAGATTCGTTGGCTTTTATATCTGTTACGTGTAATAATCCTATGCATAGGTGGACTCACCGAAAACGACTTTATACTTGCTGCGAAAATCAGTGGACTGAATCTTCACCACCTTCTGAGGATTAAGCCCTCTGAAATTTGATTTTGATTGTGTCTAGTTTTGTGATCTCATGTACTTTCCATATGTTTTGGTTTAGTTTCAGGCACTTCTTTTCCTTTATGTAAGATGAGGTGCATCGTCCGAATGAACTTCATATTTCATTTGTTAAAATGTAGGGTTTTGATTCTTAAAACTATTTAATTCTAGAATTATCAGTCCCAGTACAAATGAAATTTGAGCTCTAAGCTATGATACAAGGTGTGATAGGCATCTAAATTTTTTGTTATCAATGTCAGGTATTACAGTTCGATAAATTTGATTCCTTTCTGTAACTGGGTGCTTACAGTTGGAAATTGAATGGTTTTGTTGATAGTATGATTATAAAATAATGCATGATTTTTATTTTATTACGTTCCATTAATGTATATATATAAGATTATGGTTTTATTAAGGATCAATGAACAAGTTTGAAAAGAGTAATTTGAAACCACTAAATTCCACCAATGGTCAAAAGATATATTGACAACGAATCGTCCAAATTCTATGTTTATTATTATTATTATTATTATTATTATTATTATTATTATTATTATTATTCTTAGACCTAATCTTAAATAGATATGTTTTTTTATGGATTTGGTATTTCTCCTATATAATGCCATGATGGGCAATGAATTCAATAATTTTATAGTTGGGAACGACCCAGTCAACCCGCTGCTATTGTTATATTTATCTGCATCATATGATATTCCCACATATAGTCAATCATGACAAAAATAATACTAGTAGATAATAACTCCCTCAAATGTAATAGCATCATCACTAAAATTACTAATTTGAAACTTATCTAGGGACTCGAAACTAAATTATTTTTCAGAACATGTACAGTAGTCTCTATTAGACACAGTAGACATAAAATGAACCAAATGTTCAAATTTATTTGAAAAGATATCAAATAATGACCTCGTTTGTTTTCTCAGGTCGATAGCTCGTGCAAATTTGAATAATCATCGAGTTGTTAATTATTATTATTATTATTATTATTATTATTATTATTATTATTATTATTATTATTATTATTATTATTTGTCCCGATGTATTCCCACATAGCCTGGCAATGGGTTAGCCTGGGCTCTTTTTAACTGCCCCGCAGACTTGACGAGGGCTATTTGCGCCACACACTCCAGTGGGACTAATCCTCGGGTTGTTAATTGTAAGAAAAAATCTGGCGCTTCTCCCAAAACTCAACGCTGTCATTCACTGGACAGTGCAAACAATCAGGGACGGAGCCAGCCCAAAAGACTTGGGGGCAAAAGAAAAATTCTTAAGTTGGGGGGGGGGGGGGGGGAAGGGCAAAAGAAAAAATTAATAAGTTGGGGGGTCGAAGTATAATAAAAGACTTCAGTGAAAATCAAAACAAAAATGAGCTTCGGAGTGTTTGAACCCAACTCTATCGCCAAACATGAACTTATCTACACTGATTTCGCCACTGGACCAAGTAACATTATATAATTCAAGTACATAATAACTGGTATATAAACATTTGGCTGGGGGTCAATGGGCCCCAACATAGCTCCGTCCCTGCAAATAATGTTACCATAAATTAAAGAATTAATTATGATTCAGACCTTATTCAAGTTTTAAAATCGAGTCCATGCCCTGTCAGAAAAAGCATTTAGTTTTAAGGACCCGATTTCTGCATACCACGTCATCCTTTTGCATTACCACTTCTTTGTTATGCAGTACCACTTAATTGTTCTGCAGTACCACTTCGTTTGTTTTGTAGTACCACCCAGAACATTTAAGTGGTACTGCATAACAAAGAAGTGGTACTAAATAACAAAGAAGTGGTACTGCAGAACAAAGAAGTGGTACTGCAGAACAAAGAAGTGGTACTGTAGAACGATGAAATGATATGCAGAAATCAAGTCCTTAAATTGCTTTTTCTGACAGGGCTTGAAAACGATCTTTAAAATTGAACGGGACCTGAATTGCAAAAGCCCCTGAATTAAATATATATATATATATATATATATATATATATATATATATATATATGTATATCTATCTATATTCTGTGGGGCATCGTTGAATCGGTCTTGATCAGCAAATATACTTATTATAATCACCTCAAATTAGTGCATTATATCTTAGGAAACGACCCTATTCAGGAAAATAGTAAACTAACTATGAAATTTTCAAATCGTATTAAAACAACCATACAATGTATCGTTGCCTTAAAAGATTCCTTTGAATTATTTATTTTCGTAATTATACCATCAATACCTAACAAGCTACCTGCTCTTACAATCTACGTTGATCGAGACCTTGAAATAAATATTTTCATACCTATATATATATATATATATATATATATATATTCGCATATTTCATGCCACAGATAATGAGCACAACTTAATGTCAACAATTTCATGCTTTCTTTATTTAGTTTTCCTTCATTGATCAAGAAAAGTCCAATTATCTTTCAGATACACAAACACATATACGTATATGTATATAAATATATGTTTATAGTTTATACAAGCACGATTATAATTCGTGTCTTGTGATTTACATTATCAGCAACGATGATCAGTCAAATGATATGCCTCCTGATTAGCATTAACACAAGGAAATTATTTCAAGTTAGTGATCAACGTACGCAAGCTAATTTAATTAAATTACATTAGTATCATGAAAAAGCCACCACCATCAACATGGAGAGTCTAACTTATTGAATATGTTAAAATTTACGATTGAGGGCTTTTCAATGTTAGGAAACATATCATTTGAAGCAAATTTCTTTTTTTCTCTAACGACATCAAATTATATGCTAATAGATTGCGTCTAACCAAACTTCTTCACAAATGAAATCAAGACTTATTATGTGCCTTGCAATCGCTATTATTAGAGACTTATTATGTGCCTTGCAATCGCTATTATTAGTTTGAAACCAACAAATGATTATTTTCGTTTTCTCGGCATGGGAATATTTTGTCGGTAATGAAATGAAATGTATATGTCTCTGCAACTCAAGAAATAATATTAATAATTTAAGCGACACATAAAGAGATCGATCTCCATATATTTTCAAATGGAAGTTCAATAGATCGTAGTAGTTTGGACTAATAGATTATCGTCATTTGTATGGAATTTAAATGTTACATATAGGCAATGACAATTAGTATTCCTAGAAGGAGGGGTCGTCCCATAATCAAGAATTAAGTTCATATTTTACTATTGGATTTAGTTGACGGAAGCTTTCTATAACAAATTATAGGGAATAGACTTACATATCTATTATACCTAACTATGCTAGAAACTATTATCAATCAAGTTTTGGGTAACCTCATTCAACTGGGTATTACTTTTTTCACGTTGAATAAAAAAAGTGAGGGCAGAATAAATTTTGTGTCACGTAAGAATGAGTTCAATAATTAAATACTTGAAAATACAATGATGGTGGTCCCGTACACAATGGATGTAAAAATACTAAATACTCAACTGATGTTGGACGGAATGTTAGGGTAACACTCAATCTCACTTTTAAAACGCACAGCGGAATGATAAGTACTTAGTGGTAAAACGAAATGAACACGAGCAGCGATTTTATGCAGCAAGTCAAATAACTTGCTGCGCACCTCAAGAGGCAAAAATCCACTATAAAGATGGATTACAAACTATCAACAAAGATAGTCAAAAACTAAGTCTAGCGCAATCTACGAATCAAAAATGATTCAGCAAACTAAAGGATCTCTCGACCTTAAAAGCTAGACTTAAAACAGAAAACTCTCTTAAAAGAATGAACTCGCTCAAATGCTCTGATATTCGCTCGTTGTAAAATCCATGACTTCAAACGGTTAAGTGAAGTCCCTTTTATATGTCTTCGACTTAGAGGCGACTTCACCAAACGACTTGGCAAACTCACACAACGTCCACTAACGTCCACTAAGTGTATTTGGACAGTTAGTGACCGTTGGAACTCGACTTGGTCAGCTCCAAGCACTCTGTCTTCACTTGCTCTCCAAGCTTCCTATTTTTAGCATGCTCTCTTCCGATTTTTGCTCTAGCTTATCTACACTTCTTCCACGCGGTTTGATCCGTTCCATTCCTTGAATAAGTCCTGCACAACACTAGAAAAAATACCACGTCATTAGTTAAATTAGTTTTGGGCATGAAAGATAAAACTGAGTAAGGGAACATTCTCGGCCAACAAATGTTGACTAGAATGTTACCCCAACATTGCCAATGCTGAATGCTCAACATTAACATACAACATATCATAATTATTCTGATATAATTCACCTTATTGGACCCTTCACATTGTAGTAAAAGTGCATAGCAACCTTAATTAAACCATGTAAGATTCAAGTATTCAACATGCAATGTGAACTAAAAAACCTAGTAAGCTAAGCAGCAACCATATCCTTATTTTTGTCAAACTATCTTTATGAAAGTGGGGGCATAGTAGTTGCACTTGTTTAAATAAAATGAAATATTAAAAATAAACAAACACGGCAACGCCAATGACCTCAATTCAATATCTTTCTCAGTCAAAGCTCAACTTACATGAGCTCTCAAGATCATATTTCAGACACACACAATAGTTTTATTTTCTATCTTCTCTTCAAAGTTGTCGTAATCACTCTCAGTCAACTAACAACTATATCATCACCCCTTGCAATAAAATCTTGATATCATGCCTGAGAATTTCGGAGATCTTTACAATCACCAGCCATGTCTAATGGATTACTCTTCCACATATTATCCATCGTCTTCTGAGTTGTTGTGCCCTTATAATTTAGACAGCTTCGTCAATGAGTTTTCGCTGGGCTCTCATATTTTCGGTTCCTCGCCAAAGTATGAAGCCCTCGAGGAAGATCGAAAAACAGTTGTTCAAGGAAGTGATTTATTATTAACTGAAGTTACTACACCGTACTCTCCGACTTCCTTAGATTCAAAAGAAGCTGTAATAGGAAATGATCATCACGAACCGTATATGGACATTGAGATGAAGGAAACCCTTGAAGTTAATGATGAAACCTCAAAGAAGTCGTAAGCTGAATTTTTTTAGCCCTCGTCTTATTTTTTATCGAATAAATCACTCATCTTCGAGTTAGTTATATCGTTCTTGCATTATACCGCAAATGTGTTTTTGTATCATAAATAGTTTGAATTTTCGTTGTGCGAAGATTTTAATGATGATGTGTATGAAGGGCTAAAGGGAAGATCAAGAAAGGTGAGAAGAAGCAAAAACAGCCACGTTTTGCGTTCATGACCAAGAGTGAGGTTGATCATTTAGAAGATGGATATAGATGGAGAAAATATGGGCAAAAGGCAGTTAAGAACAGCCCTTATCCAAGGTTTGATTTGATACAATCAATCATGATATATATAGTTCATATTAAAATATTTGGATATGTAAGAACCTTTCTTGACATTTATGCTATAGTGTATCCAGCTACGAGCTAGCATTAGGTCAAAAGGAATGTAAAATCTTCGTTCCATTCTCTTGCAATGTAGTGAACTTTAACAACCATTTCAGAAAAAAAAAAAACAAAACCCTACTACAAAATGTGTTATTACATGCACAGAAGCTACTACAGATGCACAACTAAAAAATGCCCGGTGAAGAAGAGAGTCGAGAGATCTTTCCAAGATTCGACGACTGTGATCACCACCTACGAAGGCCAACACAACCACCACGTTCCTATGGCTCTCAGGGGAAACATGGTCGCCGGAATATTCCCTCCTCCTTCAATGCTAGCAGGCCATCATCATCAGCAGTTATCATCGTCGCTCGACCGAGCTAGCTTTATTTCTCAAGAATTACCGAGTATTAGTGGATTGCCACAGTTATACAGCAGTTACGAAGGAGTTGGTGCAAGCAATAATATCCATCAGAATATGATGAATAAGAGGATAGGCACTCAACTATTACAGCAGAATCAGTTCAGACAGTTCTCAGATGATTATGGGCTGCTGCAAGATATAGTCGCTCCCTTATTTTCCAAAGAGGAGCAGTAACTTTAATGTCTTCTCTCTACCGATTTTAACTCAATTTATATTATATCTCTTCTATGGTATGCAGTCTTTTAACTCTGATATTATGCTTTATACCAATCTGCGTGCATGTATAACTTGTCCTGTAACTATAAGACATATTATTAGCAATATTTACCTGATCTGAATATTTGCTGTTAAGCAGAGAAGATAAAAAACATATGATACGCTACATATATATCATATATATAACTAATAGTCTCACATATTGATGTGCACATACTCATAAAAATCAACATCTATACATATCTATACTATTGCGAGAAGCAAGAATTTGGCCAGTTTTCACAACCAATCCAAGAAGAATCAAGATTATTAAACAACAAAAGCATTAACAATAAGAAGAATCAAGAATAAGAATAGTAACTAACACAATGTCCAAGAATGTCAACACGAAGACCAACCGCTAAATGATTACTCGAGCGGCGGATCATTCTGCAAGAAATCGCCGAGCGTCGAAGGAAACAATAATCCACAACAATCATCGCCATTGCCACAATGCACAAAGGAAGCTTTTCCCAAAAGCAAATGGGCTAACGCAAAAGGCTCTTTCTTCTCACCATTGGAGAAATTCTTAATCCAACCTTCTAATCTCTTAGCTTCCTTTGCGCATTTTACTCCCTTAACGCCCACGACCCTCTCATAAAACCCAGCATCACACCCGAAATCTGATTCCCCAATCTCTTCACTGTCTGATAAGCCCAAAAGCTCCATTAGCTGCTCGATATCACCATCAAGATTAAAACTTTGAGGTCCCTTTTCGGTTTCTATTGCTTCAGGTTGGTTTTCATGAGGTGGGCTTCGTGAGAAATCAGGGGAGTTCGATAGGAAATGAAGTGGGACTTCACTTTCTTGAAGGGTTGAGCTTCTGTTAACGGCGTCTGAGTGATTGAGGTAAAGAGGCGTGCCGAGCGAATCTGTTTGCTGAGAGTGGTGGGATTCTCCGTGCTCTAAGGGTTGCGCAGGCGGCGGTGAGGATTGTTGACGGCCTTCGTCAAGTTTGAGCCTTTTTTCTATGTTTTTGAGGGATGAGAAAAATTGTGCGTGCGATGATGACGAAGGTGGTCTATGCATTGTGATGTGAATGGTTCGCAGGATTCCCGAATTTAGTTTTAATTAGGGTATTGTCAGCCAGTTTGATGATTTGATTTGATGGCCGATGATTTGCTACATTAAAAAAATATTTATTCAAAAAAATGAAAAATATGACAGCTGTGGGATTTGAACCCACGCCCTTTCGGACCAGAGCCTAAATCTGGCGCCTTAGACCACTCGGCCAAACTGTCTCATGCTATACTTTGGTCTCTTCCTATATATGATGAGATAAATTCAAGTTTTGCTTGCAAAACAGAAATCTTATAATAATATTCAGGAACTGGAAAACATTTTTATATTATAACTCGACTTTAACAACACTTCTCAGAAACCTTGTAATAAGCAACCAATGGTTTGTATTAGCAATCCCTGGCTGGAATAAATAATAGGGTATCTTATAAGACACAAATCGCACGATTTTTTATCTGTTGTTTTGGCTTTGTTGAAGAAGGTCCAGGAGATTGTATATATGAATGTCCTCGTTCTTAGTTGGCAAAACGGAAGTCATGGGATGATCTTCTCCGAGTTCTCTTCTCGTTCGTTATAATTAATTATTTTATCATAAAGTGATTTGTCTTGTAACGTTTACAATGTTGTTGTTAATATGGGATCATAGTAATTAATGAAAGGTTTGGTTTCTCAAATTGTCTAGCCGTCTTTTATCATATGGTTCTCTATGTACACAAGGCCGTAGCTTTCGCTTGTGCAAATCAAATAAAGGATTAATCGATGGTTTTAAAAAGAACGAGTTTTGGCTCTAAGAAAATAAAAAAAAAAGAAAGAAAAGAAAAGAAAGAACTAGTGTGAGTAAAGTCGAAATAAATAGTAGATGTTATGGTACAAAATGTTACATACTTGAATTTCAAGAATGTTAAGGTTCCTCCGTAAGCGACGGAACGTATCGAGACATCATGGCCAACCGCTTATGAATAAATGACGAATTTAGGCAAAAAGAGGTGATTTAAGACATGGGATCTGCAGAATATTATGTAAAGTCGGCATCTTTAAATCTAATCTTTACTATTACGATTTTGTTTTGACAGATATGTAGTTGATAAAGTCGACGCTGGCAATGTTGTGTAACGACTGTCCAAAGCAATAATAGATCTTACGATACAACTCATCATTTTGAGACAAGAATGCTGCCACACCTTTTCTGGGAGTATGCTTCAATTTATGTAGTTTTTGCCAGCATAAACAACCGTTAATTGAAGCTTATAGCATACATG
Organism: Craterostigma plantagineum; assembly: GCA_027422505.1. Classification (NCBI taxonomy): domain Eukaryota; kingdom Viridiplantae; phylum Streptophyta; class Magnoliopsida; order Lamiales; family Linderniaceae; genus Craterostigma; species Craterostigma plantagineum. The sequence continues at coordinate 2,103,939 of JAPQWV010000043.1, read as the reverse complement.
ACGTAACTCAATATATATATATATATATGTGTGTGTGTGTAAAGACTTTTTCTCCAAGAAATGAGTTGGAAATTGACCATCAAAGTCTTTGTTTACCTATATACTATAGTTTGGTTGTCTTTAGTTCGTTATATTAATTTTCGTGACATGCTACAAATGGCATTTGAGATAAAAATTCATGGCGTGGCCTAAAAAAACTCCTTTTCTTTAAGATCTTTTGTCTTTTAGGATACAAAAATGTATTCTCAATTTTTTAAAAAAATATTGCACTGGACGCAATCATTCTACGTAGGGGTGTAAACGAGCCTGCTCGCGAGCAGCTAGGTCAAAGCTTGATTCGAGCTCAAGCTGGCTTGCTGGCAATCTAGCCGATCATATCTGGGCTCGTCTCGTCGAGCCCTTTTATTTTTTAATAAATTTAAATATTTTAATTAAAATACGTATTGATTTAATAATATATACCGTCAAGCTCGAGCGTATTCGAGCTCAAATACCCCGCCTTACACTAAGCTTGTCGGGCCGAGCCAAACTTTAATGTTTTTAACGGCCGAGCTCGAGCCCAATAAAGCTTAATCAAGCCGAGCTCCAGCTAGGCCATGTTTGGGCTCTGTTTGACTCGTTTACAACCCCTAAGAGCATCTCCAACCTAACTGCATCTCCCAAAATATGATGTAAAAGTACTTCAACCGAACCCGAAACGAAACTTAAGATGCGCTTTAATATTTCTCTCTCATCATTTGGACCGATATATGCGTTTTGGTGTAACAAGATGCGTTTTCTCTTTTCTAATTGCATTGAAGTCCCTTTATTTGTTTTAGTTATGAATGAACCATATAAAAATAAGGGACATTTTCATTTCAGCCCCCTGTAATTATCATTTAGGATTTAGGCCCTCTTGGTAAAAAATTTAGTTTTAAGGACCCATTTTCTGCCACTACCACTTCATTGCTCTTACATACCAGTATGTTGAAATCCTGTACCACAAAACCATAATCCGGTACCAGTTTATGATCATCTGATATCAGTTTATTTTATGTAGTACCACTTCATTGCTCTTACATACCAGTATGTTGAAAGTTTGTAACACTAAACGATCATTCTATACCAGTTCATATATCTTTCATACCACTTTTTTACACCACACAAAATGGGTACTTTAACCTAAAAAATCTCAAATAGGGCCTGAATTCGAAATCAAACCCTTAATGGGACCTGATTTCGAATTGACGCTAAAAATAAACCAAATACAAAAAATATACAAAAGAGTAATCGTTGGGCAGAGTAAATGACTTTTAACTTTCTAATAAAAGTCTCTTTGTTGTTTGGCGTGAATATTAAATTAAATAAAAGTTTATAAAAGCAAATTAAATATGTGTATAAATATTATTATAATTGTTAGAAATCGTGAATCAAAGAATCAGATTAAACAGTTTTGATGATTGTCCAAACTTGATTAAGTATACCGGTTAGAAGAAGACTAAAAGACCGGATATCAGTCAGCAGGTCGCATGTGCACGAAAGATCGGATATTAGTCAGAAGGTCATAAGACTGAATATTAGTTAGAAGGTCACAAATGCGCCTGAAACCAAAATACATATACCGGACCTGCCATGAGCAAAGAACGGAACTCAGATATCGGACCGACAAGTGCCAAGACTGGAGTTCAGTTACCAAACGTGCCACGTGTACGTAGATTCAAGTTTACTCAAGGCGGGATAATGAAAGCCTCTGATGAAGCATTTAATGCAAGGCTGCCATGAGGAGCCATATCGAAGTCAAGCCAAGCTTAAAGAGGAATAAAGCAAATGGGACAGTATGAACTGCAGCCAAGACCGGACAGTACCCATTTTGGGTAAAGTGCATTCAATGCATAGTCCAGTACATGGAGCCATCTCACAACGGCCTTCTCCATCAAAGAACGAGTATATATATCAGAGAAGAGACACTGAAGATGGTATGACACTTAACCACGAAAAATCAAAGACAAGATTCAAATCTCTACAAAGCAAAGCGAAAAATTAGAAAATGTTGTCCTCACTATACGATAACCGGTTTGGTTAAGTAAGTGAGTTATTGTTTTTCCGACGGACTGTAAAAAGCTGTTGAAGTAGGTGGATTGTATTTTACGACTGCCTAGGGATTCACTAGATAAGGCTGAGAGCAGCCGAGTAGGTTGTACTGTGAGTGTATAACTGAAGTCTAGTGAACCTTCCTTGCGAGGAAGAAGGGGAGACGTAGGAGATTTAACTCCGAACTTCCAGAAACAAACTGGTGTTCCTTGTCCACACACACACTAACACATTACATTGTTTATCGGTTTTGATTCATAACCGACCTACAAGCTTCCACACATAACACACTTAGAAAAATATCAAGTACCGGTATTAGCCCTAACCGGTTAACTACCAAAAAGGCGTCAAGCGTTTATTCACCCCCTCTAAACGCGTAAACCGATCCTAACAAGTGGTATCAGAGCGGGTTGTTTCCAATCAAGAACTGCTAATGGTGAATATGGTGAAGATTTCCCGTGAAACTGAAATGAAGATTCAAATGTGGGCAACGGAGAGGTCATGGCAAAGAGATAACTTCAAGGAATAAACTGTTTTATTTGGCTGAAAATCTAGAGACATGGTCTACATCACTGGAACGCTCAATAAGTCTGGTTTTCGGCAAAATTTACGGCGCTCAAAAATATTGAGTATGGAGGGAGTTATGGTCGTTTGACTGAAGGGTGCCAGATCAGCATCTGAGGCGAAAGACGAAACCGGCAACTTGCGGCAAGTTCGAAGAAGTCGCATAACTTTGCGCTCAAATGCCAAAATCCGGTCTGAAAGATGCTCCAGAAACTAGACTTGCAGACGATCGTAACCATATAAGGCTCACTGCCCGATTCTGCTTCAAACAAAGCAAACCTCTCATCAAAGTTCAGCATGTCGTGTGGTGCGCTCTGAAATTCAGACTGCTATTCAGATAATCATACCGTTTGGAGCAGAGAGCATTTCAACCAAATTCAGAACTCTTACTCTAGTGAGAAGAAGGTACAAGAAAATAGATTCTTGATTCTAGTTTGAAGCTTGGAAGAATGGCAACGAGGGAAAACTGAAATGAATCAGATGAAGATTCCGAGAAATATGGGCCTTGACCGGACAAGTTTTAGCTACTACATCGGTATCCTAAATACATCTCGTTGACCGGTCTAAAAGCGCTTTTCGAGACAAATTTCAGACTGAAGTTAGAAAGAATCAATATTACTCGGCGGGTTTCTCTTCATCGGTTCATGAGTTTTCACCTCTCAGTCGGGTTTTCTCATCAGCATTGATTTAAGGCGAGACTAACTGGATATCGGACTGCTACTCTCTTAAGACCATCAATGATTACACACTCAGACCAAAGGGTGATGCACCAGACTGAGAATGTAACGGATCAAGCGGAGGGATCCAATAAAGGATGCACTAAGGAAAACTGGTTCTGAAGTTTGCTGGCAGATTGCGGAACGTTGGAAAAATTGGAATAACTTTTTTCGGAGAGGTCCAAACTCCGGTCTGTAAAATATGCAGCAAACTAGACTCAGAGACGAACAAAACAGATAGGATCTGTTGACCGGTTCCTCAAATTTGCCGACCGGTTCTTCCCTAGAAGATGCTGCTCATTCGTCGAAAGTTCAGATGAGGATCAACTACTGGTTGAATGGAGCAGTCTTGCGAAAAATGGAATAACTTTATCCTCCGATGTTCAACTTCCGATTCGTAAAATTCCTTGGAAACCGGTTTCACTCTCTAACCGGACGTGAAACCCAGTAATGAGCGAAAAATGGTGACCGGTGTTATTCACCCCCTCTAACACCCGGTCCACGATCCTAACAATAATCAACTCAATTTTAAAATAGTATAGTAGCCCAATTTATAAATTTGTAAAATATATCGGTAGTATTGAAAAGTTGTAAAAGTAAGTGGAAGTGATATTACGAAAATAGACTTTTGAGTTTGAGAATGAGTTAATGGTTGGAGAAGAATTACTGCATTTTGAGTTTGAGAATGTGTTTGGGTTTGAGAATGAGTCGTCGGTTGGAGATGGTCTAATTCTACATTCGTGTTTCTTTTACATATTTAGATTTTATTCATGCATAATTTAAATTACTAACAAAACAAAATTGATTGTAATGTTCTAACATTATAAGTTCGGTTGATGATAATATTTCAAACATTATAGGTTCGGTCGGTGAATTTGAAATGTTTTCGCCTCATCTTGAATTAGTCTAATATTTGAGGGTTTGTATTTCTAAAACATAGTCATCATAGTCCCATGGTGTGAGGATACCTCAAATATAGAAAAGAAAATTGTTTTTAAGTATAAAGTTGAACAATTCTCGAGCATACTCGTGGCAATCATTTATTAGTAAACCGCAAGAACAACATGACAAAAAGACACGACTTTTTTTGCATGGAGGTCTCCATCTTAGGTGGGAATAGTTGCAATTGAGTCCTTTTATTTTATTTTCTTTTTCGAATCTTTTTCTTTCTTTTTCTTCTTTCCATGGAATATTTATTACAGCCTATAAAAGCTTGAATCTGAAACGAATACTTTTACGGGTTTCCAGTGACAAAAGATATATATTCGACGGTCCACCCTAAGTTCTAAGATGAATTTTATGTCTTTGTGTGTCACAAATTTGCATCGTCGGTTGGGAACTAGCAATTTGCTTTGGAAAAATTAGATTAAAGGAATAGCTAGTGAAAGAAATAATGTAATATACTTAATTGATTTGGCAGAAAAAAAAAGATCATTTATATCGAACAATATTTTGAGAAGATATTATTTCTAACAGTTGAAGTTTTTAAATTACAATCACGTTTTTTTTAAATTAGATACTAAATGACTTCATTAAAAAAAGTTAAATTAGTAACAATTTAAATTTTGTAATGTTGTTCTCAACACACATGTAATTGATATATTTCTTATCGTAGGGCGTGTTTGGTTTGTGAAAATTCGTAAGGAAAAGAAAATGAAGGAGAAAGCGATTTCTTTTTCTTTTCTTTCTCACTATTTGTGAGAAAATTAGTTTTCGCTAATTTAGGTATAGAAGAATTAAATAAGATTTTCTATTCTTTTCTTTTCGTTCCCTCTTCATCAACTAAACTTGAAAATTAATTTACGTTTATCATTTCAGTTTATTTTCCCTACTAATTTCGACAAACCAAACACAGTCTAAATATTTTTTTCTTTCACGGATGATTAATGAGGATTCGTACTTTTGTAGTGTCTCATCTCTCATAATTTTCGCCACATTGATTTTTCTTTTATGTGATTATTCAAATACAAGACCTTCTCATAACACCATGTTAAATATTGACAGCTTAACCATATCTATACTCTTATGTTAAGCCTCAAGGCTTGCTATAAATTGTCGTAATATCCGTCAAATTCGTTTTATTAAAAAACAACTTAAAAAAATCACCCACTACCTTTAATTTATAACTATTTTACCCTCTTATTTTTAATCAATATTATATTATATAGCATACGCATTTAACCGTGCAAAACATATTAGTTATATTTAATTTACATATTTTTACTTACAATCGTCTAAATAAACTTCGATGAAGAAAAGGTAATTTGCAAAAGGTGGAGTGGAAGTAGAATAAACTTCCTGGATTTAGCACAAAAGGTGCAAAGCGGCTTTCCCCGCGAAGACTCACGCGGGAACTATATTATAGGGACCCACCACCCAAAATGACCCAAAAACCACCCACGACGTTCAAATTCCATAACTACCCTTCCCCACGTCTCTTGTTATCTCCCCCAAACCAAACTTTAAAACAAACTAAATCAGAATACAAAGCAAACACACAAAACACCAACCAACGCAAATCCCAAAACCGATCGATGGAGAAGAAGCAGTCGCCGACCTCCTCCTCAACCTTCTCATTCTTCTCCTTCAAGAGGCTCAACAGGCGAACCACCTCCTCCGACAGAGAAAGCATCGGCGGCGGCGGCGGCTCGTGGCGGTGGAAGTACCTGAAGGCGTCGACGGCGGGATTGCGGTGGAAGAATCGGCGGTTCAATCTTCACCTTTGGCTGGTCGACGGCGTCCTCTTTAAGATCGTCTCTGTGTTTGAGGCCATCGTATTAGTCTCTACTCTGTGCGCCTTCTTCGTTTGCTGTGGCTGCAACATCTGATTACGAATCTGTTCTGTTTGTTCCATCGACGATGATTTCTGAGGTTTAAAAGTATATCATGCTGCTGATTTCTAACCGAAGGATTTGAGTAATTTCTTATTTTAGTTTTCGTATAACTTGATGCTTTTTGCTTCTCTTGGCGACAGATTTTATGTTTATGTTATATATAACAAAACAGTAGACATCGTTCTTTCTTCTTGTTGATTATATCGTTGAACTTGAGTAGTGTCTGTCTTCGATTATAAATTCTTCGCTATTAACAAAACGTTATTGATTTCTATTTTTTTTCTTGAAAAACAAATATATATGTGATTTTAATAGAGAAAATGGCCATGCAAATGGCTATAGAACATTGAATCTGATGAAAATTTTTTAGTTTTGGCCGATGGTTGGCCGTAACAAAACGGTATGGATATGAGCGAGTCCAATTGTATTTTCACGGAACGGTAATAGACATTCCACTAATTTGATTAAATAATAGAATAATTAAAAAATATTCATGTATACATATTAATACAATAGATTTTTAATGACTTAAAAGATATAAATATGTGCCTTACAAATATAAATTATGAGGTCAACAATATCATAAAATCAAATTTGATAAAGTAGTATAGTGTAGAGGCCTTGTTTAGGTTCGGTGAGAATACGGATGTGAACCATGGTTTTGAAGACCGGACCGGACCGGCCGGTTCCGACCGGAAACCGGTGAACCGGTCGGAATTCCGGTCCGATCCCGGTCCGGTCAAGCTTTAATAAAAAAAAGAAAAAAAATTCAAAAATCAAATAAATAGTGGAAAAAAGTGATAAAAAGACATAGATGCGTGTGGTGTAGTGGTATAAGTTGTTTTGAAAAGGATTCTGTCCTAGCCTTGGGTTCGATTCTGTTTACAACGCAATTTAAATGTTTTAATTCATAATTAAACTATGTGCCCAATATTTATTTTTATTCGTTTTAACCCCTAAATTTATAAATATAATTTTGGACATCCTATTTATACCATTATTTTTTACAATTTACTTTATTCAATTATAATCCTTATTTTTATAAAATTTTTATTTGGGAAAAAATTCATAAAACATGTATATATTCATATTATTTGATTGGTTCATTTATAAAACATATATTTATTAAATCTATAGGTACCGGTTTTGTACCGGTTTGATTCCGATTTTATACCGGTTGAACCACTAAACCTTAAACCACTAAAATTTCCGGTTCGGTTCGAAAACCCGATTTCAGAACCTTGATGTGGACTGTAGTATTCTCCACACAAGAATTTAGCGTAGTCATGGACTTGCATCACATAGGTCAACCCGTGGACCTCAATTCGAATATAAATCGTTAACCATTGATCGTCTTTTCAGTGGAAAGAATGACTAACGTAAAAAATATCTAAGAGTTATTGGAGCGCTTTGTAGGAAAGGTTGGGAGGAAAAACACGAATGAGTTCTTTAGGTTGTCGTTCTTATTTAATTGTGTATTATTCCCGATGGGTAATTCCAAAAACCATCATTCGTGAATACGTACTTCGATGATGTGAACATGATCAATGCTATGCATGGGGAAGGGCTGTGCATGAGTTTTTGGTGGCGGAAATAAAGCAAGTCGTTTCGATTCAGATCGACTCTTCAAACCTAACGATAAACGGGTGCACAATTGGTTTAATGGTAATACTCGCCATTTTGTTATCAGTTTACCTATTTAATTATGTGTTTATTGATGAATTCACTGCATTTGGTATTTTTCGAAAAGCTAATCATAAGTTCTTCTCTCCATCGGAACAATAGGGCCATTGCTCATTACTAAACTTGTTGAAGAGATTAAATATAACCAAGATATATCTTTTCGATCATAGGTTGAATCGATCATCAGAAGAAGAATTAGGCAAAAAAAATGAGGATACATTGTAGGGAAAATCAAACTCACATCGAAGAGAAGCAAATGAAACGCCCAAAGCATTGAATTCATCAATAAACACATAATCAAATAGGTAAACTGATAAGTGATAACATAATGAGAAATTACCATTAGGCCAATTGTGCGCCCATTCATCGTTGGGTTTGAAAGTCGATCAGAATCGAAACTACTTGCTTCATCTCCGCCACAAAAAAAGTCATGCAAAGCCCTCCCCATGCATACTCATCGATTATGTCAACATCATCGACGTACGTATTCACGAATGATGGTTTTTGGAATTATCCATAGGTTATAATACACAGTTTAATAAGAACAGAGCAACCTAAAGAACTCATTCGTGTTTTCCCTGACAACCTCTCCTAGAAACCGCTCGAACAACTCTTACGGGTTACGTTGTCATTCTTTCCACTTAAAAGGCGACGACGGTTTACGATTTCATCTTCGAATTGAAGTCCATGGGTTGACCTACGTGATGCAAGCCCATGACTACGCTAAATTCCTGTGGGGAAAATACCCTATCCGTATTCTCACCGAACCTAACGAGTTGGCCTCCACACTATACCACTTTATCACTACCACGATTTTAGCAAAAGAATGTGACATCTTAGGCAAATCTAAAGAAAATGAAAAGATGACATTCTTATAGCTTCAAGTTGCTCACGGTCATCCTCGCCGTCAATTCGTTTATGGTAGATCGAAACAGAAAAGGATGACAGCTGGAAGAAAGATCAAATCTGTTCCTCGGTGTCTTTGGTGCCATTTATACTAAAAAAGCAGAAGTATTAGTGAGTAATGAATAAGCAGTACCATTTTATTCACATACGGAGTACCAATTTGCCCAAACAAATGGTACCAAATACAATGATCATATAGTATCAAATAATCAACATAATGGGTACCAAATTCGAAACCTAACGATCCCCTATTCTCGACCATCATCGAGACCAATTTCAAACAACAAAAGACCCCGAGTAAACTGCCAAATCAATGTCGATTGGAAAACTAACCTAACCAAATCTACCCAAAACCGAAAATGCAAACCTTAAGAACAAACCCCAACCCGACCACATCAAGGACCCATCCGGAAAAACCCAAAAACCCCATCGAACCAACCCTAGCATTAACGAAAAAACAACCCACCCATTCGCAATTGCGAACATAAATCGTTACGAACCCGACAATGCACGAAACATTGTTTTTAAAACACCCAACCTACATCACTTCGACGATGACGGGTCGTTCGATTAGGGGGAGCGACGACGACAATAGATTTGGGAAAGTGAGGTCGACCGATTTGGGGAAGCGACAAACAACGAGACACGAGCGACGAGCAACTACAGACGGGCGACAAGGAGGACGTTCGGGGAAGAATGTTGGGCGTATGTGTGTAAGGTTTTTTTTTAATGAACCTCAACGCTAAATAAGAAGCACGTAAATTAATAAACAAATTTATAAGGGTAAATACGTGTACAAAATCAAAGTGAATTAGATATCTAAGTTAAAAAAATAAATCTGAATGAGACTGATTTTGTTTTACTTTTATTCCTGGTATTTAAATGCTGATATTCCTTTATTTCATTTAAAACTTATTTAATATAAAAACATACAATGAAAGGGAGAAGCGGCCGCCGCCGCGCGTTCAATTATTCTTCCGCCGCCTCAAACGCCGAGACCGGAAAAGACCTGGACATCCCGGTAGGGGTCGCAAACGTAATTTTCCCAGAATTAGGGTCCTGAATCGAAATATCACTAATCGTCACCCAAATCAAGAGCTCCTTGCTCTTGACGCCAGTCAGCTTCTTCATCCGACGGTCCTCGACGGTCGCCGTGATCTCCTCGCCGTACCACACGCTTTTTCCGATTTCCTTGAACACGTGAGTTTTCCCCTTCTTCTGCTTCAGCCACACGAGACCAGTCCCTTCGTTGTAGCCGACCTCGACGATGTCTTCCAGCGGCAGTAGGCCGCTGGGCATGTTGATCTTCGCCAGCAGCTCCAGCGATTTCTTCTTGCAGATGTCGTGGCCGGCGTGGATCTCGGCGTTCTCACGGTAGCTGGAGATTCTCTGGGAAGCCATGTGCTGTCGGGGTAATTTTGGGAATTTTCACGTGGGCGCTTTGTGTCTGCTTTGCTTGTGGAGTGGAGGAGGGTTTTTATTGAGGAAGATGGAAGGAAAATGACGGGAATGCCCCTGCAGATATATGGCTAAGCATGAATTTAATGCGAGGAAAGGGAAGAAACGAGTTCGTTAGTAGTTGTTTTAACTTTTTCAATTATTATTACTCGTTCCCTCCTAGTAATTTACGAAGATTTATGGTGTGGCGTGATTTTTAGGAAATTGAATATTTTAATAATATAGTACAATTAAAAGGTAAAATAGTGTAATTTTTGACACGCCTTTTAAGAAGATTTAATATTATTATATTGATTGTTTGTGATGTTTTTTACTAAATAAGGAAATGTACAGAAGAAAGTGGGACGCTCGATTTAGTAAAATGTACAAAAGTTACTGGAACAGACATAGCCTTATTATTACTTAAACTGTAGAAGAGGTCAAACTCAATACATATGGACCTATGGGAATACCATATTATACTTATAATTTAGAAGTAACCTCAATCAAAAAACATTTAAATCTACTCCAAAAGTCAAAATTGAAAGGCGTGTCCATTCATAACTTAGATTGGTCATCATAATTTCAAATCGTAATTAGCTTGGGGCACGTACCCTCACCCTCACGTATGCTATTTGCTTGTTATTGATTTATAGTAAAGACGATTGGTGATATAAAGTACAGCACATTTAGTTTTGCTTTACTATCTTAAGAAAGTATTAAGTTCATCACGTTTTATGTCTGCTTGGAATGTAAACAACGAATTTTGCTCTATATTTTTCCCATTGTTGGTAAATAGTCGGTAATTGTTTTGTTGCCTGTCAAATCGGGCTTATATTAGGCACGTTCATTCCTAAGTTGGGCTTATATTAACATTATTTGAAAATTCACACCAAACCCAATTAAATATCATTTAACATGGTAAGTTAAATAAATTGTAGTGGGCCTGATTATGGGAACTGCTGGCCTTCACACGATGAAGTTATACTGAAATTTGAATTATTCTACTCCACCGTAGTACTTCAATAATACAACAATTTACAAGTATATGTAGCACACACATGTGTTAAATATCATCCAATAGTGTTAAATATGACATTTACGCAATATAATCTCACATATTACCGTGGTTAACCAAACACAATAGTATAATATGCAAAATGAAATATCATCCCAAAACTAACAGGGTGATGAGATATCACGTTGATCTACATCATGGTGATATTCACATTACAGTAATTTGAGTATTACCGTGATCTTGAATCACCAGAAACAAACATCCGGTGAATATATCAACAACTTAGCCATTTGGGCTACACAACCCTTTGTAAATATACTATTACTTCGCTATATTTATACATAAATATAAATAAAAATAAATTTATATATAGATATATAAAATAAATTTATATAGACGTAAGAACTTTCGATTAATGATTAAGAACATCTCCAACCCAAAACGTTTTAAAACTCAAAATGCATTAATAGTACATCAAATATAAATTCTTCCACAACATTTTTTCAAACTAAAAAAAAAGTACATTTAGCTTTACAACATTTAAGTACCATCCATATATTTTACAAATTAGACCCCAATATCATACAATTGGGAAACTATTTAGTAAACTTAATAACAAAAGTATTAAACATATAAATACAAGAACCATCATGGATTCATTAAAACCATTTTGTATATATTTTATTTATTTACTGTAATACGAGTGCTTTAATAATTCAAAACAAATAACAAAAGGGAATGCATTTTCGTCTCTAAAAACCGTTGTTTGTGTCCAAACCATTGTTTTAAAAAGCGCTGCATAGCGCGCTTTATAGCGCGCTATAGGGTAAAATTTCACAAAAAACGCGATATAGCGTTGTGTATTTCGCGTATTTCCCCAAAAGCGTACGCTTTTTTACGAATTTTTGTAAAAACTATTGCGCTATTTGGGCGGAATTAATTATTTGATGAAAATAGGGCATGTGATGTGTAGATTTATTCATCATGTGATCCATAATCGATTGAAATGGTAACACATTGATGTACCGTGTAATTTATTCATAATAATTATTATTTTTATATATTTCGATGCAAGTAGCTTGGAAATTTGATGAAATACAATTATAAAATTGCTAAAAATAAGTCAATAAAGAATAACTAATTATTATTATTTTTATAAGATGAATGATATACTATTTAACTGAATTGTAGTGTAATATACCGTTACATGTTGTATAGATGCAATTTTTTTATTAAAACTAGTTTGCTCGAAATAATCACGCAATACGCTACACTATTTACGCTACACGCTATCGGAATTAAAACGTTATGGCTTGCACTATGCGCTTTTTAAAACATTGGTCCAAACGCAAATTCGAGTTACTGAATAGATAAATAAAAAAAAAAACCTCATTTTTGCTGCATTTGTATTTTACGTATAGTTGGAATATTTACTTGTATTTTTTGGTAGCTATCATTTTAGGGAAGAATTATCAGAAGGTTTTATTGCAGAGTAGCAATAACACGTGCACGCCATTCCAAGTCCATAAGCAAATGGCCCCAATGCACACACACCTTCTATCACGTGAACGTTGTTTTCAAGGCTTTTCTTATGTTCATTTTTCATACACACAACACAAACATAATATGTATATCTATACATATATATGTTAGAATTTGTGACGACAGAGCCATGTTCAGAAAAATCAGATCATTGAACCTCGAATTCAATTCAAGGAAAAATAAGCGATGGTTTCCTTTACTGGTAAAAGTCAAATAATGCTCAGAAAAACCTCTAAAAGACGAAGCAGAGTCAGTACTCAGACATTATTCAGATCAGCTTTAGCTTAGCCTCATGACCTCCACAAACGTGGTTTATTAATTTTTATTTATTGTTCTTAAATCATCGTCATCATCATTATTTGCCATTATGTTTTATGTTATGTGTAGTTTTTTTATATAGATGTTAACGTACTCTATTGAGTTAAAAGATGACCTCCGTATTGTTATTTTATTGATTAAAAAAAGTGAAACTTCATACTTTTTGGTGGATATTTCAGTTCAGTACTTTTTTAAGCTGACTGAAAATCCCATCTTTAAAATCAAATCACAATTCAGAACCATATCATATACGTGTGTTATTAAATCAATCAGCTTCACAGTTCAGACAGAGGAAACTAAAGCTACGTTCGGTTATGTTTGCGCCTTTGTTACAATATGCATATGTGTGTGACATGCAATCGAGTATTTTAATCGGCTCGAAATCCAATTCAAAATTAATCTTCTAAAAAAATTGCGATCAATTATGCTTTTAACACTGGGCCATAACAACAAAGACTTATATATTGCATGAAGGAAAGGGAACTAACTAACTAGTAGCATCACGTTATTTTGTCACCATAATTATGCCTCAACTTCTCGTAATTTAACATTGTAGTTAAAATTAGCTCGTTCCCATCTCTGAGGACTATAATATGAAGGTCCACATGTGGTGAGGGACCATTTAGTGCTAAGATTATATTTATTTTTATATACATAACTATGAGTTTGAGGATGGAATACTCGAATATAATAACTTATATGAAGTCTTATTTAAGGGAATAAAAAAAACACAAACCTCGTGCCGGCGACCATCTCATCGTGCGGTGATATGGGCATATGGCTCTCAAATGGTATTGAAATAATCGTAAATCATAGGATATATTGCCACTAGTATATAATTTTATACGCACGGCAAACTATTTATTTACTTATGGTATTCTATTATCTAATTTGGTTTAATTTTGTATTATACTACGAAAAAAAAAAAAAGTTCCACGTCTCAACCACGCTGAATTAGTTCCAGCCGGCCTTAAGTGCAATGCTTGAAGTTCTATTACACTTGCAATGCAAAACATTTTTAATATTTCCATTTTACACAACATAACTTATTATTTTCTCACTATGATGCTGCCAAGTGGCAAGTGTTAGTCAAAAACTTTCATTTCATTTTTAATTGTTGACTAGATATCGAGTATGACAACGTACATAATCAAATTTGGAACTCCAAAAATATTTCGATATTATCCACTAAATCATGAGTTTATATAGCTATCCAATTTGTTATTTGTTATTATGGTAACACTATTTTCTATTATTTAAAAAACTAATTTGTAAGAGGTGGATCGATCATTCTTACATGGATCAAATCCACGCATACGACCTTCTCACCATTGTAGAAGTTCAAATGACCTTCTTTAACTTAAAATGACACGGTAATACTCGACTTATTAGCAATATATTTTACAACTCGGGTATCAATGTGGATAAATTCTTTTAAGATTCAACATTAGTCAAAAGTAGTATAATCTCTCCGTAATTTTTTTAATAGATCATGTCAATCTTTCATATTAGGTCAAATTTGTTTCCATCGTCAAGTTAATAAAGGTTGATTTATTATCCGGGCTATAAAATAAAATAAAACCACTCATGTTATCGTAAATTATTCGTCGAACAAAACGGTCAAACGTAACATGACATGCATTGGTGTGTTATTAATATACCAAAACTTATGGGCACGCGCACACAGGGGATTATTACATTGATCATAAAATTGACTTTACGATGATTAGTCCATCTTATCAAATTAATGAACTTTATGTTGTCGGAGAGTTTCATTAAATTTTTCAACACATCCATTTGTCAACCATAAAATCGAGGACACCACGACCACAAGGCTGTTTTTTTTTTTATATAACTTTGTTTTTCCCTAATCTTTCTCTTCCTCGATCCCATAAAAATTATTGTCCCTCGTTTGCTACGCCATTGAACCCTCTTTTCCATGCAATAACAACTCAACCACTTCACACACTTCCCCACCTATATAAACCCACCCAACCCTTCATTATTTCTGCACAAAAACATTCTAATAAATCAAATTAAAAAAAACCCCATCGCCCCTTCTCTTTCTAGTGGTCTCTTGTCTGAGAAAAACAAAGACATGGTAGTTAAATCTCAGCCGATGATCGACAAAACAGCAAAGATCAAAGCATGCAATAAGCCCATGCCCGAAAGCTTCAAAGAAATTCCTGTAATAGACCTTTCGAACCGTTCCAATGCTGGGAATCTAATAGTAAACGCCTGCAAAGAGTTCGGATTCTTCAAGGTGATCAACCATGGCATCTCCTTCGAACTCACGGCCAAGTTAGAAGCTAAGGTTGTCAAGTTCTTCAGATCTTCTCAGCAAGAGAAGGATAAATCAGCCCCTGCGAACCCTTTCGGCTATGGTAATAAGAGGATAGGAATCAACGGAGACATGGGATGGATCGAATACCTTCTCTTCTGCACAAACCCTGAAATCATTGCCCAGAACCCAGGCGCTGTAATACCAGGAATTTCAGAAACCCTCAGGTGAGTTTTCTTACCCTTTTTTCCCCATAATATTTCATTACAAAAGCACAAAAGCTTATAGATCATCGTCTTTTTCTTGCAGGGTTTTGGTGAACGAATACATATCAAAGGTGAGGAACATGGCCTGCGAAGTCCTCGAAATGATCGCCGAGGAGCTCAATATTGGCCCGACAAAGGACGTTCTTAGCAAGCTCCTCAGAGATTATAACAGCGATTCTTGCTTTAGGCTCAACCATTACCCGCCATGGACGGACCATCTTCAAGCTCTGATCAACGGCGGTTCGAATCTGCTGATAGGGATCGGAGAACACACAGATCCTCAGATAATCTCAGTTGGAAGATCTAACAACACTTCGGGCCTTCAAATCTGTCTTAGAGATGGGACGTGGGCCCCAGTCGAAGCTGACGACACTTCTTTCTTCTTCAACGTCGGCGATTCTTTGCAGGTAGGTATTAAGAGATTCACTAATTAATCACGTCGTCATTACAAAAGATTTCTACGAAGAGGGCTGATTAGTAAGTATAATCTTTGTCGGATTATTGCAGGTGATGACGAATGGAAGGTTTAGGAGCGTAAAGCACAGAGTGTTGGCCGACGGCGTAAATTCTAGGGTTTCGATGATCTTCTTCGGTGGGCCACCGTTGAGCGAAAAGATTGCACCTTTAAGTTCGATCATGGAAGAAGGTGAAGAAAGCTTGTACGAGGAATTCACGTGGTCTGAATATAAGAACTCGGCTTACAAAACGAGGCTTGGTGATAATAGGCTTAGACTTTTCGAGAAGGCATCAATAGATTATTAAAGTAACAGAATTAAAATATGTATCACTTTTTTTTAAGGGTTGACTCCAAACTGATGGATTAGGTGGTGGTTCATGTTTTAATTAGTATAATTGTAACAGTTCTTTTTATTTTTTTTCTTGCATCACCTAACTTCTCGTTTTGTGTTAAATTGTATGACGACTGCCTATCTTCTATATCCCTAATAAATGCTTTAATGCAAGTGTGTTATCTGGACATGGTCATGTGTTTTATATCCTATTATAAGTTATAACTGCTAGCAAGAAAACTATATATAGATTATAGGGTATATGATTTTATTATTTTCGTGTCGGACCGAAATTTGCTGCGGATTCTCAGCGCTGACGGGCGTTTACGCGAAATTTCTCGTGTCGTCGGCTCTGAATTTAGCAAAATTTTGACGAGGGACGTGACGATTATGAATTAAATGAGGGCGTTACTTGATTTGTTAGGATATGTTCGGATTTTAAATCCTCTTTTTTTTTTTTGTACGTCGAAAATCTCGAGGCGAAAAACTCGACGGCCTTTCCTAACTAATTTCCTGTCTTTCGATCTAAACTAAGTTGCACTTCTTTTTTACTACGAACATCGACGATTAGTCGTAAAATTTCTAGTCTTTAAGTATAATTACCTACGACTTAAAATAAAATGGAACATAAGCTGATTTACTTCTAGCATTCTGGACATGTTGGTTGTGTTTTTTGACAA
Organism: Craterostigma plantagineum; assembly: GCA_027422505.1. Lineage (NCBI taxonomy): Eukaryota > Viridiplantae > Streptophyta > Magnoliopsida > Lamiales > Linderniaceae > Craterostigma > Craterostigma plantagineum. Next base: position 2,086,836 of record JAPQWV010000043.1, on the reverse strand, counting down.
AGAAATCATGTGACTTCTCGAAAAATGCCTATAATAAAGTATTAAAATGAACACAGGAAGTGAAGTGAAGAATTTCATCATTTTTTTAAAAAAGAAATATTGAAGACGTGTACTTGTTAGTTAAAACAATTGCTTCAACGTTGTTGAAAAAAATAGCATTAGTCTATCAATTACGCTGTAGCAGTGCACTGTTGCGAAATGGACAGCTAAACGAAATTGGAAATGACTGTGAGGATAAATGGAACACGGGAATTTACGTGGAAGACTCCTTTTCAACTTGGGGTAAAAAACCACGGGCGAGGTAGAAATTTATTACTGGGGTAAAAACAGGGGTTACAACCTCTCAATCTATAAAGGAGAAAACACACACTATCTCTCTTTATAGTTGGAGCAAATACCGAACAAACCCTCAATTTTTCCTCTACCCTCTATTTCTTTCCTCTCTCTATTTTCTTTCTCTATTGGTTTTGGTGTGTTCTCCAATGCCTCATTAGCTCCCCTTTTATAGGCAAAAGCCTTACTAATACAATATAATAATATTATAATTAAATATTATTATTACTAATGGGTAGGTGAAGTGGGTTGGTGATCAACCAACTCAACCAATTTTCCCATCAATCTCCCACTTGAAGATTTGATTGATACCCAATCAGATCTTCATACCATTCTTGCTCGCCTTTGCATGTTACTTATGTTCAGTCAATCCACATGAGGAACGACACCACATAAACTTGTCCACATGAATTGCTTTGGTCATGTAGTCTGCCAGATTATCCGCAGTGTGAACTTTTTGCATGTCCACAGTCCCCTCTTCGACTTGTTCACGAACAAAGTGGAATTGGACCCATATGTGTTTGGTTCTTGAATGATATGCTGGATTCCTTGCAAGATGCAACGCGCTATCACAATAGAGAACAATATTCTCCTGTTTGTGGCCGAGTTCTTCCAGCAACATCTTCAACCATATTGCCTCTTTACTGGCTTGCGTAGCTGCGACATATTCTGCTTCCGTTGTTGACGTTACAACAATGGACTGCAGTTTTGAAACCCAGCTTACAGCACCGCCAACAAGATTGAACACATATCCAGTTGTGGATCTGCTTTTATCAAGTTCACCTACATAATCTGCATCAACAAAACCATGGACAGTAAAATCTGTACCTCCGTAACATAAGGCAAGATCCGAGGTTCCCTTGATATATCCGAGAATCCTCTTAACAGCACTCCAGTGCTCCCGGCCAGGGTTCGACATGTATCGGCTAACAACTCCCACTGCATGGGCAATGTCTGGTCTGGTGCAGATCATTGCGAACATTAGACTTCCTACCGCCGATGCATATGGCAGTCGAGACATCTTTATCCTCTCGTCTTCATCAGTAGGACACATCTCGGAGGATAGCTTGAAATTAGTAGCAAGAGGAGTAGATATTGGCTTACTATCTTGCATGTTGAACCTCCGCAAGATTTTCTTCAAATAATTCTTTTGGGAAAGCCAAATCTTCCGCTTGCTTCTATCTCGAGATATTTGCACACCAAGGATTTTGTTTGCTGGCCCCAAGTCCTTCATTTCGAATTCACTGGCCAGTTGAGTCTTTAAGTCGGCGATACGACCTTTGTTGGGTCCTGCCACCAGCATATCGTCGACGTACAACAGCAACATGATGAAATCGTCATCGCCAAATCTCTTGAAATATGCACAAGGATCTGAATATAGCCTGTTGTAGCCAAGACTCATTATGAAGGAGTCAAATCTCTTATACCAGCATCGAGGTGCTTGTTTGAGCCCGTAGAGAGATTTGATCAGTCTGCAAACCAGATCTTCTTTTCCTTGTTCCTCGAAACCTTCTGGTTGAAGCATATATATTTCTTCATCCAGGTCACCATGGAGAAAGGCTGTCTTCACGTCCAGCTGCTCAAGATGCAAGTCGAATATAGCACACATTACAAGACCACCCTGACTGTTGTAAGTCGAACCACCGGTGAGAAAATTTCGTTGAAGTCAATCCCTTCTTTCTGAGCATATCCCTTTACAACCAGTCTAGCACGGTATCGCTCTACCTGGTCATCACCATTCCGCTTGATTTTGTACACCCATTTGTTGCCAATGGGTTTCCTTCCTTGCGGCAATGGCACCAACTCCCATGTCTTATTTTTATAGAGAGCTTCCATTTCCTCTTGCATTGCTGAAATCCACTGACTCGCATCTGAATTATTCAGTGCTTCTTGGAAAGTGGTTGGCTCTCCATCCTCAGTTAGAAAACAGTATGCGAGATTGCTCTCTATCTCATAATCTGAGTGCCAACTTGGCGGTCTACGCTCGCGCGATGACCGCCAGAGATCCGGTACTTCAGATTCGACTGGGTCGAGCTCTTCGTGCGCCGGTTCAGCTTCAGAAGAATTATATTGCTCCAATTTTCGTTTCACCGGTGTAGTCTTTGTCACGCCTTTTGAACTGCTATCATTTTCGACTTGCTCTTGCTTGCTATCCTCCAAGAAGATAACATCTCTGCTGATAATCACTTTGTGGTCAGTGAGATCCCACAAGCGATACCCCTTTACTCCTTCAGCGTACCCCAAGAACAAATATTTCCTGGACTTCGGATCCAACTTTGTTGTTTCTTGGTTGTGGTACATCGCGTACGTTGAACTTCCAACTATATGGAGGTTTGAATAGTCTGCAGGTGCACCAGTCCACATTTCCATCGGTGTTCGCATCTCTATAGCAGTAGATGGAGCCTGATTCACCACATAACAGGCAGTACAGACTGCTTCCGCCCAGAACTTCTTTTCCAGGCCCGCAGTTCTCAACATAGCCCTTGTTCTTTCCAACAGGGTCCTATTCAACCGCTCTGCCACTCCATTCTGTTGTGGAGTGTACGCTAGGGTTGCAAACGAACCGAATCGAATCGAATATCATAATATTCAATTTGTATTCGTTATTTTTTTCAAGTATTCGTATTCGATTCGATTCGTATTCGAATACTAAAAATCTATTCAATTCGATTCGATAACGATATTCGAATATATTCGCGAATATTCGAATATTGGAAAAAAAAATCAGTTTTTTCCACATAAAACCTGTTAGAGTTACAAAATAAATACGAAATAATTCCAAAAATTACAAAATCTGAAAAACAACTCCATGTCGATGGCTACAAGACGACGAGTGGCTGTCAGCGAGAGAAACTATGTGGTGGTGACCGTCTGTGAGAGATGGAGGCGTGACTTGAAACATATGAAGGGTTTTGTCTTGTTGATTTATTTGTTTTTTATGGTTAACAAATAAATAGATTGAGTCTAATATTTTATTTGGGCCCTAATTGTTTATTTGGACTTACACTTACATATATAATATATTATATTATTTAAATATATATATATATACATTAAACGAATCGATTATTCGTTAACATTTCGAATCGAATATAGACATATTCTTATTCGTATTCGAAATTATTCGAATCAGAAAAAGTATTTGTATTCGTATTCGTATTCGTTTATTTCGAATTCGAATCTTAAATTTCGAATCGAATCTCGAACCGAACCGAAAATATTCGATTCATTTGCAACCCTAGTGTACGCCGTTGTGAACTGTCTTCTGATGCCCGCACCTTTGCAGAATTCAGTGAATTCTTTGCCAATATATTCCCCTCCATTATCGGACCGGAGACACTTGATCTTTCTGCCGGTTTCAAGTTCAACTCGCGCCTTGTATGTTTTGAAGATAGGAAACACTTCGTCCTTCTTCTTGATTGGGTACACCCAGCATCTCCTGGAGTAGTCGTCTATGAATGATACGAAGTAGCTAGCTCCTCCCAGGGACGCAACTGGTGCTTGCCATACATCAGAGTGGATCAATTCTAGAATTTCTTTGCTTCTAGAATTTGAAGTGGAGAACTTCAGGCGATGTTGCTTGCTCACAATACAATGCTCGCAGAATGGTAGCGTCACCGTCGTGAGACCAGGAAGTAGATTCTTTTGCGCAAGAATTTTCATGCCTTGTTCAGACATATGACCAAGTTTCTTGTGCCAAGTCATCGTAGACTTTTCATTTGAACTTGTCATGGCAACAGATGCCTGCCCTTCTTGCAGAGTCTCTCCCTTTAGCATGTATAGATTTTCTATCTTTTCTCCCTTCATTACCACCAGTGCTCCTTTGGAAACTTTCATGATCTTATTCTCCAATTCAATTTTAAAACCAAGATCATCCAGTTGCCCCACGGACAACAGATTTTTCTTTAAGCCCTCCACGTGTCGCACATCATGGATGGTACGCACAGTGTCGTCGTACATCTTTATTTGAATTGTACCGACCCCGACAATCTTCAGCGCTTGGTCGTTACAGCTATAAACATACCCTCCAAAGGTTGGCTCGTATTGGTGAAACCAGTCCATTCGAGAGGTCATGTGGAAAGTAGCTGCTGAGTCCATGAGCCACACGTCGTTGAATCTTCCATTTTCAGCGATAGTGGTTGCGGCTTCACACACCAAGGCAATTCCATCGTCGGTAGTATTGGCGGCATTTCCTTGGGCATTTGGAGTCTTGTTTAGAGCCCAACAATCTTTCTTTAGATGACCTTTCTTGCCACAGTGGTAACACTTTATAGCCTTCTTATTTTTCGTAACAAGGTTTTGCCGTTTTTGACTCCCACTTGGACCAGACTCTCCGGGTCTTGTCCGTTTTCGGCTCACGTTTGGACCACGTGCTCCTGATCTTGCCCTCGTCACTGCCAATGCTTCCGCCTGTTGGGACGTTATCAACTTGTCTTCTTTGTTATTGCGCCGACTTTCTTCTTCAAGAACCGCAGCTGCAATATTGTCGAACATAAGTTTTCCCGCAGCTTGGTTGTTGCTCAGATTGATGACAAGTTGATCGTAGGAGTCTGGCAGGCTTTGCAGTAGAAGCTCGGCACGTTCACTTGGCTCTATTTTGTAGTCCAAGTCTTTAAGTTGAGAGAACAAAGTATTCAACTTATTGATGTGCTCGGTCACTGAAGAAGATTCTTTCATTCGTAGATGGTATAATTTTCTTTTGAGGAAAATTCGGCTGTGGAGTGACTTGACTTGATACAACTTCTCAAGATGGTCCCATATTTCTTTCGCACTAGTCTTCTCTTCTACACTTGATAATATGTCATCTGCTAAGGTCAGATGAATATTGGCGATGGCTCTCCCGTCTATCTTCCTCCATTTGGCATCACTAACAACAGTTGTTGGTCTGCCAGTGAGCGCCTCCAGACAATTTTCTTTGAGTAAAATTGCTTTTATCCTCATTTTCCACAGTGAGTAGTTTCTCCCGTTGAATTTCTCAATTTCATTTTTAGCTGCCATTTTTCCCACGTCGCTATCGTCGGAGAAATTCGACAATCCAGCCAAATAGTACTGATCAGATAATTTGCAGAAAGGGTAGCGACCAGCTTTCAAGACAAAATTACCCTTCTAAGTAAATTCCCAGATGAGATCTGGTGGGGTCACTATGTGTCCCGCTTGGCACCAGCCACCTAGACAGAACTTATTTACACAGTCTATTACCACGACTTGCCAAAAAAAACTCTTCCGTAACGATAAACCTTTTCGATATCCTTTCTGATGTGGAAGATCAGACAAAGCTGCAACCACAGAGCATAATTGGAATATCAATCAGGGTTGGCTCTGATACCACTTGTTGCGAAATGGACAGCTAAACGAAATTGGAAATGACTGTGAGGATAAATGGAACACGGGAATTTACGTGGAAAACCCCTTTTCAACTTGGGGTAGAAAACCACGGGCGAGGTAGAAATTTATTACTGGGGTAAAAACGGGGGTTACAACCTCTCAATCTATAAAGGAGAAAACACACATTATCTCTCTTTATAGTTGGAGCAAATACCGAACAAACCCTCAATTTTTCCTCTATCCTCTATTTCTTTCCTCTCTCTATTTTCTTTCTCTATTGGTTTTGGTGTGTTCTCTAATGCCTCATTAGCTCCCCTTTTATAGGCAAAAGCCTTACTAATACAATATAATAATATTATAATTAAATATTATTATTACTAATGGGTAGGTGAAGTGGGTTGGTGATCAACCCACTCAACCAATTTTCCCATCATGCACGAGAGATGTCCTCTCTACTAATAAAACCAAGATCAGAGACAGTTGTTGGACATATATATCTCATTTTTATTTTTTGTTGGGACGCTTTCTTTTATTTATAAAAGATTACATCTTTGAATTCAACGTCTTAGAAAACATAAGCAAACCCGTTGTTAGGATCGTGGACCGGGTGTTAGAGGGGGGTGAATAACACCGGTCACCAATTTTCGCTCATTAGTGGGTTTCACGTCCGGTTAGAGAGTGAAACCGGTTTCCAATCTTCAATCAAGGCCAAGTGCGGAATATAGTAGACTTGATTGTGAACTATGTGAGGTGGTTTGTGTATGTGGGTAACTTTATCCGATTTTGGTGAATGGAGGTGGTTGAGGCATTTTGTCGAACACTTAGAGTGTGGGTGTTTGGGGGTATGTGTGGTTTCGGTTTGTAGAAGTGGAGACACGATATTTGTTATGGAAGTTCGGAGTTAACTCTCCTACGTCTCCCCTTCTTCCTCGCAAGGAAGGTTCACTAGATCTTCAGTTATACACTCACAGTACAACCTACCCGCTGACATCAGCTTAATCTAGTGAATCACCTAGACAGCTTTTTACAGTCCATCTCTTCCAAGAGCTTTTTAAAGTCCCTTGGGATTACGGCACCCCGGAAGGTCAACCGTAAACGTTGTAGGCCGCAACCTCACAACCACTTTGATATTTTACGTCTCTTAGCTAAGACGGCACCATTCTTTCTTGTCTTGGCGCGAAGACTACATACACTTGTTTATAGTCTATGTGCTAAGACTCTCACTCACCTAATCTACTTATGCTCAACTCTCTAATATGTGAGTGAGGTGTGTGGGTTTGAACGTTGTAGCTCTCTCACTTTTGTAACCCACACACTTGGAAGAACTCTCTTGATTTTCTTCTTTGCTCTTTGCTCTTGTTCTTCTCTCTTGGATCTCTCTTTGAATGTGTATATGGTTTGCTCCAGGATCCTTAGCTTCTTTCTGCCCGTCACTGTTATTTTTATAGGTCTTCCCACCTTAATATATCGGTTAGACTCAATAAGATAGCCGTTGGGAGCCTTTGTTGACTTTGGTCAATGCTGTCAGCTTTATCTGTCTGTACCTCTGCTGCAGTAGAAGGCTTGTACACCAGTCAACAGTTGACCAGTCAATCCAGTCACTGACCGAACCAGTCAAGACCGAAACCGACCAGTCAGTCTGAAACCGGACCAGTCCAGACCGAAACCGACCAGTCAGTCTGAAACTGGATCAGTTCAGACCGATACTGGACCGGTCCATTCCAGTCTGACCAACCGAAACCGGGTTGACCGACAGTTGACTGCGTTGACCAGTATTGACCGGCAGTTGACCGACCCAGTTTTTCGCCCTGAGCTCATATTTGATATCTGTTTTTCGAACCGAGCTCGTCTACACACTCAATAAATATGTTAGTAATACAATTACTAAGTTTTGTGTTCATCAAACCGGATTGCTTAGATATTTTAATCCATCCAACACCCGTCTTAGAAAACATAAGTTGATCCTTAACCAATTTATTACCTTTCTTCATAATTTGCTTATCATCCATTCATTCTTCACAATTTACGCGAGCTACAACATGGTATCAAAATTCAATGAATTCTAACTTCGAACAGTCTCAGAAAGTTGAAAGATGGAACTGTTACTTCAATTTGTAATCATATTTTTTTTAACAAATTAAGAACTAATAAAATATAAAAATTAACCAACATTCTCTAATCGGGTCAATATGCGTCCTTCAACTTCAATAAACAAAATTAAATAAAATTTTAAAACTCATCCAAAGAAGAAAAAGAAAGAAGAGGAGATATGAGATGGGCTCAGACAAAGCTTCGCAGGAGCATCTCTCCGAAGCTTGCCCTTAAGAGATCTCTGTCACCATGGTCGACCTCAAACTTCGGAGGAAGAAGAAGAAGACGACGATTAACAAGGATGTCAATGGATATGTTGGCAGCTTACCTTAACCTTCTGTCTTATTTTTGAGACAAGAAAGCATCACCTTGATTTCTGGAGACCACGAATGTATTTATTTACTAAAATAAGAAAAGGTATCATGGCTCTCACGAACATCATAAATTGTTACGCTAACAAAGATAAAAGTAAGACTTGTGATCAAACAATCTCTGCAAATCTAAAAGGAACTGCAAGGATTCAGATAAACAGGACTTTAAGAACCATAGTTGGAGCAAATGGTTTGTTCTTCTCCATTTCAACTCCCTGAATCATAGCTTCGGCTTTCCTTTTTTGGGCCAACCCTTTGCCCCCCACTCTACCTTAATTTCCTGCAGCACATGATTCCTGATTCAAATCAACCTTTTTTTGGTGAAACAAACAATATACATAACACATTAGCAGAAAGTAGACCGGCACAGACCGTATTACATAGTTCGAAGACATATCAACAACATAAGCAATTGTCTTGGTGAAAATGAAGAAAGGTAATAAATTGACCAGGAAATTAAGCCAATAAATTATAAAACAATACGAATTAAGTGGACGTTGCATCACAACAGCAAATCTCACCTTAGGCTTCTCGTTCCTTTTTTTTTCTTTATTGTTCGACTCTAGGTACTCTTCCGTAGTGATCCGCGATCATAAAGAGAAGATGGTGAATGATAGATGATGAGAGTTGAGATAAAGAGAGCTAAGAATGAGAGAATTTCATAGGATTAGAGAAGAGAATAGAATTTAGAAGGGTTTAAGAGATGGCAGAGAACGATAGAGAGATTTAGGGATGATGAAGATTAGTATTCAATTGATTAATTCCCCCCAAATGTCTATTACAGCAATTTATATTAGGGGCATTTTAATTTCAGACTCACCATAACTATAATTTAGGATTTAGGTCATCTTGCCAAAAACATTTAGTTTTAAAGACTCATTTTCTGCAGTATCACTTCATTGCTCTTACATACCAGTATGTTGAAATTTGTACCATAAAACCATAATTTACCAATTTATGATCATCTGATACCAGTTTATTTTCTGCAGTACCACTTCATTGCTCTGACATACCAGTATGTTAAAAGTTTGCAACACAAAACGATCATTCTATACCAGTTCATATATATTTCATACCACTTTTTTTACATCACATAAAATGGGTCATTTAACCTAAAAAATTCTCAAACAGGGCCTGAATTCGAAATCAAACCCTTAATGGAACTTGATTTCGAATTGACCCTTTATATTAACCTAACATTAAGATACCAAATCCGAAACAAGCCAAACCAATTCAGCGAAGACCATTCCTTGACAGCCCACGAGTATGTGACATCTTCCTTTGAAATTCGCCCACCTGAGACAAACGGCAAAGTAGAGCTGTCAAACGGGCTGGTCCGCCCCGCCCCGCCTCAACCCGCGGCCCAAGCGGGCTGGCCCGTTTTAGCCCGCTTCTAAACGGGCTACTAAACTACTAGCCTGCCCCGCCTCATAGCGGGTTGGCGCCATTTTTTTATATATATATTTTTCGAATAACGTTTTATTAATGAATAATATGTCGGAATATTCAACATAATCATTTATAATAGGTAGTATAAGTTCAATAATAAATTATTTAGTAATAAATATTATTTATTTATATTTTTAAACAGCTTACAAAACATATATATATATATTATATATATAATAAATATATATCACATAGCTTACAAAACATATATATTATATATATAATAAATATATATTACATATATTTAATGGCGGGCCAAACCGACCCGCCCAGCCCCGCCTCAACTCGCGACCCAAGCGGACTGGCACGTTTCGGCCCACTTTAAAATGGGCCAGTAATTGGACAACCCACCCCGCCTATTTTTCATGGCGGGGCGGGCCAACCCGACAGGCTCGGCCCGTTTTGATGGCTCTACGGAAAAGTATGCGTAACATATGTACTTGCTTGGCTAGCAGAACGCTGTAGAAAAGCAAAAGATTCGAGCAAGACTGACCGGTTAGTTTGTTGCGATAGACAACTTCAGCTCCTCTGCCCATGGTTCGACGTCACAGCGATATGTCGGCCGTCGTGGCCGTACGGGAGCGGGATCGGACCTCCTTGCGCCATATACATGGGTTGGCGTGGTTTCGGTTCTGATGCGGGGGAAATATCGAAGGTGCTGCGAGAACTCGGCCGATTCCGAATGTCGCGGTCGACATCTCGGCCGCCACGGCCGAAAAGCTGTGAAAATCCGAGGAAAAAGAAACGTGGGAAAGATGCGATGGAGAAGAACACGATGAGGTGCAGAGAAACACTGCGGAATTACTTTAATTAGGGTTTAATGTTTATTGGGCTTGTCTTTAATTCCGTGGTGGTAAAAGTAGGGTTGAAAACGAGCCGAACTGAGCCCGAGCATGACCCGGCTTGAGCTCGGGTCGATTATGTATAAGTGGGCTCGAGCTCGACTCGAAAAGCTCGGTTCGTCATAAAATATATATATATATAGATAATATATTATATTTAATTATAATAATAATAAAACAGATATAAAAAAAAGAAAAATTGGTCTCGATAAGCTTGATGAGTTATCGAGCCCACAAACAAAAAGCTCGAGCTCGGCTCGATTTCAGCCCTAGGTAAAAGTTGAAGTTTAGTTAATAAGATATTAAAAAGCCCCAACACAATTTTAATTAATATTAAATACAAAATATTTACAACAATATCAAGATATATGATTTTAATAAAGACTGATATTCTTGCAACTCAAATGCCTGACTATAATATCATTTTATAATTTAAAAGAAAAATTAATCTATTATTAATTTAAATGTAGAATTAAAATTAACTAAAAATAGTAAATTAATAATTACAAAAAATAGTAACTAAAGGTAATGAATGGTTTTATAATTGAACGGTTTATTTTTTTTGTTATTATTAATTGTACAAAAAAATGGAGTGAAATTAAATGACAGTTTTCATAACTAATGTGGGTAAGTAATTCTTTTAATCAATTTATGATCTTAGATAAATCATGATTGGTTAAAACTTGAAATTGACATATTAAAATTATATATTGACGGTTTTTAGGACGGCTAAGCTCTTACAAAATAGAATACATTACACGGTGAATTTAATTTATGTTAGGTAAATATTGCTAAGTTTTCCTGATCCCAACTGAAGGAAGAGACTGTTAACCGTGAATTCGATGAAGCCTTCGGTGCAGATGAAATTAATGTTGGAGTTTTCACGGCAGAAACTGGATAATTTTTTTGCGGCGATTGAACAGAAGAAGATTCTTCGGATAACTGAAACAAAAGGCAAAAAGTTACAGAATACAAGACAATGCGATAAATCTTTGTTCCTACAAAGCAACTTTCCTCTTTGTAAAAAACTGAGTTATTCTAAAATTTGAGATTTTGTAATACCACAAGATCAATGATAGATCAATTCAGAACATTTCCACATGAACATGCCCCAACCAAACCATTTCATTCAAATGCACATAACTCTTCAAAACTATGTCCAAAGGCGACTCAATCCAAATCCCATCAAATAGCAGCGACAAGAGATCATACCATATACGAATCCACAAAAGGAAAATAATATCATTGCCGGAAATCATACGTAATTATCAAATTTACCTTTGTCAAGTTATCGATCTCGTTTGAAAGAAGGGAAATGACACGAGGCTTTTTCGCTATACTCTTCAGCTGCTTCAATTCCTCCATGTCCAGCGCCAATTCGTCACTGTTCACCATTATTGAGAGTCTTCGAGCTCGCAATTAGCATCGGCGGCTTCAAACTTGGATTCGATGGTAACGAAGAGGTGAGCTTCAGCTTTTACACAGTAGCCTTAGGTGGCCGGCAATGGGACGGCTTCAAACTCACAAAGCCCAATAGTTTATTCATAATCTTTACATGGGCCGGCCCATTATCACACCCAGAGCCCAATCTATAAATCATTCCACTAATTTTTTTTTGGCGTAGAAAATAGAGCTGCTAATTTGGAGTAAAAACGCATTTATGCACTTTTCGAATAGGAATCCTTTTGGAATCCTTTTTCTAAAAGATTCCGACTTTCGTACTTTGGTAGGTTTATAACTGCTCTGTGTAAAACTGTACTTTTATATTATAAGCTGAAAATGAGTGTGAAATGTCTTATATGGCATACGCATCGGTCTTAGTACTGTCACAAGGGGTGGGAGGGGCGGCCCGCCAAAGCCCGCCACTTGCGGGGCGGGGGCGGGCAAACCCGCCTACTGGCGGGCCTGGGAAATGAAGGCCCGCTCCGCCTATAGGCGGTAGCGGGCCTGGCGGGTGGTTAGCCCGCCAATAAAAATAAAATAAAATAAGAAAAAATAATTAAAAAATAGGGAAAAGTAAGAAAAAAATAATAAAAATAGGAAAAAAAAATGAAGAATCCAAGTTGGAAATATATTTAATTTAATAAACTTTTTAATATTAATCTATTTATGTTATTAAGTACCAATTATTATGTATATTTGTAATATTATATTATAAATAATATAATTTTTTTTGAAATTATTCTGGCGGGCGGCCTGCGGGCTAGCCCACCCCGCCAAAGCCCGCACCCGCCGCAGGCTTACCTGTTTAGGCCCGCCCGCTGGCGGGTCCAGTTGACAGCTCTAATCGGTCCACTTAGGAGATATTCTAAAATAGGGTTATATTCTAAAATTAATTGGTGATATGTGGAATATCCCATCAGTTTATATGCTCTAGTCAATTTTTTCTCGATTAATCATGTGGGATATATGTGGATCTTGGATTTCTATGTGAAATTACTTTATTGGGCCTAATATTGTTCCACTTTAGCGACGAGTTGGGCTCACATAAGTTAATGTTGTTCCATCCTTAAAATCAATTGGTAATAGGTGAGTAGTACATCAACAAGCTACTCAATCTGTTCTCAATTATCCAATGTCACATGTGATTTACCAGGGTTTATCTATTTTAACATTTTAAGTACTGAAAATGAGTTAAACTCAATTATAAGTATTGTCTGAATAATTTATGTAGAAAGTATTACATCGTTTGAGAGAGGAAGGAAGACAACTGAACAAAATTTGGCTTCGCCAAAGAAGAATAAAGGGAAAAAAAAAAAGAGAGAGAGAGAACTAATGGTAGGAAGAATAACAATGGCAACTTGTGTAACATTCGACTTATTAAAGAATCCTTAATTAATTCTTTATTGATCATAAAGATAACAAATTTGTATTCTCGTCACAAACACAGGAGCATTGAACTCCAGTTCCATGTCCAAAAGGAGGCATCTTTCTTCCATATAATTTTTTTAACTCCTTAACTATTATTACAATAATTTAATTAAATAAGCCCCCCTTTTCATACATATATATATATGGTTAGATAAAAGCCGCTCTAGAAGGAAAAATAAGAAAAAAAAAAAAAAGCAAAAGCCGGAATAATGGTATATGATAATCGAACTAACATTTTATGACCATATTGAAGAAAATACATACATCTAATAGCTCTAGGATCGTCCTTTCTCCGAATACTTTATTACATGATATTATTTTAAAACTAACAAGCAAAGAGTGTTATCCACACAAGGACAAACTTGTAAGTTGTAATTAGGTTCAATTTAATTATCTTTGATCGTATAAAGAATCTTTCTTTTCCGCTTAATGATCAAATATGATATCGTATTTCCAGCCATGATAGATTTATTCCCTTTAAAAGCATATATTTCTAATCCGATCCATCGAATTAACAAATCTTAAAGGTCATGCAGGTCCCATTTCGCTGCAAAATGTTATATTTACATGAAATAATAATAGCAACAACAATTCCTCATAATTAGTCATCACCAGCAACCCTAATCACCACCGTCTTCTCACAATAAAAACTTGGAAGGCCAGCAAATTTACGAATTGTGTACACATTACGCTACGATATCCTCTTCTTATAACCTGTTAAATAATACCCAATTAAAATAAAGGAAAAAATGACAATACGTATAAGCCAAAAACATATAAAGCATAAAACTTCCTAATAATCATCATCGTTGCATAATCATTAAATCTCACAATAAACACTTCCCATTATATATACGTTTCGACATAATATAGTTACAACTCGTCACAAAGCGTCAACTACAATCCCACTAAATATATATAACTCAATTAAGAAAACAAAAAAAAAATATAAAGAATCATTCTTTTACCTTGTTTGCATTAGAAGTCAAGGAAATGGTGGCCGTCGAAGTCGAACTACTACTGCTGCTCGAAGAAGACGATGGTGACGTGGACGAAGAAACAGCAGACAAAGAAGTCAACCCAACATTGTACGCCATCGTACCATCAGGCCGAAACAGCCCATAGTTCCTCTCCGAAGTGGGCCCAGGCTTCATGTCTTCATTAAACAGCGCAAAGACGTAAACTTCCAACCTCAAATTAGGCCTCAACGGCGTACCTTGGCCGGCCATTTGCCTCCTCAAAAGATTCCGATTATACACAGCAGCGTTGACCAAGCTCGCCCCAGCTTCATCTTCGTCTCCCATCGAAGGCCAGCCAGTCTCAGAAACCCTAACTTCCAACCCACCAAACCCTAACCTCGCCATGGCGAATATTACAGCGTCGACTTGAGCATACAGCATGTTGTCGTAGTGTAGCTTCGTGTAATTATCCACCATGCCTGGGCTGGGATTGAAGAGGACGTAGTCTAAGGAGATTTGTCCTGGGCTTCCCTTGTAGGCGAAGTAAGGGTAAGCGTTGATCCAAAAAGGGGACTTCGTGCTGGCCAAGAACTGTAATAATCTCGGCATTACGCCGGCGAGCTCCGGCCGGAAGATGCCGGAGGATGGTGGGTAGGATTCTTGCAGTACGGCGAGGTTGTTGGGAGTCGACACCTGTATGTACTGGTCAAGACCGAAGCTTTGGAGGGCGGCGTGGATGTTGACCATGGCTGGGAGTAGGTAGGTGGTGAAGGAGGTTGGGTCGTCGCCGGTGTAGACCTCGTTTCCGACGAATATTCCGGCGATTTTGGTCGCCGGAAAGTAGGGTTTTATGTGTTGGAACAATAAGCTCGAAATAATTAAGCTGAGGAGTAATACGAGGAGACACATCAGGAATAGCTTGAACCCAAGGAGACAACATGGTTTTCTGTTGAGAAGTTTTAATAATATATTATGTCTTTCAAAGTTCTTAGTAGACTATATATTGTTGCTTGCTGTAAACGAGCCATGTGAGGTGCAATAAAATATCTATTCCAGTAACATTCTCTGAGCCTCCATCTATCAATACTACTAAAATACTAAGAATATACTCATCAAATTGGTATCAGAGCTCCATGGCAAACAACAATATGACTCCTGGGGGTATCGGCTTTACGGCGTGTCCGCGTCTCTCGAAGACCAACTATGACAAATGGTCCATTCACATGAAAGCGTTGTTGGGGTCACAGGACGTTTGGGAAGTCGTTGAGTCCGGGTATACCGAACACGAAAGTCTTGCGGGCTTAACAGCGAACCAGACGAAAGAATTAAAAGAGTGTCGCAAGAAAGACAAGACGGCGCTTTACATGATCTACCAAGCAGTGGACGAATCGGGATTCGAAAAGATCGCCGATGCAAAAAACTCTAACGATGCTTGGGAGATCCTCAAGACGGCATATGAAGGAGCAAATAGAGTGAAGCAGATACGACTCCAAACGTTAAGAAGGGAGTTTGAGTTGCTGTGGATGAAGGAATCAGATAGTGTATCTGAATACATCACCAAAGTTGAAACAGTTGCCAACCAACTGAAGCGAAATGGAGAGGATATAGGCGAGGGTCGTGTCGTCGAAAAAATCCTACGATCACTAACTAATGAGTTCGATAGCATAGTGTGTGCTATAGAGGAGTCGCGGGACCTTGAAAAGATGACAGTAAACGAGTTGACGAGCTCGCTTGAAGCGCATGAACAACGAAGAAGAGGCAAGCGACAAGAAATCCTCGAAGAAGCACTTCAGGCGAAACTGAAACTTAAGGGCGATGAATCTGCAAAAGGGGGCGAAGGATCATCAAAATATCACCCAGCGTTTCGTGGAAACTACAGAGGACGAGGACGGAATCGCGGAAGAGGACGTGGTCGATCGGGCTATGAAAACAGACCATCGGAGTATGAAAACAGAACTGAAAAAAACCAACCATGGGAGTCAAACCGAGGACGAGGAAGAGGAAGATCTGGGCGAAGCGGGGTGCAGTGTTACACCTGCAAAAAATATGGGCACATCGCAGCAGAATGCTACTTCAACGAACAAAGCACGCGAAGCGGGGTGCAGTGTTACACATGCAAAAAATACGGCCACATCGCAGCAGAATGCTACTTCAACGACCAAAACACTGATACGAAAAACGAAGGAAAAGGGGAGAATGAGATATTACTGCTAGCCTGCAAAGATAATAATAGAGATGAATCACAAGAATGGTACCTCGATACGGGTGCGAGCAACCATATGAGTGGGAACAGAAGCATCTTCACGCAAATGAAAGAAACAGAGGGAGGTCAAGTAACATTCGGTGACGCCTCAAAGGTTAAAGTCAAAGGGCTGGGAAATATTATGATTCGCTGTAAAAATGGGCAGCAGAAATACATTTCAAATGTGTTTTACGTGCCGGATATGAAAGCTAATATCCTCAGTTTGGGACAACTCGTCGAACGGGGCTACACCATCATTATGAGGAATCGAAGACTGGAAATGAGAGATCGGGAAGATCATATAATAGCACAAGTCGAGATGACGATCAATCGAATGTTTAAACTAAAGATGGAGCACGTTCGAGATTGTTGTCTCAAGCTGACGAAGGAGGACGAGACGAGTTTGTGGCATTTCAGATTCGGGCATCTCAACCATGAAAGCTTGAAGCGGCTTGCGAGCAGCGAAGGCGTAAAAGGGCTGCCACGCCTACTCTCAGACCATGAGTTGTGTGAAAGCTGCGTGCTAGGAAAATCGACGAGGCTGCCTTTTCCAAAAGAATCGGGTTATCGGGCGAAAGAAATTCTAGAACTTGTGCACTCGGACATCTGCGGCCCGATTTCACCCGAGTCAATAGGTAAACACAGATACTTTATAACGTTTATCGATGATTTCTCCAGACGAACGTGGGTGTACTTTCTTAAAGAGAAGTCCGAAGCCTTTGGAACCTTTAAAAGATTTAAGGCACTTGTTGAAAACGTGAGCGGGAAGAAAATCAAAGCGCTGCGAACCGACAGAGGAGGAGAATACCTATCAAGAGAGTTCGTGAACTTTTGTGATGAGAATGGGATACGACGCTTCTTGACCGCTCCGTACACGCCGCAACAGAATGGCGTCGCGGAACGAAAAAAACCGATCGATTCTTGATATGGTGCGAAGCATGCTGCAACATAAAGGAATGCCGAAAACATTCTGGGCAGAGGCAGTGAGGTGCGCGACGTACCTGCAAAATCGTAGTCCGACGGCAGCCCTGAAGAACAATGTTACGCCACAGGAGAGCTGGTGTGGTGTTAAGCCGAGCGTAGGACACTTGAAAGTGTTTGGGAGCATCGCTTATGCGCATGTGCCAGACGGACAAAGATCTAAGCTAGACAACCGAAGCACAAAACTCATCTTCATAGGCTACGACGAAAGGTCAAAAGCATATACCTTATTCAATCCAGTTACTAACAAAATTACTATAAGCAGGGACGTGCGTATAGATGAAGGGAAAAGTTGGAACTGGGAAAAGGAAGAAGATGAACAGCAAGAACCAAAAATCTGCCCTCCTCAAGAAGAATCGAACCCATCTGGAGAAAACCCAACTGTCGAGGAACCAGATGATGACGATGGCCCAGTTAGAACACGGAGCATGCATGATATATATCAAGCGACGAACGACATGCATTTGCTGTGCCTACTTGCCGACGCTGAAAACATTAGCTATGAACAAGCCAAGAGGGATGATAGGTGGAAAATCGGTATGGAAGAAGAACTGAAGGCCATCGAGAAAAACAAAACGTGGATGCTCACTACTCTACCCAAAGGACAGAAAGCAATCGGTCTAAAGTGGGTCTATAAGAAGAAGCTGAATGCGCAAGGCGAGGTCGAGAGATTTAAAGCGAGATTTGTCGTGAAAGGTTACAAACAGAGGTATGGTGTCGATTACGAAGAAGTCTTTGCGCCTGTCGCTAGAATCGAAACTATACGGCTATTGCTTGGAGTAGTTGCACATCATCGCTGGAAAATCCATCAAATGGACGTAAAGTCCGCATTCTTGAACGGACATCTAGAAGAAGACGTGTATGTCGAGCTCCCGCCAGGATACGAGAATGGAGGTCGAAACGGAGAAGTGTTAAAATTGAAGAAAGCTCTATACGGGCTAAAACAAGCCCCAAGAGCGTGGAACCAACGAATCGATGCATACTTCAAGAAGTGTGGTTTCGTTCGGTGCCCTTATGAACCGTCGCTGTACATAAAGTGTGATGGAGGTGATATACTTTATGTTGCTATATATGTGGATGACCTTATTTTCGCAGGGAACAATAAAGAGATGATCGCCAAGTTCAAAGGTGACATGACGGACGAGTTCGAAATGACTGATCTAGGAGAAATGGCTTATTTTTTGGGCTTGGAAGTTAAGCAAGAGGACGCTGGAATATATCTTACGCAGCAGAACTATACCAAGAGCATTCTCGAGCGTTTTGGAATGATCGACAGCAACCCGGTGAAAACGCCCGTTGAGTGCGGACTCAAGCTGTCAAAGAACGACGATGCTAAGAAGATGGATGCCACAATATACAGAAGCGCTGTCGGATGTTTGAGGTACCTAACTCACACACGCCCGGATATTACATACGGTGTTGGACTTGTGAGTAGATACATGGAAGCGCCAACCTCGACACATTGGCAAGCCGTGAAACGAATTTTCCGATATCTGAAGGGAACAATGACAGAAGGTTTGTTTTATCCACTCGGTGGAGATCTTACTCTCAAAGGATACTCGGATAGCGACTGGGGTGGTGACATAGATGATCGGAAAAGCACCACTGGGTTTATTTTCTATGTTGGGAATGCTGTTTTCGCATGGGTATCGAAGAAGCAAGCCATTGTGACCTTGTCGACTTGTGAAGCTGAGTACGTGGCCGCCTCTTCTTGTGTATGCCATGCGATATGGTTAAGAAAACTGCTGAAAGAGATCAAGCTGCCGCAAATGAAGCCAACAAGGATATTGGTGGATAACAAATCTGCAATCGACTTGTCAAGGAACCCCGTACATCACGAGCGCAGCAAACATATCGATGTGCGCTTCCATTCAATCAGAGAACATGTGAAGAATAAGGAAGTCGAGATTGATCACGTAATGAGTCGCGAACAAATTGCGGATATATTTACTAAACCGTTGGGGCCAGAAATGTTTGAGATATTCAAAGAGAAACTTGGCATGATCGGACATTCGAGCTTAGGAGAGGATGTTGGAACAATAAGCTCGAAATAATTAAGCTGAGGAGTAATACGAGGAGACACATCAGGAATAGCTTGAACCCAAGGAGACAACATGGTTTTCTGTTGAGAAGTTTTAATAATATATTATGTCTTTCAAAGTTCTTAGTAGACTATATATTGTTGCTTGCTGTAAACGAGCCATGTGAGGTGCAATAAAATATCTATTCCAGTAACATTCTCTGAGCCTCCATCTATCAATACTACTAAAATACTAAGAATATACTCATCATTATGTGGGTGGAGACCCACTGGAGGGCTTGATTGGGATCGGCGGCTAAGCTTGGGAGAACCTCGTTTTCGATGGTGACCATTAGTTCCATGTTTGAGTTTGCGAAGGAAGTTAGGACTTGAGGGTTCGTGTCGTATATCCTCGCCTTTGTGAGCCTTAATGATCTTAGTAGGGTTAGGACTTGATCGGGCGGTAATAGGTTGTTTCCTACTTGGCCGTAGTTTATGCCTAGCGATTGTACTAAGACACATGAGTTCTTGTTGTTACCTGCGAAATAAAAGTACAGGTCGAATCTTTAAAGATTTTGGATGATCTTTAGATGAACTGTTAATTATTACAGAAGACATATGCATGCTTTTGTGGACCTGATAAAGCTAGCAAGAATCCGAGGAGAAAGATGAAAATCCTGCTGAAAAGCAGATTTTCCATCGGAGAATGGGATATGAAAGAACAGTTTTTGTTTGGGAAGAAAAAAGGGACAATTTTTTTTTTTTTTTGTATGAGAAAAAGGAGTGAAGGGGAAGAGAAATGGTACGTGGAGGTGAGGAATATATAGTTAGGAGTTAGGATTGAGTGAGGGGTTGAGAAAGAGAATTCTTTTCTTTGCTTGTCTGTTTTTATTTACGAAGTTGAATTATAGGTTGGTAGGTTTTCGATTTTTGGGGTTTCTTTGGATTGGGACTTAGGCCTTGAAGTAGATGATGGGGTTTTTGAGTGTCTTGGTCTGCTTATTATCTTTGTTCATAGGTTTTCTTTTTTATTTTAATGATTCAATTCAATGTACTGTTCTAAAGTTGTCTTTTTCACGAGGACATGTCCTTAGGATTACCATCTCATGCATCCCACCCAACGATGGGGACCCACTTTCTTTTCTTCACGTTCAAGAAATTTGCATAAGAAAATGTCGATAAATTTTGTGACTGCAAATTGTTAGTGTATTTGAATATTTTTAATTACATATATATGTTGCGAAACTATTAACCCTATTGATGAATACGGATAAGATAAACGTCGGAGAAAATAAACCAGCCCAACAATTTGCGTGGTTCACCCAAAAATTCGGATTACTTTTAGGATCATTTTTATAGTTCGACTATTCACAATATTCAACGCTCTTGCAAGGCAAGTAAGATCAATTTTATGCAAATTTTATAGTTTATGAAATTATGTAAACTTCCACATCGAGAACACATATTGAGCTGGCATTATTTCTTTATTAGTAATGTTATATATATATAAATTGTTAAAGACTCATTCATCCAACTTTAGTGGGAGTTTCAAGCACATGATGATCAAGTGCTATGTTGAATACAATGTTCGTCAGCTTTCCACTTAATAAATGACGGCATTGAAAAGTTTCATATTGATTCTTGATATCCGTAAAAATGAAACTTCGATTCCATCTTTGTACGTATGTATTACTTATCTTTTTCCTCTTTTAGAATTGTTCTTTCAGTAGCTGACATAACATGCTGCAATTCAGTGGTGATTAATTTACTATACTTCTCTTTAGGAAGCATTGTAACAACTTTTCCAATCTAAATTACATAAAATAAATTTAGGATTATTCAGACGTAAAAAACACAAGAAATTTAAAAGGCGTTGGTAAGTGGAGTGGATAAGGAATTTGAATACTGTAGTAGACTTTAGGACTTTCATGTCTTCAATTTTCAAAATTGGTTTTGTTTTGACTCGTTGAACAGAATTATACATAACAAAAATGACGGATATTTTCAATATATATCATATACAAAATGGTCTGAAATAAAAGAAAAAGTTTGAAACTGCTTTTAGTTGCCTTTCGTCGACAGGAAACGACCAAATATAGTGATCGTAATTTAAATATAAAATAACGAATTGATCTCTAAATCCGATGCACATGCATATATAGTAGGACACATCATATATTCATTAATCCTAATTTTATTATCATAACTTTGGAAGATTCTTTTGCTTAACTCCTAAGAACCAATTCCCATATGCAATGCACTACGTTTATCATTAGCAATCATTTTGGCATTTCGACACCACACTCCTCCATTGTTTAATTCCTAGTCATCAATGCATCATCAAATTTTATGACAAAGAAATTAGTGTGTCAATCTTACGATTTAATGGTAATAGATCATATAATACGATCTTTCTCATGCCGTTTTCTCAATATGATTCGATGGAGAACCCCAACATGTCTCAGCAGTGCCGAAATATATATATCCTATTCTTATAATATTTACATAAAACTTTATGTAGTTTTAGATAGTAGCATATAGTTAGGCTTTTGGAAATAAGGCAGTTATGAAATCAATATCTTAAACAGTCTTCCAACAAGCTAAAGTTGATTCCATGTGTGTATACCCTTTCACTTGATATGTTTGATTTATATGTATTAGTTATATAACCTAACTGTAGAATATCCTGCAGATTGATGACAAACCACGCATGTGAGAGACAATTACAGAGATAAAAAAAATGGCTTTCGTCATATATGAAAAAAAAAAGGGAAAAAGAAAAGTAAACATTTTTTTATGAAAAGAAAAAAGAAAAGGAAATAAAAGCACTCTCTCATGTGGTCGATGTCATCAAACCTCATCAAGATTATGAACTACTATTGTCTTCTCTAACGGTTGTTGATGAGCATTTTTTCTATTAATTCTTGACGTTAGTACTTTTTTGCACACCCACTGTGTGCTTAAAATATAGTTATATTGAAATTATTTTAAATTTTTAAATTATAATTTTTATTGTTTAAAATGAAATATAATTTTTAAATATATCGAAAGAAACTTAATTGTAAAGGCGGTACATCAAATAAAAAAGTAGGAGTGATATGATAATACTTTAACTAATTAAATTAAAAATGAGAGACTAAATTGCAAATAAGTTACACGCCAATTTGTGGCAGTTTATATCCATCCCAATTATATAATAGTATAGATGGGAAACAATATTAGGCAAAATTATAAAATTAGGTCACTAAGTATACAAGATTTCATTTTTGGGTCACTATATTTGATAATTGCAAAAGTAAGTCACTAACTCTTCATGTGAAAATAATTTTGGATCATGTTTTCAATTTTAGGTCACTAAGAATATATTTTTTCGATTTTGGGTCACTAAGTTTACATTTGCTCAATTTTGGGTCACTATGTTTATAACGTTAGTACCAAATGAGTGACCCAAAATTGAAAAAATATAAACTTAGTGACCCAAAATCGAAAACATATATTCTTAGTGACCTAAATTGAAAACATGACCCAAAATTGTTTTCACATGAAAAGTTAGTGACTTACTTTTATAATTACCAAAAATAGTGACCCAATAACGAAAACATGTATACTCAGTGACCTAATTTTATAATTTCCCCAACAATATTATCAAAATCAAAATTTCAAAGTGCGAACGGTTTCATTTTGAACACCTAACAGATGTTTAGTTAATCAACGTCAATTGCTTGTCACTATTATTTTTAATTGTTAATAAAAAATTCAGTATTTTCTCTTAAACCTAAATGAGTACAAGTATATATACCATTCATTTATAACTTGCTAATTTTTTATAATATCAATCAGCTGGCATGACGATCTAATCACGAGTCACTCTTGCAGAATGCGTGGATCAATATTAAAAGAATTTTCCATAAAACGAAATAGCGGAAAAGATCTCATTTTTAGTGTTCAAACGGATTCGATATAGTCCATGGAAAGGAACTGTATGTAGATTGTAGGGATTTTTCAGACCCAATTCCAGCCCAAACTCAGGTCCGTATAAGCTTGTGGGGTTCCTCTCTAAAATCAATTGGCAATAGAGGGAGTGAACCCACAAGCTTATAAACCCATCAATTTTTCCTTTAACAATCGGTGTGGGACTTCAGTTTGTATATCCAACAAACCTCCCCTCAAACTCAAGGCCACACAACGGGCCCCCCCTTCGACGATTATCTGCACCAGCGCTTCTATCGCAATCCCTGCACCAAGTGCTTTTTACCGCAGATTCACCGATCGTCTCTCCAGGGGCCGGGGACACACCACCCACACCGTATCCGGGCTAGAATTTTTTTTCCGTCTGAAGGCACCCGACGCCTTTCGTCCACGCTCACCGCACCATGTAGGGATTTTTCAGACCCAATTCCAGCCCAAACTCAGGTCCGTATAAGCTTGTGGGGTTCCTCTCTAAAACCAATTGGCAATAGAGGGAGTGAACCCACAAGCTTATAAACCCATCAATTTTTCCTTTAACAATCGGTGTGGGACTTCAGTTTGTATATCCAACATAGATGATAGCTGTAGATTAATAGAATCAAAATAGAGAACGGCACTATTACGATAGGATCATGGTACTTGTGCAAAAAGATAATTTTGCTGTAGAAAGGAGATTTATTATAAAGTATTGTACAAGGCAAGAAAAGTTGGTGCATGCATGAAATATTTACAGAGGGCTTTTATTTAGAAAGATTTTTTTTCTTTTCGTCAATTCTCGAAAGAAGATGCTCTTTTTGGGAATTTGATTGGGCGAAAAGAGCTTGTGGTCCGAACCCATGACGTGGTTTAGGGTTGGATATATTACATAGTCATACGAGTCAAGGAAAACGATGTATATATGATAGATAGGTGATGAAAGAACTGTTCTTGGATATGATAAGATTAGCAAAGTTGAGGAATTGAGAACCAATGATTGCCATCCACATCTCTCTCTCTCTCTCTCTCTCTCTCTCTCTCTCTCTCTCTCTCTCTCTCTCTCTCTCTCTCTCTCTCTCTCTCTCTCTCTCTCTCTCTCTCACGTCTGAGGAGTAGAAAATTCGTTTGAAGTTAAAATTCAGAGTTTGCTTTAGTATAATAAACTGTTGACCTATTTATCATACAATTGCGAAAAATCCAAAGATTATCTTAATGAAACCTATCTAACAATGTACACTAATGAATCAAATTTAGCCTACGCCCATTTATCATAGGCCCAAAAAGACCAAAGTGCACGAATCTTTCTAGATTATCTGGGAATTCACTATATAACTAAAGGTAATAGAGATATATATGTTTATAATAAGACTGTCTTTTGTTGATATCTCAAGGGGTTTGAATACTTAAATCTTGATGTATGTCCTTTGAATTTTTATCACAATAAATAATTTATTCATCAAGTACGTCGATCCCTGAAGCGTTGTTCTTACACTTCACGCGGCAATGTTCAAATAATGCCATCTACACATCAAATCTAAACCCTAAAATCTAAAGGGGGTAGCGTTGATATTTATTCAAGATAAACGACTCTTAACAACAGTGTAAACCTAATGATAGCCGTAAATATTAGCGCCCTCTATTGCAAGCGCAAAACCCCAACTGTCCTTTTCTTTATTTTTCAAAAAAGAAAAGGAGACAACTGTATTATATTGCCCGACAAACCACACAACTGCATTAAATAAGTAAGCTCAATGGTAGGTGAAGTGAAGGACCCATCACAAAGTACTTCGTTTTGTATCTTCCATCACCAATGCGAAGATGTGTGGGGCCCCCTCTGTGTTACAAACCATTGTCAGGTTCTAATCTAACATGCAGGTGTGTGAAAGCAAGAATTTTTATTTAATCATTGATGTAATTTCAATATTTTCTTATCTCTATTACGAAGAGATTAAATTAGTTCTCTCCAGCTCTGAATAAAAGCCTCGATAGTAAAACTTTAGATAATGGTCACATGCATGCTTTCGTTTGGAGACGTAGAGAAAGGTCCTGCTTTTTTTTATTACACTACACACATTTGATAGCCCAACCGTAAACACACACACATTAATAGCTTTGTCAATTCTTGTGTCATCCCCATTTTCCCATGATTAACTACGAGGGCACAACATATTTCGGGACAAAAGATGGAAGGTCAGAAAAAATAGAAGATATATTATATCACGTTTAGTTGAACCTTTTGTTAGGTAGGGTGTGAATATATGCATGAATAAATCAAGCACATAATGTGTCAAATAATATCTTTAAAACATAAATATATTAAATTACGAATTCTTAGTTTTCATTTTCGACACAAGTTATCTTCGCAATAGCCATCATAGTCTTGACGCTCCAATTCAGTAAGATCTGAAAATAACTTCACTATTGGTTTATCCCAAGTTCACAAAATAAGGGGACGAAGTAAATCGATCTTATGACTTTTCTCCTATGTAGTTATAACCAGCCCTAGTTGTTGTTGGACAACAAGGATCACTTAGTAGTTGTCACCATTATTATGGTCCTACATATAAATAATGCGTGGGTGGTGAGATGTCGATTTCATCCTTTTTTGTAATAGCCATCAATGGTCTACTGAAATAAGCAAATGTTGTATAAATAACTAGTTGCGGTAATAAAATAGTCACTAACAAACTTCACACGCAATGAATTCCACATAGCTGCACCGTATAGAATCTAACGACATTTATTACTACCACAAGATGACAGTTAGGCACACGAAAAAGAATTTGCAGTTGCCAACTACTCTTAACACATTCTTTCTCTCGTATAATTCATCACTACAAATAACTCCCTCCATCTCCATACGTACATTCCTCCCCAAACCTTAAAAACCCTAAGAAAAATGGCCGACAACAACCCATTCCGTGAAGCCAACGAGGACAGCCCCTACGGCGAACTAACAAGGGAAGAATTCTACGAAAAACATAACATACTCCACCGTGAAAGCTTCATGACAAACAAGCAATCCATGAAGATCTTCACACAGTCATGGCAGCCCAAGAAAAGCAACACCAACCAAGAAGACGACGGCGATGGGCAGCTAATTACAAAAGGGCTCATATGCATGGTCCACGGCTACACCTCAGAGAGCGGCTGGCTCTTCGAGCTAACCGCCGTGGCCCTAGCCAAGGCTGGGTTCCTAGCCGTGGCCCTAGACCTCCAAGGCCACGGCTCGTCGGAGGGCCCACGCGACCATGTCTCAGACATCAACCCACTAGTCGAAGACTGCATTCAATACTTCGACTCCATCAAATCGAGCCACCCAAGCCTTCCAAGCTTCCTCTACGGCGAATCCTTGGGCGCTGCAATAGCCACGCTCATATGCCTAAGGCAGGGAAGTAAAGAATGGAAGGGCTTGGTTTTGAGCGGAGCCATGTGCGAAATATCGGCCAAGTTCAAGCCTTTATGGCCCCTAGAGAAGCTCCTGCCGCCCGTGGCTTGGCTCGCCCCCTATTGGAGGATTGCAATTACGAAATCGCCCTCGAGCCAGTCTTATAGGGTTGGGTGGAAGAGGAAGTTGGCCGAGAAGAGCCCTAATAGGAGGACGAATGGGAAGGCCACGGCGGCGAGTGGGCTTCAGCTGCTTAGGGTTTGCGAGCATGTGAGGAGGAATTGCGGCGGGATTGAGCTTCCTTTGCTGGTCGTCCATGGCGGCGAGGATTTGATCTGCGACGTAAGTGGGGCGAGGGGTTTCTTTGAGTGTGTTGCTAGTAAGGATAAGACTTTGAAGGTGTATGAAGGGATGTGGCATCTTTGGATTGGAGAGACGATTGAGAGGGTTGAAGAGGTTTTTGGGACTGTTTTGGATTGGATTGAGGTTAGGGCAGGTTTGGCTAGGAAGGTGTAGTAATAGAGGGATTATTTTGCTTATTAATTACCGTTTCGAGGTTGAAATGGAATATTTTAGGCTATGTTTGTTATGAACTTAAGATGATGTTTTGCTTATGCCAAGTTGATGCTCGAGCCATGGTTTTTATGATGGATATGAAAAAGACTTGAGCCAAATATTTGGTCAATAGTTGAGGACTTAGCAGTCCACTCGCTTTAATCATCGCTACACAAAGTTTGGAATTCTATAAATTTTATAGTAGACAGAAGATAGTTGGGCTGGATTCAATTAAGAAAAAAATGATTGGTTCGAACCAGAAGAAATTCCCTGGTCATTGTCTTGGCTTTCGGAAAGCTTTCAGCTGTCCTTTAGCCGATTTCTCTGTCATGGCTTTCAGCCGTAGAGAAGGTAGATCCCATATTCCATTCCTCATGGGACTCGGAATGGTTGGGATCAGTAGCTGCATCTTTCAGCTACTGCCAAAGCAGAGACGTAATCGGTAGGAGTCACAACGGTTTCCAGGGTTTTCCTCGTTACTAGAGGGAAGTTGAAGCCATTATGACCAAGGGCTTTCCTTTGTTAGAAATCCACAGACAACATTTTAGAACTTCAAAACCAATATGTGGGCTTTTAGTTGTGCTATTAGTGTTTGCTTCATAGGGTAGTTTATATCTAGGTGGGTTTAAATTAATACGGTTTGAAACTATATAATGGGTATCTTATATATTACTAAAGAAATTACTAAAGAAATGTAGGTGTCCTCATATGCTGCCACGTGTCCCGTAATAATTAATTATAATATATTAAAAATAAAAACATGAAAAACTACCAACTATGACACTATCTACTATAAATTGTTATTTATTAATATAAAATAACTATAGATAGTTAACGCGTGCAAAACATGGGTTATAAACTAGTGAAACGAGAAAAAGAATGTGTATTTGGTTAGTGGATTTATATTAACACATTTGAGTAGGTTTGTTTACCCTAAAAAAAAAGTAGGTTTGTTTATATAAACTTACATAGCACGAGTTTAGAGTTGTGAATAGATAAACACATGCTTTGTAAAAATCTGTGAACCAAACACATTAACATGGTCTAAATTAACATTTAAAAAGTCTACTCCGATGAACCAAATAAGCATTAAGAGCATCTCCAACCGATGCGCAAACAGGGACGCATATAAGAAAATAGTCCAATGGATACCAAAACGCAAACCAAAAATGGGATTTTTCAGTTTTTCCGGAGCAAAAAACGCATGTATGCGTTTGCAAAAAGATCCAACGCATAACTTTTTAACTCTTACAACAGAACCCCTAAAATAATTTAATTTAATAAAAAGGACGGAATTCAGGGCTGTTCATATCATGTCAGCACATTTGTCAGAAAAAGTCATAATTTAATTTAATATATGTTCTATGAATTCACTTTGGGAAGACCAAAGTCTTTCTTGATTAGACATAACCATGTCATACCTGCCCCCCACTTGTTAATTTTTTTCGATGTATGTATGTATAAATAATATATAACTATGTATGTATAAATATATTTTTATTATTAACTTTGTTAATTTTTTTCGATTAAATCAAAAATGATATTTAGTAGTCTAATTTGTAAAGTTGTAAAATATGTGGGTAGTATTGAAATTTGTAAAATTTGGTGTGGAAGTGAATATTACAAAACAGTCTATTGAGTTTGATAATGAGTTGATCGGTTGGAGAAGAATTACTGCATTTTGAGTTTGAGGATGCGTTTGAGTTTGAGTATGCGTTTATCGGTTGGAGATGGTCTAAGAGATGGGACTCTAGGAATCTATTCTTATGTAAAAGCAAATTTGTCGATTAAACTTTTTAGATATGAAATTTTAAGAAAATGTAATTATAAATTAAATGTTTTGAAGACTAATTTTAGTAAAGCACTGTAAAATCCTCAGTGACAATTTTATTTTATTTTTTATTTCAAGCAAGACATGAAATGTAATAACCTCTACCTTATCTCGTAATAAGAAACATTGAATATAATACATTGTATTCACTATCTAATAAATTTGACAGTACGCTAATATTGGCCCCGTTTTCAAAATGTACAAGTTGAAGTCACTACCGAACAAGGATAGAATCGTGGATTTGTTATTGATGTCATAACTATACGGACATGAATGATATTTCAATTCTATTATTTCTCACAGCCAAAGAAAACAATAAAAGATTTACGGCTAAAATTCTCAACCACAAAAATGACTAAAGAAAAGGGTTTCATCATATATTCGTTTAATATATAAATATACACATCCAACCTTTGTATACAAAAGAAATAATGAAATTTCAACGAAACTTCATCATTTAGAGGAAACCTCGACTTACTCCATTAGGGTGGATCAATGAATATTATATTTCATTTAATTAATTCCATTCATAATAGTAGTTGTTGGCGAATGAGATTTGTAATCTTTCATATCACTCAATAATCATTGCAAAAGTATTGAAACGTGATTCCGTGGGCAAAAGGTAAAATTTTCAAGAGCACTCTTCCCTTTGGCATGAACCTTTTTCGTTAACCTTTGTTTTCATGTCTGCCTTTTTCAACGCCATGACAATATATGTGTGTATATATATAATCAAACACATGTAAGAGAAAATAGAGCGAGATTACGGACAAAAGAAATAATGTGAGATGTAAAATTCAAGTAGTACCATGAAAACCAACGTTGAGTTTAGGGAAATGCAAATGAAAAATTACTAATTTGTTAGTGTTTATATTATCAAGCACTAACTAAGTTACATTGTTTAGACTACATATATATATATATACTATTTTTTTCTCTATAACTTATACATATATTGATAATCATATAGCCTAGCTAGGGTTGTAAAGCGACTTTCACTTTGATTTAATTTTGCAAACTCACGCAATGGAAATTTCTGGGACATGACTAAGTGGTTCTGCCTTCTGCCCCATTGGTGGGTCAGATGCCTCATCATCTCTTATTTCAATTAAAAATTCCAATAAAAACTAATTTAATAGCTTTGGATACTACCAAAATATAACCCCACGTACCAAATGTCAACCTAGTTGAGAAAAGTCAATTCCTTTTTCTCCTGGGATTCGTATAAGTGAAGACAATGACATATGTTGGTGGGGAAAACACTTGTTTTTTTTCTTCTGTTTTTTTTTTTAATTTTGAGTGTCACGTAAATTGTTGTGTGGTAGGTGGTTTTCCCCATTAATAATATGATATTATAGTTGACGAAAAACTCAAAAAATGGGACATGTTGGACTTATATTTTGAATCACGATATTGACTGTCTTTCGAAAAATTGAGTAAGTCCAATCGAAACTGAATAATTATAATAATAATAAAGGACTGTAATAATTAGGTTTATTATTTCCCGTGGGCATGTTAAAAGTATACGATTGACATTTTTTGACAAAATCAAATGGCTGATCTTAGGGTAATATAAGTCTATACTTTTATTGTCATGTGTTTGGGTCCCGCGCAGATACAAAATTAGTGCATGAAATGTAATAATGATATCATGTTTATGGAAGCATGCTAAGGTTTCGACATGCTAATCATACTGTTTAGTTTTTCTCTTTTTCACTTGACAAAAATTATACTAATTTCATATATGTAACGTTGTCATCACACAACATCAATTTATTCTTTTTTTTCATTTCAAACATTCTCAGAAATTCTTGATTTCGTTGAACACAAAAGGGAAGAGAATTGCATTCACTAATGAAATAATATTCCAACTTTTATGACTTACTGAATTTAGAACGCAGTCTCTAGATTCTATTTGAGGTAGTTAAATTCAGTCAAAGTTATGCTATAAATAATAAGTAAATGAATATCTATAACTTACGTATACTGTTTTTAGGTTTTATACTCACTTTTTGTTCATCGCTCTTCGATCTCATCATTGTTCAGCGTACCTCCTATGTTTGTACATCAAATTGCTTTGGTTTAAATCAGAAAAATTAAAATAATAATTATGCCTATTGCGTATGTTATTGAATTGGTATATAGCCTAAGAGTAGGCTTTGAATTGCCTAAAGAATAAATGTTACTCCGTTCATTGACGATGTTGAGTTCTATTTTGAAAAGGTATTAGTTAAGAAAATTTGAATTATTTGGATTAGTTTCCTTTGTTTTGTATATACGATCCTAACCCCACAGACTATTATAATCAAGGAATTTAAGTGGGATTGAATCCTTCCATCAAAAGATAATAATAACTCAACTAGTTGACATACCTTCAGAATAGACGAAATTGAATTGAATCTGTTCATGGGACCATTTTAAACTTATTTATTTCAATTCATATTTTTATTTTCTTGGAGATCCATGATCGTGAAGGGCCCGAACCGACCCGTTATATTCATCTCTCAACAAATTCTCTCTCTAACTCTATATAAAATTCTCGAAATTGCTCCCAACATACAAGCCAAGGAAAACCAACCTCCATTTCAATATCTTTCCATCAGGGTCTTTTAAAAAAATGGCCCTTGACTCAGTCAATATTAAATAAATAGCCTTGTTGACGTTTTTTTTTGGTCAATGGCCTTCATTTTAATTAACCTTAACCATCTTCTTTAAACCCTTGATTAATTAACTAGAAATAAAAGAAAAAGAAAAATAAATATACATACACAATCTGTATATATATAAAAGAAACGAAACTCCATTTAAATGCACAGCAGCACGTAATAATTACTAATACCAACCCAGATCGATCCATCCTTTCTTCTTCATCGTTTCTAAAGAAAAACACAGCCTCATTTTCGTCACTAAGTCGAACTCGAAGTCTGCGAAACAAGTCTGGAAGGAAAAACCCAGCTCTAACTCTTTACAGTAAGTTTTTTCTTTTTGAATTACGAATTTTTACCCTCCAAATTACGTGAGTTTGTCATTACGTGGTGTTTGGCAACGAGAATTTTGAATTTCCAGTCGGAAAGACGAAACTCGTGGTCATGCTTCATGGAATCCGCACATATATTCACAAGGGCCCCATGCAGTAGATCTGGGGCCCCGCGCATGTTTACACGGTCCCCGCACGGTGGTGCATGGGCCGCGCGCACTGGTGCACGGGTCCGCGCGCTAGAGCACGGGACCCGGGCATCAGTTCAAGGGCCCCAGACGCTGGCGCTGGGGTCCCGCACATCAGTACAGCGCGCGCGCGCAATGGAGCACGGGTCCGCGCGAGCTAGTGCACGGACCCGGGCATCAATTCAGGGTCCCCATGCGCTGTGGTCCCGCACATCAGTGCAGGGCGCGCGCACAATGGAGCACGGGTCCGCGCGCGCTAGTGCACGGGACCCGGGCATCAGTTCAAGGACCCCAGGCGCTGGTGCAGGGGTCCCGCGCATCAGTGCATGGGCAGTCCCAGGGCATGGGTCCCGAACACTAAGTCATGGGTCTCACGCTCTAGAGCTTGGGTCCCATGCGCTGGTGCAGGGGTCCCGTGCTTATATGTTAGGGTTTTCGATAGCTGTTAGGGTTTTCGATGGCTGTTAGGATTTTCGATAGCTGTTAGGGGTGTGGAAGCTGTTAGGGCTTTAACTATGCCTAGAAATCACGTTAGCAAACACGGCATCCGAAATAACAATTTCGACAACTAGGGTTTTTGCAACCTATTGTTTTCGCAAACTAGGGTTTCGCAAGTTGTATTGGTTTCGCAAGTAGGGCTATGGTTCTAATATATTTTACTTTTATTGCAGGGGGTAATCATGACGATCACTAACATTGTGTTCCAAGTAGAGGGTCAGTGGATAATTGGCGAGGACAATACCTCGAAGTGGTGTCCTCTTCCTACTCATAGATGGCAATCAATCTTGGTCGACGAGGAAACATGCACGTTATATGACGTGAAGAATGAGATTGTGAAGGTGTTGTCGCTATGCAGCGAGAATTCTAAACTCACGTTAAGCTACATGCCTAGCGTAGTTTACGATTTCCCACGACCCATCTACATCGAGAATGACTACGGTATACGTGCATACCTTGGTTTTGGTGGTCCACAGTCTAGACCCGTGCTCCATGTTGAGGTTGCGTCCTTTGTCAGTGCCACACCACCACAAGCTCATCTTAATGATGAATCGAATTTCAACGTTGGTCTAATAGAGCAGTGCGATGCAAATGAGGAAATCCATCCCGTGGAGGGTTACATGGGCGACACATCTAACTACCACTCTTACCATCTTTCTGAATACGAGGGTTTTCAAGAAGATCAAACCGGACCGTGCGAGAATCAAAATGAGAATGAAGATGATATGTTCGAACAACCCGAGGAACATTATGCTTCGGAAAGTGATAATGACGATGTCACAATGGCGGAGCATAACTCTCCACATGCTGACGACGGCACGTATGGATTTGGGGATGGTTCAAGCATGTTTGTTGGTCAGGAATTTCGGGACAAGAAGGAAGTCAAGGACGTGATCACTAAAGTCGCCCTTGATGCATGTTTCGAGTTCAAATTGGTCCGGTCAAATAAAACCATGTACGTAGCGAAATGCGCAACCGAAGGATGCACATGGCGAGTACGAGCTGCACAGAATAAGGACTCCCCTTTTTTCTCAATCCGAACGTATTGCGGCAAGCACACCTGCGGGGTTTCTCATCGTCGCCGTAGACATCGCCAAGGAAGTTCGTCAGTTGTATCACAAGTTCTGTTGGAACATTTCACCGGTCCTAAAGACATTCCGCCACCCAAGTCAATCATGTCGATGATGCAGAACAGGGGAGTAGATGTCTCATACTACAAGGCTTGGAAAGGCAAACAACTAGCGTCGGACGAATTAGTCGGTAACAGGGACGATTGTTACGGTTTACTTCCGGCCTACTTGGATGCGTTGAGGCAAGCAAATGTTGACAGCATCACAGATTGGGAGATGGACGAACAAATGAGGTTCAAATATATGTTCTTAGCATACGGCGCATGCGTTAGGGGATTTGCATACATGAGGAAAGTCGTATCTATCGATGCAACATTTTTGAAGGGAAAATATAAAGGAGTTTTGCTCATTGCTACGGCGCAAGATGGTGATTACCATCAATACCCGCTCGCATGGGGTCTTGCTGACTCGGAGGGAACCGAATCTTGGACGTGGTTTCTCACTAGATTGAGTCGTTTCGTACCAGATAGTAATGAACTCGTCATTATTTCTGACCGAAACCACGGTATAAAGAATGCCGTCCCTGCTGTGTTTCCGAATTCATTTCATGGTTTCTGCGCATGGCACATTCAGCAAAATGTGAAGACGAAAACGGCGGACAAGGGTGCGTGCCCCATTTTCTGGCGGGTGGCCAGTGCCTACACCAAGGCCGAGTGCGATGCACATTACAAAGCTCTAGGTAAAACATTCAAGTCGGCGGGTCGATATCTTGACGAGATTGACATGGAACGGTGGACGAGGGCATATTGTCCCAAGTCGAGATATAACATCATGACGACCAATGGATCGGAGTCGATAAATGCGGCTCTACGCGCGGATAGAGAACTTCCAATTATAGGATTGTTGGGCTCAATTCACCGATTAACATCATCTTGGTTCAGTAAGCATCGAAGAGCATGCGAAGCTTCTATCGCGACGAATTCGACGTCGTTTATGCCGAAGGTCGAGTCGATCCTCCGCGAGAATTTCATTGGGTCGCAAAGATTTCACGTATCGGAAGTTGGGCGTCTATCGTATAATGTATACGGGCACAACTCGAACGAGGTCGTCGATCTAGAGTTGCGTACGTGCAGCTGTAAGATGCTTGACATCGACCGAATTCCTTGCCCACACGCTATTGCTGCTTGTGGTTATGCCAACGTCGATGTGGGTTCACTGGTCGACCCTTACTACAGCTTGAGATGTTGGAAGTTAGCTTACGAAGGTACTATATGGCCGGTGTCTGAACACATTGAAAGAAGTGTTGAAATGCTGCCACCTCCTCGCGAGAAACAACGTGGAAGACCACAGAAAAATAGGTTGCCTTCTGTTGGCGAATTTAGTAGGAGGTAAAACCTCTAAATTTAGGGTTTTGTAATGTAATAGAACCTAATTATTATTGTTATGAAATGAAAGTTTGTTTAGATTAGCGTAATGATGGTTTTATAATGTAAGAGTTATGATGTGATAGTGTTTGAGGTATGTAAAATTAGGATTTTAAAGTTAGGGTTTTAATGGATGTGCGGGACCCGTGCATTTGCGCGAAGGACCCTTGATTTCAAGCACGGGACCCATGCTCATGTGCGGGGACCCGTGCTTATTTGCGCGAAGGACCCTTGATTTCAAGCACGGGACCCATGCTCATGTGCGGGGACCCGTGCTTATTTGCGCGAAGGACCCTTGATTTCAAGCACGGGACCCATGCTCATGTGCGGGGACCCGTGCTTATTTGCTTGGTCCCTGCGCATAAGTTCGGTCCCGTGCGGAAATTATGTAAACCCTAATTGTAGTCAATTATTGGTCTTCTTTTGCAGACAAAGTTATTATTGAATTATTGGTCAGTCAACTATTTGTCTGATACATGTCAGCTTTGAGTGCAGGCGTAATCAATGCCTTGTCAAGTCTGGTGTCCTTTTCGATGTGTGAGAAGAAAAAGTACAGCACGGGTTTAAAAGAATTTTAGTAATTAAATTAAATACATATATTTTTTGGTACATCTTTACAAAAATAATTAACCATAAGGAAATTGTCGAAAAAAATATTAATCTTGACCAAAAAATTTCACTTATGTTGTTAATGTTCAAAACAAAAATTTAAACGATTTGGTGACTGTTTTCGATGTGAATTTGGTGAACTGGGTGAATGTGACAATAATTGAGCTAATTTACATAACAACAACTTGCCTTATGCTGGTGACTTGGTTAGGATGTACAATCGAAAACTCGTATTTTATACATGCAAAAAGACCATACTTTTGTTGGCTATGATATTATATGACGTATTATATTCGTATGGAGGCTGAATCGAACTTCGAAATTATTTAATATGGTGTAAAATCGCGAAAATAATCGCAGGGTCCCCGCACATGAGTGCTGTGGTCCGGGGCCCATGCCCATGGACCCGCGCAAGCTAATGCGCGGGACACCAGCAATTACACGCGGGGCCCCTGCGATTACGCGAGGGACCCGTGAACTCACGCAGGGGACCCGTGCTTGTGTGCGCGGACCCATGCTTATGCGCGAGGGACCGTGCACTACAGTTTGGGACCATGCGCAGCGTACCGGACCCGTGCGGATTTTAATTGACTAGTCAACAATCATTGGTAAATTATTATTTTCTGCGAATGTCAGTGTAATCAATGCCTTGTCAGTGTAACGAAAAAGAAATATTTAATCAAATTGTGTAATCAAATCGCAGGACCCTTGCTCAATGACTACTGCAGGGGTCCCTAGTTTTGAAGCAAGGGACCCGTGCGCAAATGCTTGGTCCCATGCTTATGTGCGTTGAATAGTCAACAATCATTTGTGAATTAGTGGTCTGTTACTTTTTTCGTTATATTGTCAGTGTCATAACAGTCGATTTGATGCGATTAGCAATAAAATTGCTTGTCATGTCATCTAAAATTGCTTGTCATGTCATCACTAATGTCAATTCAGATTCTTTAATTTACACAAACGTAACCAACAACGTGCGAGGTTTTTCATAAAAATTATTTAAATAAAAAAAATTGTAAGAAATTATTTAAACTACTGTGAATAAAATAAAAAATTACATTCAACTATTTTGGACCAAACCAAGAAGCCCAGTCCTTACGCAAAATACAAATTGTAAGAAATTTCCTAAAATCTACTATTTCCGCCTGTGTCAGATTGGAGACGTCGTCACCTCGAAACATGAGGCTCATTGCCGCTCGCAACACATGTACGCCGCATTCTCCCCTGAAACGTTACACACTTATACAGAAATCGTCGTAAAAAAATTAAATGAAATAATAACGAATGAAACTTACCTTCCTTGCTGTTTGGCGAATCTCGGATGACGCTCAACTTTCGATTTCTTAAATCGCGTCTTGATACATCCCATGAAGACCAATATCGCCGGGATGATTACTTGCAGTGGCACCAATGCTTTGTTAAGGTTGCGCATGTCCTTGTCGCAAGACTCGTCGGAGTCGTATATCGTCATCGTCTTCTTCCTCCAATCAGCGACGCATAGCACCCAATGTGCTATCGTTTGCACGGGGAAGACGATGCAATCTGCGTTCATCCATGAGATCGATGGCCATCCATCCTGAAGTCCTCTTGCGTAATGGGACCATAACGAAAGCATCCCATTTACGACTTTTCCTTCTACGAAGCCATCGAGTTCGATACATGTCTTGAATGCGTAAGACATGTATGCAACATTCTTCGACGCAAATGCATGGGTCTTCTGCATGTCCAGGAACCCTCTCATTGCTTCGTTCATATGCTGAAAAACCAAAACAACTTAGGCTTTACAATTATAGTTCATTGCAAAATTAATAGTTCAACGGAGCATACCATGTCATCGAGCCACCTTGTTGGCGTGTATAGATCCTCAAACCATCCACGTCTATGCTTATCGACCAAGCACTCCTTGTACTCGTCGTTAGCCATGTCCTGTATTTCCCTCTCTATGGCCCCCCACACCAGGATCTTCTTAGAAATATGGACGTCTACGGCCGATAGACCCGCTTTCATTTGACCGGTGGACGGAGGCTCAGTGAACGGCGACTGCAGCCACTGGGATGGATTCCTCTGCCGCCCTTCCGGTGTCACGTCGGCCACACCTTTACCCCTATCAGCCACGGTCGACTGATCCGCACGAGCCGAAGTTTGCAGCATCGACTGATCCCAGTCGAGGCCCCTCCAAGTAGATGGGTCGACCTCATAATATGTTTCGCTCTGCGCGCCGTATCCATCGTCCAATTGCTGCGATGGAACGTAATAATTCCATGGATATTCATTTGCCGGCCATCCCCATCCGCTTGCACTGGGTGGATCCTGCCTCGCAAATTTGCGTCCACCCAGTCGAAGTCGCCTCGTCGTCTACGATACATATTAAATTGTAAGTTACGGCGTGTATTAATTTTGAATTAGGGGTAAACGTAGTTACCGTAACGAGGCACGTCGTCGGTATGTGTACGTGGACCGAATAAATTCTTCCAATCGTCCCGAAGCTCTTGCAACTGAGACGCAACGCCGCCGATGCTATCATCCAGACCTTGCATCGAGTTGAACCGCTCCTCATAGAAGTCGGAGCGTCGATCGTAATTGTCTCGGAATTGCGCAAAGCCGTCACGGAATTGCGACCACTCGTTCTCGAGATGCTCGAACCGACCGCTAAGTGCGTCGAAGCCGCTGCTAAACGTGTCGAGGCGATTGCCAAATTCATCGAATCGCCGGTCCACGTGGCGCGCAAATTCGTCATACGATGGCCCTGGCATTGGCGGCGACCTCGGCGGCGTATGGAAGTTGCCTCCATGCATGGACGGCGACCTCGGCGGCTCGTAGTTAGAGCCCATGCCCCTCTCTTCGTCTTGCCGTGATCTGATAGAGAGCTGAGGGACGGACTCTGCTTCGTAATTGGGTTCGATTGCCGCCCGCCGGCCAAGATGTCCTCGTACCGCACGACGACTGCACCTAACTTCCACCCCTTGCATCAGTAGGCTCGCCACCCTATCGTACACGTCGTCGTGTGGCGCGGCGACCTCGAAGTCGCTGTACCGAAAATAATCGGCCTGCGTCTCTTCTCCAATCGGCACTAGTAGACCTCGTACATCGGACCCAGCCACCGTCTTCGCAACATCCACCAACTTCGGACATCCCTTCCGGGGCCAATTCCTCGTGACCCACCGGCATATACGCGGCCTCGCACGCTCCCGCTCTCTAAGTTCAGCATATTTATCAGCGATGGCCGGTATGCATTCATATGCTAATATCTGAAGACAAAGAAATAAATTAATCTTAGCAAACACACGAAACCCTAAACTCACAAAGTCATTCAAATATAAAACCCTAACCTGAAGTGGATGTACGAATCCACTGATCAGCTTACTATCCTTGTTATCGTCAAAATCTTGTTTCAGCGACCGTAGTGCCGCTCTGAAAGCCACGGTCCCCCAAGGGTAACGCTCGAAGTCCTCTGAGTCCTCGACTAAATAAACGATCCAAGAAGGAAGGGTGGTATCCTTCTTGGAAGGTCGTGGCAGCAAGACGTACCCGCAAAATACAGGTTGGCCAACTTCAACTTCTCGTCATTGACGCGCACCGTGGGGTTGCCAGCCAACTCCTCCAACCGCTGCTTAACGTGCGACAATTTAAGCGTCGATGCCGTTTTCCTCGGGAAATGACGACGGACGAATTCATCCGTTTGGTTCACCGCCGGTTCGGCTGCGAACTTCAGCCCCGTGATTAGGCAATACTCCGTTTTTGAAAAACGGAGCGGTTTCTTCCCGATGATCATCCAAAGCTCGTCACGATTGTGAAGCTGCGTCTGGCACTTGATGAGATACCACAACAGCTGCGCCGACAAATTGAAATTCGCGGAAGCGTTGACGAGCCTGCCGAACGGACTCCCTTCCGTAAAAACTGCCAGCTCATCCTCGTTTAGCCAACCAACGATCTCCTCGCTCACTTCGCAGTATCATGACGTGATATGTAACCGGTAATCTTTCTCATCGTCGCCTCCGGCAATTTGCTTCTTCAATTGAACCTACAAATCAATAGAAAATTAATTACTAATGCTGCGGAAAAATTGCTTATGGTGAGATAGGCCGCCGCGCACAGTCCCCTGCCATGCTGCGCGGAGACCTTGCTATGCCGCGCTGGGGACCCGTGCGCGCCAGCGCGGGGACCCTGCGACATAGCACGGGACCCGTGCTTGCTAGCGCGGGGACCCGTGCTCATGTGCGCTGGAGGTCCTAGCTATGTCGCGCTGAGGACCCGTGCGTGCCAGCGCGGGGACCCTGCGACATAGAACGGGGCCCGTGCTTGCTAGCGCCGGGACCCGTGCTCATGTGCTCGCGTCCCCAGCGTGCCATAGCAAGGGTCTCCAGCGCACATGAGCACTGGTCCCTGCGCTAGCAAGCACGGGCCCGTGCTATGTCGCAGGGTCCCCGCGCTGGCACGCACAGGTCCCTAGCGTGCCATAGCAAGGGTCTCCAGCGCACATGAGCACTGGTCCCTGCGCTAGCAAGCACGGGCCCCGTGCTATGTCGCAGGGTCCCCGCGCTGGCACGCACGGGTCCCCAGCGCGGCATAGCTAGGGCCTCCAGCGCACATGAGCACGGGTCCCTGCGCTAGCAAGCAAGGGCCCCGTGCTATGTCGCAGGGTCGCCGCGCTGTCACGCACGGGTCCCCAGCGCTAGCAAGCACGGGTCCGTAGTTTTCACAGCGCGGGTTAATTGGGGAGGACCCCTGCGCTTTCACACGGATCCCTGAGATTCAAGACACGGGGCCCCTGCCTGTGCAAGCACGGGTACCCTGCGGCCTAAATTTAGGGTCCCGTGCGATTGTATAGGACGGGGTCTTTGAAAAATAATTGAAATTACCTTCACTGTTTG
This sequence comes from Craterostigma plantagineum, assembly GCA_027422505.1. Taxonomy (NCBI): domain Eukaryota; kingdom Viridiplantae; phylum Streptophyta; class Magnoliopsida; order Lamiales; family Linderniaceae; genus Craterostigma; species Craterostigma plantagineum. Next base: position 2,045,996 of record JAPQWV010000043.1, on the reverse strand, counting down.
GGGTCTCGCCTGAACTGCCATGGATTCTGAGCTTCAAATTCGACTGTGAAGAAGAAGAAAAGGGAGAAAGCTTGATCGATTTTGCAAAGGGCCCGTGAAGTGAAAGGGTTCTTTCTTATTTACTTTTGCTTTTTCAGATTCTACAGTAAACCTCTGACAAAAACTGTAATTTTCGTTAACTGTCGTTGATTGCCATTAAAAAAAGGGTATAATAGTCTTTAACGCAGAGTAAGTAAGGGTACATTGGTCTTTTATCATTTAGGAGGCTATTTTTTTAACGTTGACGTTGTCAAAGGCCATTTTTTTAAATAATCCCTTTCCATCACCAATCTCTGTACACGCACACACACAAGCTCAACGCTTTCCCATCGTTTCTTCTTCTCCACACGCACACAAAATCCCTGCGTCTGTTATCTCTTTGTTCGATAATCGAAGAGGAAAAAAACTATAATCTTCACAGATGGGAGAGAGCTGAGGGCTCTAATGACATTGGGCGGAACCTGAATGTTCATGCAAGAAACCACCTAATAAAGATCGGACTTTTAGTTTAAACTGCTCCCAAATTTTCTGGGAATGGCGCTATGTATGCAGAGAGATAGCAACGGTAATAACAAGCAGTATCTAGGCGTGGATGCTGGCAAGTACGTGAGGTACACGGCCGAGCAAGTTGAAGTTCTTGAGAGGGTTTACGCTGAGTGTCCAAAGCCAAGTTCTTTGAGGAGGCAACAGCTCATTAGGGACTTCTCTATCCTCTCTAATATCGAGCCGAAGCAACTCAAAGTCTGGTTTCAGAATCGAAGGTATGCCTGCATGTTTGTGTAGAGATCGACTGTTGATTTTGCAATTTTGTTTTGTTAATCGTAGTACGATTGGATTCATGTGGAATAATTCCAAACTATTGTGTTTCTTTTGGGGAAAAGATGGGATTGTGTTATCTTTCAGATGAAGGTAGTAATGTATCTTCTTAATCTTGATCTTTAGGAATCTAGCTAAGATTCTAAGAATGAGAGCGTAGTTCGTACTTCAATTTTTGTTACATCCTTGTCTTGGGAATCCACTAATTTGCTCACTGATTTTCTGTATTGTAATGACTTCGAAGATGTCGCGAGAAGCAGAAGAAAGAATCATCCCGCCTTCAATCCGTCAACAGAAAGCTTACAGCAATGAACAAACTGCTCATGGAAGAGAACGAACGCCTTCAGAAGCAAGTCTCCCATTTGGTCTGTGAAAATGGTTTTATGCGTCACAAGATTCACACTGTGAGTCAATATCCCACTCTACGTTTTTCGACTTAGTTTCTGATATCTGATAATCTCATCTTCGCTTTTACGAATAGGTCTCTGCGCCGAACACTGAAAATAACTCAGACTCGGTGGTAATGAGTGCTCATCAGCATCGAAAAATCGCGACACCTCAGCATCCCCACAGGGATGCCAATACCCCAGCTGGGTAAACTCGAAGATGATCAAATCCTACTCTTTATTACCTAAGTTTAGGTTCTTTGTAGTAAGTTAATGTTCTTTTTTTTTTATCTTTTCTTTCGTCGTCTTTCAGCCTCCTCGCCATAGCTGAGGAGACCATGGCAGAGTTCGTCGGTAAGGCTACTGGGACTTCTGTCGATTGGGTCCAAATTATCGGTATGAAGGTACGAACTAAACTATAATGGTGCCTTAAAATCTTGTTATTGCATCAAGTTCTTCTTACGTATTCATTAAATAGTACATTATGTATATATGTATATATTTGTTTTAATAGCCTGGTCCGGATTCTATTGGCATCGTTGCTGTGTCACGAAATTGCAGAGGGGTAGCAGCACGAGCTTGTGGGCTCGTAAGCCTCGAGCCCACAAAGGTAATTTCAGACAAGTTTATTTTAGTTTATTTTTTTCAAATCAGCTGTAAAATTCTGTAGTTTTTAAGATAATGCTTTTTTACCAGGTGGCAGAGATTCTCGGCGATCGTATGTCTTGGTTTCGCGACTGCCGCCGCATCGACGTGGCGAGTTCGATCCCTACTGGGAATCGAGGGACTAATTTGGAGCTTGTTTATATGCAAGTAAGTCATTTATCGGAAAAAAAAAAATAATAATAATCCGACGTGTTTCTACGTAATAATATTGCGTTAGCGAAGTTTCTAACATCTGATCATAGGTTTACGCACCTACGACTTTGGCATCTGCTCGTGACTTTTGGACGCTGAGATACACGACTGGTTTGGAAGATGGCAGTATTGTGGTAAGTAAAAGTGACCTCATTTCTTCGTTCTTATGTTTTTCAAGACGATGAATTCGTCTTATTACCTGCAAAACTTTACATTGGTCTATATTCTTGCAGATTTGCGAGAGGTCGTTGACGTCTTCCACGGGCGGTCCAAGTGGGCCCCACCTCTACTTTCTTTTCGAGGGCCGAAATGCTGCCTAGCGGTTACCTAATACGCCCTTGCGAGGGCGGTGGTTCGATTATCCACATTGTCGATCACATCGGCTTTGATGTAAGACTTTACGAATATATACAGACGAAAATTTTAAGGTCATAAGTAAACTTCATACCTCTTTCTAACCACAGACCGCAAGCGTACCCGACGTTTTAAGGCCACTTTACGAATCTTCCAAGATCCTTGCACAGAGGATGACTATCGCCGTAAGTATCTATTCATTTTGAATCTTTTTTTTTTGTTTGTGTTTGAAGCGTAAACCGATCACTTTTACGTTTAGGCGTTGCATCATGTAAGACAAATCTCTTTAGAACTTAACGGCGAAATCCAATCTAATGGCGGTCGCCAACCGGCCGTTCTCCGAGCTCTGAGCCAAAGACTGTGCAGGTGAGAGCATTTTGCGCATTTTATTCCATAATCCCAAATCGATATAATCTAACAAAAGAAAAAAATTGCGCACCTTCCTTATCTTATTAGAGGATTCAACGACGCCGTCAATGGATTTGCCGACGACGGCTGGACAACAATGAGTGGCGACGAGGTAGAAGACGTCACTATTTCCATCACCTCATCGCCGTGCAAATATAATAATTTCGTTATGGCGCTGCCTAATTACGGCGGAGTCCTATGCGCCAAGGCATCAATGCTTCTCCAGGTTTAATGTTTTTGCAAAAAAATTTGAACTTTTTTTTTTCGTTATAATAAAACGCTTTTTATTACATCGCTTTGTACCGTAATATTTTTACAGAACATGCCGCCTGCCTTGCTCGTGCGTTTTCTTAGGGAACATCGCTCGGAATGGGCCGACAGTGGAGTCGATGTTTACTCTGCTTCTTCTCTCAAGGCGAGTCCTTACGCTATTCCTTGTACGAAGCCCGGTGGCTTTCCTAGTACTCAAACGATCTTACCACTCGCTCAAACTGTGGAAAACGAGGAGGTAAATGTTTATTTAAAATTTTGCGTCTTTGTCTTTATAATCTACTTATTTTTTCTCTGGATATTTCGAACTTTTACGTCGTAGTTCCTAGAGGTCGTTCGCTTGGAGGGTGGTCATGCGTTCTCGCCCGACGACATATCCCTATCGAGCGACATGTACTTGCTTCAGGTCTGCAAATTGGATTTCGTTATTACTTTTACTGCCATTTTTCGCCCGATTTTGTTAATATTTTTTCTTTTCTTTTTTTTTTCCGCCGCAGTTATGCAGCGGCGTGGACGAATTGTCGTCTGGCCCGTGCGCTCAGCTCGTCTTTGCGCACATCGACGATTCTTTCGGCGACGACGCTCCTTTAGTAACGTCCGGCTTTCGCGTCGTCCTTTTAGAAGCTAAATCAGTTGAGGCAAATCGACTTCTTTTTTCTTTACCGTTTACTGTCGATTTTTGAAGAATCGCAATGCGCATTTTTTTTTAAATAACTGTGCGCGATTTGTTACGATTTAGGACGGCGAAAAGACGAATCAGACCCTAGACCTGGCTTCTGCTATCGACGGGGGCCGCGGCGGGTCCCATTCGATCGGTGGAGGCAGCTCGGAAAACCAGAACCTCAGATCCGTACTTACCATCGCATTTCAGTTCGCGTTCGAGGATCACTTTCGAGACAGCGTCGCTGCAATGGCGAGGCAGTACGTTAGAAGCGTAGTGGCTTCAGTTCAAAGAGTCGCCGTGGCGATATCTCCGTCTTCGCTTAGCTGTCGTCGTACGGTAGAAAAATCGCTCGACGAAGCGCCCGAGGCATTGGCGTTGGCGAATTGGATTTGCAGGAGCTATAGGTAATTTTCGTAAGCTTGTTTTTTTTTTTTGGTCAAAGTCCCCTATTCATAATTATCATTTCTATCCTCAAATCTTTTTTTCCCCTTCTTGTCTCATTTATAGCAAGGACCCTAATCCTTTAGACAATATATGTAATCGGTTGGTAATATGCGATTATTTTATGACAGGGCCCACACCGGCGGCGATCTTCTTCATGACGAGTCGCCCGCTGACATGGACGTGTTGAAGAGACTATGGCGCCATTCGAACGCTATTATGTGCTGCTCGGTGAAAATGAACGTCAGTTTAATTTCATTTTTTTTCTCTTTAACGTTACTATCACGATAATACTCGTTCGTATTATATACGAAGTGCTCGCGAGAACGAATATTTAAATAAAAATACATTTAAAATAAGTCGACGTTTGCAGTCCTCCGCCGTCTTTACGTTTGCGAACCAAGCTGGGCTCGACATGCTCGAGACGACGCTTGTCGCCCTTCAAGCTATAATGCTCGAAAAGATCTTCGATGAAGATGGACGCAGAATTCTCATGTCCGAATTTCCCAATATCATGCAACAGGTATATATACATACATATAACATAATATAAACGAAATAATGATGGTATTTATTTATTTTGTATAAGCTAAAGATTGAATTTTATTTTTCTTTTAGGGATATGCTTATTTACCAGGAGGAGTATGTGTGTCGAGCATGGGGAGACCGATCTCTTACGAACAAGCAGTTGCATGGAAAGTAGTTGACGATGAAGATTCTGACCACTGTTTGGCATTCACGTTCGTCAACTGGTCTTTTGTGTAACAAAAAAAAAAACATGATAAACTATAATCTGCAGTCTCCATTATGTTGGCAGGCGCAGCAGCTTAAGTTATTTTTGAACATTCCATGCTGGATTATTACCAAAGCTGAGTTGTCAAAGGTAGACTTAAATGCATAATATGCAATTGCAATCAAAGTCTTCTGTTATTACAATCTAAGCGCACAAGTCAGCTTCAGATAAGTCCAATTGAAAGTGACTAGTCATTCTTCATCTTAGAGAAGTCGAATTGGAAGTGACTATTCGTTCTTCATGTTAGCTTTAATCTTAAGAGTTTGCCCCTGCTTCAGATTTTCTCTAGCTTTGAGCTTCTGTCTTGTTTATGACGAAAACGACTTGACAGATACCTTTTTTCTTTTACGGAAGAATCAATCATACAGACGTCGAACTTAGGGAACATTGAATATAAGATTTTCGCAAAGCTAACTTGAAACAATAATCCTGTTGACGATCATTCAATAGAGAAGCTCAAGTTCAGCCTTTGAAGCTCAATGGCTTTTGAAGGTGGTCCCGTACACAATGGATGTAAAAACACTAAGTTATATACTGATGTTGGACTCGATGTTAGGCTAACACTCACTCTCACTCTTTTGTATGCACAGCGGAAAACGAAACGAACACAAATGAAGTCTTTGTGCAGCAAGTCAAATAACTTGCTGCGTGCCTCTCGGCGTAAAAATCCACTAGAAATATGGATTACACAAACTATCAAAAAGATAGTCAAACCTAGTCTAGCAAATGGAACGAATCAAAAAGAATTCTAAACCCACAAGATCTCACGACCTCTAAAAGCTAGACTTAGAAAAGAAACACTCTTTCAAGAAATAACTCTCGCTTAGAAAAGCTCTGATTTTTGCTCGGTGTTCGTCGTCCTTCGAAATGGTTAAGTCTTCGACTTATATATCCTTCACTCTTGAACGACTTGTCCAAACGGCTTGGCAACCTCCCACAACGTCCACTAACGTCCACTAAGTGTATTTGAACAGTTAGTGACCGTTGTAGATCGACTTGGTCAGCTCGGATTGCTCGGTCTTCACTTGAGCTCCAAGTCGCCTATTTTTAGTATGCTCTTTTCCGATTTTTGCTCTTGCTCATCTACACTTCTTCCACGCGGTTTGATCCGTTCCATTCCTTGAATGAGTCCTGCACATCACTGGAAAAATGCCACGTCATAATTAAAATAGGTTTTGGGCATGAAAGATAAAACTGAGAAAGGGAACATTCTCGGCCAACAGATGTTGACTAGAATGTTACCCAACATTGTTTCAGTTGAACGCTCAACATCAACAATCTCCCCCTTTTTATCTTTCTTCCCAAAACCAAAGCAGAAGTCAGTCGTCGCAAAACTCCCCCTGAAGACAACATCAACTCAACCACAAAACAAAATGGTTAGAGTCAGACGCACAATAGAATAGTTATAAAAACTATTCAAAGTACTACTAATTAGTACATGCCTTAGAGGTCCTGAAAACAAAACATCTGCAAAACAAAAATAGACATGGTCCAAAGTAAACAAAACACAGGAAAATAAGAAGCAAGCATGCAAACACAAACAAAATGCGCATGCACAAGAATCGACGTCTAAATGTTTAGACTGTCGATCGAATCTTCTGCTTCTTCTTCAGCTCCTTCTCCTTGACCTTCTTGGTCTTCAGCCCTGGCTTGCTCTCTCTCACGACCCTGATCTCCCCCTGCTTGGTCTGCGTCAGCACCTTGCCCTTCTTCACTCGGCCCTGCTCGATCCTCAGCTCTCGGCTCAGCGCTCACTGCTTCTGCCCTATCTCCCCCTTTTTGGGAAGAAATGAACCTCCTCAAGGCATCCCTTTGAGCCACTAAAGCTGCGATGGACTCCTCAAGAACTCTAAGAGCCTGTTCTGCCAAAGATGTTGACCCAACATCGTGGTCAACATCGTGTTCAAGCTGTTCGGGGCTGCGCCAGGGAAGGTCCACTACTCTGCCAGAGCCCGCCAAATGGTTCGGCTGTACTGGGTAAGGACTGCGTAGGGTGGTTACCGTGTCTTTCCTAGTTGGCTGAAATCCCCCTTGCAAAAGAACTCCGTAGATAATCGAGGGATAAGGAAGAATTCCCTTTCCCGCCTTTTCAGCTTGATTCGACATATGATCGAGGATCAACTTTCCCCAATTCATCGGCAGATTTTGACCAAGTGCGTATAACACATGAGCCATGCCTTCAGTAACCCTAACTTCATTTGATGTAGGCAACCAACTACATACACCAATCTTAAACAAAACTGAATAGAGGGATGTAAGAGAGCTGCCTGCACAATTTCCTTCCCACTTAGACACTCTACCCCCAGTAATGAACCTAACCACAGCATCATTATCATATTCATACCCCATTTCTACATCAGGAGTACGAAGAAATCTGTTTATAGCACTAGCCGACATGTCATACAACCTCCCCCTCAGAAAAACCTTACCATATTTCCTAGACTTAACTTCAGCCACATTAAAGAACAAGTTAGCATATACCTCTCGGACGACATTGTCACAGTACGTCCCTAAACTCGTCACCATGTGCCTGAGATGTCGAGACTCCAGGAATTGCATCACGCCATACTTCCTGAAGCTCACTTCGTCCACGACCCGTTCCACCCTAAAGAGTCTCCGACTCAGGGAATCCCACAGCTCTTCGTTGGCTGGGCGGTAGAACTTGCGATTGGGCAATGGACTCTCCCAATCAGAATCTTCTAATGTTAGGTCAACATCAGACCCAACATTTTCTTCAGTGACTGGAACAGGGGAGACATCTCGGTGGCTTGCGGCTGGTTGAGGTGCACTTTCAGTCCTAGCCCTCTTTGCCGGTTGGTCAACACTTTCCAGTGGGCGTTTGCCTGCACGCTTCTCCACCCTTTTTCTCAAAGACTCTAGGGTCTCAGCTAGGTCCGCTCCGACAACATCAATGCTCGCTGAGTGATCTGAGGCTGTGAAAGATTCTGAGTCAGAGGACGGCGTCTCTCCCCCTGAGGGTTTGAAGTCCTCATCTGATATCTCTGAGTCGAAGCTGTCGTAGGTGGTGGAGTCGACAATTGTATCAATTGAGTCCGAGCCGCTGGAAAGAGTGATGGGATCGTCTCTGTTCGAGGTAGGGTTCATGGCACGTCTGATACGCCCACTTCGTCGCTTCTTAGGCACCGGTGCTGTCTGTTTGACCTTGGCTTTGCTCTTCTTTTTCTTGGACGTACCTGGCCTAGATTTCTCCGACTGTTGGGCAGTTGCCGTCCCCGGAATTGTGCTTAAAGGACCAGACGGCTGCGATGGGTTGAAAATTGGTGCCGTGACATTAATTGCGCCTCCGACCAGACTCGCCTGGACCGGCCGAGGTTGGGTCGTAGATGCGCCGAGTGGTACGTCGGCGAAATTGAAGATTGGGGGCGGAATAGTCTGTCTGGAAGCGATTGTGGCCGGAAAAAGTGGGTCTGAGGAAACAGGGGTTTCTTCCACCTGAGATGGTTCACCCACTGGTGGGACGGCCAACATTGGGTCTGGAGGAGCTGGGTTTGCACCTGACGAGGTCGGCAGACCATCCTCAGCCCTGTCCCGGCGCCGTTTCTTGAGTGAACGGAGACGAGTTCCCAGTGGCACATCCTCGTCGTCGTCTTGACTTGTCACCTTTGCCGCGGTCTGACTAGGGTTCGCCGTTGGGGGTTCAGCTGATGAAGACTGCGGTGGCGCTGCTCGTTCTTGGGCTGCCAGAGGTGATGGTCTGGGTGGTCGCAGTGGCTGGAAAGGCCCCGTGTAGACCACGATCTCCATCGGACCTGGAATCACTTGCAGAGGGACTGGAAAAACAGGGTTAGGATCGAATGTTGGGTCAACATTCGGTTGAGGAGGAGAATTAGACATGATTTCAACTGAAAAAAAAAAATCTAAGTCGAAAATCTGGGGCAAACTAAAAAAACCCTAATGAACAAAGAAGGAGAGAGACGATTCTTTGTGTGTGGAAGTGATCAAAGTGATGTAAGTGGAGTGAGATGACCAGTTAGATATAATCAGTTAATCCACCACTTAACATCGATACACATACAACGGTCACTTCAGTTATTTTCGCTAATCATGGAGTTAATGGACACAAAAATAACCGTTGAGCATAAGGGGAGAAAGGCCGCATAGATTGGATAAGTTTAAACTAAGTCATGATTTTTCAAAACATGAAGCTAAAAATAGTATATGACAAATCCGATTGTACGATCTCATAGAAGCAAATTTGAGACTAAGTCATGCGAGTAAATAGGAGCATTTCAGACCACGTTTCTACCAAAAAGACCACTAAGTCAAAAGTCAAGGTAGAATCAAGAAATACTAACCGATTGAGCAACGTCGATGAACACATAGAGACAAGTGTAGAGAGCTGTTCTTCGAGAATTTCTAATGCAATTCTGAGAGATAACTAGACACATACGACACATAAAAACAGTACTAAAGACAGACGCGAACAAAAGCAAAAGCACAAGAAAAAAATGTAGCAATATCGAACCGACAGTCACATATGTTGCCCTAACATTTGACTCAACATCCTGATTCCGTAATCCTAGACTTATCTGCTCGATTCTTCTCAAAATCAGTTCCCATTATTTCTACCCTTTCACCTCAAATATCCGAAAACTTTATGCACTGCCCTTATACCCTCAGCCTCAAGGTTAGGCCTTTTGTCGCATAGTATACATCGTCACCGCGAATGCCGTGTACCTAAGGAATTTATTACCAAAAACCTATATCTAGCCGAGAGTTTATGAGCATGCTTACATGAGATAAGGATTGGTTTTTAGTCGCAATAAGTACATCGTCACAGCGAATGCCGTGTACCTAGGAACGTATTACCAAGAGCCTTTAAAAGAGGGGTAGGGTTTATTTTGGGACCAACCAAGAAGAATCAAGTCATTTCACAGGAAAAACCGAACAGATTATCAAATCAAAAGTAAAGCAGTAACCATCAAATTCGACATATGCTATGCTGATCCAAATGTTGGACCAACATTTAAACTAACATGTGCAAACCTATGGATTTCTTCAGGTCCGAAAACCTTTCAGAATCCAATGCTTTTGTGAATATGTCTGCTAACTGATTCTTAGTATCTATATGTTCAATATGCACTAACTCTTTTTCTACCATATCTCTCAGAAAATGATGCCTAATATCGATATGCTTCGTACGTGAGTGTTGAATGGGGTTCCTAGAGATGTTAATGGCACTAAGGTTATCACAATACATAAGAACAGATTCGCACTCTAACCCATAGTCACATAACATGCTATTTAACCATAATAATTGCGTGCAACAACTACCTGCAGCTACATATTCAGACTCAGCAGTAGACAGCGACACACAATTCTGTTTCTTACTATACCATGCAACTAAGTTATTACCTAGGAAGAAGCAGCCACCACTTGTACTCTTGCGATCATCTTCGTCACCTGCCCAGTCAGCATCGCTATAGCCTACAAGACTTAAATTAGTATCTTTGGAGAACCATAGTCCCAGGCTACACGATCCACTCACATAACGAAGTATTCGCTTAACAGCATTTAGATGCGAAATCTTAGGTTCAGATTGATATCTAGCACATACGCAAACACTATACATGATATCAGGTCTACTCGCAGATAAGTACAATAAACTGCCTATCATAGATCGATACAATGTTGGGTCAACATTCTGCCCAACATCGTCTTTACTTACCTTTTGAGCAGAACCCATGGGCGTTTTCATTACCTTTGCTGTGTCTAATCCAAACTTCTTGACAGTGTTCTTGGCATACTTCTCTTGGGACATAAAGATTCCGTCGCTGCTTTGCTTAATCTGCAAACCTAGAAAATATGTTAATTCGCCTATCATCGACATCTCAAAGGTAGTGTTCATTGCTTGCACAAACTGATCTAATAAGACTTGTGAGCTTGAACCAAAAACAATGTCATCAACATATACTTGAGCAATCAGAACATCAGACCCGATCCTTTTAACAAAAAGAGTTCGGTCTGCCTCACCACGTGTGAACCCAAACTCAAGTAAGAATGTTGCTAACCGTGCGTACCATGCTCGAGGCGCTTGTTTCAATCCATATAACGCTTTCTGCAGCTTAAAAACATGGTTAGGATAATGGGGATCTTCGAACCCTTTAGGCTGTTCGACATAAATTTCCTTATCAATATACCCATTCAAAAACGCACCCTTAACATCCATTTGGTGTAAAGTGATGTTAAGCCAACATGCTATAGCTAACAACAGCCTAATCGATTCTAACCTAGCAACAGGCGCAAACGTCTCATCAAAGTCTATCCCTTCTACTTGCGTATAACCCTGAGCTACTAAACGTGCTTTGTTCCTAACAACCCTACCAAGTTCATCAGATTTATTTTTAAAGATCCACTTCGTACCTATGACATTAATGTCCTTCGGCCGTGGGACTAAAATCCAGACTTGGTTTTTCTCGAACTGCAAAAGTTCCTCTTGCATCGCATTTATCCAAAAATTATCCTTGAGTGCTTCAAGGACATTCTTAGGTTCTATCTCAGAAACAAAGCAATTGAAGCGTACCTCAGCGTATACCGTGTTCATGCATACGTTTCTTACCATGGACTTGTAGTCTTTGCGTGGTTTGTCTCTGGTCTTTCTTCCTTCGTTCATATCTCCAATAATGAGGTCAGTGGGATGGTCTTTCTGGATCTTAGCTGGCGGATCACGTCGCACGTCACTGGGACCAGTCTCAGTGTTCTGATCTGCCTCGGATGTTGAGTCAGATGTTGGCTCAACATTGTTACCACCAGTCTCCTCTGTCCCATCGACAGCTTGAGTAACATCTGAAATATCAACTTGAAAAGGCATATTGCTAAGATCAGCAGCATCATCGAACACAACATTCACGGATTCTTGAACGGATTTCAAACGCAAGTTATAGACACGATAGGCACGACTATTTGACGAGTAACCTAGAAAGATGCATTTATCACTTTTCGAATCAAACTTAGTCAAATATTCACGATCATTCAGCATGTAACAAAAACATCCAAAAACATGAAAGTATTTAACCGTAGGCTTTTTACCATTCAACAACTCATACGCTGTTTTCTTAGTACCATGCCTAAAGAACACACGATTCAAAATGTGACATGCCGTATGCAATGCTTCAGCCCAAAAACGCTTAGAAACATTCTTAGATAATAGCATAACACGAGCCATCTCTTGTAAAGTCCTATTCTTCCTTTCGGCCACCCCATTTTGTTGGGGCGTCTTAGGGGAAGAATACTCATGCACTATGCCTTTCTTATCACAAAACTCATCAAAATACTGATTCTCAAACTCTCTACCATGATCAGACCTAATACGAAAGACAGTAGCACTGAAATTGTTCCTAATCATAGCACAAAAATTTTTAAAGAATACGAACGATTCCGCTTTGTCCCTAAGAAAGAAAATCCATGCATATCTAGAAAAATCATCCACGAGCACATACGCATATTTCTTACCTCCTATGCTTTCTACTTCCATAGGACCCATCAAATCCATGTGAATTAATTGAAAACAGTGAGCAGTTTTAAAATGTTGGGCAGCTTGTTGGTCAACAGTGTGACTAACATGTGTTTGCTTACCCTTCAAACACGACTCACAAACAACCTTACCCAACTCCTTAAGTTTTGGAATGCCTCTTATTGCATCATGTTTGATAAGTTGTTCCAATGTTCTGTAGTTGACATGACCTAATTTGTAATGCCAAAGCACAACATCGTCTTCGGCTTTTGATAGTTGACACACATCCTTCACACCCGATTTGTTTCCCACTAGGTAGCAATTGTCGCTAGATCTCTTACCTGCCATTACTCGAACAGAATTTCGGTTAAAAACTTCACAACACTCCTTATTAAACCTTACCTCGAGATCATCATCACACAGCTGGCTTATGCTGATCAAATTCGCTATAAGCCCGTCTACATGCAGCACGTTGCTAAGCTTGGGAAAGTCGGGCACATTTAATCTGCCTCGACCAAGAATTCTACCTTTCGAACCACCTCCAAACGTCACAGATCCACTCCTTAAGGGCATGTAATCACTGAGATATTCTTTGGTACCCGTCATATGTCGGGAACACCCGCTATCAAAGTACCATGAACCTGTCACGTTAGCTCGCAAAGAGGTGTATACAACTAAACATTTATGACCTGATTTCTTGATCCAAGCTTTCTTAGGAGGTTTAACGGCATTCTGATCACCGGAATTCGAAGATGAGCCAGCTGAGCCTGTACCAGACATATCTTTCAATACTGATTTCTCAATGTTGACCGATATGTTGGGTGACACTTCAGCCGACATCGATTTCTTTGCAGAAATCTCTCTCTTCAATTTCCAGCAGTATGACTTCAAATGACCTAACTTCTTACAATGATCACACACATATGATTTATCATGATTTTTCTGGGTCACATACTCGGGACTATTTTTAGGCTTTACGATTTCAACATCGTCATTCACAGATTTAGCTTTAACAAACACAATCTTAGGCTGATCATGAGACACGGGTTTTGAGCTATCACATGCAGGCTGAGCACTAAATCCTAGGCCTTGCTTATCATAAATACCAAGAGACAATATATCATCAAGGGTGGACTTACCCTTGTTTAATTTAGTGAACGTTTCCTCGGCTTTATTGACATGTTTTTGAAGCGTGTCGAGTTCCCTCTCTTTTCTTGTCAGTGCGGCTTCCAACTTGTTCATGCCATCCATCAAGCCTTCAATGATCTTTTCATTTTTCTCATTTTCTTCGACCAATAGTTTCACCGCAGCTTGGAGTTGTAGGTTATTTGCCCTCTCCAAGTCGTATTTCGTGGACAACAGCTTAAAGGCTTCTTCACTACTCTCTGTTTCTGGTTCTGAATCACAACTCAAAAGACCATCAAGACAGTTTGAATCATCATAATCAAAAATAATGTGTTTTACAGATGTTGATTCAGATGTTGGCTCAACATCAGTTACCGCAGTAAGTCCGATTTGATTATCTTCATCTTCTTCATCATCAGAAAAGGACTGTATGGTCACTGACGATGGCTTAGGCTCTTCATCTTCATCTTCATCGTCTGACAAATCGATCCACATAGACTTACCATGCTTGCGAAGTGTGTTAGCACATTCGTTGGCAAAATGGCCCCAACCTTGGCATTCAAAGCATCTAATTGCCTCATAGTTGATATTCTTTTTCTTTCCATCAGACTTAGCAAATGGCTTGCGCTTTACGAACGGAGGGGCAGAAGAGGTTTCAATTTGTGCATTCTGGCCTTTTCTGAATGTTGGGCCAACATTCTGCACAACATTCTTCTTTTTAAAGTACTTCGCAAATCTCTTCACCACCATGGCCATGTCCTCTTCATTGTTGGGATCGAACTCAATCTGTTCCTTCGATGGCTGGCTGACCAGTGCAACACTTTTTCCTCGTGCAGCCCTCCTTTGGACTTCGAGATTGGTTTCGAAGTTTTTCAGAATGTTCATCAAGACGGTGAAGTTCATGTTTGCTAGGTTGTATGATTCCTCGATTGCCGATACCTTCACATTGAATTTTTCGGTTAGTGTACGAAGAGCTTTAGAGTTTAATACCTTATTGGTCATAGGATCTCCAAGGCTGGCGCACTCGCTTGAGATCGTCAACAGCTTTCCAAAGTACGTGCTGATATCTTCGTCTTCCTTCATTCTGATGTTCTCGAACTGACTGAGGAGGAGGCGAAGCTTGGTTTCACGCACACTAGCGTCGCCTTCACAGTACTTCTGGAGAAGATCCCACGCATCTTGAGCAGTAGAGCAATTTTGGATGATTTTGAACATAAACATGTCCACGGACGAGAAGATGGCGTTGAGTGCCTTGTCATTGTATTCGGCGGCGTTCTTCTCAGCGATCGTCCATTGCTCGAACGGCTTATCCACGACTTCGCCATCAGCGTCTTGTGGAGTCTTTGGAGTCGTATAACCATGCAGCACTGCTTCCCAAGCTCGCACATCGATGGACTTGATGCACTGCCGAACACGGACCTTCCAATAGGCATAATTGGAGCCGTCTAACACAGGAACTTTGGCGAGGTGGTTTGAGCTTGTAACGTCCATTGTAGATGATCTTCAGCGCTTAGTAATGTCAAGCGTAGGCTCTGATACCACTTTGAAGGTGGTCCCGTACACAATGGATGTAAAAACACTAAGTTATATACTGATGTTGGACTCGATGTTAGGCTAACACTCACTCTCACTCTTTTGTATGCACAGCGGAAAACGAAACGAACACAAATGAAGTCTTTGTGCAGCAAGTCAAATAACTTGCTGCGTGCCTCTCGGCGTAAAAATCCACTAGAAATATGGATTACACAAACTATCAAAAAGATAGTCAAACCTAGTCTAGCAAATGGAACGAATCAAAAAGAATTCTAAACCCACAAGATCTCACGACCTCTAAAAGCTAGACTTAGAAAAGAAACACTCTTTCAAGAAATAACTCTCGCTTAGAAAAGCTCTGATTTTTGCTCGGTGTTCGTCGTCCTTCGAAATGGTTAAGTCTTCGACTTATATATCCTTCACTCTTGAACGACTTGTCCAAACGGCTTGGCAACCTCCCACAACGTCCACTAACGTCCACTAAGTGTATTTGAACAGTTAGTGACCGTTGTAGATCGACTTGGTCAGCTCGGATTGCTCGGTCTTCACTTGAGCTCCAAGTCGCCTATTTTTAGTATGCTCTTTTCCGATTTTTGCTCTTGCTCATCTACACTTCTTCCACGCGGTTTGATCCGTTCCATTCCTTGAATGAGTCCTGCACATCACTGGAAAAATGCCACGTCATAATTAAAATAGGTTTTGGGCATGAAAGATAAAACTGAGAAAGGGAACATTCTCGGCCAACAGATGTTGACTAGAATGTTACCCAACATTGTTTCAGTTGAACGCTCAACATCAACAGCTTTAATCATATCTCATCCCTCCCTAATAGATTGAGCTTTGAATGATTTCAAATTTATCCATTTCTCCAGCATACCAAACAACTACTTGGAAAAAAAAAACCCGAAACTGATTCAGAAATTTCTTCATGACAGATCATGACACAGTTCTACAAAGTCGATGAATTTAGATTACACAAATTACGAAACGACGACTACGTCCGCAAAACGAACCACTGTACCCTTCGTTCACCGACACCCCAAAAAAAAAAAACGAACCGAAACGATGTTAAAAACAACAACGAAACGACCCTCTACTAATCCAAAGCTACCTTCTTCTTCCCCGTCTTCTTCTCCCTCTGCTTCTCCTTTTCGACCTTCTCCTTCTGCTTACTGATAGACTCCTCTTGCGCACTGCACATCTGATGAGACTTCAACCTGAATCCAAACTTCTTCGAAACGCTCCCCCAACCGCCGCCGCCGCTCGTAACTTCCTTCGCCGCCGTCGGCGCCCTAAAACCCAATTTTTCGATCTCTTGCCTCATGTTCGAACACTCCTTCTCGAGCTCGGAAACCCTAATCCTCATGCTGTCCATGCCCACCTTCAGCGCCTGATTTTCCCTGACGTCGGCCGGACCCACCAAACCGCCGCTCCTGAACTGCCTCGACCCGTCGAGGTTTTCGGAGACTAGGAAGCAACCGGCGATCGAAGTCCTAAGCTGCAGCTGCTCGAAGAAGAGGACTTGGACTATCACTCTCAACGGTAGCCTCTCGTTCTGAGCCGCGTGGGTGCACGCTTCTAAGGAGAGCTTCTGGCAATCCATTAGCCTGCATAGCTGTTCTCTGTCCGATTCTACCAGCCACGGGTGCGACTGTACATTCCCGGGATGACAAAAAAGAAAAGAAAAAGAAAAAAAACCAATAAGATCCAATCCATCCATGGAGATGATAAAATCAGAAGGGTTGACCACTTTTTTCGTCCAATAACTTTAGGGAGAGCGGCCCTTCAGGACAGCCAACTTAGGGGTTGCAGTTTACGGGTGTGAAATTTCAATATCGAAGCAAGTTACGGACACAATGCGTCAAAAACCTGACCGTGTCCTTAAAATTTGCTCCACTTTTGAAAGTTAGCGTCCTTAAATTGCAACCCCCCAAAAGTAAGCAACTCTGACGCCACATAGGATTTATCCACAGATTATTGGGTACGTGTAGACCACGTGTTGAAATTCAGGCAAAAAAAAAATTAGGCTCCTAATGCATCTAATCTTTCAACTGCTTCAATTTTAAAAGATAGAGCCTAAAATCGCAATCCGCGAGTCGGGTCAATTATTAAAAAAACAAACGAGGCAACTCATCAGTTAAAATCAACAGTAGCGAGAAGTTGCTTACCTTGAGGTAAATGTCGATAGCACGGTAAAGTCCATCGTCGAGCGGCCGACCATACTCAGGCACGGCGGAAGCGAGCGAGTGAAACTTCGGAAGCTTCAAATTAACGTCAGGCGCAACCTCGGCAAGGTAACCGTCGATCAGTTTCGCGACCATCGTGATCGGCGTGAGCGACGGCGAACCAATCACGCGTCCGTCCTCGAACGATCCCGGCGAACCGCCGCCGTCGTCGGCAGCCAAGAAATGCTCCAACATCCTCTGAACGCAGTCCACGTCGTACAGCGTCTCCATGGAGTCCAAAAAAGTCGGCATCAAAAGATCCTCGAGGCTCGCCTGGTCGAGCTGCGCGCCGATCCTCATCTCCAGCCTCGACACGCACGAATTCTCGGCGTGGAGGATCTTCGCCGTTCGGAGTAGGCCGAACAGAAACTTCGTCGGGACCAAACCCTTCTCTACGGGGAGCAGTCGATCGACTTCCTCGAGCAAGATTTTCTGCCCTTCTTCGGAAAGCAAGGTAACCGTCGGCCCGAGGCGGTTGCCCGCCTCGCCAGAGACTTTCCGGCGGCTGAGGGCCGGCAAGTACTTATTCGCGTAGCAAACTAACGACCCCGCAATGACTTCTTGGCTTACGCCGCGGCCCTCCATGGCTGAGATTAGCCTTTTGTAGAGAGGAAGGCTTAGGGTCGAAGCATCTTCGTACCACCAGTTTGGGCTCGAATGCTTGGGCCGAGCGCCAGTGCTTATACCGTTCCATAGAACGCTCCCGCCCGGGCTTTGCATTGGCCCGCTGCGGTCCGTCACGGGCCAGCCGAAGAGATTCGGGTCCGTGGAAGCTTTGGCGGCTAGAGAATCGATGCATCTCTTTGGGATGTTTAGTTGCTCGGCGAAGGAGAGGAGGACGTCTTCTTCGTCGCAGGAATGAAGCGCTTTTAGAGAGTCTTTCCAGCTTTTCAGCACGACTTGGTTGAGGAAATTTTCGGCCTGAGAAATTAGGTTTCCTTCGCCGTAGTCTTCGTTCATTTGTAGGTGTTCGGCGGCGCAGCGAAGGGGGACGACGTTCGCGGCGGTTAGCTCGAGCTTTACGCCGTAGCAGTACTTGGCGACGAGTTCGAACGTTTTCGCCCCGCCGGGAATTTCGGGGAGATTTATGGCGCATCCTTCTTCTTGCGCCGAGGAGTCGGCGATGAGCTTCTCCATGAGCCCACTCCTTGACAGCAATGGAAACTGCGATGAGCGTTTTGCGTATGTAGAAAGTCAATTTTTTTTTTTCGCATTTCAATAAATGAAATAAGCAATCGAGCAGAGGATGCGCTTGGTATGCAGAATTCGCGTGTGGAAAGGTATACGGAGAACTAAGACAGCGCATCGAACGATGGTACTCTGCCTCTTCTTCGACCAGTTGTAATTCCTGCGCCTTTCCTTTTCTTTTCCTAATCGAATTTCGCATACCAAACGCGTTCTATGAGGTTTATGGAGCAGAAATTCGAGTTTGTACCTTGTGAAGATGGAAGGACATTTCGCCTACTTCGACGACTACGTCGCTGGGAAGGCCAGTCGTGCAGAACCTACGGTAAGAAAGAACGATGGATAAGTACCTAATACTGAGCTAAGAAAGGACGATTCCATCGAAACGATTCTATGTTAGAGAATCGAATGTCTAAGATGTAAGAGAACTGCTCCAACTAGTTAGCCATCTGCCTTCACATGGATCTCAAACAGAGAGAGTAACAAGAGTGAAGGGCCATAAACAAACAGAGAGATTGAACACAAAAGATACTCAAAAGCTGAGAAAATTGAGGGAATTAGACATACCATGCCTGTCCTTGCCTTTGAAACGCATCAGATTTGGATCCCAACTTCACGCAAGCCATGTAAGAAGCTCGCAGTTGATAATCTCTCAGATATTCGTTGTAGAAAGATTTGCAGAAACCCACTCCACCACCAAGACTGTGGCTTTCTTTCGTCAATTATTCAATTTGCTGAACTACGATTGCTACACAACTTAGGAAAGACCTATTACATCAGTTTCTCCGATTACTCTCATCACTGAAAACCATCCCCAAGAGTTGATCTTTCTTGGCCCATAAGACAACTGACGCCAAAATCTCAGTCCCAGATTGTAACGCCCTTCGAGAAAATATATATTTGTGATGAAATTTGCAGAACAAGAGGCCAAAATTAATATTATATGATAAAAATTTTCAGAACAAGACACCTAATTTAGGTCAACCCCTCCTTATAAATAACTAAAACCCATTTGCTCTGACGCAGAAACAGCTATGCAAACAAAAGCCAGAAGGTTCCAAAGTTTAAGCATTTGCGACGAATGAGACACCAAAACTCACCAGCCCCCTTAAAGATATCGTCTTGAGTATAAATTAAGTGAGAAAATTTGATGGGTTTGTTGAAACTTGAAACTAATCTTCGGATTCCTTTTTCCAGAGTAATTTATAGGCATTCAGACATACGTTTTTTCTAATTAATGGCAGCTCAAAATGGGTAACATCATTAATGGTGGGCTCCTTTTGCTTGAAACATACTCATCACCAGATAATGGATATTCAATTCCCTAAAACCCCATTAACCAATTTTATATTTTGTCTCGATTTTATTATTAATTGATTCAAGATTATTATTAGCCTTGAGAGAACGAAGTGGTGCGCAGTAGTGGTTGAATTATTTTTGTTTTCATTATTTAAATGGATGAACTTAATGCTATTGGTTGTAGACTTTTTGAGTCCAGCTAAGCCATGTGGCGACACGCTCCTTTCTTTAAATGCTTGATTCTCTATTATTTTCGGGCCAATTTGATTCTTAGGGTTTACATTTATTTCTATTTTAGAAGCAGTATAACATATATAAATAGAAACGGAACTTGATATCATATCCCTATGTAATTATTATTAGGAATGCTGTAGTTTTTGTTAGGTTAAAAGTGTTGAATTTTTTTCTGGCCTAAGTTTTTGCACGGAGTTACTAATATACACAAATACCATTTTTCTGGCCTAGTCATTAACGTGTTCTAACCAAGTCAAAAAGCAAGTGAATTCTTCTATGGTGCTTGCTTAGCCTATCTTATCTCCAACATCAAATTGTATTCCACGTTACAATAATATCAAGAACTAACTCTAATATTGTATTTTTCTTGCTAATACAATGAAATGAAACTAATCATTTGTATTTTATTTTTTACTTTCTTCGTATATAATTGAAGAAAGTAGAGTATCGAATGAAGCGCGCAATTGATGAAAGCCTGCCATGAATAGACGACCGTCACGCGCACGCTGTCGTGCAATATAAACAAACGCAAAAAAAAAAGATATTATATTTTTCCCTCTCAATTATATTAACACAATATGTATATGTTTTACTCATAATTTCCTTCGATCTTTTTTTTTTTCTTTTTTTTTTCAAGGATAGTTTCCTTCGATCTCAGAGCTAATGGTATCTACTTTTACGCCATGTTCTGCAACTCCACGCAATATAATTTATATATATATATATATTATATGAGGGCACGAAGATAGAGATGCTAGGGACCATGTGCAGTTGAGGCAGACGCGACGAATTAAATATGTGAATGGTAAATCTAAATATTATATTCTGCAAAAAGTCCAAAGTTATTTACTTAATAATTACAAGAGCTTTGAACTTTCTACGACTGCTTATCTATCTTGATGGTAAAGTCATCAGCTAACCTAATCTTTTTGTTTGTTTCTGCAATAGACATTTAGTTTTGGTATGGTCATCAAATGTGTATATTTATTTAGTACACTTTAATTGATCATTACTTGGCGCACATAAATAGGAGTAAGTCGCCAAGAAATTCATTGGGCTCAGCTTTGAAAGCCCAATTTGGATAAATGGCCCAATTGGTGCATGTGATTGTGTTGAGTTGAGTCGAGAGCAATTAATTTTAATTGCGATACGAACTATATGCAATGAATTAGTAATAAAAATGTTCCATAAAATAGAGGAATTGAGAAAACAAATTATCTTTGTAATATGTATTTTTTTCTTATTGAAAGACTACGTGGAGAGATTAGTTGGTGGATGAACTTCGTTTAGTACCATAGAGACAGAGTTGATAAAAGAACGACTGCTATGAGAAAAAAATTTGTGTCTTAATGAATAAGTATAGATAGTAGTAAGAAAACCCAACACAAAAGATATAGAATTGGTTGTACGGATAATTCAAAAAAGATCTTTTACATATACTTTTACGAATTCACAAACTCGTGGCCACCAACTTTTAATATATAAAATAAAATCAAAAAGTTCAAAGTGAGCAAACACAGCAAAAAGACGAGTCTTTACATATCATCATAAGATTCGTTTAATTTGGTCCGCATGCAATACCTGAAAAAGAAGAATTGTCAACATGCTAATGTATATATCTTTATACGAATATCATTAATAAAGATTAAAATGAGCATTCAATTGAAGGTCAAAATTTACATTTTGATCACTGTGGTGACATGCCATGCATTTACTACAGCAGTAAATTGGTTTGGCCTTTTTCTTGCATTGCATGTCAACAAGCTTTCGAAGATATCATCAGCTTCACAAGATTTCACTTGTTGGGTTGTTCGAGTTACTACAGCTTATTAACATTTCTCGTTTTCGCTTAGGTTTTCCCTGGTAAAGATTTCATTTTTATTTACCTATATATCTATTTTTTATTTTAATCTTTGTTGATTGGATTCTCTTAAATGCTCTTGAAAGTAGGTTTAGTCGTGGGCCTTGGGTCCTGTTTGTTCATCTTCATTTTATGATTTTTTTCCCTTTTTTTTGTCTTGCATTTGCAGTTTTTTTGTGGAAGCTTATCCCTTCCTTTCTTTATTTCTATATCTTGGGAAGCTATGATTCGAAAAAGACACGCCATGTAAACGCTTATCGCAACAAACAGTATCTGCTTTCAAGATTGCTCTCATACACCTCCCACTACGTGTACGTGCGTTTTTCTTCTTTTTTAAGTTTCTCCAAGAACTCTGTAACGTTTATGTATTCTGTTCTTTTCAGTTCTTTCTTTTATTTTCTTGTGCTAGCTTGTATTGTACCCCTTTTATGTTCTAAAACAACTTGGGTTTGCGCTTGTTTAGCGCAATAAATGATATACCAGCAAGCATTTCATGTGATAATTGGCTCAATGTGATTTCAGCGTGCGAAAAAGGTTCTTTTGTCAAGAACATAGCAGCATAATTAGTTGAAGAATGTTGCAAAATTGCAATTAATGATGTTGTAGAACAGTTAGCTCTTACATGTTCTAAGGCAATTTCCCCCCTAATGATAAGACGGTATCTGTCTATATGCAGTGTATCCTTCAACATTGTTGAACTTCGAAGTCTTTTCGAGGCACAATCGTGCGAAAAAGGCGATACTCTTCAGAAATTCTTTTTTTACCAGACTAGGAGTTAGTACAACATGGGCTGCGTTGCCTCAAGAATCGATAAGCAAGAGAAGGTAAGAATCTGCCAGGACAGAAAGCGCCTGATAAAAGAATTGTTGGCTTACAGAAAAGAATTCGCAGACGCACAGTTATCGTACTTAAGATCGCTGCGAAACGCCGGCGTCACACTTAGACAGTTCACCGACTCAGAATCGCTAGAGTTCGAAGAGACAACCTCAGCCTTGGGATTCCCACCATCTCCTCCACCACCTCTGCCACCATCTCCGCCGCCGCCGCCCTCTTTCAGCCCCGACTTAAGGAAGTTTTCGGCCCCTAAACCACCACCGCCGCCACCAACACAAGGCCAGCCATCCATGGAAGATGTCATTGAGGTTAACGAAGATGGCGGGCAAATTCCACGACCACCACTTCCTCCTTCTTCTACTTGGGAATATTGGGACCCTTTCAGTTCTTCGTTACAGCAATGCGAAAGTAGCGATAGTAGTAGTAACGAAATTACTGATGAGGAGAATTGGGAAGATACAAATACCGAATTTCCAGAAGTTGATGGTGATGATGATGATGATGATGATGTGAATACGAGTGAAGAGAATGGGCGAGTCGTTGAGTTTGTGGATGAAGGGATACTATCGGCTATGAGGTGTGAGGCGAAGGACGATAATGCTTCTTCTTCTGACATGGCTGTGGTGGTTTGGAAGTGTAAGAACTTGGCAACCATTGTTAAGGAGTTGGATGAGTACTTTCTGAAAGCTTCTGATGTTCTCAAGGATGTCGTAGTTATGGTCGACGTCGATGCTAAGGGCACTTTCCATTACCAGAATATTTACGAGCACAACAGTAATTTGCATTGATCTTTCTTCTAGTCTGCTTATTACACACACTCATACATATATTATTCGTACAGGAAAGAGAGGCAATTCGTCGAAAGTTTTTAGTGCTCTGACGTGGAGTTGGTCTTCAAAATCGCTTCAGTACGGTAAGGAAATGGGTGGCGATTTCCGTGGTTCTGACGAACCATGTAAGCCTGGAGCTCATGGAATAACTCTCCATAATCTTTATTTGGAGGAGAAGAAGCTCTACAAGGATGTTAAGGTTATACCTATGACAACTATATGTTAATGATGTAAAAAAACTGGGCTGCTCAGTTTATGCATTTCTTGCGTACGAATGATGATTTCAGTTTCTGCTGATTCATATGTAGGAGGAAGAAAACTCGAAGTTGGAATACGCAAGAAAAACGCTGCTCCTGCGTAGGCACGAGGAAGATCACGATTCGGCCAAGACTGAGAAAACTCGCTTGGCAGTCGAAACGTTAGAGTCTCACATTTCGTCTCTGCAAGCGTCGATTTCCAAGTCTTACTCGAACATACTGAACCTCATGGACAAGGAGCTTCATCCCCAGATAATCACACTTGCTTCAGGGTAAAGTACATAGAAATTCGTGTAATAAGGAAATATTTTCATTCAATGTTGTAATGAATGATATTACGAATGGTCGACTCGCAGGCTATTACACATGTGGCAAACGATGCATCGCTGCCATCAGTTTCAGAAGGATGTCTCCGAGCAGCTAAAAAACCTAACTGATCAACAAAGCTTCGAACCCACCACTGAATATCGTCGGCAAGCTGCTGTTCAGCTTCAGACAGAAGTCAGTTCTTGGCATCGAAGTTTCTGCAAGCTCGTCAAGTTTCAGAGAGACTATGTAAGAGTCATCTCTAAGTGGATCGAACTTACTACTCTTAAAGACATCGATCCTTCGCAAGTTTCCAGCCCATTGACATTGCACGCACTTACGCAAAAGTGGCTGCTAGCCCTCGACAATTTGCCAGACAAGGTAACATTTACTCGATAGCTTGTTTTAGTTTCTTGCAAACTCTGTAAGAACCGTTGCCTGAAATTGTTACCGAGTTATCTGCTGCTTTTCTTTCGTAGATGGTTTCAGACGCCATTAAACATCTTTTGTCAGCTGTTCAAGCTATCGTCTTGCAACAACAAGAGGAATGTAACGTTCGTAAGAGATCAGAAAAGCTCGGTAGGAAGCTAGAAAGGGAAACGAGCGCACTTTCTGAGGCACAGATGAGGTACGATGCTAAGGTAGCTTCTCTCGGAAATGCAGATTCTCAATCATCTTCTTCCAAGCACCCTCTAATGATTAGGAGAGGTAAGGTCGAAGCTCTTAGGAAATTAGTGAACGACGAAAAGGCAAAGTACATGACTTCAATTAAGACCACGAAAGTTCTGATTCTGAACAACCTTCAGAGCAGCCTACCCAAAGTGTTCCAAGCGCTGGTGGCTTATTCTAGTGCTTACTCTAACAGCTTTGAGATCATTGTAGGCAGTGTGATGAAATCAGAAGACGACGTTGTTAGAACATAGTTTCTTTCGATTGTCTTCTGATGATGAACATATAAGGCCCTTTTGGACATCAACAACATTTGATCTAACAGCGAACTGAGGAAGACAAGAAGATATATAATAAAGACTTCGCTTTGCCAACATTTCACACAAATACGGACAAGAAAATACACTAAAGATAAGCAAGACCATATGACCACATCATCATAAATATCGCAACAGAAGTACTTCAAGTCTAATGCAACCTGGTCAATTCTTCGACCCTCTTCATCAATTCCTCAACCGAAGCCCCCATAGCTTTCGAAATCTCGTCCATTCGAGCCCTACTGAGGTCGAGGAACGACTCGATTAGATCACCATCCAAGAAGTTCTTGGCATCGACGCTCTTCTTCTCATTGTAGAAAGACCTCCAATGCTCATGGCTCAGCCCACCGACCCCTTTTATCACCTTCCTCAAATTAGACTGAAGCTTTTCAAGAAACAAGTACTGTTCGTGGGGGAGGGACGCAATAACTCCAATCACGCCGTTCACCGTTCCAAAGATGACAGTTGGAATCTGATCGATTTCAGAATCGGGCAGCCTCATGACGAGCGAACCATGTCTGAATCTGTTCACAAACTCGCCCAGGTGGTACTCACCGACAACCTCGAGGTGCCCACGTTCTTCGTCAGTGGCCCCTTCGCTGTTCTTACGTACGGTGAAGAGGTTGAAGTTGTTCTCCGCCCCGAGGTAGACGTTGTCGTCGAGAATCTCCACGGCCGACATCCAATTAGCATTGTAGTCTCGGGCCCGCTCTTCGATAGCACCTTCCTCGTGCTGCAAGAAAAGAGAGAGTCATATGGTTTTGTGGGGACAAATTTTTTTACAGATGAACTTCAGTTCTCCCTATGGGATTCTCACCTTATAGATTAGCAGAGAGATTGATTTCATTAGGTCGCCAACAACAATGAAGTCTCCTCTAGTCTGAACATAAAGGGCTAAAATGTGGCCGTGATGTCCACATTCGGACTGCAATTCGTGGGACCCATCTTCGCGGAGCATCCATTTGTACAGCTGAATTTTTTGGTTTATAGCAGCGAGCAGCTTTCCATTGAAGGCATTGAGGGAGTAAACTGCGCCTTTAGTTTCCTTCTCAGCTATCAGATGAAGCTTCCCATCTTCCACCACAAAAACAAGTATTCGTCCCTGAAAATATTTTGTTTCAGAGATGAGAAAGAGAACTTCAACAATAAAATAACAAAGGTAAATTCAGCTAACCTTGCTAGGTTCGTCCTCTTCGGGCATTACGTAAGCAGTTCCAACGCAGTAGTACACATTGCTGTCGTCAGAGAAGGAGCAGCTTAAGATAGAGCAGCCATTCTCAAACTGATCGAGGGGATAAGTCGATATGAAGTCAAACGTCTGGTCGTCCAAAAGGCGAACGAAGTGCATTTCTGCTTCTTCGGCGCTCGAAGGGTTGTACTTTAAGCTGCAGATGGCGAAGGTTCGAGTCTGCTCTTGATGGCATATGCGGCGCACCTGCTCGCCGAGAGGAATGGTGCGTATGTGGAGCTTTTGAATGTCGTCTATGGTGCCTATTGTTAGGTCTCCTTCCTTTGCTATTGCAAGGCTGGGAGAAAAGAAAGGAAGTCCTTGAATGGTAAGAATTAGACCTTTACCAGAAGAAAATAGAAGGTCTACCTGTCGGGAAAAGCTGAAGAATTGAAGGGACACATGTGACTGACTTCTTTTAGGTTGACATTGCTGTAGAGAAGCTTCTTATTACTGCTGTAGATGACGGCGGGCCTATCAGAAGCAGCAAATACGTGGGTGGATTTCTTCGAAGAAAATGTCCGAAGAGTTATAGGCTGTGTTCCTAGGGACACCTTCTTCCTATCTGCCAGCTCACCGTTGCTCGTATTCAAGATAAAATTCATGAGGTGCCCATCTCCAAGGGCGCATAAAAGGTACGATGTCTGAAAATACGAAAATACCATTTCGACTTTGTTGCAAAAGAAGACTTTAGAAAGCAATGAGCTTGAAAAGAGATTGCGTACCCCTTCGAAAGAACAGAGAAGTACGGAGCGGGAAATTATCTCCCCACCCAAGTACTCCTTTGTAATAAGATTCAAGTCGGGGAGAGAATATATCCTGACGCTGATATCCGTCCACATGCCCACAGCTGCAAGCTGACTTCGATTAGGATCTTCGCCGATTGGATTAATGTCAAGGCACGAGATGTCGTATTCGAGCAGTGCGTGCTTCACTTCGTTCAACACTCCGTCGCCGATTTCAATATAGACCAGATGGCCGCCGCCCGTAGCCAAGAGTACCTAACCAAGCCGATATATGTCAAGAGATTAAATAAAGAGTAGTTTCCTTTCAACCTATGGTCTTCATGCTAAAATTAGGAAACTGGGAAAGCTTCTGCTGAATGACCACTTCACCTAAACGTTAAGTTTGACAAGAGTGTATCATGTATTAATTTTATATACTTTTAGTTCCCAACACGCCCCGTCATGTCTAAGCTAATTTCTTAGCCTTAGACGTGTAAATATTTTAAATGGGTGGTTGTTGGGATTCGTAGTCATGACCTCTTTTAGCATGTGGCTCTGGAGTCTAGTCCCATGTTGAATGGTAACTTCACCTAAAAGCTTAAGCTTGAAGGGAGCGTATCATATTATAATTTATATACTTTAATTCCCTCACGTCTAAATTGATTTCTTTCTTTATCTAGCCTTAGACGTTTATCCTAAATGGATGGACGTGAGGTTCGTACTCTCATGACCTCTCTTAGCTTGATCTCTGATAGTATATTGAATGACCACTTCACTTACAAGCTTAAGCTTGAAGTTTCGAAGGGAGCTTATAAGATTTTAATTTATTTCCAACAACTTCAATGTAGCAATATTAACAAATCTTATGTGAACTTGTGAAGAAATGAGAGAAACTACCTGGGTGGTATTAGCAGTGGCGACATTGATGGAATACCCTGATGGAGCAAACCACTCGTTACGAAGTTCTCGGGAAGTAGAGCTGACCAATCGAACCGAGGATGAAGTAACCTTCAGAAAATCACATTTTACGAGTGAAGTTCAGTTCGTTAAGACTAATCAGAAGGATGAATGTGTGCAAAGAAAATGCTCCGTAGATCCCCTAAAAGTACAAACTAGCAACGTAGGAGAACATACTTGCACAAGTTGGTTATGTATGGCATCGTGGCAAAACAATGTCTGAACATCAGATCGAAAGCCTTCGATCTCAGTCTCTTCCAACTCGTCCTCAATGTTCATGGCCAAAGTGCGTGTCTCGCTGATGAAGCTTACGACCAAGAAAGTGTCGTACAAGTCATCGCTAGCTGATCGGAGCGACCACATGCCTTTGATTCCTTGAAGCTCCACGGACGCCTATGAATGGCATGAAAAAGGATTACTTTGGAAAAAAAATGTAGTCTTTTGACAGATGAACTATGGGAAAAATTAATCTTGAAAACCTGCTCGTTTATTCCAATTCCATTACGAACGACTCTTAGAGAACCATCTTTGTAGGCACCAGAGCAAGTTACGACCTGACCTTGGCCTTGCCTCTCTAAGTCAACCACGCAAAAGTCAACGATCGGTCCAAGATTTACGAACCTCTCAAGAACTTCCACATAGAAGCCTTTTGCGTCGGGATGAAGGCTGAGCTTTATGAGCTGGGTTGCAGTTCAAGATTGAGTTAAGTAAATTAATAGCTGAATAAGCAGCAGACAATGTAAAATTTATAAATTAGACATATTGGCAAGAAAAAGAAAGGCATTTTCTGATGTACCATGTCAAGCAAAGTTAAACAGCTGATTGCAAAAGATGCAAGCAACACAAATTTAGTCACAAAAGTCTAAATCAAGCCGTGAGTGCGGACTATAATTGAATAGCAAAATATTAGACTTTATTCAACGCTACGCACGTAATCTGAAAGTATTCATGGATTCTGAATCCGATAAAATGAGTGAGAAAGAAAGGCTACCAGCAGGCGCCACATGCTCAAATTGAAATCGCAATCACGAATATATTGTTGATGATAAATAAAAGATATAGAATTGAAAAAAGGTGATCAGCAAACCTGTGAATCGCCATAACTCGAGCCAACAAAAACAACAGCATTATCAAGATATGAAATCGACGATGCAACGGATGTTTCCCCCAAGAGCTCAATTTTAAGTCCAGTTACCCTGGAATATATAAAGATGGAATCGAAGAATGTTAGTGAGGAAAAAAATAAAAATATTACACGCCGTGAAATTTCTGTATAGGTCCAAGCTATATTAACTTACTTCTCCTTCTCGTGGGTTACGACGAGCAAGTTTAGAAGACCATTGTGATCTCCGAGTAGATATCGAGAACCGTTCGCATCAACCCTCCCATAAGCCCTTGTGATTGACTTCAAAGATAATTCATGATCAAAGATTAGGATAAACTTAATTGAGTTGGTCTCACAAACTCAATTCATACAGAAAAAGAGGATGAAACATACGGGTCTGATTGGGATTGCTTTGAAACTTGAGGCACTGCAATACACAATGGTCTCCTCACCAACGATAAGAACACCGCAAAGAGGAGCTGGCACGGGAATTAATAAATTAGCCCCATTATCAAGATTGTTCTGAGACCATGGTCCCTCAACAAAATCTTTCTCCTTCAAGGCAACCTCGTAAGTCTTTACATGACGTGCGTCCTTATTATCCTGCCCAGTAAAGGGAATGGTGCATGACACATCAGAATATGCTGAGAAAACAACGAATGGTTGAGTAATATAAATAAAGTAAAACAGTAAAAATCAATAAAAACGTGCGTTGAAAAGAATCCTACAGAAAAAATTTACATAAATGGAAAATCAGTGACTATAAAAAACAGACAATTAGCTAAAGAAAAGTGGGGAAAAGGCAAATTCAGACCTGGTAGAGGACCACAATCGTTGGTTTTGGGCAGCCATACAGGAACTTGATATCCAAAACCTGAAGCTCCTCAAGCCTTCAGAGAGAAAATATTAAGAGATAGATTACAGAAATTTCACACATGCATAGCACATCAAGATGAAGGGACAAAACCAGATCCATATTGGAAATTGGAAATGCAGGTTGGGGATTTGAAAGTGGAGATTACCAACCAATTTAGCTAGGTTAACCAATACAATTAACCATAGATACACAGGTACAATCACACAAAAGTAGGAAATATCATGCAGTTTAAAGTTAAATAAATATTAACAAGAAGAAGAAAAAAAGGTTTAACACAGAGTAAAAGATGATTGTAAGGGCCATACAATGTTACCTAATATTAAACGCTTCCTTGAGCTGACCTTTGTTATCAAATGGGATCACCTAAAGATGAAGCAAACTCTCATCATCAGGATAATAAACACTGAACATGATAAGAATGGGATAACAAAATGATGTAACCAAAAAGGACAAGGGTGAGGACTGCTTAGTAGATTGTAGATCACAAGGAATCATACCTTGAACAATCCGTCGTATAGATGAAGCCCAATCAATCTACAATCTGGATCAATTATTCCAATCTACATGAAAACAAATAATTAATAGGCGAGTGTTCTTAAAAAAAGAAAAAGAAAAAAGCAAAAAAAAACAAGACGTAACAATACTTGGATAATAATTCGTACCTGCCCATTGTCCGTAGGGCGACCTATTCTATCAGAGACATCCCCCATCGCCCTATATTAAATGGTAGAAACACCCAATGGAAAAACATGTAAC
Organism: Craterostigma plantagineum; assembly: GCA_027422505.1. Classification (NCBI taxonomy): domain Eukaryota; kingdom Viridiplantae; phylum Streptophyta; class Magnoliopsida; order Lamiales; family Linderniaceae; genus Craterostigma; species Craterostigma plantagineum. Next base: position 2,015,170 of record JAPQWV010000043.1, on the reverse strand, counting down.
TCCTCTTAAAAACAAAAGGAAATGGAACAAAATGAATAAAATGCTAACACCACATTTCAGTGCCTAAAAGACCCCAGGTCAAAAGCATTATTAACATATTCTTAGCAACTAAACTGGATGGTTCTCGGGATCATTATACGAGCATAGATATTCGACAAAAACGTGTCTGAGAAGTGCATATTTAAAGAGCACGTAAATAATCTAAAGAATTTCATCCAAAACTCGAAAGGTTCTCAAACCTTGTAATAAGCTCATTAGCCTCAGCATCCCATTGCAAAACGCAGAACTTATATCTCTCAGTAGCGATAAACAGTAAATCTTGAGGTTCTCCCTGAAAATATATCAAGATGTTATGTTCTGTCTACAATCTTGCTTCAATAGTTTATCAAACTATTGGTTTCAAAAGGACTGACTGCAAAATGTATTCTCAACTTAATAAAGAAACTCACATGTGGACGGAAAAGTTCAAGAGTGGCTATCCTTCCATATATAGGCACGTCCAACATAGGCTGTCGAAATCAAAATATATTATGACACTGAATTCATGAAATCCATAAGACGACAAGTCTAGTTAAAGCTTAACTTACTAAAGAAGGCACGTATTGGTACATAAGAAGATCCAATCAACTGCCTCAAAGGCGAAATATAATCCACGTTTATCGGGATAGACAAAACCCAAATTCAATTAGAGGGAAAACTTTGCTTTATTTCTAGCAAACAGAATCATTTTTTCTAATTTATCTTCGACGAATTCCACTAACAACCCGGCCAAATCATTCAGATAAGATATGAGCATTCCTTACTCAATTAAACATACCTGTAAACCATGAGGCGACAGTAAATGTATCTCTATCCGTGTGCATTTCCTGCAATCGAATTTTATCATAAAATTCACTCAACCAAAAGCTGAGGTTCGTACTAAAGCAGAAAACCCAGAAAGAGCTCATTTTTATCGCAATTAGAAATCCCCACCATCGAACAGAAAATCAAGAGAAATCTCGAAAAGAGACAACACGAATAGCACATCCACAACACAAGAAACTAACAGATTGCAACAATTAACAAAGGGCCGCCACAATACCACCACTGCCGACGAACAAAAACACTTACGCAATGATGAGATTAAGCTCCTGGGCACTGGTAAAATTGCCGACGCACGAGTGGGTCACGTTGGTCGGCTTGTGAGCCGTCACCACATAGTTCCATATACTCATATCTTACAGAACTAGCTCTTTTCCTAATTTCTTTACCAAAAACTCAAGCACGATGAAAAAACAACCAAGACAAATGCTCCTTTGGTGTTCGTATTTAACTCGGGAATTTCCACAGAGAATCACAGCCTCAATCTTGCGCGGTGGAGCAATGACTAAACGGCGACGAGACGAGGTGGTCAAGTACAAGTCTGAAGGGGAAGGGCGAAAAGGAAGAAACACACACAAATCAAGAGACTCCGATCCCACCACGTTGTTTATTGGGCTTTTGCTCGTGGGCTTTATGTATTTGGGCCAAATTTGTCGGCCCAAACAAGTCATTTACACCCTATCACTCGACCCAAATAGTGAAAAAAAAAAAATAATAAAAAGAAGAAAATGTTGTGTTAGAAAGAAAAGTGGTTGGGAAGTTGGACTTCCATAGGCTTGTCATGAGTTCGAATCATGTGACTATCATTATTTGTGGGATTTAGGGTAAGTCGTCACATGAACCGGGGAAGATTAATCCCATTAAAGCCGTGGTTGTCCCATAACCGACGTTGAGGTTCAGATTTGATCAAACTGAACTTAGTTGGAGTGTGGGGACTGCAGTGAACGTATCGTTTTTTTTGTTAGCTATCCAACGCTCCAATTAATTTTAGGTTGAAATGAGTTTAAATCTATATGTCGGCTATTGACCGATCTTGACTTTTAGTTCGATTAGTTATTCCTTGTTCGCCTAATCCGCAAATCCTACAAACAACTTCAAACGAATCTGAACCTTACCATTTTACGGTGGACGATCATGACTTCCAGCGGAACTAATGACTACGGTTTCCAAGTCACATGATTCGAAAGTGACATAAAAGAGGGGTTTCTATTAGAGGGGTTTTTACTCATGTCAAGAGAATGGGACATAGTGTATCTACTGTTAGTACTTGAAAAGGACAACTAAAGAGAAAAAAAGACAAAAACCAACTGAACTACCGATAAGCGACTTTACACTTCCACATATACTTGAATTAGCAAAAGAGCAAAGTATACTTAAGTCACAATCTTACAACTTAATCACTTTCTATTGTTAGATATATCTATAGTAAACTTGTAACTATTTCATCACACATCATTGTCGTCCAAGATAATAGATGAGAAGAAGCAGCATAATTCTACTTATCTTCAACCACAAGCAGCCCTTGCAGCTACACATGGATGCACACGTGGCAGCATTCTTTAATTGCCTGTAGATGAGATGATAAAAATTATTACAAAATCTAATCAGCAAAAATAAAAAAGATTATAAATTAATCATCTTGATGAAACCAAGACATCACACACCCTGAAGTGGGAAATTCACACATCGCAAAACCTGCAAATAAAAGAACAATAACTTAATCGTATCGTTTATAATGAAGATCAAGAACCAATATCAAAGCTTTAAGGTCAAAAGACTTGGCAAATATTGCAATAAATATCTTAATTGCGAGGCTAACTTGGATCTCTCTGAGTTAAAGAAGCAGTTCCGCCGAAGTAGCAGGCAATGTCCGAGTTTCCATTTTGCTGGTAATAACTGTTGAAGGCGTAGGAAGCATGGGAGACGAGGTTATCGGGCTGAAAACACGGCCCATCGTTTTGAATCGGGCCGCAGTCAGCTCGGCCCGAACCACAGGCCCAGTCGAGCGCCACCTGAAGGTCCGCCGGAGATGCTCCGGGCCGGGCCACGCACCACGTCGTGCCGCCGAGGAACGTGGTGTTGCCTTCCGGCGGAGATAGGGTGGGAAATGGAATAGGGTTCGTTGCCTCGGCTTTCTCCACTTGCGCCGCAGTTATTTGACCTTTGGTCATAAAATAAGGCAAACTATTTCACTTCTGTTGCATTATAAGAGATACAAATGAAGCCATGCCCGAAGAAGCATACATTATATACATACCAAGAACGTAATGCAAGGCCAAAAAGCTCCAAAAGATCATCTGTGTCCTCATTGCAAAGCAAAAGTGTATGATGAACGATTATATCTTCTTCAAATTCTTACTGAAGTAGTACGAGATGAAACGACTAGGGCTAAAGTTACACGTTAATTCAGTGAACTATATACATATATATTATGTGTAGATAGATAGATAGAGAGAGAGAGAGAGAGAGAGCTTTATTGCCAATGCAGATATAAAATTAAGGATTTAACGTGTTTCTTTTCGAATAAAATCTTGTGCTTCTTTTTATGGAATCTCTTTGTCCCTGGTTTATTCTTTGTTCTACGAAGAAACAGTAGAGGTAGATATTGATAGCTTGCCTTAGTTTAGTGGATCAAGTTAAAGAGTAGGCACTGACACAAATTGCTTCAGTTCTGCCTGGCGTTGCCAACTGTTGCAAGAGAAAGATATGTCTCAAGACAATAATAATACTAATAATAATAATATCGAAATGTAATGTTAAAAATGTAGCATTGTCACGTCATATTGGAATGTGACGTTCAAAAGAAAAGTGGATACTTGACTCTGGCGTGAGTTCATCAACCGTACATGACATCATTCAATATCTCTTGTGTCATGTATAGCATAAGACAAATATCGTCGATCCGTACACTATCAAAATCGTAATATTTAATCGTGAAAAAAAAATGGCATAAAGCCCACTATGTGTCTCATCTCATCATTCGTCTACTTCACATAGCTTTAGGCCCAGTATATGGATCACGCGAACCAAACATAAATCAAGATAAAATCCAATAATCGGCCGGGGAAATTTCCGACATTAGGAAATGGTAGTAAATAAGATGCATGTGTATGTTATATAAATAGTAGGTGGATAATTAACGGGCATGAGTAGTTCATCAAATTTCCGCACACAATCAAACAAAAGTCAACCGAAATTACAGCCAAGGAAACACTGATTGCGTGCTCGATAACAATAAAACCCGTTGGACCAGACAAAGATCTCTCAATTCCCTCACATAAAAAAAGGAAGTACTCATAATTAGGAGAACAAAAAATAAAAGAACGTTATCATACAAGGCGGAATGGACACAAAGCTACACACACATCTCGCCTCTTGATATTCTCACACAAAGTCAAAATCATTCTCCCTTCATCGTAATTCCAATACGTTAACGTTTGTTTGATTGCAATAAAATCATGAGTAGGGTTCGTGCAAATTCATCCCCCGATCTAATCCCACGGCCCCCAACCACCACCGCCGCCCAAGAATCAGATCAACAATACGATGATTCCTCTTTAGAAGGTCCCATCATTTTTTCTTCCCATTGTCATGTTCGGACAAAAAGAAAACAACAAAATGCTAACGTTTGATTTTCACGACTTGGTTTTCTCAGGCGTAGCTGCCCACGTAAAGCTACTGCTAAAGCTAATAGAAGACCACAAGGAAGCATGCAATAACGAGCAAAACAGCCGCCGCAGAATGCTAAGGGTGGCAACAATGATGACAATCCTCGACAACGTTCGTTCTCGCCTTCAGAGGTGCCAATCCTTCGGCAAAACGAAATCAGAGCCACAGCTCAGGCGCTGCGACACAGCCCCGAGACACAAAGGCCAAGGAAATGACCTGATTTCAGACGAAAAGGAGAAGCTGAAAAGAGAGCTTCAGGCGAACATGACAGCCAAGAAAAGCCTCGAGGTCATGTGCTCGAGCCTCGGAAAGGAGAAGGACATCATGGCCGGCGAGCTTTCGAGGAAAGCCCACGAACTGACCGAAATGGAGGAGCTATTGAACGACCTGAGGGCCCAAAACGGCTCGCTGCTCGGGAAATTGAAGCAGTGCAGCGACGATTTGGATGGGCGGGAGAAGAGGTCGGGTGAATCTCAGGGGAGTTTTTTAGCCCTCCAAGAGAGGAATAAGGAGCTTTCGGAGAAGCTTCTGAGGTCGCTCGAAGGGCACAGAGCGCTGAAGAGGAAGCTTAAGGAGGTGCAGGAGCTGAATTTGGGGATGCGTGGGACTATGGAGGAGACGGGGGAGAAGTTTGAGAATGCGGTTAGAAGGTTTCGTACCTTTAGGGAAGGTGCTGATGATCTCCCCGATGACGTTCGAGAGGAGATTTTGAACCTGGAGAAGATGTTTTCCGACTACTGTAGTATGATATCGGTGGAAAAACGGTCAGAATAGCTGATTATTGCAAAATTTTCTGTAGGAGATTAGAATAATTACCTTAGAATCAAAAGTTGGAGCAAGCTAATACTCATTAGTCGTAATACAGTGCGTAAAGAGAACAACATACGCTTACTCAAAGATTTTGCAACTTGTGGCCTGCAATGGAGTTTAGAATCCATGTATTGCTTGCTAGAGAAGACCCGGTGGATTTACCTAAAGCTTCGGCTTTGATGAATCTTTGATTCGCGGCTGAGCTTTTTCCATCAGATGCCTTACTATGGACGGGAAGTTCTTGATTGTAGATGATGAGTGTTGTCTTGTCTTCTGCAATTGGTTTTCTGTTCAGAACTTTTCCTCCTGCAGCTATTACGAGGTCGTGGAGATATCCTTTGTAAGAAGTAGGAAAGTCGCTAGTGAAAAAGAATTTGTATCCTTCGAAGAGCTTTGGTTCCTGCGAGGAAGGAGATAAGCGATTTTTTTTTGTAGGTTCGAATTGATATGAACTGAGAATTTGATTCTCTTGTCCTATAATATACCTTGTTTTGAAGTCTTGATCTCCCGAGTTTAGGTCCGTTTTTAATTCCATGGACGTCCATTGTAATCTCATACTGCTGCTCGTTAACTAATTCTCCTGCATCCATGCAAGCTTTGATCCCTGTGTTGATACGAATCTTGTATTAGCATTTCGATTTGAAACGAGAAATTCAAGCTCAGAGAGTTTGTTGAGCTATTCGTTGTACGTTCTCGTTTCTACACAAGTTAATTTGACTAAGAAATTCATCAAGAAAAGGATACTCACATTGAACATTCAGGATCCACTTTCCTTCTAACACACCCATTAAGAATTTGAGTGTGCGTTTGCATGCATTGTTCTCATCTGTAGATGCTATTACATGGGTGACACTTGTGCACCAATTCTTTAGCACTGTCACTCCATGGTACTTTTGAAATTCATTGATAATTTCCTGTGTTTGAGTGGAGCAAGAAATATTGAAATGCATATGCTTCTTATTTAACCAGAGTTAAGTATCTATATATATTGTACATTAATCTAATGATTTACCTTCTCTTCGGTAGAGAGACCTGAGCAACATAAAATCTGGTTCTTGAACTTTTTCTGCGGCTTCAATGGCAAGTTTGAAAGGCCTTGACAGTCATTGTTGGATTTCAACTGAACAGTACAAGATTTTCTGAAAGAAAGGCTGGTCAGTAGCTGCAAAACAAAGGATTATCAGATTCTTTCATTTTACAAAAAACCTGGGCAAAGCAGATTTTCTTGTGCGCCTGGATTGAGCTTTGGGCATCTCATTTGGTAGTTGGCATGAAACATGAAGCGGGCACACCATGACAAAGTTTTCCTGCCAACATAGAACATAAGATAGATAACAAAAAGTTTTTACCTTTCAACAATTGAGAAGCCATGATTTGAACTTACATGATCCCATCTGCATTCAGGAGTCTTCTTTGCACAAGGCACATGAAAACTACGATGACAACTTTTTTCGTAGCAACCTAGAGCTGCTCCTTTGATTCCACAACAAGAACACTTAATTCTTCGGCTTCTGGACAATTCAGTTTCAAGATTGAATATCTTTTCTCCGTCAAAATACACATTCGGGGCCCTGCCAAAGTGCAAATGTAGATCAGAGTGAAAAACTCAGCTGACTGTGCAGTGGTAAAATGGAGGGTATTGCGATTACATACCACTCTGCACAGTATTTATGCACATGAATAGAATTACTCTTTGCATCGTTATCTTCAGATATAGGCTTCCCATTGAGGTAGTGAACCATGGCACCAGAAACCTGATATTAGCAATATATGCAACGTGTTAACCTTCATTATTGAAAAACTATGATGGTGAAAAAAGATTCAGAGCTAAAGACAGATGTACCTCCGAATCTTCAGAAGATTGACAAAAGGAACAGCTCACAGTGCTAGGAAATGTCTTGCACTTATGCAGAACTCTGGGTTTGGGAGCAGAGGTTTCCTCGTATGTTTTTGCCAAAAGTTTTGCAGTGCATTTGCTGTCGAGAAGCTTTTGGCCCACCACAGTGCCATCGTCACCGGTGAAAGGAGTATGATTGTAACCATCCTTGGCCATGCCCTCTACCGAAATTTTCACCTTCTTAATGGTGCCTGACATTTTAGTTTCTTTTTTCGCAATGGTGCTTCGCTTTCCCCTGCCCAAAAATTCAGTATGAATTTTGGGTGGTGACAAATTAAGGTTCACCGGGGATATCAAAGCTTGGTTTACTTCTTCCTTCTTGGCGCAGTCTTTGACAGAATTTGACTTCCCAGTTTTTCCTACATTGCCACATTTCTGTAGTTTAGGAGACCTCTCTGTGCTTTTGCAGCTACTTCCACTCCCTTTCAACATGATACTGTCTTTGGAGCCTTTAAGAGAATAATCTGAAGCCAAACGATATAAACTTTTGTTGACGCTCTCCGCGGGCTCTGGACCATCAGATGGAGTTACAGATCCTTTTGCCAGTGTCCCCTGAGTACTAACAACATGGCATCTTTTCTTATTTTTCCTGGTTTTCTTTGAGCTCAGCGATTTTTCTATAGTTTCTTCTGGCATAGTTCCACAGGCAACCTTGTCAGAGTTTTCATGAACAGATGATACTTCAGCCATGCTACTTCTTTTGATCCTCTTTTTTCTTAAGGCATCAGTTGAGCTTGAATCATTAATTTTTCTAAACGAAGTTCTTGATGCGTCTTTGCTGACACGGGCTTTGCGCATTCTTTTCTTAGAAACACCTTCACCATTGCCGGACAGAACTATTTGACCTTTCTTTGCCTCAGTTAAGGCGAGTTCAGCATTATCAAGAGTCACATGTTCTTCTGCAATATCCTCAATCTAAATAACCATAAACAGATCATTCAACTGCCAAACAAAAAAAAAAAAAGGAAAGAGCAAAAGAAACTCAACATTTTTTGTTCACAAAGAAATCACCTGCATCGCCAGAGGGCTTGAACAAAGTTCAGGTGAACAAGGCCGTTGTGTCCAATCAAACATTTCACTGTCAATATAGTCAGCACAAATTCCTTTCTGTAACAAGGTCGAAAAATGGAAAAAAAAAAATATGAAGTTTGCCCTTTCATCACAACCAAACAATTTAACAGCAACCAAGAAGCATGTAACATCAGAAATCTAATTGAACTGGATTTGGATGTCATAAGCATGGAGATAGGATAAGCATCAAGTAGTAAATTGAAAATAATATTTCATCTTAAAGATAGTGACAATACTAAACTTGTTGTAGAAATTTGGCTTACTTTTGGACTTGCTATGAAAGAAACCTCTTCATCTGAATCCTTAATGTCACTGAAGCAAGGAACATTTGGTGGTGTACAATTGATCTCATCATCTTCGATTTCCTGACTTGATTTTTCTGAATCATCTTCATCTCTTAACCAGAAAAAAGGAGGAAACTCATGTCCCCTCTTTTCTATCATAGCAGGCACATCATGTTGTATAACAGGACATTTTTTAGGTCCAGCGTCAACATTTTCATCAGTCCCTTTCTCTAGCTTTTCAGGTTCATTTCTGACCTCAGAATCTTGAAATTGTGATACTTGGACCCGTTTCTTGGTCGGAAATGAAGGGTTCGACAATTCCATCAAAGAAGATCTTCGATTGGGTTTTGTTGTGTTTTCTGTTCCGTTCATTTCACATCGGCCTAGCTGTACCGATACTTTCTTGTTTTCATTCATTTCAGCTACAAAAAGAAATAAAGCAAGGGTTGGAAGGATTAACTCAGGAGCAATAGTAACCAAGCTTACATTTTTAACAGAAAATGACGTGAAGTATGAGCCCAAGAAAAGAGAATATTAAACAATGAATTGGATGAAAAAAGGGCCTGTCTCATCAGTCAGATGATCGTCAATACTCAGATGATTAGTTATGCCTACAGGATTGAAAATTATATCTCACCAGAAAATATTTTAAGCTTCTCGTGAGTTTTCTCATGTTCAAAAAACTACCTGATAATTTATTTGACGCTTCACTTTGAGTGCCAAAAATGTTGTGCCCAGATGCCATTTCCATGCTCTTGTAAACACAGACTAAGTTATCCATATGAGGCACAGGCCTAAGTTCTGCGAGCAAAACATAACAAACAAATTATTCTCTTTTTTCCTTCCAAAAATATATATAATCTTGATATGGACTGTTCAATTCAATCTATGTACTTCACGGGCATACGACATCAAATGATGCAAGAACATATAAAAAAAAATGCATCTGCAGAATCTTTCTGTTTCCCCCAAAAACATTTAATTAGCTGCAAGAATATACACCATGTACCTCGACGCCTGTACGGAACTTTACAGACAGGGCAACTCATCGCTGTCTTCATCGATTTCTCAATACATGATCTGTAAAAGTACAGACAAAAAGATAAATAAAACATATTAACGAAGTTGAGCAGGAACAAGAGCAAACCACGAAAGAAATTGATCAAAACATCACTCACTTGCAAAACACATGATTGCAGTTAAGCGAAGCGGCAGAATTCAATAGACTCAAGCTGTAGAAGCAAAAGATAAACACAAATAAAATAACACAGAACGACAAAGTTGAATGTTCATCCGAGGAAATAAAAAAAAAAAAAGAAATTACCAGATCGGACACTTAAGCTCCCTTCCCATCCTCTCGAGATGTGAGACGTCAGCCATTTTATCTCTCTCTCACAAAATTTCGTAGAGATGTGTTCCAAGAATTCAAGAGCATTGATATGACTTGAGTTTTAATGGCGGGCGCCGATTTGATAAATTTCAATTTGAATTTGCTTTTTTTCTTTTGTGGTGCGAAATATGATTGTACCGCCGTATTATTTCCCGCCAGCGATGAAATCTCCTTTGCAAATGTCTACAATAGCCTTACATTCTAAAGCAATAAATGCGAGGGAATAGTTGGGCCGAATTACTGTTGAATAAATGCGTTTGTGTCACCTTCATGGTGTAGGTCTCCCTCCCATTTTATGTTTATCGGTACTTTTTTGCACACTCAAATAGGTTCCTATAATATATAAATATATAATATTAAATTTATTTTAATTTAATATAGTTAATTGAAGTTATGATTTAAATTTAATTATGTATATATAATTGTAAAATTAAATGTATAAGATTAACTAAAAATAATAATTAATGAAAATTAGTAATTGCAAGATGTTGGGGTGTTTTTTTAAATTTATTATTAATTTTCTGTGAAAAATGACAGAGCATGGAACAGTTTATAGTCATCCCCTCATGCTTAATAAAATAGAATAGCCCTCATGCTTAATAAAATAGAATAGATTCATGTGCAATACTATTAACATGTAATTGTAAATGTTGTAAACTTCACTATAATAACATATGGATTTCAGCAAATTAGGTGACACGGACGATGTTAAATCGGTCTTTGAGTATATTTATTTATAGGAATTTCGAAATGAGCCAATGTTCACAGATCATGAAGTTGGTAATACTTAAATCTCAGATATGGTCTGTCTTTAAACACATTTAACGACAAGAAGTTCAACATGGGTTGATTGTAAAGATTCAGAAAAAAAAAAATTGTGCTTCTTTGATCATGGAATAACTTGAATTCAAAATATCTCTATCGAAAACAAACCAAATCTATCAATAAAAAATAGTCCAAGTAATGATTTAAACAACAGTTGTGCAACCCTGCTAGCTACCAACGATGTACGTCTTGATGGTATATAATGAATCTCAGAATCAGTACAGTACGTACTAAACGTTGTACCTTAGTGGTAGAAGAACTTTAAAATTTCAAGCATTTATTTTCAAAGTGATGATGGCATAACGGAGCAATAAATGATCTAATGTTAAGCCGTAAATCTGAAAAGGATCTGATGACTGCAAACAAAACTCTTTCTTATGCTACTACTTGTGTTCGAATTTGAAGCAAAGATTAGCTTTATTATATTTCTTACTTGGTTCTGTTGATGACTCTGTGTGTTAACTCTATGAGCGCCTTTCTCGATCTTTGGACATCCTCGTCATCGTTCTCAGGTAGAGATGTAATGGCATCAGATGCAAGGTTTGCGTGTTTCTTCGCCAGTTCTCTCGTTCTCTCTATTCCACGGCTATTTTCGAGATACACTAGCGCCTGTTGTTTTTTAAAATAAAGAAAAGCAATTCAAATTATATATATATTTTTAACCATGGAGATAGGCTGAAGCTTTCATGTACTTCTCTTTTCTGAGACCATCTAATTGAAGCTATTGAAAATTGGTTGAAACTTGGAACTAAATTGAACTTACGTGATCCACGTTTGCAGAATTGTCGAATCCTTTGTCGACAATGGCCCTCAGCTCAGGGTATTCTTCCATAGCAAATAATATGGGAGCAGTAACTATCCCCTAAAAGGATTTCAAATATAGCCCCCCCATATAGGAACAACATGAGAAAAAACAAATATAAAACATAGAACATTATGTAGCAGAATAGATCAGAAGTAATACATGTCGAATGTCAGACAAGGAGCCTTTTCCCAGGGTTGCTGATGTGCCGGTGAAATCGAGCACATCATCAATTAATTGAAAGGCCAGTCCCTGCCAACACAAAGCCAAGATGCATTTTAACTGATTCCACAAAGATATTAAAAGGCTTTCTATTTATATCACTCAGTGAAAAATGTCAACAGAATCGATGATTTTAAGAGATTACTGACCAGGTTTTTGCCATACTCGTAGGCCAACATTGACACCTCAGTTGTTTGTCCAGCAAGTAGGGCAATAGCCTTGCAGCTGTTCGAAATCAGTGAGGCAGTTTTGTAGTATGTCTTCTGCATATAGTACTCCATACTGCAGAAGAGAAGTAATTCCGAAATTCAAAGAACGATCGTAGCCCAAAATGCAAAGAAACTAGCAATAATAAATAATCCAAGTCATTGTAGTAGTTACAGGAATCTATTTTCATACCACATCTTCAGAGTTTCCTAGAATCATCAAACTTCCAGTTGTTTGTCCATATAGAATTTTACTCAAAATCCCAGTGACAGAGAATAAAGATCACCTGCAGCGCTGATCAGATGATGTTGTCATTTGCATTGTCTCTCCAGTAACAAGATGCTCCACAACTTTAGCCAAGAGGGTTACAACCTGCAGATAGTGTGTTGACATAATTTTTAATTACTAACCAGTACAAAGAGTGCGTACTCTAATTAGGGCACCACGAATCACAAAGAAGAAACATAGTACTAATACTGAAGGATTAAGTACCTCTGTATTTTTTAAAGACGCAAGTGCTACACAGGCTCTAGATAGTAGGAAGTCTCCAGCCAAGACAGCTAACTGCAATTTAACAGACAAAGATAGAACTGGTGAGGAATGCTCTGCAGTCGTCGTAGAGCTGCAAAACTAAGATACTCTTGATTTATATCATACGAATGACAGATAAATTTCTGAAAATTCATAATAGTTCTTCAATCATTTAAGAATCAGACCACAATCATGTAAATAATGTGAACGTAACAAAGTGGCAAACGAATCAGTCCATTTCCATCAGCAAATTTCGCCCTCCTACTTTTCCATTTCCAAATCAACAATTTACAGGTCGTGAAAACTTAGATACCTTATTCCCCATCACGAAATTCAATGAACCTATCCCTCGTCTCGTATCAGCATCATCCAAGACGTCATCATGGAGAAGGCTAGCAACCTATATTAATTTGAGTGAAGGAGAAAATTCAATGTGCTTCGCATGTAAAACTATATCTTGGATTTGGAATGCAGATGCAGGAAGTGATCGGAAGTCTTGTTCTCACCTTATACGAGATCTGTCTAATGTATTGTACAACATATGTCATTCCCGAATGTGCTCAAAGTTCAAACAGAAGGAGTAAACAATAATTTTCATGACACCAGCTTTTACATCACTTAGCCAAAAATATTTGAAGCTCGCGCATATGTTGCACATAGAAGACTTTTGGTAGCTTGACTCCTTAGATCGTTATTTTAGGTGAAAAGACATGCATGCACTAAGAAATGACATAACTTCCCATCAAGACGTAAAGAAACTGCTCTAGACCAAGTTCTTTTTCAGTCGGATCAGATTCATATGAAACCAGAGACAAATCCAATGAAGTCTACTAAGTTAGAAGGTTAACTTTGAATTCTAGCTCAGATTTACTCGTTTTAATAAATAAAAACAAAAAAATTGCAGCAGTCAACCAACTCTACCAGAGTGATTAGCAAACTTAACAATGGTAGGTTCCTATGAGAAGCTACAGATATTAAGATTGGAGAAGTTGAAATTCACTAACATGGATCATCTCTGTTATCTCGGCGATGCATTGCTGTCTTGAACGCAACTCTGTGGACAATGTGTCAACTTGCGCAGCACTATTCCGTAGGGACACTGGTGAATTCAAAGCTGTAGCCATCAGCAACAAGACCTGAGATATTAGTTGCACTGTAAATGAATCGTTAATTGAACACCTGCAGCCATTACTTTTGTACTGCACGTAGGGACAAAAAGGAACAAAAAGCGATCTAATCACAGAAGCAGACTGCCAAATGGCAAGAATGAAGATCTTACAGTGGGTCGAAATCTCTTTCCTTCAACACCCAATTTGAAAAAATACTCTGCAGCAGAAGCAAGCTTCGGGACCTGTAAATGTGGATCAACCATGAACTCATTATACCTACTTACACAACTATATTATTAATATAAAAAAGCAATAGTACATTCCTATCCACCTCTGCAACTACCATGGACCTTAACCGGTGTGCGACCAGCGACAATTCATCAGCAACAAGTGAAAATGGATCTATTTGCTCCTAAAATACAGGAGGGAATATTTAGTTAATTAAAATACCTGTCAACGTTAAGGATGAGCATCGGTGCAGCTAATATTCATTGATAAAAATTCACCTCATTGTTTTCACAAAGAAGAAAATTCATATCCAATATTTCAGACGCCTAAAATAATCAAGAAGAACCAACCTCGGAACTTCCTTGAAGACGAGTCTGTTGCCCAACAGCATTTAGAGCACCTGATACCCACGAATAAATAACTCTGCAACCCAAAACCTACTAATCACCAGAAACAACAACAAAATGGAGCCTAAAAATCAAATATCATTTTTGGAAAAGAAAATGTCACCCAGCATACAAAATCAAAGTTCGACGTCGCCTTAATATAATATAATGATTCTTCGCACTTAAGATTCGACGGTGACACAAGTTCTTAACGAATAATTACTCTCATAATAATAACAGAATGGAAGTGCTAGGTTAATTAAAAGACACGTATCCAGCAAGCATGTAAAATGATAGCGGGATCCAATTAACAACCACCAACTGTTCGACCATATTCCAAACCCACAAAAAACACACCAACTATAAGTAGCCATGTCGCAAAACCTCGCACGATAAAAGGGCACACAAATTACACAGACCTAAGCAAAGCCTCACTCATCCTACTAACCACAAAAAAAAAACGCCAGTAAGAGCAGAACGAGAACTTCACCTCTTGAGAAAATCGAAACGGAGACCCAAAGCGCATCGACTGCTCAATCAACTTCGAATTGGCGCTACCAAAATCACTCCCCAATGAAGGGCGAGACCGATTGTAAAGCGTCCTCGAAGCTCGAGCCAGCCCTCTGATACGAAACATCTCTCCCCGAGTAACTTCAGCAGGGAACTACAAACGTTCAGATCGATCGCGACGGCCGCGGACAGCAAACAGAGGAAAAAAGGGAATCCCGAATCGGATTTATTACGGTTCTAGCAAACAGTAGGAAAATGAGATTCAGCTAGGCATCGCTTGGACGCGGTGACGAAGACGATAAGTAGCCGACGTTAATCTCTGTTGTTGTGTGTCTGCATTGTTGGAATAATCAAATCACAAACCCCTTTTGGAAATGCAATTTCTTAACCATCAATTAACACAACCTTATTATATATGCAAACATACAATACAGACGTGTCTAACTTGAAAAGGTAGAACTAGTGACGGCAGGCCATGTGGTTTGGTTTTGGCCATTAACAATTAGTTTCAAATATAGAAAAACATAATTGTGAATCGAAAAATAATCAATTGAATAAAACATTTGCAATTCAGTACCTCACCGCGTGTACCATTTTTCCGGTCGTGACGTACCTTTTTATATGTAATATTATATACCACGCCACGCGTTTATATGGTACTCATATACGTTTTTATATGGTATTGTGTTAGATGATGTACTTTTTTCCATGTATTATGTACCACAATACGTCGTTATATTATACCTAAATATGTTATAGACGTACCTTGAGACGAATCAGGTACCAATGTGCAAAAAATTTATTCTAATAGGTAGTTACATATAAAAAAACACTGCTGACTTGCAACTTTTTATATAATTGGGTATTTTTCTAGTTCAATTCAAATATATTATATTAGAAGTATAATATATAAATTGGATTTTGTATATGTTTATTGAAAGAAAGCTACTAGCCCAAGTCCATCAGTGAGGCCATTATTGTCAGGCTTCAGAAAACTGGCCCAATTTCAATCTTCAGCTACCTCGGCGGTGGAAATATTTTTTTTAGGCAAGTGCGATAGTTGGGTCGCCGTCGGCGTCAAAAGAGCAAACGATGGAGACAAAAGTGCCGGCGTTGCCATGGATGAGGGATCCCATCGATACGTCGAAGGCAGAACCGTGTCCAATCGATTCAGTTCCTTTCCTTCATGAGAGGTTTTTTGCACAAATATC
Organism: Craterostigma plantagineum; assembly: GCA_027422505.1. NCBI lineage: Eukaryota > Viridiplantae > Streptophyta > Magnoliopsida > Lamiales > Linderniaceae > Craterostigma > Craterostigma plantagineum. The sequence continues at coordinate 1,999,157 of JAPQWV010000043.1, read as the reverse complement.
TTTCTTCAATTCAGTCAACCATACAGATACTCTTACCACTTTCTTTCAATTTGATGTGCTGTGATTTGAGGATCTGATTGAACGAAGGGACTGTATAACGAAGATGAAAATCCAGTGCTGAATAAATTCATCAAATTATGCGGCTGTACTCATACTGTATACTGTCTTTCGCAGTTTAAAGAAGGCTCTTATTGATATGGGCGTTGTTTCACTCTTTCCTCTGCAAATGGCTGCCTGGATTGAGACCATTGGACCTGGTTCCTTCGAGCGAGACATCTGTATTAATTCACCAACAGGCAGTGGAAAGACTCTTGCCTATGCTCTGCCCATTGTGCAGAAGCTTTCCTCTAGCATTGTCAAGCGCCTGCAAGCTTTGGTAGTATTGCCCACTCGTGGATTGGCCGTTCAGGTCTCTATTTGTTGTTGTTATTGCTGTTGAAGGTCTATATATTTGTCCTTTTCAAGAGCTTTTCTTTTTCTTTTTTTTTTGGTTGTAGGTTAAGAAAGTGTTTGATGCTTTGGCTCCTGCAGTTGGCTTGTCGGTTGGTTTAGCCGTTGGCCAGTCTTCCATTGCTGATGAGGTCTCAGAGCTCATAGAACAGCCTAGGACGGGGTTTGGCTTCTATGAAGATTTTCCCCGCGAGCCAAGAATGAAAGTGGACATAATCATAGCTACGCCGGGGAGGTTAATGGATCATATCAACAACACCAGGGGCTTCACGCTTGAGCATCTTAATTATCTTGTAAGAGAATAGCTCGATTCTTTGTGACAATGAGATTCTTTGGTTTATGGTCAAGAGATTGATATATGAAGCTATGCTATGCTATGCCTCAGGTGGTTGATGAAACCGATCGAATGCTTAGGGAGTCGTATCAATCTTGGTTGCCTACAGTCCTTCAATTGGCATACTCTTCAGACGAAGGCCCCTTTGAATTTGGTTCGTTGAAGACTTTCAGGAACATGTCAGTATTTCACCCCTTTTTCATCATATTACATCGTACAGTCATATGCCTGTGGTTCATCTCATTGCGATATATTTATACCTTGTAAAATACTTCAAAATTATCGCAGGGGAGTTGAGAGAGGGTTTAAGGGCAAGCGCCATCCAAGGCTTGCAAAGATGGTCCTATCAGCCACGTTAACTCAAGACCCAAGCAAACTCTACCAACTCGATCTCCACCTTCCATTGCTCTTAAAATATGGAGAAAAGCGTTATCAGCTCCCCGAGCAGCTTAAGTCCTTTAAACTGGTTGAGAAACAAACTTGTTGCTATTATCGCTATTAAGATTAAGCTCGTATTTAGTACTCACTCTCCATCTTTTGTTTCTTCGTGTAAGAACAGCTCTGTAGACCGAAACTAAAGCCCCTCTATCTCCTCGCCCTCTTGGAAACATTGCATGGTGAGAAGTGCATCGTCTTCACATCGTCTGTGGAGTCATCTCACAGGCTATGCGCCTTGTTGGGCTTCTTCCACGGCCTCCAACTCACTATCAAAGAATACTCGAGCCTTCAACGCCAATCAGTTAGAAGGTGGAAATTTTTTTATTTTGCTTTCCATATTGCAAGACTATTCTTGCGTAATGAAATTGAACCTTTCTTTCTTTCTTTCTTTGATTCAGCAAGACATTGAGGTCCTTTAGCGAGGGAGAAACGCAAGTGCTCATCTCTTCTGACCTGATGGCTCGTGGTATGGACATCGAAGGGATAACAAACATAGTCAACTACGACGTGCCTTCTTACATAAAGACCTACATTCACCGGGCGGGTCGAACCGCGAGAGCCGGGCGGGCGGGGAAATGCTTCACTCTTCTGCACAAGGATCAGGTGACTAACACTTGGAAGTTTTCGTTGCTTAAATTTCTTGCAACTGAAATTAGTTTTTGGTATAGCACCTGAGCAGCTACTACTTGTATCTATCATCCCAGGTAAAGAAATTCGAAAAGATGCTAAAGAAGGCAAGCAGTGATTCGTCTCAGGTTTGTTCGGTCCCATCCGAGTCTGTAGACGCACGCTTGCCCGAATATGAACGAGGTAAAGAGGAATAACTAACTGAATGATTCGTCGCATTGCATATCTTGCTTGCTTTACAATTCTTGGAAGTATGATTCAATTTATGTTTATCTCTCAATTTGTTTCAGCTTTGGAAAGGTTGAAAGAGGCCATCAAATCAGAAAAGAGAACGAGACACGAAAGAAGTAGCGGTAAGAAAACATCCATAGGCAAAAAATAACTTAGGGTGAAAATATGGTTTCAACTAAGGGACTCTTTAAAGTTTTATTTTTTGGGAAAAAGTACCAACTTTGTAATTTTATCATCAGTTATATTTATTTTAATCATTGATAATGGAAGTATATTTATTTATTACATTGGTCAACGCCTAATCTCTCGGATCGGACATGAATGGACAGTCAAAGCTAATAACAGCCGGCCAAAGGTCTTTGAACACTTGAACCCTTTGCCATCAATACTTGATTATTTAATTTCCTTCCATGAGAAATCACCTATTCTCACGCTCTTCACATGGTTTAAATAGCACATTAGAAACGCAAATAAAAACCAAAATTAGAAAAGAAGAAGAAAGCTCGTCATAATTCTCTCTTTCAAGAAATAATTAGCAATAACAATCTCCAAATTAAAAATGAGGATGCAAAGTTGGATTGAGGTTGCACCTTCACCTATGGTTTTTCCTCACAAGGCCTCGACATGGCCGAGGCTCGAGACCATAGCCGAGGAAGGGACTTGGTCGAATCAGAGAATCGAATACTTTACAAAGAAAGCTCTCTATATTCTTCCCATTGTTCTTTCGTTTGCATCCTACTTTTTTATTAATAGATTATTATCAAACGTTTCTTAAGTAGTGTGGAGATCAGTTAATACAAGTCCGAAATCATATCGTTGTTGTTCTCAAGAAGATGAAGACGATGAGAGGAGCAGAATTAAAGTGTTATCTTACGACGAAGATTCATGCAATGGGGAGTTTTTTGTATGGTTTTGAGCGCCTTGGGTTGTGTTGTAGTAGTCGTCGATGTCATTTCTGGTAGATGATATGCAAATATGAAGTTATGCTTATACATATCATATTCTCCCGTCATATATACGATATATAAGACAACATCATATGTTTCAAACAAACGAAGAAAACAGCCAAGAAAAAGATAAATTAGTTGCAAAGAGAAAAACAGCGGCCAATCTTTGTGCATGCAACGGCACTTCTAAGACGTAATAATTTGTAACGAAGTTAGTAAAGACAACAGCTTACGTTTTAACAAATGACGAAATAAACCAAGAACAAAAGGATCATTAGTTAATTGCTACGACACTAATATAGGCGGCGCGCGGCCCATTACAGCCACAGAGCGCCGGCGTCTTTGAGCAGAGGAACTAGCGCGCCGTTGATGTGGCACGACATCACCGCCTCTATCCCGCCGAGAAACTTACCGCCGACGAAGACCGCCGGAACGGCGGGCTGACTTCGCCGGAACCCCCCTCCCCCTCCGCGGCCGGAGAGCTGAGATAGAAGCGCATATATCTGGCCGCCGGAGGCGTCGCGATCGATCTCGGCGACGGCGGGACCCACGCCGAGGCCGAAGAGGAGCTGCTTGACCACGTGGCACATGCAGCAACCGCTGACGGTGAACACCACCACCGCGTTCCCGGCGACCATGGTTCTCACCTTCTCGTAAGCTTCGTCGTCGCCGTCGTGCTGATGATGATGGCGGCGTCGGAGATCGGGTGCCTCGGCGAGGGACGACGGCGGCGTCGATGGTTGCTTTGCTGACACCTCCATTATAGTTGTGAGCTAGTTCTCTTCCCTTCTCTCTCCGAGTATTGAGAGATATAACTTAATAAAGAGAAAAAAGAGAACTGTAATAAGAGATTACTAAATGCGTTTGGTTTGAACTTTGAAGGAACTACTGAGGTCTTAAGGTGATAGCGATAGTGCATACATATATATAAGCATCTGCGTTCATACGTTATGTGCTGCTTAGAGAGAGAGAGAGAGGGAGAGAGAGAGAGAGAGAGAGAGAGAGATAGATTTGTACTTACTGTTAACTGTACTAGTTACCAGGCAAATTCTGTCTTGATTTCTCATTGGGCTTTTATATGCATGCTTTTTGGTCTGATCCTATGCCTCTATATATTTGGTACGTAGTAAACGACGCAACCTAATAATAATTATAAAAAAATATTGGATATATGAAATCAATGCAAAAACTGTGATAGAAAACATCACATTTAATATATACACATGAATTTCGCTGATTTATTTTCTTGAATTTATGTATGTAGTATATACTAATTGTTTGGTGGTACAAACGAGCGAATGAATAATCATTTATAATGCGTTGCAGATATCATGATGGAAACCGTTATGATGAGTTCGTTCTATATTTACACTTTCGCCCTTTAACGTATTGGTCATATACTCTCGGTTATGTAAGGGTTATATTCGTAATTAGCAATAAAATGTATTAAAATTATTGGTCATCTTGCTTCCTCCTGAAAAAATGCGTGAATCACAGACAGACAGTACGATACGATATTATTCCTCGGTCGGTCCCCACCAATTGTTACCGATATCACAACAGAAAATTTATATTATTCACTGGAATTTCATGATATTCAAATATGTCATTGGATGTATATATATATACAGGTACAGTACAATTAAATAGGTCATCATAGAGAGAGAGAGAGAGATAGAGGGGAAGAGAGAAAATGGTGATGGTTTTGGTTGCTTTTCTTTTCTTTTTTTTTTTTTTGTTTCTTTAGAGAGGTCGACGATAAAGCAAAAGACCTATTACAATAACTGAGGTAATTTAGTTCATCAGCTTTTTTTGAAGTAGTAATTAAAGCTTGATGGGCTACTTAGAGTAAAAGTATGTTTGCTGCTGCGAAAGGAATCGCAGAGACAATATATATATATGCATTACATAAGCTGAGCATGTATGACTTTGGTCGTCGTAATCGTAAACCGAACAATTCCGACAAGCCGACAACGGTGCGAGAAAACGCCGACGTTTGACTGTCAGAGAAAGAACAGAAATCCCCGCAAAAGAGGTAAAAATGTTGAAAATATAATATATATATATATATATATATATATATATCTTAAATCGATTTTGTGTTGTTTCAGTGTGGCTGATGCTCGAGTTCGAGACCGCGCGACATCTGCAACAGCGCCGCCGCCGCCGCCTGATAATTTTTAGGATCGACCTTTTTCAGTTAAAGTCTCCTTTTCTCAGATATAGGTCACTGAAGTGAAAAGTATCAAATTTGGTGATAAACTTCTTACAAATATGAATACGAGCAATCAAAAGTATCATGTAATACAATATGATACGTATTTTATAAACTCTACTATATGTAAAAGGTAGCATATGTCTTTTTTCTATTTGAGCTGGTTTTTCCATTTAATTTCAAATTAAGTGGATGAAAACATCTGTGACTATTGTGAGGAGCAACTAGAAAGTATTTTAATAATTTATGCTTTAGTCGTTTATTAAAATGCAGCAACCTCATAAAGTCATACACTACTGATTATATTATCAACTTTGGGAATTAGAAAAAACTTTTCCCAACTTATGATAAGATAAATAATTTTTTTCCCTAAATTTTGGGAAGAAAAAAGGAAAAAAAAATTAAGGATTTCATCATTAGTTGCAAATTTTGGTTTACCATTAATAGCTATTTTATTTTTAGTCGGAAAAGATTACCATCAATGACTTTCGGGTGTGATGTGATCCAATGGCTCGGTTATAAGGCCCAATGGTCCATATCTTTATTAATCAGATTCAGTAATTTACCTTATTCCTATACTATATACCCATTTAATTAGGACGCCTTACCAATTTCGATTATTTAGTTATTCTACTCCATTACAAATGAAATAGGAACAATAACTGATAATATACTTTCATCTTCAACACTTTTGTGTTTCGACTAGAATAGAAGGCTTATCTCGTGACACTAGCCCCTTGTCCTAGCCAAATGATAAAACTAGTGTACCTACCTAACATTAGGGAAAATATATTTTTTTATACAAAAAGGAAACATTAGAAAGTTGTATTAGTAAGTAGAAAACGCTGAAATTTATAACAATTCACAGTTCTGTAATAAAATGAAATGTTTCTATCAATGAACAAGCAATGCAAGTGATATGCTGCAAGAAAAAGTTTGTTTTAGTACAAGCGTCGTGCATTATCTTGCCAGAGAAACATCGACACGTGCCCATGTTTTTTTAGGAAACTATAATTTGATAGTTGTAACTTGTAAGAATTGGTATTTTTAATAAAATAATAAAAAAACAATCCAATCATTAACAAAATAAACGAAAAAGTAAAACCATTAGCGTTTTCGTACTCCACGATTACGAGTTACTACACGCTGGCGCGTGCGTCTAACGTGGAGTAACTCGTAACTTGGAGATACGAGTTACACTAACTCGTACTCTTAGAGTACGAATTAGAACTGGTTTTTAATAAACCCTACAGCCGCGACGAAGAAGACGAGACGACGACGAAGATGATTCCGAAGGCGACGACGAAGACGCTGCCGCATCCGAGACCTGCTGCACGCCGCCGCCGACGCCACCCGTCACCGGCCGCCGGTGCCCCGCCGCCTCTGCCTTCACGCAGTCGAGATACGAAAACCCCTCATTTTCCCGTCGCGACCTCCACGCCCCTCCGTCCGTCGCCCCGCGCCGCTGCCCTGCCACCCGAACCTGCTGCCCCGCCGCGACCACCTGCCCCAACCGCAACCCGTTGTCCCTCCGCGCCGCACTGCCCGTCCGACGTGCCAGCTACCCCGCCACGACCCGCCGCCCCACCCTGCCACGCTGCCCGGCCACCCGACACGCTGCCCCCCGCTGCCCCGTCGCTGCCTCGCTTCTGCCCCGCAGCCCGTTGCCCCGCGCCCCGTCGCTGCCCCAAAACACATACCCGAGTATGAAGTGTTCAGGTCACCATGTCTCCATATGGAGCCACCTCACGATTGTCCCTGTATTGTAATGCTGCAACGCCTTCATAAATGTGTTTGGTAACAGACTCCTCCCACGTACCGTAAATATTTTCCATAGCTCTTTTCAGACCATGCCAAGCTTAAATGTATGAGATATCGTAGCCATATCTATCTTTCACTAGTTGTTGGACATTCTTGGGTAGGAATTTCGGATCGACTTTCACGGTTCCAACCAACATATCAGCAATAAATTTCGAGAGATATTACGGTGTGTGCTCGCCAGCTCAGTCATATAGCAAGTGTGTGGACCTTCAAATTTTGTAATAGGCCAGTAACCTTTTTTTTGACTTGAAGGATGCCCTCAGTCTCCAAGGGCAATCAGTCGTGTGATCACATTGAACACTCCAACGTGTATTGCTGCTCTCGTTGACGTTGTACTCTCGTCTAGCAACTCTAATCGAAAAATCGTCAACGACACGTTGTAAATGTTTCTTAGTTTGAAAAATCATACCTCGACAAAACGTAGGGTTTTCTCTCGTAAAACTCCCCGTAACCACCGTAGTCGTCACCGCCAGGAGGTGGCATTTGGTACGTCTGGAAAAATGGGACGGGCTGAAACAGCATAGGAGCAGCAGAGTCAAGGGGAGTGGTATCATCTGGGGCATCGTCGTCGTTGTTCTCGTCGTCGTCGTCGTCGTTGGGATTGGGTAACTCGGACAGTGGATCCTCATCGTCCGCTTCGGAATCACTAACATCAACGTCTTCATCGGGTTCAGGCACAAATTCTGGCACGGGTTCTGACACGGATTCTGGAATGTTGAATGGAACATCAAGCGTCGGCATCTCCAAAGAAACATTGCTGAACTCTGCCGTAACTGAGACAATGTCGGGGAAATCCGGACTGTATAACTCGAAGAACCAACTTCAAAATTCCGATGAGGCTCTTCTTTCAAATTAAAGTTTGAATTTTCAACTATTTCAACAAAAACCTCAACACAATTGTTCTCCGAGTCGGGATGTATAAAAAATTGTAGATCGTTGTCGTTGGAGATTTGAAAAAGTTGATAAAAGTGGCGGGAATGTTGATAGTATTCATTTTTTCCATGGACAATCAACGAACAACGACTACTATCAGCACCCGTAATTTCGAACAACAACGATATAAAATCGAAAAAACTGGTGTTGCGATGAATTCGCCTATAGCCAACAGGGCGGATACTATATTTGATGGTAGAATCGGATGACTGAATTATTTCGCCGCCGAAATATACTACGACTTTACGCGACTCGACACCATTGTTTGAGTTATTAAAAAATATCGACGAGGGATATGTTGATATCAGCGAGGGGGAGTTTATATAGGAACTTAAATCGTATGTTGGTGGTACGACTTAATATAACTCGTAAAATGAAACTACGAGTTAATATAAATCGTAATTTGGAAGTACGAGTTACATGAATTATTGTCATAATTCACGTAACTCGTACTCCCAGATTACGAGTTACTCGTATTATTGCCCGACACGTTGCATGGCCATGATGGTTGGTCGGGCCCCTCGTAACTCGTATCCTGGAGATACGAGTTACTAACTCGTGTCCCCAGGATACGATTTACGACGCCATGTCAGCCGTCATGTCAATAATTGACCAGTCCACAGTAATTCGTACCCGGGAGTACGAGTTACTAACTCGTATCTTCAAGATACGAGTTACATGTGCCATGTCAGGTCAACTGGTCAGCGGACCAGACTAAATACGAATTGGGTAACTCGTATTCTGGGAGTACAATGTTGCTATTAATGATTTCGATATACGCTTATTTTGTTAATGATAGTTTTTTTTTGTTTATTGAATTAAAAATACCGTAAGAATTCAACTTGAATTATCGATAACGTTCGTTGCGCTTCATAACCTACGTAGTTATTAAAAGATAAATTGTGTGCCTCCGGAAAAAAAAAAGATAAATTGTGTGTATTCGAGGGGAGGGCGCAATATTAAATGAGTGTACTTTTAATAATAATATCGATATCGTTATTATCCTTCTAAGTTACTGTATATTGTAGGACCTAATACACGACCTAAAATTTTGAGACATGCTTGTGCTGAGTTGGCAATAATTATTTTGTAATTTACGTGCAATTGTTACGTGTGGGACATTGGCATGATCCGGATAAGTATCATAGTATCATCTGACCATTTAAATTCAACTATTTCTCAGCGCATACAGTTAATTAAATAATTTCGTTACAATGCAATCATAGTATACCAACTTCCATAATGAATTATGTAATTGTATGTTACGCCGAGAAATGACTCTCATCAATACTAAACTCAAATATGTTCCTTCTGTTACAATTTTTAGAAAAAAATCTTAATAAGAATTAAAATAAGTTATTGATAAAAAAATGTAGGGTTAATTCCTTATCAGTCCCTCTCAAAGTTTAAACTTCCTCTTAAATACCACTCGAATTAATTTCTTCCTTATAAGTACCTATCCGAAAATTTATTCCTCTGCAGTACCTAAAAAGGTCTTTTCAGCGTTAAAAAGACGAAAATACCCCTGTCTTACATATTCCATTGAAGTTGAATAAATTATTTCACATGAATTATACCAACAAAACTTGTTATTATATCAATAAAATTGAAATTATACCAGAAACTTATAGAAATTATACCAAATGTTCGAACATTATACTACGTTATTATAATTCGAATTTTATAAAATGAAATTGGACATTATACAAACTGATTATGTTATTATACTAGAACTTATGGAAATTGTACCATTTGTTTTCGTAATTATACCAATAAATAAAGGTATTATAATTTATAAAAAATTAGGCATTATACCAACTGATTCTGCTATTATACCAGAAATTGAGGAGATTATACCATCTATTTTCGTTATTATACCAATAAATATTGTTATTTTAATTTTATACAGCGAAATTGAATTATGTACCAACTAATTTTTGCAATTATACATAAATTGTGGAAAATATACCATACATTATCGTTATTATACCATCTATCTCAGTTATTATACCAATAAGTAAAATTATTTTAATTTTATACAGCAAAATTGGAGATTATACCAACTAGTTTTGCTATTATACCAGAAACTGAGTAAATTATACCATTTGTTTATTAGGTTCAATTCTGCTGGTATAATAACGATAACAGTTGGTATAATTTCCAATTTAACATTATTTTGTTGGTATAATGAGAATAACAGTTGGTATAATAATCAGAATAGTTGGTATGATGCCCAATTTAATATCAGGAAAGGGTATTTCCGTCCGTTTACTGTTTAGGGGTATTAAACACATAACTTTTTGCAGATGGGTACTTAACAAGAAGATTTTTTCGTAGGTGTACTGAACAGGAAGTTTAGTTTCTGACAGGGCCTGATAAGGAATTTACCAAAAATGTAGAAACATATTATAAATATGGGACATGAAATCGAAAAATGTGGTCCATTGTAAAACGAAATTAATTGTTATGGTATATTAGCTGTTGTAATTTAATGTCTCGTTATATTAATTCATGCAAAACATTTATTCATCAGAATTCATTGCATTGAACATCAAACAAAAATACTGGTCGATTCCAGCTGTTACTGAAAACGACATTCCTCCATATTGTATAGCTAGATAACCCATGTTATAAATCATTTATATGTACGTATATATTTGAAATAACAAAATAAAGCATGTAAAAGGAGAGATTAATAATGGTCTGGTTGCTGCGAAGTGGTCCAGCATCATTTGCATATTCCCAAAATTAAATCTATGTATAAAGTAGTTTTAATTGTGATTATGATAGGAAGGTAGGCAGCAGCGAGACACATTATTATTTGTACGGACGACGCTTACTTTATTTTATATTATGCAATAATATAAACACTAAAGCCAATTATCGAGGAGTGTTACGAGCAATTAATTTATATATCTACAACACAGATCACTCTTTGTTTTTTTTCTCATTACTTTAATTTTATACTCTTCAAGTGGGGTATTGTTCGCAACTTGACATTTGGATATGGATAGTGACGAATAATTTAAACTAGTACGATCTGCGCAACCTATATGGATGTGCTTAAAATATAAGTTTTCTTAATTTTGAAATTTATATGGTGCATTTTAATTTCAGGCCCCTTATAACTATCATTTAGGATTCAAGCTCTCTTGGCAAAAAATTTAGTTTTAAGGGTCCATTTTCTGCCAGTACCACTTCATTGCTCTACATATCAGTATGTTAAAATTCTGTACCACAAAACCATAATCCGGTACCAGTTTATGATCATCTGATAGCAGTTTATTTTCTACAGTACCACTTCATTGCTCTGACATACCAGTATGTTGAAGTTTGTAACACAATACGATCATTCTATACCAGTTCACATATCTTTCATACCCCTTTTTTAACACACAAAATGAGTCCTTTAACCTAAAAAATTCTCAAATAGGGCCTGAATTCGAAATCAAACCCTTAATGGGGCCTGATTTCGAATTGATCCTTTATGTTTAGTAGATGAAATATAATCTGTATACAAAAAGAAAGTAATGATTTAGGGTTATAAGTATAATAAGTAAAAATTGAGGGTTTAAATGCAATAATTATTTAATTAATGAAATTAGAAATAAAGAGATTAAATTGTACATATTTTACGGATCAAATTAGAGGTTAATCTACACTCTCACCCTTTATTATAGATAGTATAGATAGTACGATATAATATATAAAAGAGTAAAGTAGAAAAAGCCTATGAACTCCCAATTATTTATTCGTTGTTAGGATCTATTCAGCTTACCCCCCCTTTTTTTTTGGGAAATAGCTTACACCCTATTTGGTAAAGCTTAAATATTGTTGGTGTCACATATCTTGGACCAAATGATACATATATTACAGCATTTAAAAGAACACAAATGTTATGGTGCTCACCTTGCATGAGCACCATTCGTGGGCACCTGTTGTGTGACAATTTTTTTTCTGCAACGTCAACATGCCAAATCAACCCCCGACGTGTTCACTAATCCCATGTGTAGGTTATAGATCAATAAAAAATTCCATTATATGCTGATTTGGCGCGTTGATGTGGTTGGTGCTCACGAAGGTGATCACAAAATTACTCAATAAAAGAAAAAACTAATTAAAAACAAAGAAGATGATAATCATGTCGCATGTATCAACATCACTTTGAATTAATTCTCCATCCGTTTTGTTACCTGTCAAACATTGGCGACGACCTACATTTTGGGTCAAGTTAATAATTGGATGGAACGAAAGATCTTTTTTTATACGTAAATATCTATATTAAATAATATTACAAGTCATATCTTTTTCTTTCGAATTGCTGTAACTTTAGGCATCGCATCGCATGACCGAGCTATTCGTTTTTGAGCTGGGGTTCAGACAACTTATCGGTCAACCAAAGGCTGAATATTAGTAAAATATCATAACTTAATATAATTTATTATGAGATAATTTGTTTATATGTACCACATTCTAAAGCTGTAAGCATAGTTAATTAAACGTAATCTAACTTTTTTCTTTCTTGCATCTGAACATTTGTACATCGCTTTGAAGTTTGAAAAGTAGGGAGATAAGGAAACAACATCACTGGAATTTGGGGTAAATCCCATTTTACTAACAAATTGTTAAATCAATAAATTAATCAATTAAGGACTTAACCATAGATTATTTTCGCTTGCTACATAAAACCTCGTCGTCCTCTTCCATTCTTTCATAAATCATCTTCATCAGACAAAGGGCATCTTTAACCTGCGTATGAAGAAAAAGCTACAGTTCCATAATGTAAGGTTCTATACAATGCTTGCGTTTTTAGCTTCTTTTACTTAATTAAGTCATTATCATTATTTTGGTGATCGTGGGTATTTGTTTAAGGTAGTATTGATTTTCTTTTTTTTTTTTTGTGTGGTTTGTATCGAAGCCGTCATAGCATATCTGCATAAGTAGCCATTAGTTTCTGCAATTTCTAGGGTCAGCGGAAGATTTTAACACCTCTCTCTCTCTCTCTCTCTCTCTTAATCCATCTGCTGTACGACAGATGGAAACTCAGATCTTAAGAACCCAGAATTTGCGTAGTGAGTGAGATTCTTCAGTTCTAAGTTTGTAGATAGTTCTTAAGGTGGATTTTCCTTTGATTACCTCGTCGCTTTTCAGCATCTGATTCTTTCATTTCTTTCAAATATTTTTCACTTCAATTTCCTTGCAGCAGCGCACAACAGAACAGAGCCAAAGAAGAGGTTCATAAAGGAGGTAAGAACAAGACAGGCTTTTGTTTTCAGCTTTCCAACCCAGAAAAAAAAAAAGCTTCATCATTATATGTGACTGAGCTATCTATTGCTATAGCATGAGCTGTGTGTAAGTGTATATATACAGCAAAAGCCAGGCCAAAGTTTTGTAACAGTAATCAACATCATCAATGCATAGTTGTACTGTAAGGCTTAGGGAAACTAATGTACAGTGTTCACCAAGAAAAAGAGCCCACTATTTTTCCCCATCTTTCTCTTCTTCTCCCATAAAAGAAAACCCTAATTTGCACCAAACCCAAGATTCAATTTCAATAAAAGCATGAACTTGTTATCCTACAATGGATTCAGACGACGACAACCTTAATTTTCAATGCAGTGACATCTTGCCAAGAACCCACCATGCACAAATCGGAGGATCGTTAGCTCAAACCATGGACGGCGGCGGAGACAGTAAATCAGGCATCAAGCGAACCAACGACGCCGATCTTTCCGGCCGTTTCTACAGATGGCCTTCTTCAAGAATCGTTAGGGTTTCGCGGAATTCCGGCGGAAAGGACCGCCACAGCAAGGTTCTTACATCAAAGGGGCCAAGAGACCGGCGAGTGAGGCTCGCCGTGAACACCGCCATACAGTTCTACGACTTGCAAGACAGGTTGGGCTACGATCAGCCGAGCAAGGCCGTGGAATGGCTCCTGAAGGCGGCGGAGAGTTCCATCTCCGACCTCCCTCCGATGCCCAACAACCCTTTTCCGGCCACGCCCAACTACGAAGAAAGGAGGTCCAACGGAACTTCCGACCACCTAGCTTTGGATGACGTGGGCCCAGCTTCCGGCGAGGTTGGAGACCGTGGCGGCGGTGGTAATAACAGTAGTAACTATTTGCTCCATGACCAAAGCAGCGCGTCGACGACTGAGACGGGTAATAAAGGGTCGCCGGCGCTTTCCTTGCTTTCAAGATCTGAGATTAGGGTCAAAGCCCGCGAGCGAGCTAAGGAGAGGGTTCTGCTAGCCGAGAAAGAGAATAAGGAATCCTCCACGTGTCAGCTTGTGAACTCCTCCATTTCTCAAGCATCATCCATGACGAGTTCCTTCACCGAGCTGTTGAGTTCGGGTCTGAACAACAACGACGACAGTAAAAGCAGTCCAAACGGCGGCGGCGACGGTAATAATAGTAACTGAAATGAGTCGACTTTTAGCTTCTTAAAGCAGTCCCCGACAACCACAACTCCAACGATGGATTACTTCACCAGCGGTCTGCAAATGCGTGTATCTTCGAATCCTACGATCGCTTCTCCTATGTTTAGCATGACGCCGTCAGAGAGCAATAGCCACAGTGGCGAACTACAGCAGTTTTCTTTCGTCCCAGATATTCATTACCACCATTTGGCCCATGGTGTGAACAGTTGTAATGAAAGCAGCAATCATGGCGACGGCCGCCAGCACAACGCTGGTACTGCGTTGTCGAACTTTTCGGTATCTTCTTTGTCCTCTCCAAACGCGAGCCATGCTTGCATCAATCGGGGGACCCTTCAGTCCAATTCTTCGTCTTCTTCTTCTCCTTCTATGTTTTTGCCTCCTCAGAGGTTTTCGAGCGTTGACCATGGTCCTCCTCAGAGCTTCTTTCTTGCACCCATGGATTGTAACGGCAATAGCCATTACCAGTTCCTGACTGGGTACGAAGCTGGGCGCATGCAGTTGTTCTATGGAGATCCAACAAGTCATCACGGTAATAACAGCAGCAGTAACGGTAGTACTGGAAATAAGCATTCAAAAGCAAAAGGGAGGAATTGATCGGTATCGTTGTTTCCCCCATCTTCATTTGAGGTAATAACATGCTCATACTGGTTCAAAATTATCTTAATTCCTGCTTGATGTTTCGCATGGGTTTGAGGGTTTCTCTTTCAACTCTATCTTATTCGTTTTCTTGGTCGTTGCACCAAAAGGCATGTCTATCTATTGGCGAATGAACTTACACAAAATTTCTTTTCTTTTTTCCCTCAAACTCTATAGATAGATTAGATAGATATAGGGATTGGCTGGTTGTCTCCCTTTTGTTTTGGTTCCCTTTGCTTCTAACATGTCTATGGCGTGGTACGGTGGTTGATTAGATAGATGCAATGCAATAGCACTAGCGTGTGTTTGCGTGTGTTTCCACTTTTTTATCATTTTGATTAATTCAAGAAAAATATCATGTCTTTACTACTGTCCCACCATTGATGTAGTAGTCACGGGTGAGCTCAACTCAACATGTGGCATTGCACTGCATGTGCGCTTTGTGTAAGCTGTTAACTAATTCTTGACTGTTTAAACAATAGGGATTTATTATTATATATTTCTTACACAAATTGCTTAGATAATTTTACCTAAGATTAAGAAGTCAAACGAAATCCATTTTTTCTTCAGTTTAATGACTTCGATTTGCTTGGATTATTACAGAGAAAGAAGAAAACCGCTGCTGCAAAGCTCTGCTTTCCTCTCTCTGCCTTCAGGGCATCCATCGTGTTGGTTGTGCATTCAGAATCTTTCGTATTACGGACTAAATTATTACATAATGTAAGGGCTATTTTGTTTGTGTATTTTGAATCGAAACTAGATAACTTGAATGAGTGAGAGATTGTGTGCATTCTTTGCTCAACTGTCCATGTTTCTGCATTAAATCTTACTGTTGATCAACAAAACTCTGTCAACACAAATTCAGTACAGATAGATGGTTACCAAGCAACGCCATTACTTCGACTTATTAGATTCAATTCATATACGAAAGGAAGCTCTACTCAAGACCTAACTAACATATTTAACACATTCTCTCGGTGGCTTCAAATATGGGCACAATCTTGTTGAAGATCCTTAGGCTCACTCAACAGAGAAGGCACAACAACACATTCAAGAAAAATCATCTTTACCTGCAAACCAAACGATCTCAAAAAAGAGTAGTTCATCTCCAAGCAATAAGTCTTCCTCTTCAACAACATCATCGCCCACCCATGAGCGTCCTCTTCGAAGAATGAGAGGCAAGTAAAGGCAGAGAATGCCTTGGCCGCCGTCCACATTCGGTCAAGGTCAGCTTTTCCAAACTCAGAACACAAAGAGGTACAGACAATAGGCATCTAACGACAAGTGCTCTTGACTTTCCGAAGCCACGTGTAAGTTTAGGCTTTAATGAGTAGATGCGTTCATAGACAGTGCCTCAGCAAATGTCTACGCTAGAGCAGCAAATGTCAATTTATACTATGCATTATCTTAAGCACCTCCTAACAACACAATCCCTTGCCCACAAATGAAATGATAAGGAAGGAATTGCAAGTAGAGAGACCTTTGGGTACATGGAATCGTGCGGAAAACTGAAGCAGAATAAAGTGAATGGTGCGAAAAAACAAGGGATGTGAAAAAAGTTGAAATTTTTCTTTGTCATCATATAACAGAGGCGCAAATATGAAAATCAAACGAGGAGCGGAGTTGGAATGTGACAGAAAAAGAAGCAAATGTGTACCACAATCTTGACCATGGCGTGAATCTGTCGAAAGGCGCATAAGCTATGTGATACCGAAACATGTGAGCTAGGCCATGGCCCTGGCCGTATTTTGGCCAAGTGTAATAGGCAAAGAGAAGCTCTGAGGATTTCAAGCTTGGCATGCGAAGAAGCTCGGGCGAGCGTCACTCCTCAGGCTGAGCGAATGCCCAAGTAGACTGACTTAGCCTTCGAGAGATTGAAGCTGTAAGGTAATCGGTCTGAGTCGATCAGATTAGCATGCTGAGACGTTCCTGAATTCTTTCAGACTTGATAGGGAATAAAGTTTTACAAAGACCAGTTAGGCAAATCCCACGTCCACTAGTAAGACTTGGCGTTTTCAAAGAAAGAAAATCTTGGTCGAGGGGTTGTGACTTGTGACAGAATGCATTTGGAACCCATTGGGATCAGATTGTGTTAATATTGGAGAGTAGGCTATCCGTGTTCAGTTATCTATCGAGGTGAATCAAAATTCAGAAAATCAAGTTGATAATGTCGTGGGCCGAGAATAGCGAATGAGTTATACACATCACTGAGGGTAAGTAGCTATTTGCTCTTACAAAGTGAGTTCTGGAAACGAAAGGCTAATGGAAAACTTCAGACAGAAGGCTCTTAGTGCATCCTCAATTGATTCCCCTCAGGCAGAAAACATGATGTTAGAAAAGGATACGTAGCTTCAGGTAGAAATTATAAGATAAACAAGGGGAAGTGTAGCAAAGTACGATAAGTCAAGCCACAATCTCTCACATTTTAAAAAAGAATCCAGGTGCAATGTATAGGTATTTGAAAGCAACCAACTTCATGACTCTGCCAGTTTAAAAAAAAAAAGTATGAAAATCCATAATGGACTGAGATACCGGTGATCCACTATCATACCTTTAAAAGTTGAGTTATGAAAAGCAAGAAAAGGTACGCAAGAAAGACTTGAGGCACAGCAATACGACAATAGCAAAATCATAGAGGTATTATGCGATCTTTCATAGGTTCTCGAACGGAACGGAACTTAACTTAAAATCATGAAGCAAAGCAAAGCTGGAAATAAGAGTTGGTGCAGGCAAATATGAGAATCAGATAAAACTAAGAAAAAGAAAGACAATCCTATTGTAGCTCATAGGCTCTAGTAGATGACCCCTCCCTTTGTCGCAAAGCACAATAGGGCCAAACTCAACTCCAGGTTAGAGTCTTAGGCTTCAGAAAGAGCTTGAAAGATCGATCTCTTATGGAACAGAGAATTTAGAGATTAAGACTGAACTCAATCCATGAAGGGATGGGACAACAGAAGTAGCTAAACACCCTGACATAGAATTGGATTTGAGCTCACTTGGATTAAAGAACCCTCAAACTCAAGTGGCCATGATGAATGCCTGAATCAAGTTTTCAGCAGTGCGCTTTTGCTCGCTAGTGCCAGAGATTAGAGCCACACGATCACCTCGGGAGGACTTGGAATCTGAAATCTCAATTGCAGCTCCAGATATCTGATAAGAGAATAAATGCATGCAAGCAGGTGAATCCATACAGAGTTGAAACAGATTAACCTCGTCCTTTTGGCCACTTGAAATAATTCAACCAAAAGAACTTCTAATATCATCGTTACCGGCAAAAAAATACCAAAAGTTTAAACTTCTCTACCTTACAGATATTGTCAATATTTGTTCCACTTTTTCCTATAACTTTACCAACCGCATGCGCAGGGATAACCATTTCCAGAACCGATGGAGGCAATCTGAGTTTAAGGAAAAATCAATCATGCATGTACTTTCAGAACAAGTTAGACGATGAAATCAAACAAACGAGACTAACCCTGCGTACAGTGATGAGGACAAAGACAATGATCCATAGTCATGATCACCGACCTTCAACAAAAATAAAAGAAGATTAGCAAAGCAATACAATTACACGATTCTGCAGCAGCAGAGCCACACAAAGCTCGATTTCATCTACTTAATATGCTTTCATCCGTGCCCCAAAGCAAGACACTAGATGAACTCATAGAGATCTGCGGTCTATGCTCATGAACAATAGATTAATGCAACAATACATAAGCTATACAACAATAACGAGACAAAATATCTAAATCACTAGAAACTATGTCCGATGCAGCGATTTTTGAGCATCACATTTTGCAGGAACTCAGACATCGATGTGCTTCATTTATCTTCACAAAACAACTGAAAATGGCATAGAAGAGAACGCAACACGCAAAAGGGAAAAAAACATGTTTCCCCCATTTTTCCCCTTTATCCAGTATAGAAAATATGAAAAGCAGGACATTCAAAAAGAAGCATACAGGCAAAGAACCATATCCATAGCCAGTGGCGGGCACCAATCTCAAATCTTTTCCAGTATCAGGCAATGGCTCATATGCAAGTGCAGCACTATGTGGTTGCAAAACTGATCGCAGTGGCTGAGATGAACTACCAGACTGTAGCTTCTCAGCAGTTGCACGCACACCACGCCCTTCTTCCCTGTCTTTTAAAACATCTTCCCGGAGCCTCAAAACGATCTGAATAATTGCGTCTCTAACACAGCCAACTTCTCCAGAAATCTGTACCAGACATATAATTCAATTCCATGCGAATAAAATAAAAACTTTAGTATTTACCAAAGTAACAGTGTAACTTAAATCAAGTTCAGAAACCTCAACAAGTTCATCACGTTCATCAGCAAACAGAGGCTTATCGCTTTTCGAAATCCGTATACTTGCTCTAGATCTTTTTCGGATTTCACTAATGATAGAACCACTTTTTCCAATGATACAACCGATAACCTTTGAAGGTACAAGGAGCCGAAAAGTAACAGTCTCGTCATCATCCTCATTTATCTTGCCTTGTAATAAGAGAACAGCTTCAACACTCATGGATTTGAGATCATCTGATGACTGCCAAAAACATAAGGTAATGCATATTAGATAAGATAAAGTAGGATCTAGATCCTCAAACTGGATCATTCTTCAGAAACCACAATCATGCTTGGCGAAATAACAGTAAATCACAGCAAATGATTCCCAAAGACAAGAAGAAACGCATACAATTCGTCAGCAGCAAAAGAATCCAAGCACAGAACGAACAAACTAGAATTTGGAAACATGAGAAGATATTTCCTTCCAACAGATGCATAGAAACATTGATAGAGTACCTCAGTGGAGACAACTGAAATGAGACGTTCACTATGGTTTGAGTCAAAGTCCTCAACTTCGACACTAGCACCACTTTCCTGTCTTATATTCTTAATCGACATTCCACCTTTTCCGATCACACGTCCAATCTTGGAAGAAGGGCACAATACTTTCACAGTTAGCTCCTGAGATCGTTGCCCACGATAACCAGAAATCACCGGAAGTGCATTTGAATACGATGCCCATGAGCTCCCAGGGTCCGCATAATCTGGGATATCTGTCATACGTCTAGAACTTGAAATGGAAGGCAGTGACCTAGCCGAATCTAAAGGATCTATGCTCTGATAGAGTCCACTTGCAGGGTATAGAGGAACATCTGACGGGATGATGATGCTCGGTAGTGCTTCTGGAATAGAAGTGTCGAGAGGAATGTTCTCCCTGGGAGTGAACTTGTACATGATTGCAGAAATTGCAAAAATTGCCTTTTTAACTGCCTCTGACTCACCAGATATCTACAAAAGTTTTAAACGTCTGCTATGAGGTGACTTTTCAGCTGTACGTGGCAAAACCATGCGAATATCAAAGGAGAATGAAGGAAACTTCATGTAGAACTTTTTTACATTAGTTATCATTACTAATTATATGCATTCCACAATCGAACTTTAATTACATGAAGAGATTCCAAAATGCGAAAAAAGGACTACTAACCAGAACAAAATTGTCAAACTCCAACGCACAGGAATGAGTGGGATCGCCAGCATCCCTGGCAGTAATCTTGATGCTTGCCCTTGTTAAGTTCCGTAGTTTCTTAATCGCTGCACCAGATTTGCCAATAATACTGGCTGACTGACTAGATGGAACAAGAAGCTGACATTCCTCTATATCTCTGTCTTTCCTCTTCCTGTCTGACTCCCTATTTACAGCAACAGCATTTGCAATTGTTGCGTGGACCTTGAGCAGCGCGTCTTGAGCGGGACAAAGGGGTTTGACATCATTAAACTCGCCATCTACGTCAATGTCTTCTTTTTCCCTAATATAGCAATAAACTAGAATAACTCTCTCTTTAGCACCGGTAAAAGGGTCCACGACCTTGACTTTCGCCCTCGAATCCTGTCTAATCGTATTAATCACTTTACCATTTTTTCCAATTACACTTCCAATTACATTATCAGGACAGAGAATTCGGTACACAACCAACTCATCATTTCCCCTTTCATCTCTGCCATTGTCGTTTTCTCTCCTCCTCCTCTGATTTCTCCGATCTGAATCATCCTTGGACGAACGAGAACGTTTCTCACTTCTGCGCATTGCTAAGGATGAGAATCTTCACCTGACTAAGACGAAAACCGAATCAGAATTAGATGCCAGTCACCGCGGCTGCATCACCTTTACATAACTCAGACAACAAAAACACTCGAGGCAGTCTTTCACTATTACCTTCCAACGAAACAATTAATAATCATCCCGAATAGAAAACACAGAACCTGAAAGGCAGCTAGTCATAAAAACCCTAATTTAAGAAAATAAAATGAAAGCAATCGCAGAAAAGCAAAGACTACACAAAATCCCAGAGGCCGCGCACGACAAAAGAAAAAGCAAACAATCATATACGAACTAAAGAACCATAAACTCCATGAGAAGAAAAACGGCAAACGAGCTACAAAAATAATCAATAACACGAACGATTAGGGTATAATCCACTAAGATTAAACGGAAATCACAAGAGATAAATCCTGGCGACCAATCCAAACCAGAGATGAAAAAGAAGTTACAATCAAACTCACATAAGTAAAACGGAGTATCCAATGTAAGTTATCTACAAATCATAGCTAATCGAAACAAATGCATTCATTACTTACAGAGAATTGACGCGGCAGCTATATGATCGATGCTATATCCTCCGTTTTCCAGTAGGAGCCGATAATGGGATTGGGATAGATGATTATTTTTGCTGCCTTTTTTATGATTTCATCCGTAGGTACGTTTTTATTGCTGGATTACTATTCACGGTCGCCTTTTCCTGATATCGCCGCCCCCTAAATGAATGTAAAAAAAACGATTTTGCCCTATTAATATTTAAATTAATTTAAAAAGAAAAAACTAACTAAATATATAATTCCGGTATGAAATACTAAAAACTACATACACAAATAAATTCGAACGATCGATCGATACGGAAAAAATTCGATATAACATTTTAGTACCGATCGATAGATATTTTCGGCCCTGCAGTGCACGGGCCGAACGATATTTCGTTTGGGCTATGTGCGGGCCGATCGATATTTTCGGCCCGAACACTGCCTGGCCGAAAATTTCGTTCCGCCCTGCAGTGTACGAGCCGAACGATTTTTTCGGCCCTGGCAGGTCTGGCCGAAAAAATCGATCGGCCAGTACACTGCAATGGAAAAAATTTCCATGGTCCGCTGCACTGTCTGGCCGAAAATCTCGATCGACCGTATTTTTTCTAAGTTTTTCGGGAATAATTATTTGTATTAGTAATTTTTTTGTGTTTATGTTTGGAATATATTGTTGCATCTGTATTCCGTTTCGAATTACTAATACAATCGATAGTCACAAATTATAACACAAAAGAATTACTAATACAAATAATTATTCCTGAAAAACTTAGAAAAAAATACGGTCGATCGAGATTTTCGGCCAGGCAGAGCGAACCATCGAAATTTTCGGCCCTACAGTGTACTGGCCGAAAATATTGATCGGTCTGCACACAGCCCGAACGAAATATCGTTCGGCCCGTGCACTGCAGGGCCGAAAATATCTATCGATCAGTCCTAAAATGTTAAATCGAATTTTTTTTCCGTATCGAACGATCCTTCGTATTTATTTGTGTATGTAGTTTTCAGTATATCGTATTGGAATTATATATGTAGTTAGTTTTTCTTTTTAAATTAATTTAAATATCATAAGGGCAAAATCGTCTTTTTACAGTCCTTTAGGGGCGGCGATGACTAAGAAAATGGGGACGGTGAATAGTAATTTAATTTATTATGCGAATTAATAATGTAGGTTCATCAGTGGGCCCAACTCGTTTATAAGCCCTTTTCAGCTCTATTTTTACTACAAACGAGTTATCTTACCATCATACCTAAACCCAAAAAATAACGTTACTAGAAAGTGGAAACATTTGCTGTTGACTTGTGCGTTTTCTTTTCTTTCCTTATTTTGATGTAGTAGCAGAAACTTTACTCACCATTATGGTTGAATGTACTATATTCCTATGTTTTGTTACATATAAGTACAACTGTTAGGATCGGTTTACGCGTTTAGAGGGGGGTGAATAAACGCTTGATGCCTTTTTGGTAGTTAACCGGTTAGGGCTAATACCAGTGCTTGATTTTTCTCTGTGTTGTAATTTGCGGAAACTTGAAGATCGGTTATGAATAAAAACCGGTTAGCAGTGTGAAGTGTTAGTGTGTGTGTGAACAAGGATACCAATTTGTTTCTGGATGTTCGGAGTTAAATCTCCTACGTCTCCCCTTCTTCCTCGCGAGGAAGGTTCACTAGACTTCAGTTACACACTCACAGTACAACCTACCCGGCTGTCCTCAGCCTTATCTAGCGAATCCCTAGGCAGTCGTAAGATACAATCGACCTACTTCAACAGCTTTTTACAGTCCGTCGGAAAAACAATAACTCACTTACATAACCTAACCGGTTATCGTATAGTGAGGACAACACTTTCTAATTACTTGCTTCGTGTTTGAATCTCGTCTATTTGATTTCTCGTGGTTGTGTTGTTGTCTTCTTCAGCGTTTCTTCTATGATATATATACTTGTTCGTTGATGAAGAAGACCGAAATGGCGCCAAGTGCTGGACTGTGCATTAAATGCACTTTACCCAAAATAGGTACTGTCCGGTCTTGGCTGCAATTCATACTGTTCCATTTGCTTTTTCTATTTTAAGCTTGTCTTGACTTCGACTTGGCTCCTCATGGCAGCCTTGCATTAAACACTTCGTCAGAGGTTTTTCATTATCCCGCCTTGCATAAACTAGAATCTTTGTATACGTGGCACGTTGATAGCTGAACTCCGGTCTTGGCACTTGTTGGTCCGATATCTGAGTTCTGGTCTTTGCTCATGGCAGGTCCGGTGTATGTATGTCGGTTTGAGGCACGTTTGTGGCCTTCTTACTAATGTCCAGTATTATGTTCTTTTGACTGATATCCGGTCTTTTCAACACATGTGATCTCCTGACTGGCATTCGGTCTTATAGTCTTCTTTTAACCGGTATACTTAATCAAGTTAGGACAATTTCCTTCTGACTGATATCGGTCTTTTAGTCTTCTTCTAACCGGTATACTAATCAAGTTTGGACAATCTCCTTCTGACTGATATCCGGTCTTTTAGTCTTCTTCTAACCGGTATACTTAATCAAGTTTGGACAATCTCCTTCTGACTGTATCCGGTCTTTTAGTCTTCTTCTAACCGGTATACTTATTCAAGTTTGGACAATCTCCTTCTGACTGTATCCGGTCTTTTAGTCTTCTTCTAACCGGTATACTTATTCAAGTTTGGACAATCACCAAAACTGTTTAATCTGAATTCTTGATTCACGATTTCCAACAACAAATATTGAACTTGAATCAAATTTGTATAATTTACACATTTTATTTGCTTAATCACGTTTGATTGAGATCGATCAATTGCAGACGACTGAGAATAAATATACAAAAAACCATAATGTTCCCAAAAATGAGATGAACTAACCAAGTATGTAGCAACCCATATATTCAAATTACATATTAATCACGATGCCTAGGAATCGCAGGGTAAGGCGACGTTTGATGGGCCCTAATCGTCTTTCTCTTCTCGAGAAACCTCTGCAGTGACTTCTTCATGTTAAAAGCACTAATTGTATTATTAGGACTGTAATAATAATTAGCAGCAGTTGCACTCATCATGCTCGAAGATAAAAGTTCTCGTCGGCTTGCAAGTGATATGATAGCTTGAGCCTGCATAGTATTATGCATTATAATAAAAAAGATCATCGATGAGCTGAGCACTACGTATATATAATATTATTATTGATAAATACACAAAAAAAAAATCCCAGTGAAATAATTTTTGAAGTTAGGGCATGCATATGAATATACATTACCTGTTGTTCCATGACATAATCACAAGCGAAGATCCTTCCATTGTAGAAAATAGTGAGCTTTTGCATTTCTTCTTTATCGGGCGAGGGCGACGAAACTGAAGGCGTTGCCAAGCAAAGTTCTAAATTGCATCTTCTTTCCATTTTTGTAAGTTTGATACTGAGAGTTTATTATTATGTTGGAGAGGATGAATGATGATGTCCCAAACTATAAAGACTATAATCTATATATATAAATATATTGATATACAGATATATATCAGCAACTAGCAAGAAAATAAATTCAACACACGGGACATCGCATGTACTCGTAGTATACATAGATAGAATAGATAAGATGTAGTCAATCACGTGTTAAATGAGTTCTTATGCTGGCCTTGAAAATGTTTAACTTTTCCTAATCGATGTAATAAAGGGAGCTGTCTCCACCGCCCCCCCGCCCCCCCACCCCCACCCCAATTTTATTATTATTTTTTCTCTTATTATCTCTCTTAGTCGACATATTATAATATCCACAAACATCTCAAGAGCATGCAATATTAATACTTGTCGACTAATATATCATATTCAGTGCCGACGCCAACATGATTTTGATAAATCACCACGTGAAAGTACACAATTTTATTTTTCATAAGATAGATTCAAAAGGATCGGTGCTTAGAGATTATATTGGGCTTTGTCCACGTCGGAAAATTCAAGCTCTCGAACCTACTTAATATATCAGAGGTTATCTCCTCTCCTATCACCAATTGATTTCATGAAGGACCCACTCGATTTCTAATATCGTACCTGAAGACTTTTGGTGAATTTGATTTTTTCTAACTCGAGTTTGGTGACTGACTGACTATATTGTGTGTCTTTTTCAATTGTATGTGTTGAGCTACGACAGCCAATCGACTCGCCTCTTAAAACAGATCTCGTCCAGTTGATCTTCAAAACCGCCAGATCGGACGTCCACAGTTAAGTCTATCACATTCAAACCTCAGCCATTAGATGAAGTGCGCACAGATCCGACGACCCTCATTAATCGCGATTTAAACACATCAGAGCTGGTAGATTTCTTCAGCAACTTCTCTGTTCTGCAGCTGTGGTTCGACAGCCACCTTCCCGGCGACTTTCCGGCCATCTACGGCGAGCTTAGGCGCACCAATTCCCGACAGTATGCTTATGTGTAATCTATACTCTTTTATAAAAAGCCTAAAGAGGATAAAAACTGTAAATTGGTCTGTCAATTAACCAATAATATTTTTTCTACATTATTTATTATTAAAAAATAAAAAACTCATTTAACAATGTAGCCTTAACCTCATAATAAATGCCTCATTTTATTCTTAGCATATCCCTTGTTAAAACTACTCAATATTAATTAATTTTATTTTATTGCATGCACGTATGGTACGTTAAAAATACTAAGTAACATGAAATGTTAAAGTTAGATAAGTAATTCCATATAATTGATGCTCTTTTTACACATACGAGGACATGATCGACCTGTTTCTATTGTCCAAGAGATCAGAAGACAAGCCCAATTCAGACCCATCTTGGCCCATCATAGGCCCAATAATACACTGAAAATGGTGATGGAATGAAAGACAAGGAAACAACAAAGTCATGCAATAATGTTAGGAAACAAGAAGTCACGTATCGTTGGAACTTTGACCTACATTAACGCCACGTTGCACTTTGAGTTTGAGCTGGCAAAAAGTCCACCTACAAAATCAAAATGTGACGACTGCTCTAAGATATTTCTGTTCGAATAAATTAATTATATATGTCTTTGTACGATACGTATCTTCGAAATCGTAAAGAAAATGTCAGCTGCGAGAGAAAGAATATATGATATGAGGGGCACATAACATATCCCAGATTCTCCTTCACAAAAATTCATTGTTTATAAGAACTACAATAGTCCAATATATAATAATCTGTTGTTTGTAACGTAAGGCAATCTTGATATTGATTCTTGAATAACATGCTTTATTGTTGGACACGATATATCTCTCCCCAACATATAATATCTAATGGGAGCATATCTATTCTATTATACAGAGGCTCTAAGCCTCTTAAAAACCGTCACAGAGTTAATTGATTTGGCATGTTAATTTGTACTCATAATTTTTTTTGACATAAAACATAAAAAATTAGCAACCTCTAAACGGTCCATTGATTACTCTTCACGTGTCCTTCAAGAATATATCTTTTAATTACTATTTTTAGTTAATTCTTATACTTTTAGTTTTATAATTTATACAAATTAGCTATTTTAACTTAAATTAACTTAATATTTTATATTTATATAGGCACACGCATTTGAGTCTGCAAACAGTACTAGTATTACATTAATCGTTTGGATCCTCAGAATTTGGTCTAGTCCTTATAATTGAATGCTCAAAGCACTTGAAAAATGAAAATCGGGATTTTATACAGAAATATATCTTCGTGTATATATATATATATATATATATATATATATATACCATTTATTAAGCGAGGCCCTTGGATAAGCTGCTGAATTTCAATTGGATTTGGTCTGTATAATAGAACCTGCCGAAATGGAATTGGTCTGTATAATAAAAACTACCGTTTTGCAATTGGAATTGGTCAATGTCCATTTTATTACTAAAACAAAATTAGTGGGTCACGATCTCTATAATAAAAAGAAACTGCCGACGAATTTGTTCAATGTTATTGTTGCACACGCATCGAGTATGCACAAACTGCTGGTATATATAACTGGACACTCACCCACAAACCCTTTTTAACGTCATTGCATATGTCAAAATAATAATAATAATAATAATAATAATAATAATAATAATAATAATAATAATAATAATAATAATAATAAGGCTTAACCTCACCACTAATTTATGCTCCATTTTTCAAGTACATTTACGTGGCCTTAGTGCTGTCTGCAACGTAGGAAAACCAATGCCATTCCTTAATTAGTGCATGCCACACGCACGCACACACACACACATAAACACACATAATTTTATTCGGTTGACCTTAATCCACTACAATTCCTTATTTTTTGTTACCTTAAAAAGGTTAACGAAAGTCAAATATGAATATACATATATATATATATATACATACATATATGTCGATGGTTGGTGCGTGAAACTATTTGTGATGCTACTTACGATGTGCTCGTTATAAAATATTTGACCGACCACGTCTTCGGAAAACTTTAAGCTACACTTACTAATCATTTCATTTGATCCGTCACTTTCCAATGTCCACTATAAACTCCTTGGTTTTATCATATAAACATTAATTCAAATAAAGGATCTATGCCCACTACGCGTTTTTTCTTTTATTTTTATCTAACGCGCACACACACATGTACATGGTAGATAACATTTTATTTTCCCGAAGAATAAGATAGATTTCGATTAAAATAACGTATGATTGACCGTAAGAAGTGTGATTGGTTTCATGACTTAGGTTTAATACTTTAGAGAGTGTGCAGGAAGCCTTAGTTGATCTTAAATAATGATTAAGGATGAAGAAGTATCATTTGAAAAAATTAATTTAATGTAATAAATATGGGTGTGACTTGGGATTAGGGCTGGGTAAATATACCGAAATACCGATATACCGTCCTTATCGTATCGAAACGTATCGAAAATATCGAAATTTTGGTATACCGAAGTTTTTGGTAAGGTATGATACCATACCGAAAATTTTCGGTACGGTAATGGTATGAAAATTTTAAAAATTAGGCTTACCGATTATACCGAAATACCAAAATTTTTAATATTTTTTTATATATATACACACCTACATATATTATATTATTTCAAAAAATATAAAATGGATAAAATATTATAAGGATCATAAATTCATTTAGCCAATAAATTATTAAATATATCGAACTTTCTAAGATCATTGAGGTACTTACATTATAAAAAAAGGAAATACAACATACATGTTTATTTAAGGTTATTATATGAATTAAAAATCTTTTTATTTTGAAATTTTTTGTATTAATAATCCATCTTATTGGGGCCTAAGGAGTTTGAATTGACTAAAAATTCGAAAACAATGAATTAACGAGTTACGACACACGCATGGTAAAAAATCCTCCGTGTGAATGTATAGAAGGTATGATACCGGTACCATACCGAAATTTCGGTATGATACCGTATCGAAATTTAAGGTATACCGAAATTTTGGTATGATATTGGTATGATTTTTCTCAATACCGAAATTTCGGTACGGTATACGGTATCACAGTTTTGGTACGGTATACAGTACCGAATCACCCCTACTTCGGATAACATATATTCCTGGAAATTGGGCAGCGAACAAGGCAACTGAAAAACCTGCCCTAAAATAAATGATGGCTAATGTCGGAACCATACCACTACTTATTAATTTTCTCTATATTTTTTAATTGTTATATGGTATACTAGATATTTACGCAAGTATATTATATTATCTAATGTATTATTTGGATTCTATTGGAAACGTGGACGTCTTTTTCCCCGATTTTGTTGAGGAATAAGTACGAAAATTCCTCGTGGGTTTCACGTGAACTTCATCAAGTCGAGATTTTGCTAGCTCTTGTCTTTTAATGTAAAGCTTTTTTGAAACTGCGCCCAATCCCTCAATTCTGGGCTAAGTTTCTAGATTGTATTATATATATTGTTATTTTTTTAACTCGAGGAATAATACTATTAATTCTGTCGGAAAGATATTATGGAGATATCTCCACTAAAAATAGACAAATGTGAAGAAGACGAGAATGAATTTGAAACGATTACGATATATATATCAGAAAAGGATAAGTGCCAAGATTCATAAATTCGCTTGTTATAGGATATACAACACCATACGACAAATAAATATAAAACCTTTTCTTATTCCAAAATTTTCCTATATATGTTAAAAGAAGCAGATTCGGTGTTACATTTATGATAAATGATATAGTAATTAAATATTCGAGGAAGTCCATTATTTGAGGTCCCAAACAATCCACACTAATCGTTTTTGTCTTTCGATTACAAACCTACCATTTTAGAGGTTGCATTTATTTTTAAATTAGATTACCCAATCAAACTTGACATGTAAGTTGATCGAATTATTCGATAGCTTGTATTATGTGATTTGCTGTTACATCCGTTACGTTCCAATAGAAAATTTTTGACTCGAGCATAAGTCAACAAAAAAAAAAAAGACAGAGAGACATTATTTAACTACGATCCGAATTCTTTTCACCTAATCCCAACAGTATGTCTCAAAAAGCGTTCATTATTAAATGAAAAAAATAATAGTCAACATTTACTTTTTCGGTCCTCGTATTCAACTCACAATGCTGCAGTAAACTCATGGCTTATATTCAATCTCCGGCAAATTCAAATATATGATTCTTTCCTATAACTAACTTCTCATTAATCGTGCGGTTGAAACTAATTCCCTTTTTTTTCAATGAAAATTTTTAGATTTCTAGAAGACATAGTTGTAATGAAATTTGATGTGATCCCTTATTTTTTTGGTATATGATATAACATGTAATAATCATGGTTTTTAAAAGCGCGTGTCTTGAAGAAATGAATTCGACATCATATAGTTCAATGAATCTTGGAAATGATGGGACTTTTGTTAGGCAATCAAATCAAATTATATACATCCTTCGTCAATAGTTCTTGCATGCTCAATTGCTCATTAGTCAACAAAGCATATGAACATCTGTCTGTCTGTCTTCTATAGCGTTATACACAATGGTTACAAAGATGAAGAAATCCTATCAATGTACTATTTTTATTTAGCTTGTCGACGATCAATATGCATTGCTACCTAAAATCAATAATCTATACGTATATGTATTGACGAGGGAATGAACAATAGACAAAATATTCAACATTTCACGCAATAAGGCTGCGTTACACGCGTGTCGACATAAACAGTTTAGTAGAGCAACAGCATCTTATTTTATGGTTTAAAAGAAATACGAATAATTATTGTTGGAAAATGAGCATTAACTATCCATTTTATTTTATTTATTGTGATGGCATTGGCAGATAGCGGCTCATTTTTTATAGTACTTATTTGCTGTTTTATCCTTTCATTTGTAACTTATTTTAGTTTAAGTACTCTCCATTTTAGATTATAAAGTAAAACCTCTTTAATAACAACATTTAATTGTATTAACGTAAAGAGATATTAATATATCAAAAAATTAAAATTTTATTAATTAAAAGAGAATTTTTTTTAATTCATCACTGAATCAAATTAGAATATGAGTAAATGTATATTCATATTATATACAATTATATCACGTACAAATTGTGTGGTCGTATCAAAAGCTCATGAATATTTTATAATTGTAATATTTTAGCAAATCAACATACATATATAATCGAAATATTTGTGAATTATTAATTTAAGTTTTAATGAGACCAAATATTTATAAAGGGATTTTCCAAAACGTCATTATATTATCTTGTCGAATTTGATAATTTTTACAAAGGTCAGTCGCGACCAGATGATTTTATTATTTAAGAGAGATTATTAATTTTATAGAAGTTTTACTACTATTCATGAGAGCTCTACATAATTTTGTCCCATTGAGTGAGCGTTGTTGGCCATAAATGAAAAATCTTATAAAATATCAAATACCTTAACCTCCCATATTACTTATTTTTCAAAAGGTAACACTTCTATCATCAAAGCGTGAGAAAAAACGTAATAGAAACCAGCTGAGCTTCATTCACCACCAAAAAGCTACAAGCTTGGCTCCTCTCCAACCAAGAAATTTAAAAACAAAAAAACCCAAAAAAAAATTTAAAACAAAGAAAAGGTCAAACAAAAATAGAGGAGAAATCGGAGACCCTTTCACCAAAGTCTCTCTGTAAGACTCCTCTATACCTAACAATCTATACACACACACACACACACACTATATAATCTTAATTAACTAACTAAAACTAATCAAACGTTTCTTTCAATCAAAATCATCATCATCATCGAGCTTGATCTTCGACACCTTTCGAGCTAATAAACGTCCCATGAAATCCGTACGGAACCCTCGAAGGAAGCTTTATTACAGCCTCAGTCTTCATCGTCTTCGCACTCACAATCTGAAGCTCAGATTTCCACGTCATCTCATCATGTACGAAAGCAAGTACATACCCATCGTCTTCTTCTCCTTCCCTTTCTCCACCTTCACTAGGCAGAAAAAACGGCTCGCCGCCGTACTTACCGTCGCCGTAGAAGAACTTATCGACCTTCCCTGTAATAAGATCCACCTTTGCAAAACCAGACACCTTAGGCCACGGCTCTGCTATCGCCAGGTAAGCAAACCTCGTTTTCCGACCCAATCTGTTCCTATTCACCATCCCAGCCTCAAGATTCACCTGCTCCGCCGGCGATTGAATGATGGGTCTTTTCGTCGATTCGCCGGTCTTTAAGTTGAGCCTAATTTCGGACAAAACGCTCTTCAAATTCTCCTCTTTCTCGTTGAAGATTGAGTCCGCCGGCGTCATGCAAGAGCCGATCACCACCACCTCGCCGGTCTCCGCCTCTTCCCAGGCGTTCCATAAATGGAAGCAGAAAGTGTTCGGACAGTCGACCCATGTAATATCTCCACCATCCTCGGCGTTCTTGGACAGAATCCCAAACCTAGAAATCTTGCCCTCGTCGTAGATCACCGGCGAACCTCCCCTCACCATTTCCTGAAGCTTGAACACCACTTGCTGGTCGGGGATGACGACGAAGTTCTCTGTAATGGCGAAGTCGTGCATCATCGTGGGCTCTTTGAGGGGAATCTCCACGTCTTTCGATTTCTTACCTTCTTCCGAGAATTTGAAGTACTTGAGGTACGGCTTCTTAACGACGTCGTAGCTAAGCGCGTGGAGCTCTTTGGTTTCTGGGTCGAGCTTAGGGTGGGCGATCATGGTGGTTTTCAGCTGCTTGTCGAAGTCGTACCTTCCCACCGTTTCTAAGTCGCCGGCGTCGGTGACGTGGACGTGGTAAGGAAGGTCATCCTCGGACATTGCTAATAGCCGTTTGTTGAAATAGACAAGGCCGGCGTTAGCCACGCCGGTGCCTTGGCTGTGGTCGACCAAGCCGAAGAGCCCCCGCGCGTAGAACAGCGCCAGCCTAGCAATCCCTGAGTGGCCGTGGAGTTCGCCTATGGCTTTGGGGAAAATGGGTCGGCCCAATTCGCGCTCTTGGATAAGCCTCTGGGTCTCGGTGAAACGGCAGGCGTAGGCGGCTTCGCTTCTCCCGCCTCCGCCGTTGATGGTGACGGCGTGTATCATTCCGTCGCCGTCGAACAGGTGGTGGCCGCCGAGCGGCTGGTGTAGTGGGTTGGCGCCGTTTCTTACGTAGACGCCGTTTATGCAGTCTGGGATGGTTCCGGCGACCTCGAGGTTGCGCCTCGCCGGATGCTCGGGCACCGGGGAGAAGTTACCGGCGATTTGGACACGTGGGTCGGCGGTTTTGGGGAGGGGGTGTTCGAGCTCGTGGGAGATTAAGGCGCTCTCGACCAAGTCTAGTGCTTTGGCGGCGGTTTTCTGGAGTATGTTCCACCGTGGCGGCGGCGGTGGTTCGGCGGTGGGGATTGTCGGCGGTGGGTGGATGAGAGTTTGCTTTGGGAAAGTGAGGATCGACGGCGCCTGAAGAGCAGAGTGGATTCTATTATTGGCTTTTCTTGGAATCGTTGGGATTTTACAAGGGATTTGGGGCGTCGTTGCCATTGTGAAACATAAAAACGCAGAATTCTTGAATTTTTTGAATGCTGTAGTAGAATGTTAATTTTGGGGAGAGAAATTGAATGGTTTTGTAAGTGGGAGAATGAGATGAGAGTGATTGAGAAAGATGGGGGAGCAAGAGAAATTGAGTTGTGGGGTTTAAATAGAGCGAGGGTAGAGAATAAACAATTCTTAAATAAAATGGAAACAAAAATAATATAAAAAAGGAAATTTTGGTCCACCTTAAACATGTAGGAGAAGACCACGTGGTGGATATGCTATGAGAGATTGACATGAAAATGAAATAAAACACTCTTTGCATATTATTATTATATTATTATTATGACATATGACATGACTTACCGGGTTTGGTTTTATTTATTTTCATGGAGACCATAAGACATATAGTGGGTCATTGGGGAGGCATATAATTGAAGGGGATGTCTTGGATTAACAACCAATAAGAATCCACAATGGATAAATTCTATTCACGCCAACTTATTTACTAAATACATCCCTCTTTATTACCAAAGTAAATCCTAGTAAAATTAGAATGTTTTCAAATTTAATTAATTCTTTATTAGATTATTCCCTCTCATATTTCCTGGCTACAAGTATTACAGTTTTTTAATGTAAATAATTACTATTTTTCTCAACCAACAACATTACTAGCTTCTCAAAATTGTATAGTTTTATATTCAACATAGTAACTAGTAACTCTTTTCCAATTGTATAAGTTAATAAGAAATATTGTTATATGAGTATATTAAAATAAGCTAATTATTAGTATTTATAAATTTAAAATAATACTTTTTACATAGTGTAAAGTTTAGATTAATTTTCAAGTAAAATATTATTAAAATGCCATGTCTTAATGGAAAATAAAGTAACTCGCAAATTTATTGTTGTTGGAAGAATTATTGCACTATTTTGTTATAAAAATCGTGTATGGCTTCTATGTAAAATATTTAATGTATTTAATGTCATGTTACACTATTTATGTAAGTATTTAACGTAATGGAGGGTGCAAATAGCAATTTTTATTCCACGTGGATGAAGCACCCACACAATTAGATTTAATTAAGGCCATTATTATAGTCTCATGCGGTGTGATCATTTCACATAGGATTTAAATTGGATGAGCCGCGGTAATACGTTAAGTTTTACACAAGTTAACTTTAATTCTCTATACATGTATTTATGATAGAGCAACGCAGTCTAGTTTCCATTACGGATAAGTTCAGTTTGAAGTGAATTGAATGCTATTATACACCATGAGATGACCCCGACTTTCAGCACAGCACGTCTAATTGCAGGACTCATGTGTTTGATCACTTAACTTATCAGTTGGGACAGTATTTTTTGTCCATAAAGATCATGTTGGGTATAAATGATGATGTAATGAGATTAGTGAAGGCATAAGATACAAATAGAGACAAGTAGATTCTGATAATTTTGAAGTTTTTGGAGGATGAAGAGGAGCAGTTTTGGGCACGATGAGAACATCATCTCCAATCCCATGTGGCATATTCCGATTCATTACAAGTATTCGAAGCTTTGCAAACTTCACGAGGAAGACACATGTCGTCCAAGCTCGTGCATGATATATAATCTCTCTCTCTCTCTCTCTCTCTCTCTCTCTCTCTCTCTCATTCTGAATTGTGATTATGGTATTTGAGCAACATAGTAATCAGTGTAAAGCAGCCAATGATCTGCCCGCCTCCAAACAAAGGGCTGCAGGCCGCAATGTTTAATGAATATTTATTTATATTATTTGTGAACATCGAATATGATATATATGAATATAAATTGTTCGATATTATATCATAACTCATAAGTACATGGAAAAGAATATCATTGTTACTATTCATTCCATTGTCTATTCGTTTTACAGTAGAATTGCACATGGGGTTGTAGATTTAAGCTTCTGAGATTAAGCTAATTGGAAATTTAAATAGTATTATATACATAAATATATATTTATATATATTAGTTATTGAACGTGCGATTAGTCGAGTGCAAGAGTAGGTTTAGCAATGGGGTAGGGAGATCAATACGTTGAGTGGAGAAGCAATTAAACTATGTTTTAATTCTTATATCGATTATTTGAATACTAATTACCATTAGACACTATGATTGATATCAATGTGTGATATTTATGTACTATAGATTCATGTAAAAGGATATAAAATGCCATTATATTATATACGCAATTGAACCCCCAAAGATATTTCCAATTTCTTTAAATTATTAGCCACGCATCTCATTTTTTTTTTTGGAGATAGCAAAGCATGTCCGAGGGTCCTATGAAATCATCACAGCTTCCTGTAACCTATTCCTCGTCTACCAAAAAATCCTCATGCACTAACATAAAAATATCAAAGTATTAATAGAAAAATATACGTACAATATGCTTAATTTATTAAATAAAAATAATGTAGAACACGTAATAGGTTCGCTATTACGTGACATAATCTAACATCAAAGGCCTACCACTAGGGGTGGTAAACAGGCCGGGTTGGGTAACCTTCGGGTTCAACCCGTTTAATAAACGGGTTGAAAACTTCAACCCTGACCTGACCTGTTTACTTAAACAGGTTGAAAAATCAAACCCAAACCCAACCTGCTTTAACCCTAATCCAACCCGCCAACCCGCCAACCCGTTTAAAATTAAAAAAGAGAAGAAAAAAAACAAAATTCAGAATTATAAATCCAAATTAAACAAAAAGAGGAGAACTAATGTAATATTTTTTTCTATAAACATCATGTGTGAGCGTGAGAGTGAGTAGAGAATTAGGATTAATCCTTTTATTTTATTTATATTAATAATATGGTAATAATATATATTATTCGGGTTAAATGGGTTGATTTCAGGTTGATTCCGGGTTGATTTCGGGTTGAAAATCCGAACCCTAACCTAACCCACTTAATAACTGGGTTGGGTTCGGGTTTACCCATTTACGTAAACAGGTAAAAAATGCTAACCCGAACCTGCTATTTTCGGGTGCGGTTCGTGTCGGGTTGGCGGGTTGGGTCAATTTTTAACAGCCCTACCTACCACCACTAGGGAATGTTCTACGATTGTCAAAATGGGGTATAAAGAGTCATCGTTGTAAATATGAGGTCCACACACGGAATGAGTCGAAGCTAAGGTCGATTTAAGTTAGATTGTCTTGTCTCTAACCATTTTTGCCTGGTTTAGTTAGTTAGACTGAATCACGTAAAAATATATTATCCTAATGACAGAGAATCAATTTTCTTGATTAGAACACACATATATGAATTGGCGTAAGGACAGGGAAGTGCTAATTAGGTAATGGAAATCAATAATCAATAATATAATCCTAAATTAAGTGTCAGTTAGGTACAACGTTAATGTCTGCATCGATCTTTTATGATCTTATTTGCTTTTTTGACTGAAGATTTATCCAAGTGCGCTCTCAATTTTCTTCCCTCGATGAGTAAACTTCCTTTTTACCCAATTACTTGATTGTTTTTCCTTCTTGCATTGGATCAGAATAATCTAGAACCTATTGACTTCTAAGATTAAGAATTGTAAACCGAAATAAGGTATTAAATTTTAATTAGTATTAGTTTACGAAAACCAGAAGTTAGGGTTTCTGTTTCCACGTACTCGATATTGCATCATAATTTGTATCATTTGCTGCCTAATTATAGATGACTGCCTTTTCAAAAACAGTAAAGCCATTCATTGAAGATTATATAGATTTGCTTTCGCAATTAATGTGGTCTGAATACACCTCGCC
This sequence comes from Craterostigma plantagineum, assembly GCA_027422505.1. Classification (NCBI taxonomy): domain Eukaryota; kingdom Viridiplantae; phylum Streptophyta; class Magnoliopsida; order Lamiales; family Linderniaceae; genus Craterostigma; species Craterostigma plantagineum. Next base: position 1,961,711 of record JAPQWV010000043.1, on the reverse strand, counting down.
AAAGATCCTCGTAATCTTACCAACTTTTTAATCCCAATCTCAAACTAATATTCCCTCATGCGTCTCGTGTCAATCCTTTACCCTAACCAAACCCTAATCTCTTTTGTCTATCTAATATTGGTTGCACATAATCCGTATGCTGAAAGTTTTGTTTTTGTATTTGGATTCGAATTTTTTATTCTATTACATGAACATTATTTCGCCGTTCTCTAGCGGGATTAGTTGGTAATTTATATTATATTACCACAATCGCGACTATTTCGAATTTAATTATACTTTAGATATTCTACTTATCCCTTTCTTTTTTAATTTTCAGTTGGCCACCTAAGATTTGTTGAATCATTGAACAAAAGCATATATATGGGAATCCAATCGTTGCCTTTGCCTAGCATAAAATAAAATTGTCCAACCAACAAAAATGCCGAGCAATGAGTAAATTTAGATTATGAAGGAGATTGCTTACAACTGCTTCCCCATGTGCTTTGGTTACTTTGCCCCGCCCTAAAAACCAAGACAAGATCTTTGAGGATTAATAGTTGTGTTTTTTGTTTTCTATAACATATATTATCTACGCTCAAGAAATAGATGGAGATGAGATTGAGATATATTTGGACCACTTTTGAGACCAACTTATTACAAAGAACTCCATTCTAGTCCAGTCCACATCTTTGGAGCAAGTTGGTTTGAATTATAACATGGGGCCGTTAATATTATGTATGGTAGTCCCTACAATAATAAGATTTTTATTTGCAAGTGTTCCTTCAAGTATTTATAACTGACAAGTTCCCATCTTTGAGATCGACAACCCCATCTTATTACCGACCTTATGTTTAATTAATACTAGTAATCGGAGCATCGATGCGTGCAATATATTTGGAAAGATATATTTGAATAGGTATATCCTGGCGATAATCAAAAGATATTATTGGACAAACTCTAATCTTTTTAACATATTGATTAGATCAAATCAATTATAATCAAAACTCCATTCAAATAAAAAATCATAAAAGACAGTGTGGAGAGAAACGGCATATTTCGTGTTAGAACAAATGGCTATAAGAGAGTAAAGCTCGACCATTAAAATGAAACAAATATACATATACACTCGTCAAAGAATTAAATCTAACATTAATGTCAATGAAAGTAAACCACCATGACATTATTGTCCAACTTAACATTTAATATAATGTCTAATTATATGATAATATTCGACTATACATGATCTATGAGCTATGTAATGGAAATTTGTCGAATATTTGATTCACTTGTGATTATTTGGTAAAACTATGTGTTAGATATTATTTAATTGTGTTCATTTAATTATTAGTCTATGTTCTGTAATTTAATTACGCCCTAGGACTTAATTGTAAATATACCCGACTTGTGGGTATATTAGCTATATTGGGCCCAATTAGCCCATTAGGGCTTATGTATAAATACCCTAAACGATACATCGTTTAGGGTTGCTGATTCATTAATAGAGTTGACGACTTTTCTGAAGAACTCGCGCGCTCTCGTTCCAACTCTACAATTCGTCTATCGGTATTACTTCTTTATTGCTTCCGTAATTCATCGTACAAGGTAATACTAATCCTATGAATCAGATCACGGTTGGATAAAATCGGCCTAACAAGTGGTATCAGAGCCGAATTCGTGGATCAAACTCATCGAAGTTCATCGATATTACTATTCGTTTTTTCCATCCTTCTTTTCGAAATTCTATCAATCTCGTCTCATCAAATTTCCCAGATTTGTCTCGGCCATGGAGATTGCTTAGGAGTATTTGTTTTTCCTTAATTCTTGATCGGATTTTTTCCCAGCCGAAGAACAGATTGTGACGACGAAGGAAATTTTTTTGAAATCTCGAGATTTTTTAAGCTGGCTCGACATTGTTTTGGCACGGACTCGACATTCGCTTCGACATCTGCCTCGAAATTGTTTTCTTAGGGACCCGACATTTTGCATTCAAATCGATATTTAGTTCGATATTTTATCTCGACATCTTACTAAACACCTCGACATTTGGTGCTAATTTCAGCTCGACATTTATATCGACTTTCTATCTAAACATCGATCTCGACATTTATTGCGACATTTTTTTTTTTCTCCTCTCGACATTTCTCTCGATATTCTGCTAGGAAACGAAGATCTCGATATTTTACTCGAAGTTGTTGCTCGAAATCTATCTCGACATCCGCCTCGACATTTTAACAAGGGACTCGACATCTTGCACCTTATTCCATTCGACATTTATTTCGACATCTCATCTCGATTTCTTAATAGACCTCGACATCTTTTTGACACACTTCGACATCTATTGCGATATTTTAGACAATACTCGCACTCGACATCTGCCTCGACATATATATCGACATCTTGCTCAGACATAAGGATTTCGACATTTTTTGCTCCAAATTCCATTCGACATTTATCTCTACATTTATCTCAAATCACAATTTTTTTCTTTTTCAACTTTATTGCATTCTTTCGACATTCTTTATTAGTGATTTTCTATTAAAAAAAAAAATAATAATAATAAAAAAAAAATAAAAAAAGGAGTTTTTTAGTTACTTTTGTTCTAATATTATTTCTTTATTATCTCGAATCGAATTCTGTGATTTGCTTATTTCGTATATTATCTCTAACCTTATTTGCCTTCTTTGAGTTAAGACTTTAGTTGATCAACACGATAAAGATCCACATCCAACCTACTATAAGCAATGGACCTCTACTCACTTGGAAACGACGCAAGACCACCCATCCTCAAGAGGGACGAGTACACAGCATGGACACTCAGGTTCATGAATTTCATCGACAGCAAGGAGAACGGAGACCTAATGTACGAATCTCTCACTGAAGGCCCAGCTCAATTCTGGGTTACTATTCCAGGAAACCCGGACAATGAACCGGCCGTTCCAGCCACCAGGGAACCCAAAGCGCGTTCTGCCTACACCGAAGCTGAAAAACTCAGAGCTCGGGCAGATCGTCAAGCCAGAACTTATCTTTGTCAAAGAATCCCTAATGACATTTTCATGCAGGTAAATAGCTTGCAAACTGCCAAGGAAATGTGGGATGAGATTAGTAAAATGATGCAACGAACTGAATCTGGGTACAAGGCTAAGAAATCCAACATCCTTACGGCTTATGATTCATTCAAAGCCAAAGATGGAGAAGAACTATATGAGACCTATCAACGATTCCTGACCTTAGTGAATGAGATGAGAAAGATAAATGTAACCAGAACTGGTGAGGAGATCAACATACGCTTTCTCTCAGCACTACAGCCAGAATGGAGGAAAATAGCAAGCAACATCCGTCAGAACAAGGATCTAGAAGAGATGGACATTCATTGTCTCTTCGACAGCCTCGCCCAGCATGTTGAAGACATAAATGAGATTCAGAAAGCATCAAAAGAAAAGACAGCCATGGAGACACTTGCACTAATCAGCCATCGAAAATCAAGAAAGAATTCAAAATCCGTGCAGAATCCTAGCTCATCTGAAGAAGACAATGACAACACAAATGCAGATATCGATCCTGAGCTGGCAGAGATTACCAAACAGATGGCCTTGATCACCAAACGCTTCAACTCTTACACTCAGAACAGATCATCGAATCGACTAAGGACCAGTTCCTCAAAGAAGCGGGATCGAAAGACTGAAGATGGTGAGCCTAAGACCTCCATAAAAGATCAGAAGTGCTTCAACTACGGTAAACCAGGACACTTTGCTCGAGACTACTTCCTGCCTAAGACAAAGAATATCGACTACTACACCAAAAAGGCACAACTTCTCCAACAAAAGCAGTCCGGTGTCGTACTCATGGCTGAACAGGAATCATGGCTCGAGGATACCTCTGAGAGTGAAGACGAAAATCTGGCACTCATGGCAAACGTTGAAACCGACACTGAGGATGAGGGACACAACACTGCAGCCTTCCCCTCAACCGACTCATCTTCAGAAACTGAGGTACACGAATCTTACTCTAACTTACATGAACAATTATGTCTTCTTCAGGATAAACTCACTTCCATGTCTAGGGAGAACGAATCATTAAGAAAACTAGAATATAGGTTAGCAAACAACGAAAAAGTCTTGCGAACTGAACTAGTAGAAAAGGCTAGGCTAACCTCGTTTCTAGAACAGGCTCAGGATACATCCCTTAGACATGAGAGTAAGATAAGAGATTTAAAAGAAAAACTTCTCAAAAAGGAAAACGATTTCCAAAAGAGTGAGGTAGAGCGAAACACGATATCCCAGCAATATGAATTCTTTACTAAGGAACGAAATCGTTTATATTCGAAAATTAAGAAACTTGAGGATCTCCTGAACAGTAGAGTACAAACAGATAAGATGATCCTTTTAAATAATGCTAGAGACACGGAATTTTATGATCCCCGTGAAGGACTAGGATACGTTCCAGGCTCCGTGCAAACAGTGAAGAAACCTCTTCCCCTTTATGATATCAGGTTCCTAGGTTTAAATATTCCTAGCCTTATACCTTTCACTAGTTCATCTACGATTGACAAGCTAGAGCACAGAAAGAGAGGTAAAAAGGACTGGGCTGAAATTCCTATTGACTATGAGGAACTGAATAAAAGTTACAAAACCAAGAAAATTGATCTATCTGATGACTACGTTTCTCTATATCCACCCTCTTCAGAAGAAGTAGATCTCCAAAAGGCAAGTACCTCTAGTACATATATTCCTGCAATTATTAAAGAAATAGGTGATCTGCGTTCAACTCTTGAACTCGAGAAGATTGCCTCTCAAGTGGAAAAGGACGTACTTCTGACAATCATCTCTTCACTCGAGAAACAAGTCAACAACCCCATAGGTCTCTTCACACAATGTCACCTAGCTACGCCTAAGGTGGATGCATCATCTCACAAGGAGATTAAAGGGAAAGAAAAAGTCAAAAGACATGAGCTGCTGTTTGAAAACTTCGCATCCTCTTCAAATCATTACTATTACTACGATGATGCACTTGCCTTAAATTCCCGTTTTCGTCTAGCAACCGCAACCTCAAACAAGGACGACTCACGCTTCTTTACCAAGTCAAGCGCACAAACCCAAATGGAGAGGAAACGAACCAAAGACAAGACAGACTTCCTGACTGAACTATCACGCCTGCAAGCCATCAACACGTCACAAGCAAAGGAACATCAAAACCAAATCGAAATTTTCAAATTCGAAAAAGAGAAACTACTTAATGAAATTTCACTTCTTAGAAACCTCAACGATTACTCATCTGACGTTCATTCTTTTTCCTCTTCTGATCTAACTCCTAATGCCATGCCAAATTTGACTACAGGGAAGAGAATAACAAAGAAGAAGAAGACGTTGGCCTGGGTCCAGAAACAGAAACCTGATCATACTCACCTCAAGACTTCCTATTCTACTACTTACGCTTATGATGACTCTACTTTTATTCCTTTAAAGAACTCTAAGACATTTGATGTTTCTCGCGTAGATAAATCTATTGCATATAATCTACATTATTTTTCTACTAGATCGTCTGTCTCTTCCGCAAGACACGTCTCACGCACTCCTATAGTCAAACGATCTTTGAACAAAAAAACCACGTCCCATAAAGCTAAATTTATACAGACCTGGGTGCCCAAACATAAAAATTATCCTACATCTCCACAACACCCAAAGAACGGATTGCAACGATGGATTCCCAAGCCGGATATTAAGAACTCCAAGACAACTATTATTTCGAATACTAATCATGTCACTAGTTCGCCTAAGTCATCTACTAAGAAATGGACAGTGCCCATTCTCAAATGGGTACCGAAACGTTTCTAACATCTTTCCTCTTGCAGGTCCATCATGTGTGGTATCTCGATTCAGGTTGCTCCACACACATGACTGGGAACAAAGAACTGTTGAGCAACTACACCGAAAAGTACGGCGGAAAGGTACGCTTTGGAAACAACGAGTCATCCCCAATCTTAGGACGAGGAGATCTAAATCACGGGAATCTAACCATCCAAGATGTCTCCTACGTCAAGGGACTAGGCCACAACCTCTTCAGCATTGGTCAATTGTGCGACAAAGGGCTCGAAATAAATTTCAAAGCAAGAAAATGCAGCATCAATGACGGTCACGGTAATGATCTGCTCCATGGTGTTCGAAAAACGAACCTCTATACGATAGACCTTAAAACAACCACGCCATCCTCGAATATCTGCCTACTCTCTAAAGCTTCACCTCATCAAAACATTCTATGGCACAATCGTCTATCCCACCTAAATTTTAGAGACATTAATAAACTATCCACTAAGCAACTAGTTGTCGGCCTACCAAACCTTACGTATCAAAAGGAACATCTCTGTAGTGCCTGCGAACTAGGAAAAATGAAAAGAGCCTCCCATAAGTCCAAACACGTTGCATGCTCTTCTCGGCCTTTAGAACTACTTCACGTTGATCTATGTGGTCCCATGAGAACAGAGAGCCTCAATGGTCGCAAATATGTTCTGGTTCTTATCGACGATTTTTCGAGGTATACTTGGACGAAGTTTCTACGCAGCAAAGATGAGACCGCCTCCATAATCGAAACCTTCGTTGCAACCACACAGTGCTACAGGCTCGAATTGGCACCATTCGATCAGATAATGGTACGGAGTTCAAAAACGACCGTTTGAGAAATTTCTATGCATCTCAGGGCATTTCACAACAATTCTCAGCTGCAGGAACTCCACAACAAAATGGAGTCGTCGAGCGGAAAAATCGAACCCTTGTTGAAGCTGCACGCACGATGATAATTCAATCAAATCTTCCACATTCCTTCTGGGCTGAAGCACTAAGTACTGCCTGCTTCACTCAGAACCGCACCTCAATCCACAAAAGATTTGAGAAGACCCCCTATCAGATCATTAATAATCGTGCTCCTAACATTTCTTTTCTTCGAGTGTTTGGTTGCAAATGTTTTATTGCAGATGACCGAAGCAACAGAGGCAAATTCGATCCTAAAGCTCTCGAAGGCACGTTCATTGGGTATTCCTCGACGTCTAAAGCATTTAGAGTATTCCTCAAAGACGCTAAAATTGTACGGGAAAGTGCCAACGTCACATTTGACGAAACATTCCCAACAACATCAGAAGCTTCCTCTACTGCATCAGGGAACTCTCAACAAGATTCAGCCTCTCCAAGTCCAAATATGGCATCTCTAGACTTTTTGCTTGAAGATTTTCAGCTAACTTCAGATCCGGTGTCTTCTCCACCGACAGAAACTCCACAAGGTGAAACCCAAGCAACAACAGATGTTCAAGACAATTCTTCCTCAGACACAGAACTCACGCTTCCAAACGCCACAGACACTGAGGACGAAAATTCTCACTCAAGTCATGATCTCACTCCAAATGCAATATCACCTCATACTGAAACAAACGTTGACATCATACCCTCTCAACACGATCAACCTTCGGAAGATGAAGCCCCGACAATTCCTGATCATACTCATGATTCTCACACGGATCAAACACTTCTACGAAGGTCAACTCATGAGAAGAAAAGCGCAATATCGGATGATTACGTCTCATTTTTCCACGAACATCTCTCGTGTTTTATGAGTCAACTCGAACCACGAAAAGTGTCAGAAGCACTATCGGACCCAGACTGGATTATTGCTATGCAAGACGAGCTCAATCAGTTTGAACGCCTATGCGTTTGGACCTTAGTTCCAAGACCCAAAGGAAAAACGATCATAGGAACAAAGTGGGTCTTCAAAAACAAAAGAGACGAAAACGGCAAAGTCATCCGTAATAAAGCGAGATTGGTAGCAAAAGGGTACAATCAGCAAGAAGGCATTGACTACGATGAAACCTTTGCACCAGTCGCTCGTATAGAAGCTATTCGTTTATTCCTTGCCTATGCTGCTCATAAGGACTTTACTGTCTACCAGATGGACGTCAAGACAGCCTTCTTAAATGGAGTACTGAAAGAAGAAGTCTATGTTGGACAACCTGAGGGATTTGTCGACTCAGCCAAGCCTGACTATGTCTATCGTCTTGATAAAGCCCTTTATGGACTTAAACAAGCACCAAGAGCCTGGTATGACGTTCTCTCCACCTTTTTGATCGGATCCGGGTTCACAAAAGGTCAAATAGATACTACACTCTTCGTGAAAAGACAAAATTCCGATATCTTACTAGTTCAAATTTACGTTGATGATATCATCTTTGGTTCCACGAACGTAAAATTATGCGAGGAATTCAGTCAGTTAATGACCACTAAGTTCGAGATGAGTATGATGGGCGAAATGAACTTCTTTCTAGGACTGCAAATTAAACAGCTCTCAGACGGTATTTTCATCAATCAATCTAAGTATATAAGTGATCTCCTGAAGAAATACAAGATGGAAAACAGCACTCCCATAGCGACTCCTATGCCCACAGCATGCAAACTTGATGCAGATCTCTCTGGCAAGCCTATTGACGAAACACACTACAGAGGAATCATCGGCTCACTACTCTATCTAACATCGAGCAGACCTGATATTGTTTTTGCAACCTGTCTCTGTGCACGTTTTCAGGCAAACCCCAAAGAATCACACCTGACGGCCGTCAAGAGAATACTTCGCTATCTGAAAGGAACTCCAAATCTTGGTCTATGGTATCCCAAAAATTCAAGTTTTCAATTAATTGGATACACTGACTCAGATTTTGCAGGGTGTCGCATGGACAGAAAAAGTACATCAGGTGGCGCACAACTGCTTGGTGACAAATTAATCTGCTGGTCCTCCATGTAGAATTGTGTTTCTACGTCAACAGCTGAAGCAGAATACGTCGCAGCTGCCAGTTGCTGTTCACAAATTCTATGGATGCGCACTCAACTCTTGGACTACGGGTTTGATTTACATAATATTCCTATCTACAGTGATTCTAAGAGTGCAATTGCGATAACATGCAATCCTGTACACCACTCACGAACTAAGCACATTGATCTTCGATATCACTTCATCAAAAATCATGTTGAAAATGGCATCATAGAAATGCAGTTTGTTAGCACCGAACTTCAACTGGCCGACCTTTTTACTAAAGCATTGGATGAGAAACGATTCCAATTCTTAGTCTCTAGGTTGGGCATGCTGAATCTTACCTCTTAATTTAGGCACACTCATGCTAGGCTGCACATCTCAGACATAACCATGTTATATACTATGAAAAGCCTATGCATGTGTCTAGGGGGAGAAACATAACTGCATAATTCTAGGGGGAGCATTTATTTCTTAATATTTGCTTCACAGGGAGAATTAGATTTTCTATTAAAAAAAAAAAATAAAAAAAAATAATTCATTATAAAATCGTGTATATGTCTAGGGGGAGCATCACTATTTCCTACCGTTCAGTACCTTCGCATTGTCATATGGTATCTTTGCATTTTATTTGCATTTTATTTTATTTGCACATTATTTGCACTTTATTTTATTTGGCTTACTTGCATGATTCTTCTAAGTTTTGAAATCAGATTGAGCCATTTCGAGCAAAAGCCCAAATCGTAAGCTCGCTCAGACATCTCGACATCCTCTTCAATCTCGACATTTTATATGGGCCTCGTCACTTATTCAAGCCCAAAATATAATTTCGTTTCGACATTTTATATGGGCCTTAAAGAATCCCAAGCTGATCTCGACATTTTATAATATGTCTCGACATTTCATAAGCTCGACATTTTAAAACCATCATCTCGATTTTTTCTCTCTTCGACTTTTACATGGGCCTTCAGGATGTCTCGACAAGCCCAATATAAATAAAAGAACTGGGCCGAATAACCAAAACTCGACATTTTAAGCCAAAATATCGACATTGTTCGTCTTCTTCATTCACTCCTGTTAAAATTCCTTCGCCATTTTTCTTCAAATCGTGATATCTCGACATCTCAGTATTAATTACAGCTTTCATCGCAAATTTCTCATCGCTTACTGGTAAGCTCCACAGAGCTCTATTTTTATCTCTTATGCTACTAATGGTTTCGATTGCAGGTGTAAAAATCGCAGAAATCACCGAAGATCTTACGCTTTCAGTTTTCATATTTTTAATCTTCGTTCTATATGATTCCTCGAGAATTTCCGTAATTTTAAACTGACTTCCTTTGCATTTGAACCTCTCGACATTTTCCTGATTTAATCCGTGAAGTTTCGAAACGTTTTCAGTACATCGACATGTTTCCCAAAATTTCGACCTAATTGTCTTCGACTTTTCGTAACAGTGCAAGCCTTCGACTTCTTTCTATCAGGTCTCGACATTTTATGGTCTTGACATCTTTATCGAGTTTTTGTTAACCCTAATTTGAGTTTTATCTCGACATTTTTTAAATTGGGCCTCTCGACATTTTTAGTTAAACTGTGCGATATCGACATTTTTCTACCTCTCGACATTTGGGTGTCTCGACTTTTAACTCTAAATCGATTTTTGTCTCGACATTTTTTAACCTCTCGACATTTGGGTGTCTCGACTTTTAACTTTAAATCGATTTTTGTCTCGACATTTCAAACTATCTCGACATTTTGATGCCTTCGACATCTTCAAGTGCTTTATTTCTATCGACACTTAGTCTTCTCGACATTTCTTACTTAAATGATCTCGACATTTTTAACTTAACCATCTTCACTGAAAATGTCGATATGCTTCATTAGGCCTTTCTCGACTTGTTTTCAAATGGGCCATCTCGACATCTTTACTTCAAAACAATTGGCCATTTTTTCAAAAATTTTTTTTTTTCTAAGTCTTTGCTTCGATTTTGACTTGATTTCACTCTCCCCACTTTTATAAATTTTTAAATATATCTTTATATCTATATACATATCTATATATATATAATATAAAAAAAAACACAAAAAAAAACAAACAAAAAAAAAAACAAAACAAACCAAAAAAAAAAAAGATTCACAGCAAGCGAGGGCAACGATGGAATATTCGATGTCTAATGACCTTATGATCGTATTTTTCAGATTATGGAGATTCCAAACCGAGACACGATCTGTCCAATCTCCAAATGGATCGAGCCACTGAAGAACAACTACCAGTTGGACACAACGGCATTCAGGTGCTCAGACATGGTGATAATAGCCATTCTGAAGAATCACTTTCTGTTCCCCGCCTTCACACTCACGGCGAGCGTTCCCCAAGTCTACCTACAACAATTCTGGGGACTCATGGACCAAATTCCAGACATCGAGGAGATCATTTTCCAAAGCCAGATTGAGAACACTTCGGTTGTTCTTAATAAAGATCTTCTGAGGACGATTCTACAACTGCCCACCTTTGATGAGCTCGATCCCCCTCCCACGGTTCAAGAGATCCTAAATGGAATGCTGGAAATGGGCTGCTCCCCACCTCTCACACAAGTCTCAGCACTCTCCTTCAACAAAATACCTGCTCCATGGAACGCTCTCTTCATGCTAATTAACAAGTGCCTCTCACCAAAACACACCGGATATGATCGTTGCAACCTCAGCATCCTCACACTCTTCTACGGTGTCATCTTCGGGAAACGCTACGACTACGCTGCCCTATTCATGCAAGAAATAGTGGACCAGATATATACCAGGGATCACCTCAAGACGTCCAAGAGAAAGGGCCTTCCATATCTCAGATGGTTCCAAGTCCTGATTTACCATTACATGGAAATCCATCCAGAGATCACGCGTCGTCCAGCTTCAGAGTCCCTAGGAGTCCCCAAGTTCAACTACTTGAAAAAATCAAAAGAAGGATCGACACTCCAAGGCATGGCTATCCCACGACACCTCCTGGACCTCGCTGATCCTACAGATGCCGAGGTGATCAAATACAGGCAGTCCCAGAACCTTCCTGCCCCTACGATACGGTCAAACCCCACCGTATCCAACCCCGGGGCCAGCCCGAGTGTGAGACAGGGTCCTGAGCGACAACGCGAAGTACGCACCAAGAAAAAACACGACCAACGCCCACCTCCTCCGGCGTCCGTCGACTTCGCACCTCCCCTCCTCACTATATCTTCCAGAACCGAACCCCTAGGAACAGGAGCTGATTTAATCAGCTCCCGAGTAGAAGCCGCCGCATCTGGTTCAACGGCGCATGCACAACCCAGCCCTTCCCATTCATCAACCTCCCAACAGGTTGATGTCTCAACATCTCACGGGGAACCATCTCAGTCATCCTTGCCTCGCTCGGAGGCAAGTGATATACAAATCAGCGACCCCCAGCCCCACGTCGCTGTCCCTTCTTCCCTCACATCGAGTCTAGTGTCCACTTTCCCAAATTTTTTCGATTTTGCTAGGACACATACACCTTTCTCGACTCTTCTTAGTGATCAGTCCAGAACGTCCGTAGAGACGTCATCTATTGATGATACTCGACGATCGGACGGAAGACCTGACATGGGCAACATCATTACCCCCGTGCCATCAGGCCATCTCGATGAGCTTGCCTTATCTACGATGCCAACGATGAGCCTAAGTGGCCCCGGTTCCTCAAGTCCCACACACTTTTTAGTGAATGTGGGCCGCGACACAGGAGTTTACTCTGAAGTCGTGACAACAGAACGCCTTCGTGGCTCTGTTGAGTTATTTTCACCCTTTATCACCCAAGCCCACCTTGACCAGAGCCTTCAACGGAGTCTCGCAACTATACGTGAAGAAATGAAGCAAATGGAGGCCTCTATCCTACAAAAAGTCGGGGCAGTACCATCCTCCTCATCCCACCAAACAGCATCACCTACCTTAACAACCATCCCCACCATTAAGGAGCTTCGACAGAATCTACTCGCCCGCCTCCTCAGCGAGGCCGACCACCTCGATGATGAGGATACGGAGCTCCTTCACCGCCTTCAACTACCATACCACTGTCACTACGACCCGCCCACACACAAACGTCGACATGACGACCCCGATGGCGACGGTCGTCATGAGGGGGAGAAGCGACAGCGGGTCGAGGCAGCCACCACCCATACAGAACCCTCAACCTCAACCCAAACTCAACCAGAAACCTCAAATCCCCACCTACTACCTCCTCCCATTTAACCCTAACTACTAACCTACCAAAAAGCCTACCCTCATTACCATCCGACTTCAGACCAGACCCACCCCCACAGGAAATCGACGAACCACTACCTCCAGTCGTAGACATGAACATCCCTGATTCCCTGACTGAGCTCAACGAGTTTATCGATCAGGGATGGGGATCTCAAAGCTACAGCGATCATCCCACAGGAGATGACATTCAAGAGAGACTGGACAACGTTAGTGGATTAATCTGGGCGGCGGTTGAAGCAAGCCTCAGAATGGCGCCAGATGAGATCAGAAACGGAGAAGACTACGAAGAAACGTCAGAAACATCTGAGACTCCCTGGAACAAGATCACAACTCCATTTCAAGAGGAACTTAGAAGCAGAATCTGGCGAGAACGTGGTCAAATTCGACCATACAATGAAATGGAGCTGAGAGGCCTATCACATGTGGAAGGATCCAAAAAGTTGGCCTACCATTTCCTATACAAATGGACGACGAAAGGCGGATCGAGGGTCACGGATGCAGACAAGAAGAGAATGAGAGCGAAGGCACCGATCAAGGATATAGTGGATGTCACCGTCCAGGAAATGGGAAGAAACTTAAAGTACCCAGTCTACAAAGTACTACGACTAGATGGCTCAGAAGACGTGATCACTGAAGGCAATCTGCAGTACATTGATCCCAGCGAAGTATACAAGCTATCAAGACTCTACAGGAAGTTCATCCTACGAGAATTTCGATACAAGCTGGGATATGAAGCCATCAAAAGACACATGCTAAGGGATATTACCTTCTACACAGGGCATGACTTCCAGATAGCCATTGAGAATAATGCTAGGAAGGTAAACCTCACAAGACCAAATTTCACAGGCATGGAGGAGGAACTCAAACCATACCCAAATGGCTTCATCTTCAAAGAACCTGAACTCTCCGTAGTCTACAGCAAGGATGGACTAAAGAGAGTCATGTTTCTCTCAGAAATCGAGAAGTACTGCGACGGCACTCTCAGGATCATTATCGAGAAACTGAGAAGTAAAGTTAGAAGATATTCTGACTCTTCAAAAGGTGACCTTGCAAGCTTAGGCCTCGAGCAGTTCCGAGATGAAATCGTCAGTCTAAGCAATATTGCTATTGAAGAAATTCAGAATAGATTATGCCTTCGCCGAAGTATCAGACAGTTCGAGTACGTTCTCAATTTGAGAAAATCCTTCTACAGAACAGAAGACCGCGCTACTACGTAAAATGAACACAAAGGGGGAGATTGTTAGATATTATTTAATTGTGTTCATTTAATTATTAGTCTATGTTCTGTAATTTAATTACGCCCTAGGACTTAATTGTAAATATACCCGACTTGTGGGTATATTAGCTATATTGGGCCCAATTAGCCCATTAGGGCTTATGTATAAATACCCTAAACGATACATCGTTTAGGGTTGCTGATTCATTAATAGAGTTGACGACTTTTCTGAAGAACTCGCGCGCTCTCGTTCCAACTCTACAATTCGTCTATCGGTATTACTTCTTTATTGCTTCCGTAATTCATCGTACAAGGTAATACTAATCCTATGAATCAGATCAAGGTTGGATAAAATCGGCCTAACACTATGTAATTGCATATTATAGAGGTCTCACATGCTAGGATATATCTAATTGTGGATATGCTGTGATATTTATGGTAAAGACGAGTGGGATATCGTCCTGAGCTATATATGAAAACTATGCTGTTTAATACGGAATCCGTTTATTCTGTGATGAAAATCATATTGATGAATATATTTGCATGCATCTTACTTATTTTATATTGAAATATCGATTGATATATTTTCTTGTGCTGATTAGGATATTATAATACGTAAAGAATCAAATTTGGTTGACTTTATGTGGATAAGCTGCTGATTAATATGGTATGTGCTGAACTGGACGATGTCTCTTATATATGGAAAGTTATACAATAATAATGAATTCGTGGACTGTATGATTTTATCTGGTATCTGTGCTGAATATGGAAAATTGACCTGCTTATATCTTATATGCTAAATATGGAAAATATATCCTAATTGATTTATTCTATAAGATGTTAGCTGCATATTTCATATGGAAAAGGCTGTTATGGAAAATATCATTCGAATGTATGAATATGCCTTGAGTTCGTATATGAGCTTCTATATGAATTAAAATCATGCTATTATGAGCTAATGACTGTTATGAAAGTATACTATTGACATGATTTATATGGCATATCGATCACCCGAAATTACATGGATTGAGTGCTTATTGGTTATTAATTTTATGATTGAGTTTCCATGTAAGTGTAGATTGAAAAAGGTCTATATGTATGATCAACACTTCAGATTGTCTAGCACCTAGATTTACGAAAGTACGAATACAAAAGATTGAGCAGAAGCTTACGATTGATTCTTTGAGTGTTCACTTGCGATAGCATTCTGCCTGAGCGCTCACTTGCGAAGTACTGAGTGTTTTAAGTTATTCCATCCTCCATCCACATATTTTGTCTTCGGACGTGTTGTCTTCGGACGTGAGCAATATGCAAGGAGGCAAGACGTTTACGCTCACTTGAGAAGTACTGAGTGTACTAAGTTATTCCATCCTCCTTCGGTAGCGAGTTGTGCCCTATCAGGAATTGGAGAATCCGAGGAACGAAACTCGATGTGTGTAACCTAGTGTGTCTAGTGTTCTACTTGTTTCGATTGGCCAATCAATAAGTTTGTAACCAACTAAGGTGACATTATAGTGATTGATTAAACTCTTGAGGAGCAAACCTAAAGGAGAGGAGTAAACCCAATTGGGGATATAACCTCTATAAAAATCCTGTCTCGCATTTACTATTCAGTTATTTACTTTGTCCTGTGAGACAGAACCAATACCTATCCGACGTAACTAGGAGATATCTGGCATAAAATGATCACTTGCATAAGTAGATATCACATCGATAGGATTCTTTTAAAGAAGCAAATTTTTTGTAAGCCTAATGACATACTTATATCTTCATTAATAATTTTATTATTGTTTTATATTTTAAGTAAACGTTGCGGCAGTTTTTTCTAATGACAGTTTTTTATTCTGGTCAAAATAATTGTAGAACTAGAATAGTTGTAATGTTTTGTTTTTAATAACAATCAAATTTTGACAGACTAAAATTGAACTAAATTGACAGTTTCACCCTCACCATTAATAGAAGAGTATAGATTTCTTCTATTTGGTCTCCTCTTGTTTATGAGCGATCACGTGTTCTATTGAATTGCATAAATCAATATCTACCATACGTGATTTTATTAAATTGGGTGATGATAAGCACTAAGCATCGTACTAAGATGCAGGTTAAACCAGACAAGATATCGTATTAAATTGAGGGTTTCCAATCTTGAAACAGCTTTAGTTGGAGTAATAATCTCTTATTTGTATAATGGATTGAGTTGATTTAATTTCTTCCAACAAAAATCTAAAGTATAGCCTAATAACCCTCACCAACATGAAGATTAATAATACCATTAAAATATGTGCACTAACATTGTGTATATTGACCACATTATGATAGTATTTCCAATCCCTTCACGAAGAAAAGGAAAAAAAACCCATGTATTTGGCACTTCATCTGGTTGAGAAACATTGAAAAACACTTATACAATATGAAGATTATCAAATATTCCAAAGACAGATACACAAACGCAGATATATATTACATATTACTTAACACAATCATGATATAGAAATATGGCTAAAATGAATATATAGGGTAAATCTCAAAAGATACAACCGCTAATATGGATACAATGAATATACAGGATAAATATCAAAAAACACCATCAGGTTATCTGAATATTAAAATTTACCCTAAAGAATAAAAAATAGCAAATTAATCCCCTATTTTTTTGGGGTGTTGAAATTTGGTGGTAAGCGTATGTCTTAGAGCAGGCGTGAGAATGGAAGCTTGAAAGAGCGAAGACTGTACACGTAACAGTAACTCCAATGTCTTAGAGCTTATCCAGTTTTAGGATTTCTGGAAAGTTACTGCAGAAATAGAAATTAATACGGTTTATGAACATGTAGAAAATAATATTCTAACAAGGCTAGAAAAGAAAATTGGTGGAAAAATGGGCTATTTTAAAAAATAAGATTACTTTTGGTTTCTTTTTAAAAAAAGGGAACTTGACCGAGTCAATTAAAAAAGAGGAACATGTTTCCTTAATTAACTAAACCCCTAATTAATACCTAAATAAAAAAAAGAAATATATATATAAAATAAAAAAAGAAAACGCACCAACCTCATTGATTAATGCACCCACGAAGCACCAAAA